>CANTFL010001429.1:0-600000 GCA_947650285.1 Hyaloperonospora brassicae
AGTATGGGTACCCACAGAGTAATTCACGCTGTGCCATGTATACGGATTCAGACTAGCGACCACCCTTTTCCACTCGAAAAATGCAAACATGAATCGAGATTGAAAGTGGCTGCCTCACATTCATTCAATATATTCGCTAGACGAAGAACGATTTAGGTCATATCGGCATTATCGATCGGAGTATACCAAACAACAGATTTCGATCGATTAAAACACCACGATAGCTGTAGCTGGATATGATCAAACAAACGGCTGGTCTTTTTCACTTCCGAATGTGGTGGCAAGGAAGCTTACCTGCACGGAGAACGATTCTTTTTGTGTAAAAAGAGAAATTGTCACGCTACTCGGTTGTCTGATGGGGTGTCTCATATAGACCGTGCAATGACGTTAAGGAGACGGATAAAGCAACCGAGAATTTGCCCGCAATGGTCACCTCGTTAGCCGGACCCCGAACTTCCGACGAACGTTGTATATGATCGTAAAGAAATCGAGTCGGATTTTGGCAAAAAAATTTGGTGACATGTAGCAATTTGAGCTGGAAAAGCGCTTGAATAAGACCCGCGCAGGCTATAACAATCTTTCGTCACGTTCACCATACACTAAAAAGAAAACTAATTTGAGTCGCTGGTATCTAATCTTAAATCTTGCTAATGACTGACCCCAGTGGTCGAGTAGTTAGGCATTGAAACTGGCACCGGGAGGTTCCTGGATCGAAATCTTGGAGTGGGGTCGATCTCTGGGTCCCGGAGATAAGCTGATTTGTCGACGAGCAACCGTCTAATAGGATGGCCGCCCTGTTAACCCGCACCCCCAAGTGGATGACGGTTGGGTGGGCTGGAAGCCTCACTAGGCCGAAAAGCCCCATAGTGTAATGAGGGGTGCGAATTCTCTAAGGAGTACGAGCCCAGGGTACTCGCAGAATACCCCGGATTCTCTGAAGAAAACCGCGGATTAAATCTCTCTAATATTGCCAACAGTCGGATTACCTCGTGCATTCAACTACCGCCATGTTCACTAATTTTATCTGCATCAGCTAAGAAAAAGTGGTGGATAATAATCGGGGTAGGTAAAAAGTCTCGACTATCAGCCATTGATTATCTCTTTAATGTAGATAATGAAAGAATATTCTCAAATTTCGCCCTGGACTGTTTGCGAAAATTACCATAGCCTTCAATATTTAGTATCGTCTGAACATGTTACTATCGACGTGATGGTGTCCACCACATACAATTCGATGAGAAAGATTTTATATATTGTCAGCGGCCATAAATTAATTGTTCTCTTGCAAATTAATTATATTCTGACTAAGCTTCACGAAGTGTAACGTTCTCCATTTTACATGTGGCAGATAAGGGGGTCATTCAAGAAGAGGGCTATCTCAAGAAAGCAGAGAGTATGCCCACCACGTCCCTTTTTCGAGCAAATGCATTACCGCAACGCCGTCAAACGACACGTTTCTTTTCTTAATCAAACTTATAGATGTCACAACACCACTACGCATTGGTTCCATCCTGGAAGCATGCCCTATCTGCACAAGCGAAATGAGCATCGTAGACGACAGGGAGCGATCGATACGATGAAAACGTTTAGGCTATTGCCACTGTTGCACCAAGGACGTGCATGAGAATGTGCAATGCGATTGTCTTATTGTAGAAATGCTATCAAGGAGAAGGATTCTGCCATGCCTGCTGCAGTATCTCGGGGCACACACCATCACTGACACGGTTGAGCTCAACGGGGCGTGCAACACCTTTGTGTTCGTCGAGCATGAAGGCTGAAATAGCCGTTATGCATGTCAACTTGTACATCAAGTTTTCATTGGGCTCAATTCCTGTAGCAATCTCTGCCCGCCCATTCTGTAGCATTATTGACGTCCATCCTGGTGACAAGAATGACGTCCCAGACGGATTCTTCAGCCGCAGCCCTAGTTGCACCGATGCTGTGAGTTGTAGAATCTTCCCCTTGACTACTGTTCTTCTCTGCGTTCGTAAGAGGGAACAGTCGTCCCCATTGTCTTGTTCTGCTCCAGCACAAATGATCTTCCTAGACACGTATGACGAGTGTGGTCCAACTGTTGTTCTCCACGAGCGTGGGACGAACTTATAAGGATAGCCGATTCCATGAGTTGACCTACGTTTTGGAGAAGTCCTCAGACGGTCGGATACGACGTTCTCCTACTCGAGCACAGCGTATCACACATTCCGGACAGAGAGTCGAAAACACCATCCCGTCAACTTTTTTTACAGCACCGGCGAAGTCATACTCTCATGTATGGACGTAAAAAGCTTGCTTTGCAGCGCCAAGACTATTGTAGGTATCTGCTAGAAGGGATGGTTGTGGGGGACCAAGTAAAGTTAGCCATTGCGGCCGTTGTTAGAAGTAGGTGTCCGTGGCAGGAGATGTCGAGTCAAGGGAGGATGTGGAACCACAGGTGACTGCGGGAATGCTGTAATTTTAGAAACGGGACTTGTTGGGCAGTAGGGATACTTTTCATGAGGTTGATTTGGGATGCTCCTGTCGTCTGCGTATGCAGGGAAGCAGGCAATTTTGCTGCCTGCCGCTCGGCTTGTACGATGCGTACGTCCACAAGCATTCCGGGTTTCTGACGGTTGCATTCGGCTGGTGGGATAGCATGAACGCGAAACTACTGATCGCTTGACAAGTAATGTCGAGGTGGTGCGTATTATGTTCACATGGGATAGACTGCTGGCATCGCTGCGCTTTATGTGTGAGCTACGAAGCGACAGAAAGCACATGCCTGATCTCACGACCGTACACCAACACTCTTTGTGGCTCGCACTCGTTTGCAACATACTGGACGTGGCTCTCCGTTTATTCCAAGCACGTATGCATGCGCAGAAACCAACGAGCATGCGATGCCTCAACATATTCCAATGCTGAAGCGAAGCTCTGGTGCCACCCTTACTTTCTCGAGCGATTGGCCCCAATCGTCCACATGGGAAGAGCTGCATGTAGGGCGTCAATGCCTACGGGTGTTTGTCTATGCTTTGTAATCGTCGTATTGTCATTGTACCGCGGAGCTGCGGTTACAGCCGTGGTGCGTGGACGTCCTACAGAATTCTGACTGCTGAGGGTCTTCGTCTCCTCTGACAACACCCGCACGTATGCCGCCTATCCATGTGCCATCTGTCGTGCAAGATGCAGCCCGGTCAGCTCATTCCCTATGGAGACAGAAATTTCTGGCAATCTGCTTGGTTCTAGTACGTCTATCCACGTGCTTCAAACCGATGGACGACAGAAGAGACCCACGTGTCAAAATATGCATAGGTAACATCACTGAGGATTTGAATCACAAATCCTACATGCTGCACAAGCGCTAGGTCCAGTAATTCACTTAATGTCAGCCTCCCCGCAATTTCCAAACTTGTGGGATCAACGAAACGTCGCAAATTAGTTCCAACGCATGCCCAAAACGTTGGCACATAAGGTCATCTCATTCCAAGTCTAACCCTAATTACGGGCACATCGCCTCGGCAAGGATTGTTTAGCGCGGGAGCCGAAGTGGCTGGAGTCATGCCCCGGAGACGCCTCTTGCGCAGCCACTGGTTGTGCAGACGGTAGACCAGCAAATATGTTATGACCGGTGGCGTCTTCACGCCACGCGCCACCGCTTCGGTGGTCCAAATGTCACTCGTACGGGCCGCGCAGCGGCAATATAGGATGTTATACCCCACGGCGCGCATCATCGCTCCGGCGGCAGCGCGCTCTGGATATGTAGACCGCTAGAGCGGCCGCTAAAAACTAACAAAGGTTCGCGTCTGACGCCGTGCAAGAGCAGTGTAGTTCGACAATCCCAGGGGCGTCGCCAAAGGTACTCGCGCCTTGGATTTATCGAAATTGATCGAGCATAGGCGTTGTCATATCGGCTTTGGAAACACCAGACACCTCAAAAACGACAGACGGCCACATTGGCACGTCGGCCTCTCGAAAAAAATTCGTCGTATTGCATGTTTGGGCCATACGACGAATTTTTTTATGAACGGAGTCGAGCCCTTGAACAACAAAGTGCGTTTCTACAGTAAGCATTAGTAATTGTAAAAACGGGCAGTCTCTAGCAGTCTATTTTGATCGGTTGCGTCACCTCTCACATTCACGACACGATTCTTGGTGCCGTATGAAGAAGTAGTCGACGCATAAATCGTACGTGTGCCTGGTTCACGTTGCGTGCACCAACCCCTGGGTCGATGATAGCTTCGAGAACCTTACATAACCTAACGGCAGTTGTTTTTGAGGTGTCGACAATGTCGTCTCATGCAAATGCACATATGACAATACGACTATCCAGTCCTTTACCTCCCATCTATATTTTTTTCTCGCTGTCCCGTCTTGACAAACGAGTCGACGCTTGCTGCAGGTCGTTTCAGCTATTTGGTCAGCATGAGGTGGACTTGAGAGCGAATGTTTTGCCGATATGAGCATGTGTTTCAATATCGTCGCGTGCTACGTACCTGCCGAAAAAGCTTACAAGTTCAGGTACGATATATATGCCTTCGAGGTACATGGTGCGTCTGTTCGGTCTCGTCGCTCGCTTGATCAAAGGTCTCACAATTTGAACACCAAGCTCCGTCTATCGTGTTGTCGCTGCGTTGCGAAATCGAGCTCGGTGGGTTTGCCTACGGTGTTTTTTGAACACAACACACCGACCAACAAGATGAAGAATTACATATGTAAAATTTAGTTAACAACGCGAGAAATTGCTGAACAAACAAACCTTTGGATCGTGAATACGATGATCCAACGTGCGACACAGCAACGACTCTGCTTTAGCAGACCGTCACCAACATTTCACCCGATACTGCTGCCCACGTGATTGTGCACACGCCATCCTCCCTCGAGCATTCCATTTTCATAAAAAAATTTGAGCTGCAACCGACAAGTGCCTTCATCACATCACAAGGCGCCAACAAACGACGGCAACATGATATCGGTTCGTGCGGCTATGCTGGATTCCGCGATGCTGCTAGTCAGTGCGATCCAGAGCTGGCCTTCGGCTGAAGATTCCTGGAGTGAGATGATTCAGGACGATACTGGCGGCCAAAAGGCTTTGGACACTCCAAGTTATGAGGCTGACCAAATAGGCGGCGACGACAAAGAGGGTGGTGACAAAAAGAAAGAGGGCGGTGGTGTGGTAAATTTACTAATCAAATGATAGGACGTGGATCGGTGACCACCCAGTTAAGGTGTCACTTGCTGGTGGAAAATGAGACCATGGGACCTGGCGATCCAATTAGGGATGGGAGGCGATCCCAACGGAGAAAGACGATCCGATCCAATTGTTGTGTATGGAACGATCTGAGACGGGGCGCGGAAAGGGATGATTTCCACTTAGCGATCTGGGACAAGGAATAATTTCAACGGTGCGATCTGAAATAATGGACTGGGTTGCACCAAACGACCGGTCTGAAGCAGAATTATTCTGGGAAAGGTGCATCGGGGACCAGGCGATGTGGGATGACTCTATGACAAAGGTGCTGAAATCCATCAGATCGGTGACAATCTTTACCGGTCTCCCGAAGGGGGTACTGATTTAGGTAAATTATGGCCCGATCTGGAAGTGTAGATGTTTGTGGGAGTCCTTGGGATCGTTGTAGGAAATACGGATGGTACCATTGAGCAGCCAAACCAGTGAGGATGGTATTGGAGAATGCTCAATGGACGGAAGAAGATATATGGCCGGATTGTACTGGGTCGGTCCTCAACAATCTCGAATTGGACCTCAGATCGGCCATGTTCCCTGCTGAGTATGGATTTATCGGTGATGAAGCTATTGAATAGTGATTTCCCAAAAGTTCAGATCGAAAGAGCCAGTGGAAGCCGTTTATATTGACGTCGCAAAATGGAATTAGACATATTCAGCATTTGGGTACTATTTTGGACTTTTCGGTACCAAAATTGGGTATTTGGTACTGTATTTTAAAATGGGTGCCTTTTTGGTGTCCAGGTACGATATCGGGAGTATTGGCGCTATCTTTGGAGTACAGGTCACGAAATTTCGACACGTGTTAAAAGGGGGCGGTCAAGCTTTAAGGTGATATCGACTTGGAGAGTGACCTATTGTTGGGAATAGGCTTAAAGATAGGTTGGATATTAATTTGGTTGGTTAATAAACAGACTTGAACTCTACTTCTTCTGCTCACGACGCACGTTCTCCTCCCCTCTTCTCCGCGCAAGATTGATTTGGCTTCCCCGGCGGGTCAAGGCACGCGTGTTACAGGGACACAGAAGACCGATCTTGGATTGTTGACCAAGATCGGGAAGAGCGATCTCGGGATATCTGGCCCGGATCGATCAAGTACTCACACTCAACTCAACTGCTAGGGTAGCAGCAACACAAAGGAAAAGAACATTGGACACAAGATCGAGAGACGGATCAAGTGGTCAGAAGATCTGGACAAGGCGTTCAAGACAAGACCGAGCAAGATCGAAGCGATCTACTGGACATATCGGCGTGTTTCATTTTGGCGAAACCAAGAACCGATCTGCTCATATTGCGCACTTCCAGCAAGATCGGCCGGTACCAAGACCAGATCGGACCGATCTTAAGACAAGATCGACGCAATATTATTATTTGCTGAGTAAAGATTCCCGCACAGCAAATACCCGACCCCGAGAATAAATCGAGATCGGTGTGATTCAAGATCGCGATCGCGAGGCTTCCAGATACAGATCGCCGCGCCTCAAGATCAAGATCGCAGAACCCCCTGTTCGTGGTGTAAAGATTTCCGCACCGGAAGCGAACGCTGAACCCCAAACCCTCAGCGAGATCGACATCCCCCAAAGCCATTACGAAGAGCTCAAGCCAGCCCAACCTACGGGTACACAAGGTGAGCACAAGGCTATACAACAAGGCACGGATCGGAGTACCCCCTCCGTGAGTCTGCAAGTCTGGGCAAGTGGAAGATCGACACTCACACAAGCGATTTTATGAGATCGACTTCAACACAGTGGTTACAATGGTGGCGGTCACTTCCAGATTTGCTACTTAGTACGCAGACGCATCATCGTGGCACGAGGAAGGGTGCTACCACCTGACGCGCGCTGCCGACGGCAGATCCATTCACAGCGCTGCTGATCCCCCGTTCGGTAGGCGTGGTGCGCACTTGTCGGGTCACGCTACACAAGGAATCGCTATGAAATCGGGGTCGAATGGAGGTGGAGGTCAGTCTTCACCCATTAGTCCGGGTCCCGGTAACGTAGGGCATGGACCAGAAGGTCCGGTCGTCGAACCTAAGGCGACCGCCGGACGCCTTTCCTACGCGCTTGCGGTCAGTGGACTCGTCGAGAACCAAGTTTCCGATGATATTAGCCAATCGAAATTCGGCGATTGTCACCGTCCGGGACTCGACGAGGTACTCAGGCAGGATCTCGACGAATTTCGCCGACCGGAATCGGACGGAATTCGCCGACCTGACATTGCCGACTTTCATCAAGCTACTCCGGTCAATGTTGCCCCCATTTCCCCGCCAACGGTGTTGCGGGGTCCGGTGCTCTTCAGGATCGCAGGGCGGTCCTGCTCCGCGCAGCCACCAAGGCGTGTCTAGGCGGACGATGATCTGCGTCCAATGATTTCTCTTGAAGAGGAGGCTCTAGCGGCATGGGTCATGGGGAGCATCGTGCTGCCGTCTCCGCCTAGGTTATTGGTCTGTACCCACCCGCGGGATACAAGGGTAGTGATGCTTGATTTGCTCGAAGCGTACCTCGAAGGCAAGATTATTGCAATTATTTAGTCGTATGTGCGTCTGCCTCAGTTCATCGCGGAGAAGACCCGGCATCTCCAACTTTTGAAACGAAAAGAGGGGCGACGGAACCCGGTATCATGAGTCGGGAACTGGTCAAGGGTGCCAAGAGGACGAGTTACGAGGCCGATACGAGACATCTGACTTTCATTATGCCGGATCAAGCGGCTGCTGCGAGATGTTATGCCAAGACGATTCTGTTTCGCCGTGAGCGCCTTCAGATGTTGTGTCCGGCTGCCATGGAGCGCGACGACATCACCGCTCCATTGCTACCAGCTACGTCACCCGGCGATACCAAATGCTCTGTCAAGTCCGGGTTTTAGTCAATGGAGTGGCGGTCAACTTAATAAAAACTATTTTGGAGTCCAGTTTCTTGTGCGGTAACATCCGTGACTCGTGAATGCTCACACGGTTCGGAGGTGTATGATTAAAATTTCTTCGTGAAGACTTCCGACATCGTTTCATGTCTTAAATAACTCAAGCTGGTTACGCACATCGCAACCTCCAGCACCGAGATCTTCCTCCACCATTCTCGGCACTTCCATTAGGTTCCCTTTTTCACCTGCTACTTGCGTTATCACTCAATTTTCAAGTGAGGCGGGCGCAAAGGTACTTTTCGTGTTCAGTATCACCGCGAGTTCACCGGTGTGCTTATCGCTCCGTCTCACGCCCATGGGTAGATTTTATTCACTTGGAAGTTGTCAATCGTCTGCAGCATGGCTCTGGACTGGAGTACACTTTGGAGACGACCACGGCGAAGGTGAAAACGGATGGCGACAAGGCTTCTCTGTTGAGTACGATCTTGCAGGCACCTCCTCGTACTATTCACTCCAGCGATACCACCGCGTCGCCTCTCGCGGGAGTCCAGGCCCTTCGTGGCGGTGCTACTTGCGTCAGTGGTTCGTCGACGACCTAGTGGATTGACCCTGGCACGACCAAGAAAAAGCGGGATGTGCGTCCATCGGTGGTGCAGTCCACCACAGCGACAGGACTTTTAGTGCCACCAATCAGAATTCTCAGTCCACTACAATTGACGATTCACGAAAGTCGCATCTTCAGACGTCGACTGCTACTTCCCAAAACAATTCTGCGATCGCGGTCACAGAAAGCAAGAGCCCACCTGATCCGGCCAAAGCCACGGGTCGTCTCGAGGAAATTTCGAAAATGGACCAATCTGTGCCAACGCCTTCTTCTCCCATCAAGGCGAACAATCAGCGCACACAGGCGATTCGTGAACTGTACCAATTAATGCGTGGAGATCATGAGATTGCTGCCGCAGTTCCAACTCCTGCCCCGGGGGTGGCAACTCGTTTCTTCTTACCTCGGCAGTAAAGGAGACAGTACTTAATTGGCCCGATAACAGGTAGCGGCCGCACAAAAAGAGGCCGATGACCTTACTTGCGCAGCCACAGAGAAGCAGCGCGAGGCAGACAACAAGGAATTGTACTACTTCGAGGCTCATGCTCAGGCACTCGAAGAAGCTATTGCTAGTGGGACCCAGGGTAATGAGGACCCTTCTTCTCTCAACGAGGAAAGTGAAGAATTGCTGTGGTTGAAGTACGAATAACGTACATCAGGTGATGTGGCGAGCCGAGCGAACCTGGATGCAACGACCATAGCGAAAGCACGTATACTCTTACCCGCCGGTTGGCATAGATTACACCGAAAATGAAGCGCGTGACCGAAGTCGAGGCCCTGCGAGAGGATACATCGTCCCACGGGTTGCTTGCTGCGCTGGCGGAAAGAAGCAGAGAGTGGAGTCGGTCCATGATACAACTCTTGCTGGCCTACTGCATTCGCCGCAAACGGGGTGTCACAGGTGGGCCTTCATAACCACCACCTCGCACGGTGCAGTTCATGGCGCATACTCATTCACCGGGACCGTCGGAGTTTTCACCGACGTTCCCCAAGGAGTCGGACGGGCAACAGTCACAGGATCTCGATGTTTCGATGGCGGAGAGCACGGTTGTGCTTGGGTCCACCATGTGCCTACATGATCTGGATGATGGGGCTGTGACTCCGCCTGCATGTGCCGCTAGTGTACTCATTTTTGCGGGTCTGGTCAAGGCGATCAAGGAAGATCTTAAGGTCTCATCTGGAGTACTCGAAGACCCCGAAACTGGAGCTTCTGGATCGCCTAAACTCCCTGGCGCTCGCACAGGCAATATAGTTTGGCGGTAGCGGTCCGGTCTCCGATGGCACATGTTTGTGCTCCCGATCCCCACGACCAGACTTTACGCGCAACTAGAGTGCGCAAAATGCTGGACACCGCATCTGCTGCGGTAGCGGCTGCTGCTGTACCAAATAGTACGAAACAAATTCCAGTAAATACGGCTTCGATTTGCAAATGGTCAGCCAGCACAAAGCAGTTGTACCACTACCGACTGCCATGTCAGTCGGACCATGGAGACAAATGGCGTGGATACACGCGTGTGTCTTGGATATGGCGAGACTCGTGTCTGGTCTCCCTTATCCAATTGTTTATCTCACCTCAATGCCGAGTGAAACTCTTCTTTTGTCTGGACATGCCATCAACAGTGAATCTCAACTGGTTGCGATCCGGCTCCAAACTACACACGCCATGGCAACAGTTGCCATCTGTGCATGGGTTGAGCCGCCAAGGCAGATGGGCGAACCGGTCAAATACGATGGAGACCAACGTACAATATTCAACGGTGGAGATGATTTAGTAAAAATACAGCCTAATTTGTTGTGCGCGACTGTCGCTGAACCGCTTGCTGACTTGGATCAATGGGGAGTCCCCAATGTTCTATGAGTTTTGCTACCAAAGCTAGCACTCATTGAGATGAAGACTGACGTGGGCATGCCGCAAACCAAGGCTGTGCTATAAGACTTCTCCAAAGAGGTGCGCGCGGCGGTCGTCAGAATTCTCTGCAAACCTGCCAACTGGCAGCCAGCGGTTGACCATCGCGAGCGATAAGGTCAAGCGCTAAACGCTGTGTGCTGAGGGCGTCTCGGATGATCTAGGGGGTGCAACGCCACGGAGCATGCCCCCGGTTTATCGTAGACTTCTGTCGAAGGAGTCTCGTCAGACGCGCAACAACAGCATCGGTCTCCAGTCGCAGAATGATGCGGGATTCCTAAAGCATCTGGAACACTGCTTATATTGGTTTAGTCACTTTCGGCGGAGCGAATCTAGGGGACCCTTCGATATGGTTCTTCTGCAGGGAACGCAAGTCACAATTGGTGAGGATATTGCTATGGAAAATAGATACGACTCCTTCTGAGGCTCCGTGCACAAGCTTAGACGCTCGTTGTGTAATGAGTCCGAGCACTATAGAGACGGAGTGGCAATGTTATTGAACACCTACTCATCGGTCACAAAAATGATTCCGTGGTCTGAGGCGCATTGGACGCCGCACAGGATGGCTGTTCAGATCACGCTCCTGGGCGAAAGAGTTCTCGTTGTCAACGTTTATCCACCAAGTGTCAAGACTGAACGGGAGTCTATGTTCGATAGGCTTCGACTTCTTTTACAGAAATTGGACGGACACATGTTTGTTGGTGGGGAATTCATTTGTTTTTTATTCCGCGACTCGACCGAACCTTTATATCTCCACCCGAAAGACACGATTCTTTGTCGTTGCGCCGGCTTCTCGTTTAAGTGCATCTCAGTGATGCTCGTGATGATGACATGGAGATTGCTGTCGAATAGAGAGCTATATCGGCGTCTTAGGCGTCGGCTCACACTTATTTCTACTCGCTGCCGGGCGGTGGTTCGGCAAGTACACGACTGAATAGGTGGTATGTGATTCCTCGGCATTCTGATTGGATTCGAGACGTTGATATGTCGATACCTGGTCCTGCTGCCTACCACAATAGCATCCGTATCAGGACCGGCGTGCCAAGTCAAGTGATCAATTCCGAAAGCTTAAACGCATTTATTCTGTTCCAGGTTGTGCACATGCGGCTGCGCACAAAGCTATCGTTGCGGCCGTTGCGCTGCCCCAGCTTCACAGCTGCCACGATTATTTTTGTTCCGACGTCGGATTATATCACAGCCCGTATATTGGCCGACTGGTGGGACGACTGGAAGATAAGGCTTCGTAAATTTCTTTTGGCGACTACCAAAATTACGCGCTAAGGCCTGACAAAAAAGCTGTCGGCAGCGACTTAGTGGTCTCTACGTTCAATCGGGTGCTGATCTCCTAGTGGCGCGTACCCCTGATACATCACCTTCGGACGATCGTAAAAAAATTGCGTCCATCCTAGCATACTCCAAGAAACCTTCGGCGTACTGTGGCAGAGTGTCAACGCTTATGGTAACGAACCAAGAAAGAAATTAATCTGGTTTAGCACACGTACACGCCGGGCGAGAGGCCCGCCGATTTTAAGCCCGAGTTTTGACTAAGTTTCTCTGGGAGGAAATCGACATCGAGGCCGCATCGGTCCCAGGAATTGGCTGATGAGATGACCGACGGACAAAAGCGTATTACAACTCATTCTTTTGCCTGTCCCGAAGCTACCGCTGCGTTCCTTTCCCGGGACACCGCTCCAGACCAGGTTGATGACTCTACTGTGACATCAGCAATTTCTCCCGCTGATGAGAGAGCAGCTTTGCAGAGGCTATAATGTGGTAAAGCCGCTGGACGGATGAAATCAACAACCCATTTTACCGAGATTACGGAGACGCGCTCGGTCTTGTTCTCGCTGCTTTTTCACCAGATGGATCATATGCAGTGTGTCCTTGGCGTCGTTTGGTGAGGCGAATATTCAGTGCTTAAAGAAATCTCCGGCCTCCGCCTTGCCTCTTGATCATCGCCCGACCGCTCTTTTCAACAGCTACAACAATCTATTTTCCAAAATTATTTCGTTTCGGAAGCGACCGTTGCAGTAGCATCTTGTCCTGACGGCCCAACTTGGTTCTGTTCCGAAGCGGTCAGCTCACAAAGCTCTTGCCTTTTTCGCGGCAGTACGCAAAGCTGGAAACGGGGACAGCTATCTGCATGGACCCATTGTTCTGCTTCTTTATCTATCAAAGACGTACGACACGTTGCAACGTCTATATGCACTTCCCGCGCTGGCATAACTTGTATTTTTGCGTCTCAGTCGTGGCAGCATTACACCGCAACACGACGTGTCGCTTTATCGTCTATTGGTATCACTCTCATCGACGTGACGTTACTTGTCGAATACGGCAAGAATGTCACCTTGTGCCACTTCTCTTTATTCGGTATTTCTATAAAGTCTATCGAATGCTTCAAGCGCGGGAGGACATTCGGGGTCTACCTATTACATCTGGCGGGCGGACAACTGAGCTTAAAGTTTCGGGATATGCCGATGAAACTGGTGTCTACCATCGCGTTTGGTCTGTGATGATGCCGGTTATCGATATTCGCGATGATTGCGCTCACAATTTTGGTCTTCGGATAAATCGGGAGAAATCGATGGTCATCGAGCTGGAACCTCGCGGATCAGCGCAACCTGTAAGCAGATGTGGCCTCACTATGCAGGCCCCCAGTGGAGCTTGCAGATATCTTGGTGTTCTACTGGAACAACAGAATGCGGTGACCGATGACTGGAATAAGTGCATCCGGTCTCTCTGGAGCCGACTTGTCGTACCACGAGAAAATACTCACAAGGTGGAACAACGGGCGCAGCTCGCCAGTGCTATCGCTGTTCTTCAAAACTCGTTCTTAGCACGGCACTGTTGGCCTCCTCCCGCCGTGGTTGCCAGGCTGCACAGCTTGAATCTGGACTTTGTATGGGGCGTCCGTGATGTTCAGCGGTCCCGGCCGTGGGGTTCCTTCCGAGATAACTTCCTTACCAATCCAACAGGGAGGTCTAGCAGTGCCTTATATTCGGACGTAATTGATGACTATGGCAGCTACAGCAATTGGACGTTGGACAGCTACTCTTTCTTCTCGGACTTACCTATTGGTGGTTACTCGTGTGGATCGAATGGTTCGGTTCCGGCTTACATCACGCCTTGCTGGATGGAATTCAAGCATCCTCGATATCGATCGACTTTATGGCAAACCGGGTCCGGCATTGTTGGGATTTATGCGGACCGGAACGCTCTCCAAGGCGTATCAGGGAAGTCTACTGACGCGCCTTCTCCTTTACATCGAGAGCTGCAGTCACCGATAATGACGACGGTAGTGTCACCATTCATGTTCGGCGGGTGCTTGATGGTCGACTGCGCGTCGGAATGAGTGCTGAAGTATCGTCGTCGGGGCTATTTGATCCCCGATGGCTTGCCCACGCCACACTCAAGGATATGTCGTGGCTGCGAGATTTACGGGGTACGGCTTACACATTGAACGGGGCCGCCTTTGCTATGGGTTTGACTCACATTGGAGAGGCAATGACATGGACGACTTTGCAGACTGACATTGTCTTGTGCTCTCTCACGCGTGACATGGCGACCTAGTCTTTGGCGAAGCGACGCCATTTTAGGTCCTTCTGCCTCGCTCTTCTCTACAGTTTCCCGTCCCTGGTATATAGGACGCTGAAACTTGGGTCTTTGATTTCGTACTCAACGAAGGTTCACCAATTGCATGACTCGCTTCTCACTAGTGAAGTTACATCCCTCCATCATTTCGATACAGGCATGAAATGTGAAGTCATCCAGTCTCGTCGATGGAGGCGTGCGATATAGCCGCGTCCTCACCCAATGAAACTCCGGTACACTTTGGCGCGCATTCGGTGCTCACGCGCGTTGTACACCTGTGGGCTGGACGTCCAAGGAGGCGGCCACGACGAAGGGAACTCAAACAGATTATCTCCCGGCGGCGCGGTACCGAAGGAGCTAGACTTCTTGCTGAAAGCTGCAAATATGGACTTTCACGTGATATCGGAAGGTACACCATTGATCACATGGAGAGAGATCAGACAAATTCGTGCGTCTTTTCCGACCAACCTTCAGACGCTATATCGACTAAAGAATAAACGTTTCCCGCTATGTGATTGAGCGAAGCAAGATCGGTCGTGCCCCGTTCCTGAGTGCACGGATGCTCGTCCAGCTCTAGTAAGCCATATCTTTTAGACATGCCCTAGCGCGCGTCGACACTGGGGGTTCTACTTGATCGGTGGAGATGGCTTGGTACTTTCCCGGAGACTGACTTGCGTGTCTGGGTGTTTGGGATGGACCTCCCGGGGATTCCGCCCTACGCCTGGGATGTTATTCTGCAATTTATGAACACAAGCGCTGATTTATCGGAAGCTCAGCCTACGGTCTTCCCGGCAGCTCGATAGATGTGGCGTTTTGTCGTACCAACGACACTTCATGCCATCTGTTTCAAGCGCCTCCTCCGCGTGGAAGACTCGTCTATATCACGGGAGGTGCACACGGCCAGTGCCAAGAATATCTTTTGCCGGTCGGTTCGAAGGTTTTCTTGGTCTACCTACCAGCCCGACATGGGGAATGACGGGCAACTCTTTGCGCATACACTGTCGGCCTCGACTTGTACCCTCCTCTATTACGACGAGCCTCCTTCGTTCGAAGTACGGCTTATCGAACGGTGCACCAGAGTGCTATACATCCTCTTTTTCAATGTAAGATCCCGCGGAAAATCAGGTCGAGGCAAGGCTGGATCTGTTATTGTCCGACTCCACGTTTTGAAGCACGCCGCATGCGTTTTGTGGACATGAACAAGTCTATGGCTCTGCGAGACCACTAACAATATCGCTGAGTACGGGGAGGGCTCGTACACGGTCTTCGGCAAGCAAAGACAATTGACTGCTCACCCCTGCATGTCATTGGAGACAGTGCGATTGTGCTTTCGCTACTCCGAACACGACATCTGTAACGGGGCACCGACAATTACGTACTGGTCTGGCAGTACGGAGTTAACTTTCACTGACAACAGTGAAGGTTAGTGCCTTGCTGTGTATTACACTAATACAAAGAAAGGTAAGCGACTAAGTTAAAGACTCTGGTTGTAGGAAAAAGTAAGGCTGTTATCTAATGCGATTGAGTCCTACAACTATTGTTTCTCTGTTTGGCCTGACTCAATTATGCATTTATAACTAAATGTATGATCCCGTCTACTCACCACCCATCGCGCGCGTCTAGCAGCGATTGGTGGGTTGATATAGTCACAATATCAACCAATGAGTAGACCCTTCGGTCATCCCAACAAGATCACTGCGCTTCGTGATATTGTTAATGGAACATTAAACGTAATACTCTTTATTGCCATTTTATTCTTAATGACAGTTTCATGTAACGGGCTACCCCGTTACAACACCGTCCACGCAAGCAGCACTTGGTGCGGTTATTAACAGAGGCAAGAGCCATGGCTAACGATATCGATGGCTCGAGCTGAGGACATCATTATCGCACCTACAACAAAATGGCGGATTGACTGGCAAATATCGGTTTGAACACAGGAGCTTCGGTTCAAGCGCACGCTACTTGTGCACCAAGTCTGGTCCATGAAGCTATTATCGTCCTTGGTTCTGATGTCAATCATTGGTCGGAGACCTCTCAGACCGACCAATGCGTCATACAGGGCCCCGTACGGACAACGAGGAACCTGATCATCTCGAGACAGGAGGCTGCGCGCAGGCACTCTGCTGTATGCGACACCTAGTGGTACCTAGTTAATAACGTAGCGGTCGCCACGGTAAATTTGTTGCCGGGTGACAGGATGTAGCAGGTCGTACGCGTACCTAAGAACACCTCACCTTGTCACTCACTCACCACGAGCAACAACGTTTGGCTTGGAATACCTCAAACCCACGCTTACCCTATTAAATTTTCTGAGCAAGCCTTGTAGCACAACTTAAGCGCGTATATTGTCGATCGTCATCATACCGTAATATACCTTGATTACAAAACATTACACTCGACGGTGTCGATACAGAGACGACTCTCTGGGCAACCTCACTTTACAAGCGAAGTCGCTGCTTCCGCTTCATGTCAGGTAGGGCCATATGGCCCTACGTGACATTACATGGAGACTACGTCTAACTACGATATACGTGCGGCATGTCACGTCGTTTACCAGGAATTTTGAGACTTAATGTCGGACGAAGTCGTTGGAATATGCTTGATGAGACGAGGCGCAAGTGTTATGCGAAACAGGAGATTCGAGGCAGTTCATCAGGTCGTTAGGTGGACGTGTGTCTAGGAAGCTGTGAAGTTCCGTTAGTTGAAATAGCTCTGTGGACAGAGTGCTAATGGTTGATATATACTGAAGTCTTTAATTTACCTAAAGGCGCTGAGGTGTTAGGAACGGTGTTTCAATCGACGTGACGAGTCTCTTTCCTCTCGCGGAGGCCAGCCCCAATTTGCTCTTCTTTAATGGCAGGTACATAGGCAATCCTGACCCGGAAGATGCTGGCGCTGTTATTCATGTGTGTCCTGCGACGCCTGCCTCGGTCAGGATTCGTTGGATGTGCAGCATGTCGCAGTCGGCTCGGAACACAACAAACAGTACAGCCTAATACAAAGCTCTATTTTTTGGCCTTAAAAAAGCGCATGATTGCCCTCTCCCACATAGCCACGTGTTAGTCGACATTGAACTCATACTGGGGCAGCTCTGAGGACGGAGACCCCAAAAGACGCCACGGATCTCAGTCCTCTACAGGCAATATCGCCTACCGGATAACTGCTGGGTGTGACCACGTGGACTCATCACCTTCGACAATATAATCGGATCGCGGACGCCCTGGCGAATGTCGCAATGGACTCTGGGCGCAGATTCCAGATTCTTGGACCTGAGGTGGCCATGTCACCACCTCTTTGGGATGCCGTTACGAATCAAATTAGTAACGACCTAGGACACTGGCATGATACGCTCTGGACCACGGCTGAGCAGACCACTAGACAAGGTGCTTTCCCTGGGCGGCAACTCTAATTTGCATTTGCTAACACCATTGGTAGTTAGCACCGCAGCAGTGGATGTGTAGGCCTCAACCGGACAGGCATTTTCAGGTCGTCAGTTACTGTAAATGACTGTAATGTAACACAAAAAATCGTCGCCATATGACACGGCTTATCTGGCAAACCACATGCTGGCGGGACGGTGACTTACTGACGATTTGGTTCGCGATACCGTTTTTACCGGCAGTTACGTGGGAGATATCGACCATTTCTGAACGATGTACCGTAGCCCACGTATTGGTGAACAGACAACCCATGGCTCTGCGATGGCACCGGTCATCAGATGACGTGCACGAAGTACGATCGCCTCCGGCCGTGCTCACTGGAAGACCCTGCCATTGAGCGAACCGGTCCGACAACATACGTGTGTCATGTCCCCTTGGTTGATGGGGCGGACAGACACCACACAGACCGCAAAGGGCGTCGGGCGTCGGGCGTTAGCGATTCTATTGGGGAGTCCTCCGTTGGCTACAGGACGGAAATGTACAGGTTCTCCCCACTATCGATTTACGCCACCCCCCCACCCCCCGATCTACGGCTATCTTACATCTGGGACTGCTTGAACCAGGTGCTGTACTAGGCATAGGAGATACCGAGCCGGGTACTCCATCAAGGGAAATTGTGCTGCAGCAGGAGTGCAACGAGATTTATTGGCCAGTTGACGACTCAAATCAACTCCACCGGCGTATGGGCATGATAAAGATGCCCTCCAGCGCGCTCAACGGGCTCACGGCCATATCATCGAGGCACATCGATTAATTCACTGCTATCTGTGGGATGCACCAGCGAACATAGCGAATCGACGCGTCCTGAGGCACATTAAACGCCTGCCGTATTGCAAGGCAAAAGTAAGGATTGGCACGGCGTTAACAGGTCGACTCTAGAAGTTACAAACATGCGCGGACCGGGAGGATTGGCACTCTGCGGCGGTTCTTTACCAAATCCCGAAACAGCTATGGGGTCATCGGAATGCGATAACGTAGTACCAAGTGTGGGTCTTTTATCGTATGGTCCTCCAACAGCTCAATATATTTTCCCCCAGTAGAATATCTAATAACAGCTGGAGGAGGCTCTTTGTCTGTGGCGGTCACAAAGAGACACTCGAGCACATTTTCTAGACATGTCCGGGTCCCAAGGATGCTGGAAGGCGGCACTGACCTCATGGCTTGGGTCCGACATACGACCGGGAGATGTGGGCCAATATGCGAGGCTCTGCATGGCACGAACACCGCCGCCATTGTCTCCGACACTGCAATATCGGCTGCAGCACGCATTTGGGAATGATGTGGAGGCGTTTGTTGTTCAGTGAAAGCGCATCTGGTGGATCCTGTGCTCCATCTGTATCTCGACTCTATGGATACAGCGAAATACGGTTGTTCACGAGCGGCAATAGCTTTTGGCTCCGGGGGAGTGTCCAAGAGGTTTGCTGTAATGGCCTTCGGCAATTACGAGCGTTATCGGCCAGAGCGCCGAGCTCAACATTCAAGGGCGCAAGGCATCCGTCTGTGGCAGTGCATCGAGCTGCTCGACACCAGCACTGCGCCTTCTAGACATCACATCATGTGGTGAGCCACGTACGTGCACCGAATCATCCGACCCCGACGTTGCTAATCTGGCTTAGGACATTCCAGAAGTCTTGTACACATTCGAACCGTGTAATAAACCGTATCTCTCTCCTTCTCTCTCTCTCTCTTTCTCTCTTGCTTTCAACCATCTGATCAACATGAGGTGGCCTTGAGGACGACTGCTTTGCTGATACAAGCGAGCGTATGAATCCCTCGTTCGCCCACGACATATCTGCTCTCAGCTTATAAGTAGCAGGTACGACGTACATGCTTTCGAGCTATCCAATCTATCGCCTGTCGCTCGAGTTTTGCTCTCTTGTCTAAAGGTCTCGCAATGTGTACCCTAAGCTCCATATGTCGTGTAGCTGCTACGTGGCGGTCTCAAGCTCGGTGAGCTGATTCACGGTATGTTGAACGAGCTTGAGACCGCAATGGACGACATCTCTCGACGGGCAAGCGACATCTTACAAGCAGACGAAGTCAGTGAGCAATTGTGAGGTACCCAGACGAAGGTACCTTCGGACAGGAAGAGAGGGAGAGGGATTTGGGCTGTCCCACGGGCACGTTTTACTGATCCAAGATGAAGCTGTATGGAAACATGCTTCAGGCTTGTGCGAAAACGAGATTGCTCGCCTCCTCGATGGCTAATCAATCCTGTCTGGCTCAAAATATCGGGCGTCAACGAGAAAAGGTGGGGGGGTACTTCGTAAAGGGTGCGTGTGACCGTCGACTTTGATCAGGGTGCATGTAGAAAGCAAGGGTCGGAAGGCCGACCATTCAACACTATGGACAACTCTGTATGGACCACCTTCAAGCGTGGCATGCAGCTCCAATACTAGACGGGAACGGCCAGTAAGTACTCCTACCTTCGAGGCAAGTATTCGTCAGGCGGGCGAGACATGCGGTCGTGAACGGTTGGCAGCTCGACGACGGACGTGGACGAGAGCAGGAACGACTTTGGGCCTTAATGACGGCTGTCTCGTACAACAATTCGTCGACGAGAGCCCCACGCCTCGAAACGCCCCGTTCCAGTCGCACGCTGCGGTGCCTTCTGTGGCATAGCGCAGCGGAGACAATGCGTCGCCACCCATTCGGGCTTCACTATGGGACACTTCCTGTCCAGGGTACGGGGGCCCGTCGAGAAGATACTTTTGCTATGCGAAAACGATAGGCCTGGTCGGCATAGTGAAATATTGCGTCGGTAAACTGTGTCGCCGACATTTCGCTTACTGAAGCCGTTTACGGGTACATTGGATACACGCCGTCTACGGGCGCATCGGATACAAGCCGTCTACGGGCACACTGGATACATGCCGTCTACGGGCGCATTAGATAGACGCCGTCGGACTCCGGAGAATGTGAGTGAGTGCATAAAGCAATTGGAGCCGCACCCGACAAGCGTCTTCATCACATCACAAGGCATCAACTCGCGACGGCGCCATGGTCTCAGTTCGCGCGGCAATGCTTGCTTCCGCGATGCTGCTCGTCGGCGCGACGCTCAGCGGGACTTCAGCTCAAGACTCCCATAGTTACATGTTTCGCGACGATACTGGCGGCCGAAAGTCTTCGGACACTCCAAGTTGGGAAAGTGACATCGATGGCGAAGGCAACGGCGGCGGTGGTGGCAAAGAGGGGTTTAGTGATCTCGAAACCAGAGCAGCATCAACTGGTGGACGGGGCAGCAAACCGTCTACCGGCGGAGGAAAAGTGCCCGATGGGACGTGGCCCAAGAGCACTGGTTTGGTTCGGCTCAAGGCACCGCAAGTCATCAAGGCTGGCGAGGACTTTGATGGAAAGATGCGGACATTCGAGCGATCGGATATCACGTGCCAAGGACAGAACGAGAGAATGTCGGACACCGCTGTTTTCCTTGTCGAAGCTGGTGGCACGCTCCGAAATGCCATCATCGGCAAGGACCAAATGGAGGGTGTTCATTGCGATGAACATGACTGCGTGATTGACAACGTTTGGTGGGATGACGTCTGCGAGGATGCGCTCACTATTCAGAATGGCACCGCATCCAGTGTTTCGACGGTCATCGGTGGCGGCGCTCGCCTGGCCGAAGACAAGGTTGTCCAGCACAACGGCGTCGGTACTGTCAAGATCGACGGTTTTTACGGAGAAGACATTGGCAAGCTCTACCGCTCGTGTGGCAATTGTGGTAATAGGATGCGGAAGGTGGAGGTCTCGAATGTGTACGTCGTGGATCTGCGGAAAGCCCTCGTGACGGTGAACGAGAACTACAAGGACGAGGCCACGCTGAGCAACATTTGGGTCACGTCTAAGAAGAAGAAAGTGAAGGTCTGCCAGTGGTCGCAGGGCACCACCGCCGGCCGTGAGCCTAAGATGTTGGGCGATGGGCCGTCGCCCCCGCTCTGTCAGTACACAATGAGCGATGTGCACATCAACAAAGGCGCACCTTCAGGTGGAAGCTCGGAACCGAGGAAAGGCTCGTCACCGTTTGCATTCTTGGGTGGTGACAGTGTTGAGCAAGAAGCTGGCGTCGTGTCCCCAGGTGGCGGCGACGACGGCACGAACGGTGGAGAGGACGAAACTGCTGACGAGGGGGGTGATGTCGTTGACCAAAGATACAGCAATGACATATATGGCGGTGATGACAAACATGGAGGTAAGGACGACAATGGCGGCGGTGACAATGGCGGCGGTGGTGGCAAAGAGGGGTTTAGTGATCTCGAAACCAGAGCAGCATCAACTGGTGGACGGGGCAGCAAACCGTCCACCGGCGGAGGAAAAGTGCCCGATGGGACGTGGCCCAAGAGCACTGGTTTGGTTCGGCTCAAGGCACCGCAAGTCATCAAGGCTGGCGAGGACTTTGATGGAAAGATGCGGACATTCGAGCGATCGGATATCACGTGCCAAGGACAGAACGAGAGAATGTCGGACACCGCTGTTTTCCTTGTCGAAGCTGGTGGCACGCTCCGAAATGCCATCATCGGCAAGGACCAAATGGAGGGTGTTCATTGCGATGAACATGACTGCGTGATTGACAACGTTTGGTGGGATGACGTCTGCGAGGATGCGCTCACTATTCAAAATGGCACCGCGTCCAGTGTTTCGACGGTCATTGGTGGCGGCGCTCGGCTGGCCGAAGACAAGGTTGTCCAGCACAACGGCGTCGGTACTGTCAAGATCGACGGTTTTTACGGAGAAGACATTGGCAAGCTCTACCGCTCGTGTGGCAATTGTGGTAATAGGATGCGGATGGTGGAGGTCTCGAATGTGTACGTCGTGGATCTGCAGAAAGCCCTCGTGACGGTGAACGAGAACTACAAGGACGAGGCCACGCTGAGCAACATTTGGGTCACGTCTAAGAAGAAGAAAGTGAAGGTCTGCCAGTGGTCGCAGGGCACCACCGCCGGCCGTGAGCCTAAGATGTTGGGCGATGGGCCGTCGCCCCCGCTCTGTCAGTACACGAAGAGCGACGTGCACATCAACAAAGGCGCACCTTCAGGTGGAAGCTCGAGAGCGAGGAAAGGCTCATCACTGTCTGCGCCCTCGGGTGGTTTTAGTGTTTAGCAAGAAACTGGTACTGATGACAAAAGTGGTGGCCACGGCGGAGTAAACAAGAGCAAGGGGGAGACGATGATGGCAAAGACAAGGAAGGGGGTGGTACCAAGAACGAGGATAAGGAGGATGATGGGGATGGCAAGAAGGACAAGAAAGAGAGCGAGGAGGAGGTCGCCGGTGAAGCTGCGAATTAAGGCGGCACAGGAGATGGCTATTCTCTCGTAGATGAGACCGACCATTTCACGAAGGACTCGCCACCTGCGTCAGCATCGAAGTACAGTATCCGCCGCAGGAGGAACTAGAGGAGTGGAGGCACGCTAGAACAATTGCGTCAAGTCACACCTCTGTGGCCGTTTCTTGAGCAGCATTTGTGTTGTTCATGTTTTACAAAGTCCGTGTGTTTTGATAAAATCAATCGATTTAACAAGTAAATTCGAAGATACTGCATAATGCACAACAGCTTGAAGGTCTCACGTGATATGTGTATATTTACCTTCTAATCGAAACCTCACTGAATGCGAACCTCAGCAGACGACAAGTCGCAGAAATACGCCGAAGCTGACCAGCATCTCAACAAAACGAAGCAGACCATGTCCGCACGTCTGTATTGCAGTGCCCTTTCGCATGCCCAATTCAAGCTCACACTCCATCGATTGTCGTCCAGCTGTACCAACACGCAGTTCAATGTTTACGCCACGTTTCCGATTAAAACCCATGAAAAGTGAAAGAAACGAAGCACGCTCGAAAGGTCCGGATTCCGAGATTCGAAAAGACACAAAAAAATAGCCGGCGCTGACCATAGAGCACGCACAAAGAATAACTCGTACCGGTCCTGGCAGCCTCCCGTCATCATAGAGTCCAGCGTCGCTGATACGGTGCGCAGTTGTCTCTTTTCTTTCCCGTCGTCAACGCTCTTCCGTAAGCTACGCAGAAACGGGCCGCATCGGACCCGTTTCTTCTCTCTCGACGTCCAGCACACCTCACGCCATCTGCTTTTCGCGTCCACTCTCCCCAGTTCGCAGTCCGTCATCCCCAGCCGACCATCTGGCTCACTATTGCTCGTGCTCGTACTTCTCTGCATCGGATAAAGAAAGACAGAATGGGTGAATGGCGACTCAAGAGCGTGCGTGTGTTTTGTTTCCAGTCAGCGTAAGTTCATTCATAGGAAGTCGAATAAACCGACTACCCATTCACCCACCCACCCACCCACACCGCCTTCCGACGTTCTCTCGCATCGATTTTCCCCACGGGCTTCCAGAATCGAATACCCGACACACCCGACACAGCCGATAAGCGAAAAGCTCCGGTAGCAGTGCCGCCACATTCGACGCCCTCGCGCCGCCCCCTCCGTCACGACACGACACGTCACGTCAGTCACCACCACCACAACGGCAACAACGCCACACTGCGCGTCGTCCTCTACCACCTCTAACCTCCGGTCTCTTCTCCGTGCACACATTCCTCCCTCCTGACGGTCGTACATCCAATGCCAGCGGACGCAACGTCGGAGGCAGCGGCCACGACCGCTCCCGGCGCGCCTTCATCCAAAAGGCCGCCGCTGTCGCTCCCTCTCCCACTGCCGCTCTTCCACGGCTACTTGCGCAAGCGCTACGCGACCCACATGTACATGGGGTCGTGGCGCTTTTGCGTCCTCCAAGGCGCGCGCTTGCGCTGGTACCGCACGCAACAGGCCGCCGAGACCGACTCGCAGCTGCGGGGCGAAGTGTGGGTCCAGAGCCTCGAGCCCTGGGACGGCCGCAGCGCCTTCGCCCGCACGTACGCCAACGCGTTCGCCGTCCGCACGACGTCCAAGCGGCTGCTGCTCTGCGTGGCGCAGACGCCGCTGGACGCCGCGCGCTGGCGCCACGCGCTCGAGACGGCGTTGCAGCAGTCCAAGAGCGCGTCGCAGGTCCTCATGACGCACGCGCAGGACGACGGCGGCCGTCGGATCGTCCCGTCGGACCTGCGGCGGCGGCCGCCAACGCCGTGCGCGTTCCCCGACGAGCGGCCGACCGACGCGCCGTCGTCGGTCTCGAGCGGCTCGGACCACGACCACGTGCGGACGCAGGTGCGGACCGCGTGCGGAGACACGGGCTGCAGCACGTGCGGCTCGCGGTTCCGGTCGCTGGTCGTGCGGCGCGTCGTCTGTGGGTCGTGCGCCCGCGCGTTCTGCGCAAAGCACTGCAGCGTCGGCACGCGGCTCGAGCACTTGGGCTTGCGGGCCGTGCGGCGCTGCTGCGACCACTGCGTGCAGCGGCAGCAGTTTATCCGGCACTTGAAGACCATGACGCGGGTCTTGGGTCCGATCGCCAGTCGAAGCGTCTCGATGGATGACCTCGTGGCCCGCGCGGACGAACCGGGGGCTGTGGTCGTCGACATGAAGGGTCGAGATGAGGTGCTTGCGCCCGTGCTGGAGAAACTCCGTCGTCGACCGATGACGCTGAACCGCACGATTAAGATTTTGTACCAGACGCGGAAGAAGCCGCAGCTGTTTCGCGTGGCGTGCGAGCGACTGCCGTTTTACACGGAGACGTGCGTCGATCGACTGGAGAATCTGTGGTACCAGCTGCTGCACCTCGTGCAATGTCTGGACGCCGAGCCCAAGCCGCGCTGTGCCCTTCAGCTCTTTTATCTGCAACGCTATATCCGGGCTATATGTCGTCGATGCCCCCGCATTGCTCTGCAGACGATTTGGCACGTCCAGGCATCTGCAGCTGATGGCAAGTGCCATAACCTACATCCGCACACGTTGCTGTCGCTGCTTGGATTTATCTACCCGAACACCACTTTGCCAGAGAGCTCGCACATGTTTAGTGTGTGGAAGGACATTGTCTTTGCCGACTGTCCTGAACACCAGCTCGCGCAGATCTTGGCTGACTTGAGACAAGTGAACGCCGACATGGAAAAACTTATTGCACTAGAGCCGGATTCGATGATGGAGCGATGGCTGAATGCCACAACGCGGTCACAATTTGAAAGTTGTGCTGCGGAGTTGGCGGCATCAGGCATTGAACTGTGCGAATTTCAGTCGAGTATCCTGTATGATTCGTTGGAGATTGAAGGAAGCAGTCTATCCGATGATTTGCCGGGGTCTGGGATCAATTCGCTGGTTCTCGAACAAGTTAGTTTTGTGCAGTCGTTGGCGGCCATCAGCGAACGGCTTCGTCACATCCAACCTGTATCAGACCGTGGCAAGTATTTAGCTGGCGAGCTGGAGATACTTAACAGTACCCTCCGATCATCGGCACTATACCCTCTCAGTGCGGCATCCGATGAGCTGTACCGAGTGGTGCGCATCCCGCCAGCAGAAGGCAAAGTGTTTTCTACCAAGATGCGCGCGCCAACTCTCATCTTTGTCGAGACAGTTCCACTACAAAGTGCTGGTGCGATAGGCCTTGATGACTGCGATAGCGGTCGTCTCCGTCCGTTCGTATTCAGTTCCCAGCCTTGCAACTCTACGTTTTTCGAGTCAGCAGTTTTTGACGAGAACGAAGTCTCTGGCGTTTCGTTAAGCGGGGAAACGATGATGTCGCCGGGCAGCAGTTCAACAGTAGCGTTCATGACACCAATGAGCACAGTTGCTGAGCCCGTCAGTTGTCCGATTGATGTGGCCCGTTACCAGGATAGCACTGTATCAGCCGGCACCAATGGAAAGGTGAATGGTTGTTCTGACAGCGCTTCATATCTGCGTACGAACACAGAATGCAACGGGCAAGAAGCGCCCGCGTCGGCTACTGGCAGGCGCCATACAAGCATAATGCCCCACCTTCCGCAACCCAGTCGCGGCTGCAAGATGGGAGTTGGAACTCGTGCTGGGCGCTTGGGCGCTGAGAGCTTTGTGTACGACAGCAAAGTGTTTGGTGAGAGCTGGGAGGAGCGCAAAGCGCGTATTCAGAGCGAGTCGCCGATGGGAAAAATGCCTGGGTGGGACCTTTTCTCTGTGATCATAAAGACAAACGATGACTTGCGTCAGGAGGTGTTTACCATGCAGCTCATTCACAAACTCAAGTCCATCTTCGAATTTGAGGCGCCGGAATTGTGGCTGCGCACGTACCGAATCGTTGCCACTGGAGCCAACATTGGTCTACTAGAGACAATAACCGATGCTTGCTCGCTGGACCACCTCAAGAAGACGTTTCCCGGCGGCGATTTATCCGAGTATTTCCGAAGTGCGTATGGCGACGTGCTCAGTCCGGAGTTCATTGCTGCCCAGCGTCGGTTTATTGAGAGCTTGGCAGCGTATTCCATTGTCAGCTATGTGCTACTGCTCAAGGACCGTCACAACGGCAACATTTTGCTCAGCTCGGAGGGTCGTATAATCCATATCGACTTTGGCTTCATTCTAGGCATTGCTCCTGGTGGCATGTTCAGCGTCGAAGATGCACCGTTCAAGTTGACAAAGGAAATGGTGGATGTGATGGGCGGTGTAGGTTCTACGGGCTATGCACACTTCCGTCATTGTCTGGTGAAGGGCTTCGTGGCTCTTCGAAAGTATAGTTCCGAGATTACCGCGTTGCTGCAGACCACAGGGCAGCACTCTCCGTTTCCCTGCTTTCACGGCGCAAAGTTGGGGCGCATTGTTGCGGACCTGCGCACACGTTTGTGCGTCGGATGTTCACGACGAGACATTCGTCACCGCGTGGACCAGCTGATACGCAAGAGCTACAATGCTTGGGGGACCCGGCAGTATGATTCGTTCCAGTTGCGTAGCAATAATATCCACCCGTAGATGGCAGCATAACCGGTCAATTTATATGTGTATCGACGACGTTTTGTGCAGCTATTGCCAGGGCCGCCGGCACTGATCGTCGGTGAAAAGTGTTGTACAATGTCACGTAACTTGCAAGTCGTTGACCCGTTGAGCAGCAACGGTGTTTCAAAAGGATTGCAGCTTCGTACAGCGCCTTGTCACGTTGCATCGACAGAATTTTGCTGCTTCAGTTGACATGTGTACAGGTAGTAAGTGCCTCTCAACGGGATTGAGTGAAAGTATCTTGCACCAAGTACAGCTGGCCTCATCTTCTTTTTTCTCAATGGACATGAATTGCGTGGTGTTTATGTGTACAGATGCAGCTTACCGAGATACAAATGGCTTGTGATAAAGGTCGTGAGGTACAAAAGCAATCGATACGTAAGTTCAAAGAATCGATCCAGTCGAATTCGGTCACACTTTAGCGACAAAGGTCTATTAGAAGAACTTTGGGTCGTGGGTATGACCATCGTACACTCAAACATAGAAGATCCGAAATTCTCTAAAGGTGACGATAAACTTTACGCGCCAATGAGTGCTTTGCACCGAATCGACATGTCCTCTCGACTGCTATTAGGAAGAAGCCATCCCATATCCAAGCATGGTGTCGGTTTGCGAGATGGCACGATTCCCACAATTGCACGCAGACGATAGTGGCAGACTTGTTGCGTCTCACTCATGTGATCGATCGAAAAACACGAACGTTGCACGCGGATGACGTAGTCGGTCATGATAAGGTAATGCATTTTGTGTAGTCGTGCTACGAGAATTTGCCGTCACTGTTGAAGATTCCATGTTCTAAATGTTGGAACCGCATGGGCGGCGGCTTGCAAGGAAGGATAGCTGATCTAGAAATAGGTATCTTGTATTGATGTGACTATTGTGCGAAAGACGAATAGTCGGATGATTTAAAACAGCGCGACAACGGGATAGCTTTAGCATGATATCGACGATTAAAAATCGTAACCAGCGATTAAAATTCTCAGTGAAAAAACTAATAATTCAATAAATCTGATCCTTTCTAAACTCGATCAAATCCAATATTATTGAATCGAATAATGATTATTATAAACATCAAGTAGATGACAATATTTATAATTTCTCGATAATTATATTACACGAAACAATCGCGAGGTGCACCTCAAGATAAACGCCACGCTTATAATTTATTTTGAAAACAATGCACTACCGATGTACAATGTGCGTATACAACATTCACGTACTAAGAGCGATTCAAAAACACAATCGGGATATGGAAATGCATTTAATGCCGCAGCAACGATAAAGAGATGGGGCTCTCGGTGGCTTGCGGGCACCATATCGTTTTGTTAAGTCCTATATTACCATGAATGCTGTGGATACGCAACTTCATATGCCAGAGGATACATTTATTTCATGACGTGAGCATTATCTTTCCGTATTAGTGCCTAGAATCCGACCATTTTGAGTAATGGCAAACGAAGTGTCAGTATATCGTGACGCATCTTGAATGTATACCAAGAGGACCGAGGACCAACCAACTGTATGCACTCTGCATTCCACTCCAAAATAGATGCTGCACACTATCCATAGACTACATTTCTAAATCCGCAACAAAATTATTGCCACCATTAGTAGATACTTGAGTAGGCGCCATAACATTCATCAACAGTGGGCACATAATCAGCGTGTGCTCCACTTTGAGTGTCCGAAATCAACTCCATAGTTTCCAGTAAAAGCAACAAAGTGTCCTCTCATCTTCTCAGTATACTGTCTGCTCTTGCTGGCTCTATTTGTTGGTCATCGCATCTTTCCGTAATTCGTTCCATAAAAACTGTTGCACCATTATGAAGCGACGCTTTCACACTGCACTATCTTTCCATTTGAACTCGACAGCGCCACCAAGTCCACGGCTACATAGTAAACAATGTTGGAACATTCGAATATCGATAATAGAGATCGAAGTAATGTGGCCATACATAAAACAATGTAAACGACTCTCTTCGACTACGATAGAAAAATCAATGCATCATATACTCTTGCAAAGTGTCTGTAGACAGTATAACTATCAAAGATTTATAACGAGTCAGGTACGAGAGGAACTCGAAACGATAAAGCGTTGATATTAGGAATGGTCCCATCCATGTAGATACTTGTAGGTATAGAGTATGCATCGTTTGTGCACTATTATGTTGCGTGTGATGCGTCTTAATCAGATCGCGGCTTAATTTGATGTTATTCAAACCACCAATAAAATCTTCCTTTGGAAACTCAAAGTTTATCGTACGTAATAAGTCTCATGCTTGGGACGATATGTAATGGCGGATGCTAAACTTTGCGAATGGGTTGATATCAATCGTGGCATCAACCTACTTTCAACTGAAGCAAGAGCACACGCAAGGAAAGGCAAGCGTTTAGGTTCTATCAACTTTGTGTTTTTATATGATCGACAGACATCTAGATAATTCGTAACGATCAGAATCAGCGTTTCATGGTGCTTTTTACCCTTCCTTTGAAATAAACTACAGGAGAAGAGTAGAAAGTACAATCGCTGTGATTTATATCGACTTAAACTTAATGCAAGTGAAGTTTTGAAGCACTCGGATTCATCCAGTCAGGGCAGGGCACTTGTAATGATTCTATGAAAAGCAGAGATTTCTGCTACAATGCCTAGGTCGCGCAACTATACCAGACCGTTACATCGAGGTTCTTAACTAATCGAAAATGGGGTTTCTCTCTGATGCATTGGTGCAGAAAGCCGCTTTCTAAGGTGTAGATTGCCGGCTTGAGTTCCCCTCTCCGGAGCAAACATGCGATCATGTTCCACAGGGCTAAAATCTTAAAAAGAGATCAGGCAAACAGCTGAACAATCTGCCACAATAACAATGGATGAGATCGTATGTATGTGATGACTACTTATTCAACCAATGAACAAACTAGTGACTCAAGGAGACGATAAGCTCCATTCTCGGGTCACCAAAAGAATATTTGCAAATTTTTGTCTGATCATTGATTTACCATTGTCTGACAATTTGCCAGAGCGTTTTCCATCAAATGATCAACATGTTTATGCGGTGTGCGTCGGTACGGTTTCGTGTACAGTCTTGTAAAGGGTGGTCCCGTTGCATGTTTTCGATCCAAAAATAGGTCAAGCACAATATTATCTCAATTGATAGTATGTATACAGCAAAGTATACCTTCCTAAGTAAATCTCGAAGGATCATCAACTTCGAACGTAAGTTTCGGTACCACTCCACTTATTGGTCGGTATGGGTCATTATATCGACCGACTTAAGCACCAATCATTGCCAAACACGCGAAATGAGTGGTGAGCAAGCAGCTATGTTACGGTCTGTAGCTATATATCGTTCAGAGTATGATCATAACGTTTTTTCTAGGAGAGATAGCAATATGAGAACGCATATCTTCCATTACCTTTTTCTGAACGTGTTCATCTCGGAGATTGAGCCTTCCTATGAACGTACAGGTATAGGTAATGTTGCAAGATACCTGCCTACACTATTTCAGTGTAGGTAGATTGTACTGTGTCATTACGAGCGGAGAGTGTCCCAGCATACTTATGTTTACTTTGTAAAGAAGCAAATGCATTTGAGTGACCATCGTATATTCTCAAATGTATTCTAGCTCGTCACTGATTTATACCGACAGACTATCAGCTGAGGTGTTATAACATTTTTCTTGCCTCGGGTACCAGAAGGCAGGGCGGTTTGTACTCTTATTGTGAACTTAGGTCGACACAGATCCTATTGTGCTAGGGAAAGGGAACGGGTCGCGTAATTGGCTTCGCACGATCGCGATGGATATTAATCATATGATAAAATTGAACTGATTCGCCTTGTCATCTCTTTGATAATGTTTCATTTCTTGACTCTCCTTCATTTTCTGTCTACTTGGTTCGGTTCACGCAACTTAAGTTTATAAATCAGCTCAATTTTACATCTTCTTATAACAGTAGAGTAAATTTATGATTTTTGTTTATTGTACCCTAGATAAGCGAAATAGAGTGACAATCGTGCAGAAATGCGGCCGACGATATGTTACGTAATGAGGACAAACATCGTGACCGAATGAGACGAAAATGTGTGTCGTGTAAGTCTATACCAACACTGTTTACAAATACTGAGCTAACAGCTATACCTTTCAATAAACCTTTGTATATGTCATGGAGTGAGAGTGTATAATTCTTTGTACGGGAATAACTGCACCCGACAAGACACGTTTTTCTCAAAAAGAAACGACTCTACCCTTGTGTGTTGAAGTCCCCATAATAAACACCATATCTATCGCGATCACGATCAGGATGATCCTAATGTGATTTACAGCATACCCTTCGACATGTGTTACACGAGAGATAGTATATACTAAGATTATTGTCTGGGCTTGCGGGTACGATTTGACTGCGCGTTCGCGTTCGTCTAATCATATTGTGGGCCTTTCATTAACACAACACTGCCTTTGCATCACACGTACCCGTAATGTTGATTTAATGGTCGTCAATCTAGTGATTGCAAAATGCTAGTTCAGTAACTGTGATCCGGTAATAGTGGATCGTTAGTGTCGAATTAGTGTATGCTGAAAAGCTACTTAACCCCTATTGTAGACAATATATAAATGACTAAATTTTTGTGGAAGGTACAACATAGACATCGGTGAGCTAAATAATTGCGGCAGTTGAATTGTGATACCCATCGCGAATCCAATTCGTCGGCCGAATGATTATTCAGGCTCCAGTTGCTCTATCTACTATCCATGACTTTTTCTTGGTCAAATTCTACTCACTGACAATTTTCCTATGCTGCAAGCACATCTATAGATGCAGCGTTAGACATTGCGAGCCCCAGAGGTAAAGACTTTATCCCGTCAAGATGATTTAGCGAATTGTAACATGGCGACATAAAAAGTTCGGGCAAACCACGTCGACACTGTTTTTCAAGGATTTGGTAGAAGCGGGGGGATGGGTATACCCAGCACACAATCGGTGGCGTTGGAAATAAATAGACGTGGTACCATATTATTAGGCCTTCCGATAGGTCAGAGTATATCTCCTTACAAGTCAAAGATAGACTGAATTTGAGAGCGTTTCGAGGGTGATCGACACTATGGCTTAGCTTGAACAGATTTCGACGATGGCGAATTCCGCCATGGTCACGATCTTAACTAAACAGTTGAGCAAGTGAAATTGTTGTACGCAATTAACTTTGACGTCGAAATCGATCACGTTGCATTCAATCACGCATCTCCGAAATATCTGATAACGACATAACTCATTCTCTACAAGCGTACTAAATGAGGAGAACCATCACCTTGAGATTTTCATATTCCGACCCATACAACAGCACGGGGTGTATAGTGGAGGCAAACACATTGTGTCGATATATATTAAAGGCGTAGCTTTCAGCTATAATCGACACCGAAAAGCAATATCATGTACCCGTTGAGTACTCAATAATCCATTAATAGTTTTTTGAGATAAATATATCTATAAACATATCGATAGCACAAGCTAGAATCGTGTTCAAACGTCATCTTCTCAGCGTAAAGGAAAGAAGACGACACATTCTGATTACGAATTTAGCACACTTGGATAAATCTAGGATTTTAAATGACATATACTCGAAACAGGCGCGAATCACACCATAAAAGTCGATTCGACACCAGTGATACGTCTTGTCGTAGAGAAAAAATCCATATATACATTCATTTGTGAGCATGTTATGATTCAAAACGGAACTTTCTTACGGTACTGCGTGATGACGCATGGTACATAATGCTGATAACGGACCTTAGACCATATCAGTAGACCATAAACACGCTACTATCCTGCATGATAAGCATCATTTCGCCTATAAAAAACGAATAGCAAGATCAATAAAGCAAGGTTGAGGGCTCGATCAAGACCAATCTATCGGCCGTTTCTGAGGTACCCTCATTGATCACTTCAGACAGATCTGATAAGTTGGATCTACAAGATGACTTTTCGATAGCGGATCTAAGATACCGAAATGAAGCCCCAATTTTTTCTCCATACCTCGCTAAATTGAAAGGCAAATTAAAGCAAATATTTGGTATTTCGACGCGTAGGATGATAAGCGTCAGGATCAGAAGGGCAAGATTACTATTCGATAAATAGGTGATGGAACAAATATCGCCAAAGAACGATGAAGAATAAGTACGAGGAATATTCTACGCCATACTCTGCCACGGAGACGACCGTGGTCAGGAATGTGATCATGATCATGGAAGCCGTCACTACCAAAGGTGATATAGCAAGCGTTCTGGTGCATACCACATGAAGCGATAGCAATCACGACCGGGAACGCGATCGCGATCAGATGGTGTATACCACACTTTGCTACCTGCGATCTGGATAAGTTTGCTACATATGATGCGATCGGGATCATGTGGGTGTGTGCCACACCATGCGAACTGCGACTGGATGACCGCGTGGGTTGTATGTGTTTTACTCCACGAGATCTGCGATCGGGATGGAGATCGCAATATGGATGCGATCGCAACTAGGTGGCTGCGTGCCACATCAAACGATCTGCGACCTGGATAGAGATCGCGATCAAGGATGCGATCGCAACCTGGTGGGTGTATGCTGCACCACACAACCGCGAAGTGCATAGAGATCGCAACGTGAATGTGATCGCCATCAGGTAGGTGTGTATCACACCACGCGCCCGGCGATCTGGATGGAGATCACAATCAAGTAGGTGTGTAATACACCACGCGATGTGCAATCCGGATGGAGATCGCGAGTAAGGACGCGATCGCGACCAGGTAGGTGTGTACCAGATCACGCGATCCACAACCCACGAGCAGAAGAGTACATGAAGTGATCCACGGCGCACAACGGGACGACAGCAGGTCAGGAGCCCCTAGTACTCATACTGGTACGTTTGGTTTGATTCGTTGAAAATTGGACAGAGCTCAATTTGCTTCTAAGTACGCGTGTCGACTTCTCCTCTGAGTCGGATTACTGTCCATCCGACGTCAGGAGAATTAACATACTTTAATCGAGTAATATCCCTGGATTGTTTGACCAGGGATCAAGGGCTCACAAGAACCCCCCCCACTGCGATCGGACGCAGCAACACTGTAAAGGTCGAAGTACAAGATCGCGAGACGTCTCAAGTGGTCAGAAGGTCAAGCGGAGCAAGTATCTACGCATTGGACAAGCCGATCTCGTTTAGATCAGGGTGACATACATCGAGCACCCTACAAGTATACTCGTTGTCGTGTGAAGATTCCACACGATCAACCTCAACCCCATCACAAACACATTCAAGTTTTCCCTCGACACGAGTCCACCTAGAAGAGTGCAGCCCGCTCTATTGACGGGTGCACAAGGCGAGGAAAGAAGCGTTCACATGGAAACGGAGTAACCCTCCGGTAGTCGGTCGTATGGGCACCAGTGGAGAGTCAGTATCGCAAGAACCTTGTGATCGCCACTCCACCACACCTCTATATCAACTCGGGTTCGTAGTATACAACAAGCGCTAATTAGGTCGCTTTGTGAGCCAAACTTAAAACTAGACAGATGTTCAATTCTACCGGTTGCAATCATTTTGCACATACAATCCTACTAGCAAACTAGCTATCCAATTGAAATTTTGGCACGGCCGGTTTCATCAAATTCTGTCAAAATCACACCAAGACGTTTGTGGACGCGCACTATAAGATTTGTATTCCTATCGTATCAAAAAAAATGTTTTGCACGAGTACATGATTTTGCTATAGTATGGTACTACCAAGATAAACCATAAAAGATTGTACCCTCACGTCTAGGCTAATCAGAAGATCGAAGTGGAAATGTCTATTTTTATTCGCTGATTGGCCATATAATCATAAAACACCTGATTGATCGACGTTTAAATAGACAAAGACAATATCAATCGCCCACCCTAACCACGCCGGATCACGGTACAACCAAAATTTAAAGCGGAATTTTTTAATCAGGTGTAGATAGTGCAAGTCGAATACATTAGCAGTTTACACTTGCGTAAGGATTTTAGTGAAAGATCAACCATAATCGTTGACGAAAATATCGACATTAAAGCCGGCAAACAGATAAACCAGGAATAGTGAACTCTTTCCTCGAAATCCTTGGCGTAGAGGAAGTGAAGTTGAAGTTGTGAAACAGGAACCTGGTCGCTTAAGCAAACGGTATCGAGATGATTACGTGTCGCCGTACCCCGACGCCCTCAAGTGCCAATCACCAATACGACCTATACAGCCAAGACAAATGTGACCTATATAAGCACAACCGAGACGATGCCGTGTAATGAAATTTCTCCTTTGAGCTCCGGATTTTCTTGTGAATGAAACAGACTATGTCGCATGTATCGAAATGGACATGGAGCACGACGTTTGATCAGCAAAGTCAAGTCAGCATGTCCTCCGCAATTGGGTCAACATAGAGGAAATTATTACGTTTGGTAACAATTAGCTGCCGATTCATATTGTCAGCTAAGTAGATGGACACAATAAAATGAGACGCGATTTGTTACGAATAAATTGCTCATACAATCAGGCTGATAAAGTATCAAGAAGTAATAATATGCACGCAAGTATACAAACGATAACCCTTTAGAATTCTAGCCATGGGAAATCTATCGGTATGCCTGCGAAAGTCAAAGTAGGAACCGACAATTTGACTGGAATTTCATGATCTTGGACTTTATATATTCTTCGGACAATCACGAAATGGCCAATCCACTGCCATTAAAATTTGGAATCGATGTGGACAATTTATGGATGATTATGAGCGAGGAAGTGCGTTAACAATCTTGCTAAGGAAAAACGCTGATGGGTTAAATAATTTCAGCATAAATAAAACTCGACTTGAACACAATCAGAACCCACTTTGCGCGATGAGAACATATTCCTGATCACGGCAGTATCGATATGAAATTAGATTTCAGGAAATCGGAAAACTACGAAACGCTGCGAGCAATCCTCGTGGAATCCACCTCTGACCGCAATATTTCGTCAAACGAATCATCAAAATACCCAATGTTGTAGGAATAGACTAAACGTCAACATAGTTCGGTTCGCGGTATATAGTGAATATATGCACGCACTAAAAATCGTCATGTGAGAATCGAGCACATACACCGCTCCGCCTTTTACGCAGCTTACATGCAAAATATGCGGCTACAAAAACCACCTCAAACGTTTTCTTTCGTCGTCATATTTATGTGAAGATCTGCATAAGCCCGGAAAGTATCTGCTGGAGGAATTACTGCATGAAATACTGATGGAAAGCACCCACTTTGAATGTAGAGGGGGTTACAAAATAAGCTGATATGATGTCAAAGTCGTATAATCGCTGGATTAAAATCTGGTACAAGCCGACTGTAGTTGAATGGGTTCTTAAAATTGATAAGACCCTAAACCACTCACTACACCGGACTACTCGGACTAAGGAGGGGGTAGCCCGATGCCGCGTATAAACCTTCAACCACCTTGAGAATCCGTCGACTGGCGGGTTGCAACCTTCAGTAAACTTGGGTGGAGATGTAGATGTTAGCCTTGAGAGAGTTGGACCTGCCCCCCCCCCCCGAGGGGATATGCTTAGCTTGGTGGACCAGTAGGTGAACACTTGATAGACTGGTCGAGATTGAACTTATCGCCAAACTCTTTTGTAAGCTTGTCGATCCTGGCCTTTTCCTTGTTTTCTGAGGAGTATAAACTACCTGGAGCTTACCTTACTCCTACCCACTGGGCCGAGAGGTCGCTTTTGAAGGCTGATCTTTGGGAGTTGCTACTCAGCGAACCAACAGGTCAAATAATTTCTGGGGTTCTGCTTGCACTCGATATTGCCACGCAACTAAGTTCGTCGGGGAGAAGAGAGCATATTCCGTTCCCGAAACAGGCGTTCAGACCAAGTGCAATTTTTAAAAACACGACGAAGTTTTGACACGTAGATCTTAACTTGAGTAGTACTGCACTACATTCCTATCATTTAATTTTCTTACGCCATCCTTCACACATGAATCGGAACTTTGGTGAACTGGTCAGGAGATGTTAGACCTCGAGGAACCGTGCCTACCTCATTATTTACCGTTTAACTGGTACCCTGGCGATGATATGTCCTCGGTAGGCTCCGTGGGTCCTCTTCTCCGAGGTTCATGTCGCCTTCGGGACCACTTTTGCTTTTTCACCCTTTCCCTGAGGGGTGGATCCTTTTCCCTTCAATGTTCTGGCCATCACCTCAATTCATTCCGATAAGCACTTCAACACTCGACCTTTATAGAATATAATATCTTTATACGAGAAGAAGAGAGACAGAACTGGACAATGATGATCGGTAGGATACAAAACTTAATATAATTCATTCTTCCCCGCAACTTTAATGTAATTTTGCTAGAATGAGTAGAAATGAGAAACAGTTGTAATAACAAACACTAAGGAGATTTGTCGCCATCCAGAAATTATTTTAATTATACTAACTACAGTCTATTCGGAAAGTTATTTAGGTGAGCAAAATTGTGGACAAAATCAGAAGAAATGCCACGACTAAATTCTATACCAATACCGATGGATATATATTTTTTGATGCTTGTTTCCATACGATTAGTTGTCATATTGGTAAAAGCTTGAGGTACTCTTTTAACTATGTTCATGCGTAATCCATTTACAATTGTGGACTTACGTGCACGACTATGGGAAGTACAAGATCAGATTTACCCCGTTTTTATCGCCTATCTTTTGCATAATTGTTTCATCTAAATATCATTCTACATAAGAATAAAAGGTAAGGATGTGATCTACAAAATCTGCTGGGTCCTTCAAGAACTGCCTGATGAAACTTGCGATGACATGACAAGATTCGATTTCACCTTTTATGTAGACGTCCAGCATGTAATTGTCAGGTCCATAGCATGACGGATACAATATAAAATATTGGTGTCCATGGGTAAATTGAGAGAGGTGGAGCTCGCCATCAAAGCGGCTGTGGTAAACTTGGGGTCTTAAGAGGTCCAACTTGGGTGGCGATACTGAATATTGGACCTCATAGAAGGTGTTTATATGGCAAATCTTAGTGATCGACATGTTATTCGACCGACACATTGATTGTTTGGTATGTGCATGAAGGCGATATGATACTAAATCGCTTAAAAAATCTTCCTGTATTCAGACGAGATACGGCGTAGAGACGTTAGCGTAAAACATACATTATTTCGACGAGACGAACTACTTAGAAAATCGAATAAGCCGCTGGTGGAACGCCATAAATAAACAAAGCTAACGTGAATCATGAAGCGACCCGCATCGAAATCAATCAAGACGCTGACACTCGCTGCAACAGAAGAGACAATTTGATGAAGAAAATGAAAAGACGAAAACATTTATGTCACCACAATCCATCGGATAATGATGGAATACATCATTCCATCACTGATTGAGTCCAGAAAGATGATCCACTTCAATCTTTTAGTCGAGATTGCGCCATGGATCATAGTGCGAAAAACGATCAAATTGATACGCTATTTGAACTTACACAAATTTCTGACATCTAGAGTGAGCTGTAGTCAAAATGTCTCCATTTACTTGAACGACAAGCAGGCACCGACGACAGCGCGCGAATGTACAAATTCAATTCGTAAGATAGGTAAAAAGTTTTCTAATAAAAAAGCACAGGAAAAAGAATGACGAATTTAATCGAAAGGGGTATCTGGCAGGGGATGTATCGAGCAATAAAAACTAAGCAGCTAATTCTTTTGCCACGAATGTTATCAAAACACGAGGTGGCGAAAATGATCCGCAAGCTTTATTCCCCGAAACAAATGTTATACAAAAGGATAGATACGAGGTAGAATGTCTCGTGATACAGAAAGCGTTGCGGCAATATTCTTGCACGTCACTATAATTCCATTCGTTTAGATGTCATCAAAGGATCGGCAGGACTAACGAAGAATCACGTCAAGATTTCATTGGAAAGATACAACTGGGAGTGGGAAAAGTATGTGAGGACTGCACTGATTGTGAGATGGACAAGGGATGTTCGACGATTTAGTGTATATCACCTGGTAATCAGTAAACTACATGACCTTCCACATAAAAGCGCCATAGACCACATCACGTGGTTACATAAGTCGTTATAAGGTATCACCAGATTTATCGTTTGAGGAGATCGGTTGTCGGTGTATATAGTCGCGAAATGAATTTCATCTTGAATATCCTAAAAGATTGCTGAAGACTGTAAAAATCTTGTATTTTATAGTTTCGACGCATGTGAATCCATAAGGCATGAAAGCGACCCGGTATATACGTCAGACGTATCGCGCGATGTTTACCAGATCGAGAGGGATAAGCTACAGACTAAATAAATCACCGAACCTTGGGTGAATGGAAGAGTAGATGGAATACTCCAATGCTAGCACGTGCGCTTTAGGTTTACCATTCTGATTACAGCGATCAAAGCGGTAGTTAATTTATCATAGGCTTCACGTTCGCGCAACATCGCCCAAGACCGAATTCGAGGTGGTACAGCTTCAAACAGGATCCGTCGATGTTTACCGGCAATTTATTTTTGGCAAGCTACGATGTAAATATGAAGCACATGAATGAGAGACCGCGACTTAAATATGGTGTAGATATCGCATCCATAATCATAATGAAGAAGTAGAATCTACGGTCAATGAACGACGGAGAAAGATTATTCGTACCCGAAAGGATATTGATACATGGGCGGTAAAGTCTTAAGATATTAAAGTAGATTCACGATTTGGATTGTACCTGAATCGATTCGAGAATGATAACTACACCAAAGTGGCACAAATGTGGTATGGCCCTACCAGAATTGATACGCGCGTGATGATCGGACAGTGCTAGTAGAGATCCCTAGAGTAGTACCGCTTATAAATCGCTACCAATTATGCATCTATAAATGTTAAAGTGATGAAGGATCTTCTAGGAGCGTACCAAAGACCCATCACACGTCTTGAAACTGAGCGGACGAATGTGGATGTACGATTCAGTTAAAAGACTCGTTACGGTGGGGACTTTGTCGTGTCTAAATATTCTGTAAAGTTTACTTCTATCATTAGGTAAGAGTGCACGAAGCCGGTCTGATTGTAGTGCGTTGTTGCAACTGTAAGCAAAGTATAGTAAGTCGAATCCACTTTAAAGTGATGCGGTCACATGAAGGGTGGTCGGTTAAGCTGTAGAAGGACAGACGGTGGATTCGAGCGCTGTGCTATGAGGTATCGCATGTCGTATGATAGGGTTGTAAGATGCGTTATGAGATAGCGAAGCAGTAAAATGGCGTGTTAAGAAGTAGCATATGCCGGATGATATGGTGATAGTTGTGCGGAGAGGTAGTAGGTTGGTTAGTTTGGTGAGGTATATTCGGGTACGCGAACGACCCACTATATCCGGTATATTCCAACCATGGTTTTTGAGAGGTAGTAGCAGGTTTTTCAGCTACTGTGGGGTTCATACTGCGATTGTCACCCTCAGGGATTATTGTACACAGTGAGGGGAATGAACCGACAGTCATCATCTTAAAGATTAGCCTACTGCACCTCTACCCCAGGGAACAACCCCTATGTGCGGAGCGGTAGTATAGTACATGCCATAGTACTGGGTTGCTTTGCATGTGCTTGTATGATCAAATGTTTTCAAACTTAAGTGATGAGGATCGAGGTAGAGCGAAGCTCACGCGTATTCGATAACTGATGCGATGAAATGATACGATGTTGTCCAACTCCATTCTATCACGACCGGGCTGGAGAACCTACAATACCAACCACATATCGCGCAGTAGTGTCAGATTTGCTAAGTCGGCGAGGAATTCAGGATCCACGATGACCACAAGCCGCAATATGAAGACGTATATGCCATCATCTTATCTCTCCAAGATCCTTATCTCCGCAACCAGATCTTAAAAATCGCTTTCCTTCCTTACTCCAGGGTATCAGACGCTATCCGTTAATAACGTAGGTAGCATGAGGAAGATGTGATCGAGTAGAATAGCCTGATCTCATCGGGCGAGTATTGCCTAACCTCAAGCGACTTGCAAGATGTTTTGCAATGTGTGACACATCGGGATCAAGGCTGGTTAGGTTGATGCTGAACCGAGCTGATAAGAGATAAGACACCTGTCTTATCGACGAGATATGTGAAGCATGTGTAGAAAGTTCACAACCTTGTCGGTGGTTGGAGTCAATATTGTAGTAGTGCATACCTATATTGTGGTGTCATCTAGTCAAGTTCAACGACACCAAATGAACAAGAGCGCTAATATGTCCACGGATATCGATCATATACATCTTCTACAATTTTCGTGTGATAATGATCGACGTATTATATCCACCAGGCGAAGCTCGTCCATGATAAAACAATGGAAGTAGACACATTTTGGCTTGGCGAAAATGACGAAAGAGAATATCAAGGTCGAGCATCTTCACTAAAACAGTATTGGTGTATAACGGTTACAAAGATATGGTTGACGGTAATCGAAGAGACGGCGCCTGGAAGGTGGTGACTTATAGGTAGCAAACCGGCTGATGACAAGAAAGTTTGGCATAATTCGCCAAAGATATTGATTCGAATCGGAGTCCGAGTCGCCCGTAAGTCATTGATCGTGTCACGATCTGAGTATAATGCCTTGCAGTGCGTGATATACCTGTCGTCGTGGTTGCGTCGACCTTATACGGAGCCACAGTCATGTCATAGTTGTCTGTTTAGATCGTTGACCCCCCGTTGATGAAGAAATTTGATCCGAGAGTTACGAGAGGTTGTTGATCTGTTGGGTGACGATCTGTACAATTTTCAAGTTCGGTCATCGTATTGAATTGCACTCATAAGGCAAATGGCATCGGGAAGTGAGAAAACCTCCAGAATTTACCTGACGACGCGCTGTAGTCCTAGATCGAGAAATTGCCGCCCGAGTAAAATAATCGAAACTCGTGTCCGTTACTCTCCACCGACAGATCAGATGACCCGTATTAAAAAAATTAGCTAAGAGATTCCCAACAAGGTAGTACTCAACGGAGATGAAGCCTATTTTGGTTGAGCTCTTCTCGGAACATGATAAAGACGACTTCTGATGCTGTATTGTTGATTTGGAAGGGGACAACCATAATACTTGATATGAAGAGTTTTGCTGAGGGGTCGGGAGATCGAGAGATAGATATGTGACGGAGATGCTGAGTACTTCGATTAACCGCTCTGGGTCGTAAATATTGGGTGGAAGGTTGAATGTAGATCTGGACGAAGAATGTTAGCTCAGATGACCGTTGTTGAAGAAGAAAAAGAATGAGAAAACTGTTTGCGCAATTAAGCTTGTCATTCAATGAGCGACAAAAAGTGAAAAATAATGTATTTAAGATGCTTCAACGCAGTTGGATTATGGAGCAAATTATAATTACGGAGCTGACTGCATGAAGAAGCAGTCATCGCCTGTGCATAATGCATTTGACTCTCGACAGACATTATCCAAACCACTAGGTTGATTAATCAACAATGTTCTACCGACCTTCTGCGACATCACTGTAAGACTGATTATTACCAATCCACAATTATATAACTTGCAATTACAAAGCGCATCGATCTTGGTCAAGCTCGGAACATTGTACGAGAAGCGTCTGATGGCCAGGTCCCATCCAGATGGTATATCTGAGAACTGAAATCGACGCATTCTTGTCCAAAGAAGTAATTTTAGAAGTAACTAAAATTGGCGTAACGAGATGACCTTTGTAGTCGGAACGTCTCTCGCATTCGGCTTGTGTCAACAGAGCAACCTCATGACTCTTTAGCTACGATTTGTTGATAAACATACGTAGACGACTCGCGTTACACTGGTGACAAAGAGAACTGTATTGACGCCAAATATAGCAGACGTACGGTGCTGCTGACTTATGCGAAGCAATATAGCTCGTGTTGTAAACAATCTGCGGGACAACGGCAGATCGGAGAATCTGCTGCAAAGAGCGAAAACACCCCGAAATTTTTCGTAAGCAGCCTGATTTTACCAGGTGGAAGTAGTCGGCATGGGAGCCTGACGATCTCCGAGAGATAACTTATGAAACGGTCGGGTGCAATTGCAAATACAGGCATCATCGAACTCGAGGAAGACACCTGTAGTTACAGTCGCGCCTTCTCGCAAGTCTATATCTCAGGCTGGCAGTGACTAACTCAGCGAGAAGCAACAGGGCGGATGTATGAGGTTGCCAACTGGTAGGAAGGCGACTCGGACTGACAAGAGGAAGATCCACGCGACGACGCAATTACAACTTTCTCTAATGTTTAGCTTGGTAACCACAGAAAGGGTTGGCGGCCTATGCTGATCATAAGTCGATCCACATGAAGCGAAACGGCTTCAAGGTCCGGACAGCGTCGATGGCAATTGATATATATTTGAATATCAATGGATTCTAGGTGACATGAATCGATCTAACAATAACGGCAGTACGGAATACTTTTGCGCGACGGGAATGCACGAAAAATTGGGGACGGAGACATCATACTTGAGCCATGAGAAAAGATTTGGTGAATAAGTGTGTTGAGATCGAATGCGGTGCGAATGACCAAGGACAGAGGAAGGTTGTGGCAAACTAGCGATACCACGTTTGGGAGAGAAGTGACAATCATATAATTAGGGAGGCGTTCGGCAGGTCAATATAAACTCCGGAAACCCGGGATTAAGAAATCGAATATATGACGGCAGATGACATAAAGTTCAACTGCGTCAATGTGGAACCTTGTACCGGCCTGGTGCAGAAACATAAATAGAATAAACGCACTCAAGTATACAAATAGCAAAACATGTATACCGATGCGATGAGTTGATGAATTATGAATTATAACGGCGTGGCGTACACAATAGTTCAGCTTCTGAAATGATTGGAATATACATGGCTAATTTTAAGCGAGATCATTGATCTTATCGTCCCAGATATTGGGCGAAAAATATGTTTTCGGTGAGTTATGAAGACGTAGACCGATAGTCCATCCACCAACGTCGCAAACCTAACGCATTTTCAAGCTGGGAGACAATACAACTATGTCACAACCTCCACTCAGATGAGTCAACCTTCGTTGCGTGGACTCCGATCTGAGTTCACGAGTAGATGAATGCCTCTTCAAATCTCAGGTCCATAATCAAGATAATACGAAGTAAAGAAAAATACCTCATTTGAGGCTTAAGATGATCAACATCGCCATGTTGTGAACAGGTTGTCGATGAATGTCGAAATGACAATAAATGCGTCGACTATATATTCGAGATCTGTGCCACTGGTTACCGGAAAAGCAACCTAATATGCCAAAGATGGTAACTGGCATGGAAGTACTTAAATATCGGTTTGAGACAATGATATCAAAGTTTAGGCCCAAAGCGCCAGATAGAATTGTTCGAATTTACTCGAGGAAGTTGACTTTTGAACACACGAGACACAATAGTGGTAGGTGATCCAATGTTCGAATGTATCCACAATTTTGGATATGTACCCAAAGGTCGCACATTTACGCAATCTTGAAGCATATGGATAATCCTTCGGATGCGGCGCTTTTATTTGGGTACACGCTACGAAGTTTTGAAAAGTAGTCAAGGGGGCAATCCTGCAAATAGTTGATGTGACTCGAAGAGTATTCCACAAGATAGCAGAAGCATACTGATAAGTCAGGTATCGATCTGTTCGGACGGTAGAGACCTACCGGCTTGCATTCATCTGAACGCGAGGCCGGGCAACCATATCCAGACAGGAACGTTTTATTGGCCTCCTGGTGTTTAATGATGCCGCGCGTCTTAGTCGCATAAGACCTGGATCGTTGAAAAAAGTTCCAAAATATTAAGTAGTTTTAATGCGTTCGGTAATGAGATGATTTAGAAATTCGACTTGGATCGATCTGCGCAACACAAATGTACATCTTGCCGGGTTGGACCCTGTATTGGCCTCCCAACATGTTTCAGGATACTAAGCGTCTTCAGATATTGTAATCTCTTGATTATGACCTGGGGTCGCTATCAACCACTCGGGTTATTTGCTCGAGCACTGAGCATCGAGGGCTTCGAATTTACTGGTCGCGTGCGACGAAGGCTTCTCTTCCGTGCAGGATCTTTGGCGTCCCGACGTCCAAGAACGTCGACCGAACCTCGCTGCAAGTAGCGCACGCCGTATTGTTTGAACAGGGGCGGACGACGACAGCGTAAGACTCTACCCAGCTGCGATAAGACGTCGCAACTTACACGTAGGACAGGACAGCCACGATCGATGGACCGATCCCGCTACCTCCGACACGAACAAGTGCAAGTGCGGTCAGGTGGTCAAATGGAGGATTCAATTCGATCGAGATCCTACAAAAAAGTACTTGCAGGACAGATAGGGAGATCTCAGACGAAGATCATTCGTCGAGATTGGGTCAAGATTGACACTTAGCTGGGCCGCTTTACGAATATTCCCGTAGCAATCGACCAAACTTCAAGCCTTGACCCCAAGTGGGATCGACTTCTCTAACGTTAGCACAAAGATGAAAACCAGCCTATCCGACGAGTGCATGTCGTGAGCAGAAGATTATGCAACAACAAACGAATTCGAGTATTCCCTCCGAAAGTCGGCAAGTCCGGGCGCAATGGGAAGTGAACGATTGAGTGGCAGTTTCTGGATCGCGACTTCTCCGCGATTTCGTCAAGCATGCGCTCTTTTGCACTATTCTTCGCTGCTGCTTGTGGATCAAACACTTGCGTGTGTGTGACGAAGAGATTCTTAAGCGGCCGGAATGAGTGACCTGGCGACGAAGCGACACAACGAATGTGTTTGTGATTATAACAAGAGGCCCACCTGTATCGTACCTAACGTGACGTGTGGGGTACACCTGCGTGACCTACAGGCACCCTCAGAATGTAGCTGCCGTGTAGTTCGATAAACAGCTTTCGCACACTTACTATCTGCTGTGTCCTCCACGATCGTAATAATGTGACAAGGTCCCTTTGTTTCTCTGCTTCGTTGTATGCGAATACGAGTTCACCCTGCGTATGCCGCGGCAACTTGTCGTTAGTGTTCAACTCGGCACTGATTTTCATTCAGCGAGGTCTCGATGAAAAGGCAAATATACAAATGTCACGTGAGACTTTCAAGCTATTGTGCGTAGCGCAGTATCTTCAAATTTACTCATTATATCGATTGATTCCATCAAAACACAACTACTTTGTAAAACATGAACAACACAAATACTGCTGGAAGAAACGGCCACGAAGTTACCAACGACTTGAGGCCAATCTTCCAGCGTGCCTCCACTCCTCTAGTTCCTCCTGCGACGGATGTTGCACTTTGATGCTGACGTTGGTGGTGAATCCTTTGTGAAGTGATCGGTCCCGTCGTCGAGAGAAAAGCCGCCTCCCGTGCCGCCCCATGTTGATGCTTCACCGGCGACCTCCTCTTCGCCCTCTTTATTGTCATCTTTCTTGTCCTTCTTGTCATCTTTCTTGTCCTTCTTGTCGTCTCCCTCGTCCTTCTTGTCCCCTCCCTCGTTCTTCTTATCTTCACCTTCATCATCTCCTTTCTCGTCCTTCTTGTCGTCTCCCTCGTCCTTCTTGTCTTCTCCCTCGTCCTTCTTGTCTTCTCCCTCGTCCTTCTTTTCGTCTCCCTTGTCCTTCTTTTCGTCTCCCTTGTCTTCACCTTCATCACCTCCTCCTTTGCTCTTGTTGTCTTCACCGTCGCCGCCGCTACCAGGAGACACGACGCCAGCTTCTTGCTCAACACTGTCACCACCCGAGGACGCAGACGGTGATGAGCTTTTGCTCGGTTTCGAGCTTCCACCTGAAGGTGCGCCTTTGTTGATGTGCACGTCGCTCTCCGTGTACTGACAGAGCGGGGGCGACGGTCCATCGCCCAACATCTTAGGATCACCGCCATCGGTGCCCTCCGACCACTGACAGATCTTCGCCTTGTCCTTCTTCGACGTGACCCAAATGTTGCTCAGCGTGGCCTCGTCCTTGTAGTTCTTGTTCACCGTCACGATGGCATTCTGCAGATCCACGACGTACACATTCGAGACCTCCACCTTTCGCACCTTGTCACCGCAAGTGCCACACGAGCGGTAGAGCTTGGAGATGTCTGCTCCGTAAAAACCGTCGATCTTGACAGTACCAAGGCCGTTGTGCTGGATGACCTTGTCATCGGCCAGCCGAGCGCCACCACCTATGACCGTTGTAACACTGGACGCGGTGCCACCTTTGATAGTGAGCGCATCCTCGCAGACGTCATCCCACCAAACGTTGTCAATCACGCAGTCATGTTTATCGCAGTGAACACCCTCCATTTGGTTCTTGCCGATGATGGCATTTCGGAGCGTGCCACCAGCTTCGACAAGGAAAACAGCGGTGTCCGATCCGCTCTCCTTCTGGTCCTGGCACGTGACATCCGATCGCTCGAACGTCTGCATCTTTCCATCAAAGTCCTCGCCAGCCTTGATGACTTGCGGTGCCTTGAGCTGAACAGTTCCCGTGCTCTTGGGCCACGTCCCATCGGGCACTTTTCCTCCGCCGGTAGATGGTTTGCTGCCCCCTCCACCAGTTGATGGTGTGCTGGCTTCGAGATCGTTGAACCCCTCTTTGCCACCACCGCCGCTGCTTTTCTTATCGTCACCTCCCTCTTTCTTGTCGTCACCGCCCTCTTTGTCGTCACCGCCCTCTTTGTCGTCGCCCTCTTTGTCGTCGCCCTCTTTCTTGTCTCCTCCGCCCTCTTTCTTGTCGTCACCGCCCTCTTTCTTGTCGTCGCCGCCCTCTTTCTTGTCGTCGCCGCCCTCTTTCTTGTCTCCACCGCCCTCTTTGTCTTCACCGCCCTCTTTGTCGTCGCCGCCCTCTTTGTCTTCACCGCCCTCTTTGTCGTCGCCGCCCTCTTTGTCGTCACCGCCCTCTTTCTTGTCGTCACCGCCCTCTTTGTCTTCACCACCCTCTTTGTCTTCACCACCCTCTTTGTCATCACCTTTGTTTTTGTCCTCGGTTTCGCTTTGATCAACGACATTACCCTCGTCCGCACCTTCGTCCTCCCCACCTTTTTTTTCGTCGTCGCCGCCACCAGGGGACACGACGCCAGCTTCTTGCTCAACACTGTCACCACCCGAGGACGCAGACGGTGATGAGCTTTTGCTCGGTTTCGAGCTTCCACCTGAAGGTGCGCCTTTGTTGATGTGCACGTCGCTCTCCGTGTACTGACAGAGCGGGGGCGACGGTCCATCGCCCAACATCTTAGGATCACCGCCATCGGTGCCCTCCGACCACTGACAGATCTTCGCCTTGTCCTTCTTCGACGTGACCCAAATGTTGCTCAGCGTGGCCTCGTCCTTGTAGTTCTTGTTCACCGTCACGATGGCATTCTGCAGATCCACGACGTACACATTCGAGACCTCCACCTTTCGCACCTTGTCACCGCAAGTGCCACACGAGCGGTAGAGCTTGGAGATGTCTTCTCCGTAAAAACCGTCGATCTTGACAGTACCGAGGCCGTTGTGCTGGATGACCTTGTCATCGGCCAGCCGAGCGCCACCACCTATGACCGTTGTAACACTGGACGCGGTGCCACCTTTGATAGTGAGCGCATCCTCGCAGACGTCATCCCACCAAACGTTGTCGATCACGCAGTCATGTTTATCGCAGTGAACACCCTCCATTTGGTTCTTGCCGATGATGGCATTTCGGAGCGTGCCACCAGCTTCGACAAGGAAAACAGCGGTGTCCGATCCGCTCTCCTTCTGGTCCTGGCACGTGACATCCGATCGCTCGAACGTCTGCATCTTTCCATCAAAGTCCTCGCCAGCCTTGATGACTTGCGGTGCCTTGAGCTGAACAGTTCCCGTGCTCTTGGGCCACGTCCCATCGGGCACTTTTCCTCCGCCGGTAGATGGTTTGCTGCCCCCTCCACCAGTTGATGGTGTGCTGGCTTCGAGATCATTGAACCCCTCTTTGCCACCACCGCCGCTGCTTTTCTTATCGTCACCTCCCTCTTTCTTGTCGTCACCGCCCTCTTTGTCGTCACCGCCCTCTTTCTTGTCTCCACTGCCCTCTTTTGTCTTCACCGCCCTCTTTGTCGTCGCCGCCCTCTTTGTCGTCGCCGCCCTCTTTGTCGTCGCCGCCCTCTTTCTTGTCGTCGCCGCCCTCTTTCTTGTCGTCGCCGCCCTCTTTCTTGTCGTCGCCGCCCTCTTTGTCGTCACCGCCTTCTTTGCCAGCCTCGTAAGTTGGAGTGTCCGAAGCCTTTTGGCCGCCAGTATCGTCCTGAATCATCTCACTCCAGGAATCTTCAGCCGAAGTCCCGCTGAGGGTTGCACCGACTAGCAGCACCACGGAAGCCAGCATAGCCGCACGAACCGATACCATGTTGCCGTCGTTGGTTGGCGCCTTGTGATGTGATGAAGACACTTGTCGGTGCGGCTCAAATTGTTTTATGAAACTGGAATGCTCGAGGGAGGATGGCGTGTGCAGAGTCACGTGGGCAGCAGTATCGGGTGAAATGTTGGTGACGGTCTGCTAAAGCAGAATCGTTGCTGTGCCGCACGTTGGCCCATCGTACACACGATCCAAAGGTTTGTTCGTCCAGCATTTCCCCGCGTTGTTTACTGAGTTTGCACGTATGTAATTCTTTATCTTGCTGGTCGGTGTGTTGTGTTCAAAAAACGCCGTAGGCAAACTCGCCAAGCTCGATTTCGCAACGCAGCGACAACACGACAGACGGAGCTTGATGTTCAAATTTCGAGACTTTTGAACATGCGAGCAACAAGAACGAACAGACGAACGTGTGCTTCGAAGGCATATACGTCGCACCTGCCGCTTGTGAGCTTTCGGCAGTACGTAGCACGCGCGGATACTGAAACACCACATGCTTCGATCGGCAAACAGTCGTTTTCAAGTCCACGTCATGCAGATCGATAGCTGGAACGACCTGCGCCAAGCGTCGACTCGTTTGTCGAGACGGGACAGCGGGAAAAAATTATAGATGGGAGGTAAAGGACTGGATAGTCGTATTGTCAACTGTCGGATGTACATCCGCTTAAGACGACAAATGTCGGCACCTCAAAAACAACTGCCGTTAGGTTATGTAAGGTTCTCGAAGCTATCATCGACCCAGGGGTTGGTGCACGCAACGTGGACCATGCACACGTGCGATTTATGCGTCGACTACTTCTTCATAAGGCACCAAGAATCGTGTCGTGAATGTGGGAGGTGACGCAACCGATCAAAACAGACTGCTAGACTGCCCGTTTTTGCAATTACTAATGCTTACTGTAGAAACGCACTTTGTTGTTCAAGGGCTCGACTCCGTTTATAAAAAAATTCGTCGTATGGCCCAAACATGCAATACGACGAATTTTTTTCGAGAGGCTGACGTGCCAATGTGGCCGTCTGTCGTTTTTGAGGTGTCTGGTGTTTCCAAAGCCGATATGACAACGCCTATGCTCGATCAATTTCGATCAATTTAGGTCGCGAGTACCTTTGGCGATGCCCCTGGGATTGTCGAACTACACTGCTCTTGCACAGCTTCAGACGCGAACCTTTGTATGTTTTAGCGGCTGCTCGTGCGGCCCATTCATCCAAAGCGTGCTGTCGCCGGAGCGATGATGCGCGCCGTGGGGTAGAACATCCTATATTGCCGCTGCGCGGCCCGTACGAGTGACATTTGGACCACTGAAGCGGTGGCGCGTGGCGTGAAGACGCCACCGGTCGCAACATATTTGCTGGTCTACCGTCCGCACGACCAGTGGCTGCGTGAGAGGCGTCTCCGGGGCATGACTCCAGCCACTTTAGCTCTTGCAAGAGAAAATCCTTATTGATGCGAAGTGCCCGTGATTTACATGAGCTTATGTGCCAACGTTTTGGACATGCGTTGGAACTAATTTGTGACGTTTCGTTGATCCCACAAGTTTGGAAATTGCGGAGAGGCTGGCATTAAGTGAATTACTGGACTCAGCGCTTGTGCAGCATGTAGGATTGGTGATTCAAATCCCCAGTGAGGTTACCTATGCACGTTTTGACACGTGGGTCTCTTCTGTCGTCCATCGGTTTGAAGCACGTGGATAGACGTACTAGAGCCAAGCAGATTGTCAGAAATTTCTGTCTCCATAGGGAATGAGCTGACCGGGCTGCATCTTGCACGACAGATGGCACATGGATAGGCGGCATACGTGCGGTTGTTGTCGGAGGAGACGAAGACCCTCAGCAGTCAGAATTCTGTAGGACGTCCACGCACCACGGCTGTAACCGCAGCTCCGCGGTACAATGACAATACGACGATTACAAAAAATAGACAAACACCCATAGGCGTTGACGCCCTACATGCAGCTCTTCCCATGTGTACGATAAAGGCCAATCGCTCGAGGAAGTAAGGGTGGCACCAGAGCTTCGCTTCAGCATTGGAATATGTTGAGGCATTGCATGCTCGTTGGGTTCTGCGCATGCATACGTGCTTGGAATAAAAGGAGAGCCACGTCCAGTATGTTGCGAACGAGCGCGAGCCACAAAGAGTGTTGGTGTACGGTCGTGAGCTTCGTCATGTGGTTTCTGTCGCTTCGAAGCTCACACATGAAACGCAGCGATGCCAGTAGTCTATCCCATGTGAACATAATACGCACCACCTCGGCATTACTTGTCAAGCGGTCAGTAGTTTCGCATTCATGCTGTCCCATCAGCCGCATGCAACCGTCAGAAACCCGGAATGCTTGTGGACGTACGCATCGTACAAGCCGAGCGGCAGGCAGTAGAATCTCCTGCTTCCCTGCATGCGCAGACGACAGGGGCATTCCAAATCAACCTCATAAAAAAGTATACCTACATGCCCACCAAGTCCCGTTTCTGAAAAATAGCATTCCCGCAGTCACCTGGTGGTTCCACATCCTCCCTTGACTCGACATCTCCTGCCACGGACACCTACTTCTATCAACGGCCGCAATGGCTGACTTTACTTGGTCTCCCACAACCCTCCCTTCTAGCAGAAACCTACAATAGTCTTGGCGCTGCAAAGCAAGCTTTTTACGTCCATACATGAGAGTATGACTTCGCCAGTGCTGGAAAAAAGTTGACGGGATGGTGTTCTCAACACTCTGTCCGGAATGTGTGAATACGCTGTGCTCGAGTAGGAGAACGTCGTATCCGACCGTGTGAGGACTTCTCAAAAACGTAGGTCACTAATCGAATCGGCTATCCTCATAAGTTCGTCCCACGCTCTTGGAGAACGACAGTTGGACCACACTCGTCATACGTGTCTAGGAAGATCATTTGTGCTGGAGCAGAACGAGACAATGGGGACAACTGTTCCCTCTTACGACCGCAGAGAAGAACAATAGTCAAGGGGAAGATTCTACAGCTTACAGCATTGGTGCAACTGGGGCTGCGGCTGAAAAATCCGTCTGGGACGTCATTCTTGTCACCAAGATGGACGTCGAATATGCAGTGGAAAGAACGAGCAGAAATTGCGGCAGAATTTGAGCCCAATGAAAACTCGATGGACAAGTTGACATGCATACCGGTTGTTTCAGCCTTGATGCTCGCGAACACGAAGGTGTTGCACGCCCTGTTGAGCTCAACCGTGTCAGTGGTGGTGTGTGCCCCGAGATGCTGCAGCAGGCATGGCAGAATCCTTCTCCTTGATGGCATTTCTACAATAAGACAATCGCATTGCACATTCTCATGCACGTCCTTAGTGGAACAGTGGCAACAGCCTAAACGTTTTCATCGTATCGATCGCTCCCTGTCGTCTGCGATGCTCATTTCGCTTGTGCAGATAGAGCATGCTTCCAGGATGGAACCAATGCGTCGTGGAGTCGTGACATATACAAGTTCGACTAAAGAAAAGAAACATGTCGTTTAACGGCGTTGTGGTAATGCATTTGCTCGAAAAAGGGACGTGGTGGGCATACTCTCTGCTTTCTTGAGAGAGCCCTCTTGTTTGAATGACCCCCTTATCTGCCATATGTAAAATGGAGAACGTTTCACTTCGTGAAGCTTAGTCAGAATATAATTGATTTGCAAGAGAACAATTAATTAATGGCCGTTGACAATATATAAAAATCTCTCTCATCGAATTGTATGTGGTGGACACCATCACATCAAAAGTAACAGACAATACTACAAATTTTAACGCTACGGTCATATTTCGCAAATAGTCCAGGGCGAAGTTCGAGAATATGTATCTTCTTATTACATCAAAGAGGTAATCGATAGCTGACAAATTATACGAGACTTTTTACCCATGCCAATTACTATCCATCCCGCTTTTTTAGCTGGTGGAGATGAAAAAAGAATATAAGGCGGTGTTTGGATGCACGAGGTAATCCGAAGTGGCAAGATTGGATACGAGCGGCTCAAAAGAATTTATTTGGTATATGCTGAACGTGGCCAGAGGTAGTTATAGCATGCGCGGGTCTTACCTAAGCGCTTTTTCAGCTCAAATTGCTGCTACATGTCACCAATTATTTTTTGCCAACATCCGACTCGACTTCTTCACAAATCCTATACACCGTCGTCGAATGTACGGGGTCTGACTAAAGGATGATCGCGGCGGGCAAAACTTTCCGGTTGCCTGAGCGGTCCTCATAACGTCATTGCACGGTCTATATGCGACACCCTTCGGACTACCGAGCAGCGTGTCAATTTCTCTTTTTACACAACAAAATCCGTTCTCCGTGCAGGAAAGTCCCCTCGCCAACCTCGTTCGGAAGAGAAAAAGACCAGCCATTTGTTTTATCATATTCAGCTACAGCTATTGTGGTGTTGATAGATCTGAATCTATTGATTGGTATGTATCGATAGATAGTGCCGATACGACCTAAATCTTCCATCGTCTACCGGACTTATTGAACAAAAGTGAGGCTGCCACTGTCAACTTGATTCATGTTTGCATTTTTCGAGTAAAAAAGGGTGGCCGCTAGTCTGAATTAGTACACATGTCACAGCGAGAAACACTCTGTATGCACCCGTACTCACTTGGCAAATGTCGGCAAAGTTGGTCTGGGTTGCAGCCTCCGCGACTTGTACCATCTACTTACCGACATGTATTCATGTGTAACCCTACCGGCAACGAGACTTTCCATGTGCGAAGTGGCAAGCGCTTGTTTGTATTTCATGTATATATGCAAATAGTGAACCCCAAATGTGATGGGGGTTCAGCCGCCCGCACGATTTGGGTGCATTCACAATTTACGCATTATTGACCTGGGTTGATCAGAGTACGACTATGGACGAAGGAAGCTGTTCTGATACTATCATACGAATGAGACCTACATGTTTTGCAGCTAATCTTGTGGTCATCCGTGTATCGATTATTTACTGTCTTGCTAAGTCGTTCATGGCAGACCAGGCTAGATATTTTATGAGCTGCCGTTATATATACGTCCGTAAAGTACACCCTTTCACCCTCATTCTACCATGAGCCGTCGTCCTTTTATTGTCAGCTGTTCGGATTACAGGCACGACCCCGCTGACCAACTGATCATATTATCTCAAAACGAGGCGGTGAGTGACACTGTAACATCTTCCGTGTGGAGCGCATTGAACGATCGATCTGTCATGCGTGCAGTGCTGCATGAAGCCACATCTGACAGGTTTTCACATCCGACGAACTACAAGCGGATTAGAAGATGACAAAGATTCCACAAGAATATGCCGCGGAATATTGAAGGCATAAATAAAATTAAAGACACCGACGCGTTCGTCATCGATGTTTGTGGTCTTGTAACAGCAACGCCTCTTTTGGTTGCACCAACATTTGTGCGGCTAATCCGTTGAGGTCAACGAATCGTGTTAGCGGAGAATTAATGCAAAATCTTCTCTTTCTATAAATCGCATACAGTTATCTAGCAGCTGTTGCACCGAACTGCCATCGTCCTCCTTGAAGTCAGTCAGTCTATCAATGATAGAGCCGAGTGTCCCACCTACCAGTTAGCACTCCTTGCACTGTGTACAGAAAACTCACACTACATACTGGACCAGCGGACAGCGGCTGACTGTCTGACACCACGCCGAGGCCACACCACGCGGCATAGAGTTTTTAAGCATCCGCTGGTCCATGGGCTTCCGTGTAGTTTCCCGGACTTCATCGCGAACAAACATGTCATGTCGGCGTTAAAACCTCAACCTTTTCGATTGTTGAAAGGTCCTGGCAGGACACTACATTAGGCGATGAACAGGCTTAAGACTGCAGCGCCCAATAGCAATTGGCAGGCTGCTGCGAAGCACAGAATCCTGCGTCGCTTTAAGGGCACGACTCCGAGCTTACCGATACCCAAGTCTAGGTCTGCTATCAAGTGGCGGTGAGTCAACTCGACATTCATTTTGCGGGGAGAGAGCTGGACTCCTCCAATCAAAAGCTTAATTGCTTCCACGGGGTGGTCGAGACGCCGGAACACATCTAACCTAAACATGCCCATGTGCACAGTTTTACTGGCAAAAACTTACCGGTATTAGACGGGAGTGCGTTGGAATCTGGACCAACTGCGAGGCTTCCGCACCTGATATGCCATCAGACAGCTCTGACGCTGTCCAAGGTGGTCACGGACAGTGCGGGGTCATTATAACAAAGAACGAGACTATGCGATGGTTCGGAGGACGCTGTAGCGACCGCTTAGCAGCATCTGAGCAACTACTTTGTGGATTTAACGTTATCGCGTTATTCGCAAACGCGAAGAGATTATTCCCACAGGAAGCGTCAAAGAAGTTTGGCAAACAAGTATGCAGCGACTCCGAGCGGTGTCAAAGCGGGTGCTCCACAGGGTTAAGACCAAATTTTGGGAGCACGCCTGCTATTATGTCTGCGACAACTGGCCAGGCAATTAAGAGAGCCGACACCTACGATGACTAGCCCCGTACTACCACCAGACCCTAACGAGGTATTTACGGTGCTAACCAGGCTTACGCTATATCAGACATCCGGCAACCAGTGACAGGTTAAATAGACACGTCTGCTTCTCCATCTTATCTTTGCCTGGGCACCTCACGGTTTCTCACTGACTTCGTCTGCTTGTATGATGTCGCTTGTCCGTCGAGGTGTTGAGCTCAAGAAAAATACCGTAAGTAAGCTCACCGATCTTGAGACCGCAACGCAGCAACAACACGACAGACGGATTTTTAGGGGACACATTGTGACGCCTTTCGACAAGAGAGCAAAACTCGAGCGAACTGGCGATGATTGGGTAGCTCGAAAGCATTTACGTCGTACGTGCTCCTTATAGTCTGAGAGCAGATGTGTGGGTGGCGAACGAGGGATTCATCGCTGGCTTGTATCGGCAAAACGGTCGTCCTCTTGTTCATCTCATGTTTAGCAGATGGTCAAAAAAAACGTGCGGACAGCGTCGAGTTGGTTCTGTTAAGATGGGACAGCGAAAAAAAGAGGGACGTAAAGGACTGGATAGTCCGATTGTCAGCTGTCAGGCGTACACCTGCTTTTGGCGACATGTCTGCGTGTCGACACTTTCGTACCAACCGACATTGCGTCACGTCTCGACGCGATCGATCCAAGGTTTCGTACAAGCAACGTGGGCCATGCACACGTACGTTCTCGCGTCTACTTCCACTTCATGCGGCAGCAAGGACGGAGGTGTTGTTGATGTGAAAGAAGACGCAGCTGCCGAAAATTGAGTGCCAAAGAGTGCACTGTTTTGCACTCATTGATTCCAATCGGGAAGAATGGAAAGAAACGGACAGTCAGCATAGACTTTACACGGTCTGCATCGTTTCAAGGCCAGGTTCGCAATGGTGATGTCGAATGATCCAATGTTGTGATGCCGTGAAGGGTCGATCGTCTAGTTGCTCAACGCATTGCCTGAGCGACGTTAACGTTGCACCCCCGGCGTTCCTTTTTCTGCTCGTGAACGACTTTAAATCTCTGCGTCCGTATTGTCTACTTACCGATGAGACAAAGCTTCAACCGTAGTCGATTCCATTGGATACTATGCGCCTTATATCGTCGCTGAACTCTCGCGTTGACCACCACGAACTACGCAGCACGTCCATCGCGACTCCTCGCAAAGCTGTGAACCGCACATTGTCACATACAGCTGATGTCCTCTATCCAGCATGTAAAGAATGCATGACCCCCTCCTGCTGTAAGGTTAATACAGAAGGATTCCTCCTTCGATTGTAATCTTTTGGCTCCATTTCCCCGTCATACTGCAATAGATTCCACCAGCGGTCGTTTGACTTCCTATGTTAAGTAAAAATCGTGCTACCATATGCCAGCGAATTCGACTGGGGTGCGTGCAGAACGCAAGGGTGGGAAAGGCCGACCACATAACTCTATGGACAACCCTGTATGGACCACATTCACGCGTGGCATGCAGCCCAAGTACTAGATGGGAACGGACAGTAAGCATAATCTTTGAGGCAAGTTCGCAACAGGCGAGCGATACGTGCGGTCGTGAACGATTAGCAGCTCGAAGACGGACACAAAAGAGCGCCGGAACGACTTTGGGCCCTGGCGAAGGGGACGCGTTGAACATCTCCAACTGAACGACCACCTGTGTCCAACTCTATGTCCAACTACACAAATACATTAAATCAGTTGTTTTTGGGTTGTAATTTGTGCTCGTCTTTACAGATGGCTAAACGACAGCGGTACATAGCACCGCGTATTGCGATCAATACAAACGTTTCATAATCTAAAGACGACAGTCCTCTCCCCCACACCATTGCCAAACGTTACGCCTTGGCGTTTGGTAGCATACATCAACAACTTCCGAGCCAAATTCCTGCACTGACGTAAGACAAATTCGAGCCAAGGTGCTACACTGACGTAAGGCAGGTTCGAGCCAAGGGGATGCAAAGCTTACTGTTTACCTTCATTTGATCCTTTCGCGATTTGTAAAGCTACTGGTTTCTGATTTCTGGATGGAAAATCGTCAGCAAGGCAAACACTGCTCGATTACGTATCCCCAGCAGTCCGTGCTCAATGGCAAGACGCGAACTGACCTTTCGAATATAAGTAGAAAGTCAATACTATGTGTGGCCACTACTGGAGCGAAGGACAGTAGCAAAATTGAAGGGCGCGGTAGGAAATTAACTCAGACTTAAGAATTGTTTACGTTGATCATGAGAACGACAGCTATTTCGAGTCTAACTATTAGGAAAGTGAAGTGCAAGACTTCTTTGACTCCGATCGAGCGATAATTGCAGACACACCTAATTTAGCTGGTATGTACACAGAGAGGAAAGCGAAACCGGACACTTAGCCTCCCACGAATCGCCTCTCAAACAGCTCGAAAGAGTGGCCGACAAGCTGCACAAACCTTTTGGAGGACACACTTTGATACGTCGCGACGCGGCTTCTAAAGCTCTTTTTGAGGAAGGTGGTCATTGAGGCTTCTTGCCTAAGATTGAGAAGCAACATAGTCACAACAGAGAGATGGATGAAGTCAGCACCCGTACAGGAAAGTTGTTTTGGAAGACTTGGTATATTATCTGTGGCAATGATGGATCCGGCAGCAAGGATCGCGTCATTAAAAGAAACACCCGGAGTCGTTTAACAGGTTGTAAATAGTCATGCCGTACCGACCTATGCGGAATCGCGAACACGTACACTACTATATTTTTGCAACCTAGCACTCTTCATGACGTAGGTTCATCAGCAGCTTGAGCGCGACGGCGTATCCACGCTTGTTTCTCAGTCATCCTGTCAAACACGATACATATATACTCAACATTAGTGTGTAGTTGCATATTATCACCGTTTGTTGAGACATGTGCGTCGGAAAGAATCACAAGACTGTCATGCCGAGCGAAATAGTCTATCACTATCCTTTATTTCTTGTTTTGTGATCGCCTTCTAGAGCCTGGCGTTGTCCACTGACCCCCGTACATCAACGAAACCGGTGACGCAGTAGTGTGCAAAACCAATACGATTTAAATCTTGTTCTGCCAGCAGGTGTGCTCAGTCGCGGTAGAGCTCGTCAACTCTAACATATTGCCCTGAAGTTGCGGAAGAATTGATTACCTACATGTCAGAGCCCAATTTAGTATGCCGTAGGCGGATCACGGTCCTACCTTATCCCGATAATTTCGTTTTCGCAGGTCCGCGTACATTCATAGGAATGCAGTTGCGGCGGGAGGTGACACATTGAATGTAAGGATCGGCTGTTTGAGGGCTAGTTCGCCTCCTATTGAATCGGCGGGGACCCGGGCAGTTTCGTGTTGTCCCTATAAGTTTGTTTGTGTTCTTTGAGCTTCTCTTAGCGTAAATTCGGTCCTATGTTCCGCTGTCGTTTTGCCATCTGTCAAGACGATCACAGAGTACGGCCCCAAACAACTGATCGAATGTACTTGTGTAGTTGGACATAGAGTTGGACACAGGTGGTCGTTCAGTTGGAGATGTTTAACGCGTCCTCTGGCTGTTTGCCTCCTGTGGCATAGCGCAGCGGGGAATAGACCTTTACCATTTCTTGAAGCTTCACGATTAGACACTTCCTGTCCAGGGCCAGGGGGTTGGTAGAAATGATGCTCTTGGATTACCAAAACGATAGGCCTTGTCGGTAAAGTGACGTTTAGCGGTGACAAACGTGTCGCCGACGTTTCGCACGCTGCTGCCGACTACGAAAGTGTACACATGCCGTCGGACTCCCGAGAATGTGAGCGGGTAAATCAATTAGCGCCGCATTCCACAAGTGTCTTGCGCACGTCACAAGGCATCAACTCGCGACGACGGCACTATGGTCTCCATTCGTGCAGCTATGCTAACTTCTGCAATGCTGATAGTCAGTGCGGCGCTCCGCGAGACTTCGGCTGAAGATTCCTGGAGTGAGATGATTCAGGACGATACTGGCGGCCAAAATTCATCGGACACTCCAAGTTGGGGCAGTGGCGAAGATGGCGGTGGCGACAAGAAACAGGGCGGCGTCGATAAGAACGGCAGCGGCGGTGGTGGCAAAGAGGGGTTCAGTGATCTCGAAGCCAGCACACCATCAACTGGTGGAGGGAGCAGCAAACCGTCTGCCGGTGGAGGAAAAGTGCCCGATGGGACGTGGCCCAAGAGCACGGGAACTGTTCAGCTCAAGGCACCGCAAGTCATCAAGGCTGGCGAGGACTTTGATGGAAAGATGCAGACGTTCGAGCGATCGGATGTCACGTGCCAGGGACAGAAGGAGAGCGGATCGGACACCGCTGTTTTCCTTGTCGAAGCTGGTGCCACGCTCCGAAATGTCATCATCGGCAAGAACCAAATGGAGGGTGTTCATTGCGTTGAACATGACTGCGTGATTGTCAACGTTTGGTGGGATGACGTCTGCGAGGATGCGCTCACTATCAAAGGTGGCACCGCGTCCAGTGTTTCGATGGTCATCGGTGGAGGCGCTCGGCTGGCCGATGACAAGGTCGTCCAGCATAACGGCCCCGGTACTGTCAAGATTGACGGTTTTTACGCAAAAGACGTTGCCAAGCTCTACTGTTCCTGTGGTACGTGCGGTGACATTGCGCGAAAGGTGGAAGTCACAAACGTGTATGTCGAGGATCTACAAGATACTGTGGTGACGGTGAACAAGAACTACAAGGACGAGGCCAAGCTGAGCGACATCTGGGTCACCTCTACCAAAGACAAGCCGAGCATTTGCCAGTGGTGGGAGGGCAATGCCGACGGCGAGCCTACAAAATTGGGTAACGGATCGACGCCACCACTCTGTCAGTACTCGGAGAGCGACGTGCAAATCAACAAAGGCGCACCTTCTGTTGGAAGATCGAAATCGAGCAAAGGCTCATCACCGTCTGCATCGTCGGGTGGTGACAGTGTTGAGCAAGAAGCTGGCGTCGTGTCCCCAGGTGGCGGCGACGGCGAAGACAACAAGAGTAAGGAAGGAGATGATGAAGGTGAAGACAAGGGAGACGAGAAGAAGGACAAGAAAGATGACAAGAAAGAGGGCGAAGAGTAAGTCGTCGCTGGAGCGTCAACATGGGGCGGCACGGGAGGCGGCTTTTCTCCCGACGACGGGACCGATCATTTCACAAAGGATCCGCCACCAACGTCAGCATCAAAGTGCAACATCCGTCGCAGGAGGAACTAGAGGAGTGGAGGCACGCTGGAAGATTGGCCCCAAGTCGTTGGTAACTTCGTGGCCGTTTCTTCCAGCAGTATTTGTGTTGTTCATGTTTTACAAAGGAGTTGTGTTTTGATGGAATCAATCGATATAATGAGTAAATTCGAAGATACTGCGTTACGCACAATAGCTTGAAAGTCTCACGTGACATGTGTATATTTGCCTTTTCATCGAGACCTCGCTGAATGAAAATCAGTGCTGAGTTGAACACTAACGACAAGTTGCCGCGGCATACGCAAGGTGGACTCGTATTCGCATACAACGAAGCAGAGAAACAAAGGGACCTTGTCACATTATTACGATCGTGGAGGACACAGCAGATAATAAGTGTGCGAAAGCTGTTTATCGAACTACACGGCAGCTACATTCTGAGGGTGCCTGTAGGTCACGCAGAGTGTACTCCACACGTCACGTTAGGTACGATACAGGTGGGCCTCTTGTTGTAATCACAAATACATTCGTTGTGTCGCTTCGTCGCCAGGTCACTCATTCCGGCCGCTTAAGAATCTCTTCGTCACACACACGCAAGTAATTCATCCACAAGCAGAAGCGAAGAATAGTGCAAAAAAGCGCATGCTTGACGAAATCGCGGAGAAGTCGCGATCCAGAAACTGCCACTCAATCGTCCACTTCCCATTGCGCCCGGACTTGCCGACTTTCGGAGGGAATACTCGAATTCGTTTGTTGTTGTATAATCTTCTGCTCACGACATGTACTCGTAGGATAGGGTGGGTTTCATCTTTGTGCTAACGTTAGAGAAAGTCGATCCCACTTGGGGTCAAGGCTTGGAGTTTGGTCGATTGCTACGGGAATATTCGTAAAGCGGCCCAGTTAAGTGTCGATCTTGACCCAATCTCGACGATTGATCTTCGTCTGAGATCTCCCGATCTGTCCTGCAAGTACTTTTTTGTAGGATCTCGATCGAATTGAATCCTCCTTTTGACCACTTGACCGCACTTGCACTTGTTCGTGTCAGAGGTAGCCGGATCGTTCCATCGATCGTGGCTGTCCTGTCCTACGTGTAACTTGCGACGTCTTATCGCAGCTGGGTAGAGTCTTAAGCTGACGTCATCCGCCCCTGTTCAACCAATACGGCGTGCGCTACTTGCAGCGAGGTTCGGTCGACGTTCTTGGATGTCGGGACGCCAAAGATCCTGCACGGAAGAGAAGCCTTCGTCGCACGCGACCAGTAAATTCGAAGCCCTCAATGCTCAGTGGTCGAGCAAATAACCCGAGTGGTTGATAGCGACCCCAGGTCATAATCAAGAGATTACAATATCTGAAGACGCTTAGTATCCTGAAACATGTTGGGAGGCCAATACAGGGTCCAACCCGGCAAGATGTACATTTGTGTTGCGCAGATCGATCGAAGTCGAATTTCTAAATCATCTCATTACCGAGCGCATTAAAACTTCTTAACATTTGAAATTTTTTCAACGATCCAGGTCTTATGCGACGAAGACGCGCGGCATCATTAAACACCAGGAGGACAATAAACGTTCCTGTCTGGATATGGTTGCCCGGCCTCGCGTTCAGATGAATGCAAGCCGGTAGGTCTCTACCGTCCGAACAGATCGATATCTGACTTATCAGTATGCTTCTGCTATCTTGTGGAATATTCTTCGAGTCACATCAACTATTTGCAGGATTGCTCCCTTGACTACTTGTCAAAACTTCGTAGCGTGTACCCAAATAAAAGCGCCGCATCCGAAGCATTATCCATATGCTTCAAGATTGCGTAAATGTGCGACCTTTGGGTATATATCCAAAATTGTGGATACATTCGAACATTGGATCACCTACCACTATTGTGTCTCGTGTGTTCAAAAAGTCAACTCCCTCGAGTAAATTCGAACAATTCTATCTGGCGCTTTGGGTCTAAACTTTGATATCATTGTCTCAAACCGATATTTAAGTACTTCCATGCCAGTTACCATCTTTGGCATATTAGGTTGCTTTTCCGGTAACCGGTGGCACAGATCTCGAATATATAGTCGACGCATTTATCGTCATTTCGACATTCATCGACAACCTGTTCACAACATGGCGATGTTGATCATCTTAAGCCTCAAATGAGGTATTTTTCTTTACTTCGTATTATCTTGATTATGGACCTGAGCTTTGAAGAGGCATTCATCTACTCGTGAACTCAGATCGGAGTCCACGCAACGAAGGTTGACTCATCTGAGTGGAGGTTGTGACATAGTTGTATTGTCTCCCAGCTTGAAAATGCGTCAGGTTTGCGACGTTGGTGGATGGACTATCGGTCTACGTCTTCATGACTCACCGAAAACATATTTTTCGCCCAATATCCGGGACGATAAGATCAATAATCTCGCTCAAAATTAGCCATATATATTCCAATCATTTCAGAAGCTGAACTATTGTGTACGCCACGCCGTTATAATTCATAATTCATCAACTCATCGCATCGGTATACATGTTTTGCTATTTGTATACTTGAGTGCGTTTATTCTATTTATTTTTCTGCACCAGGTCGGTACAAGGTCCCAGAATGCCGCAGGTGCACTTTGGTGCAATCTACCGTCATAGGATTAATCGTCCATTTCATTTCACAATTTTACAAACAATGGCATTATTCTTTTGTCCGCACTTGATGGACGCCATTGCTCGTCAGAGTTTTGCATCGTTACTTTGCCACAACAGCGCCATGCCACGTTCGTCCTGCATTTAATCCTTTGCCGCAAATTTGTGTACTCCAAGAGATCAAGGGTAAGGTGCACGCATCTCCAGTGAGAGACTCTGCCTTAAGTGTGTGCGAATTGTCGATAAATACCTACTCAGACATGAACGAGGATTGAAATAAAGATGGTCAAATTAATCTATCGGTCGATGGTTTAGTGGCATAGCATCTCCTTTATCTTTACGTGCAGGCCAAAATAAAATTTCGAAATGGGTGGGGTGATCAAAAGCCGCTTACTCGAACGTAGTACATAGTCGTAGAGAGCGGTAAAATAAAAATGGTATGATCTGTCTACCAATTATGTTTCGACCTTCTGTCCCGCACATATAGCCACGATATATGTCGCTAGCTACATTGGAGACGTCACCATTAGTTACGCAGTCTCGAAGTCTTTATATATCGGCGACACTAAGTAAGAAAACTAGTCACAAAACGAAAGCCTTAATCGTATCTGCGTTTGACTCAATTATCTGTATCACTTCCTGAGGCATATAAAGCGCGTCATCAGAAGAGCTAGCGATCACTTCCTTCATGGTACGCTAATCATTACGAGTGCACGGTAGCTCATTAGGACTTGTCGGTTGTGCGCCATACAAATGCGTGGGTAGAGCGGCCGTAATTGTGTAGATTGTCATGGAGCATTGATCCGTATTTTGGATACTAATACCTCGCCTTACAACTGATATAATGAATGGATGTCAATGTAATTTTACTGGTTATCAGCTGTACTGTCAATGTCCATCGACCCCCGACTCGTCGCACGCGCGACAATAATGGTCGGAGCACGTATACGACAAAGTCCCTTCATGCGTCGCCACCGTTCTTGTTTGGCGGACCGCCAAATGTCCAGGTTGATCACGCGCACACGCCATTGACTGCTTCCCGCTAGGAAATTACCCCGTCTTCCTATCGTCACGGCACAAGGCATCAGCGATATAGTGTTCGATTGCGTTCACGAATTTAGGAATTTTGATACTTTACTTGAGACATCAACTCCGTAACAAGGTGGCGGCCACACACATAAACAAGGATTTCGAACCTGTCCCAATCATTTTTTTCTGATCCGCGACACGAACTCTAGTACCGGCATAATCAGATAAAAAGCCAAACTCAACGTTTTCATTGCTCATGTCTAGTCCAGATGCTCGTCGCATACTAACCACTTGTCTAGCTGACAGCTAGCGTGCTGACCGCTGGAAAGCGAGTAGAGTAGAATTTAGTTTAAGGCTAGTACTTCAGCTTGCAATCTCATTGTCTCCTAGCAGCAACATATATCGTCCATAAACGTCTCCACGAGCGAACAATTATACAGCAGCAGTTGCAGCGATTGTAAGTCGTAAGCCTTCGGCATATTTAAGTAAAAGCGATTCATGATCGCATTGGAGGTCCAATTTCAGTATCTGGAGAGAAGAACGGATGTGGAAACGTAGCGCGAAGCTTAGGTAACTGTACGAGTAGGCCTTCTCAAGTACTCGGGTCCGACGGGGTGTATCAATCGCTATCACGTGCAGTATTAGGTTGAATTTTCTGATACTGTCACGCAAGTCTGACTCCAATCAGTCCCGCGATATGACAGAGGTGTCCTGATAGAGCTGTAAGGCCGAAGGGGTTCACTACCTTTCTTTTGGTCAATCCACTCCAACTTCCTATCTATATTGCCGAATATCAATGCGCGAATCGCCGACCTAAAATGCGGTTGCAATCCCTATGATTGTAAAATTGATCATTCTCAAATTGTCTCTGTTTAAATGGGAGGTATATAATATCTTTAATAAAGTTGCGCGAGACGCACCGTATTATCTCGATACATTTTGTTGCAAAGAATTTGTTATAGGAAGGTGCGCATCCTTCGTGATGGTACGGTGACACCTACATATTGGGTAGATATATTAACCGCAGCATGCAATCCGTTATAAACGCAGAGTGAGAATGATCATCTCGTTTCGGTTACAATCCCTCTCTCGTATTGACAGGGTAAAAAGAATAAGGTATGCTCATTTTATAAGATGGAGCGCGCAAATTTAGTGCTGTGCAAATTAGCATATATTTTGCTATCGTATCAAGATGCTGAGCAGTCGATATCAGAATCTTTGTCAACCCTCGTCGATAGACAGTGAAGTGTCGACACCCGAAACGTGCTTATGCATTGGAATGCATCAGGATCAGAAATTGCGCGATGTCACCGCTTTGCAGACTCGGTAAAATGTATCCAAACAAGTAGATTGAAAATTAGAGAACTAATCGGTTGACATTGTTCGGCAACTTCATAATCTTTGATTAACTTGCCAGTCATTACGCGTCCGTCTCAACGACGTACAATTATTACTGAGTTGTGTTATGGTCGCGCTTTATAGACCCGTGTCGTGCTTCTTCCTATTTCAAGAACTACACAACGTAGCTAGATAAATGTTGTCTATATAAGAAAGTGAAATAGCAGGGGTAATAATGTTTCACTAACTTGAAGCACAGTATTTTACGCCAATTACATTATATACCAATTATTTTTTATACCAATCATTTTCGATTTTGGAACTGTTGAACGGGAATCGCAGCTGTCTTATGCACAGGATAACACCATAACCTATCAACTGTATCTTACGCGACCAAAAGTAGGAAGGCACAAGGTGTAAGTGACAGACTGTCTGGGCCGCCCGAGTCGCCAATTTTCGACAGCAGAAATCAGAGCTAAGGTAAAGAGAGATATCATTGCATATTAGTATTTCATAATTAGTAAGTTAGACGATGGAAAAGTCCCTCAATTCACGTTTTGATCAAAGACATCAAGTTGCACACATTGACAGATGAAGAGTCAGTTGCCTCACGCACAACAGGACCCGTAGAGGATGAAGTATCACATGCGGACACGTTTTTACCGTTGGAAAAGGATTCAAAACGTCCTCTGTCAAAAGGAATTATTTTGGAAGGTAATGGACAGGTCATGAAGGTTAAAGGTCAACGGTAAGATCTGTTTAAAGGTAGAGTTCGACCTCATCAATTGTCTATATTGTCAATAATGTTACAGGTGGGATAAGGAAAGACGGACGCTACGCGAGACGATAAAGATATTAAGGCGGAAGGTAAAGAATATATGGAAGAGATATGAACCCAGTAAATGGCTACGGGGGGACTGGAAGGACTCCATATGCAACATGACTTGGTTAATTTGCAGCGTCGATGGCCAACATGTGTGCATATGTAGTTTTGACGTATGTATTACCGCTAAATATATTTTACTTGTATCTCTACCTATTTTGTACGAGTGCAACAACGGACTCCTTTCCACATCCTCGCCTTAGACTGGCCCTTACTTATTTGTCAATCGCATAGCTTGAGGCAATGGCATCGATCTTTACAACTGAATTTCAATCATTTCTTATGCGCCAATTTGTTGTGAAATTATTGGGCGGTAAGTCACACTCTTACTATACAAGTACCCCGAATTAGCTGAATTTCCATTTATGCAATTTGATACTTCAATATGATTTACTTACAAACAATTGGATAGTTTGCAATTATAGAGGAACATCCCATAATTAGCATTCAAGAAAAGGCAAAGTCAATACAGTAAATGAACTCGATGGACTCTGGATTTTAGAATGCTGACAAAATATTATCTCCATCCTCTCAGAGATATTTACAATCTGATTAAGTATGTGGCACATGTCCCCATATCATTTGGTGAGTTTTACATCACAGCAAAACATGCAGAGATTTAATAGATTCTCAATGACTCATTCAAGTATTAATGCTTCGTTGAATGTTGCGGACGGACTGACGCTATTCAGTGTCGGTGCTCAGTCATTAAATAAATTTATCGGCAAAGATCAGTCGGTGATCCCAGGGATAGCTTAGCGTCGAATTCGGCAGTTTTACCGGTGCCGTGTAAAGATATCCGATGAGTTGGGACTAGGATGATACACCCAGTAACACCTAAACAATCGACCGTTTCATTGCCGAGCACCTGTAGGTGGCACGCAGGATCTATTTCTTTAGCGTTTCATATTTGGTTGGGCTGTGCAGACTAAACATTAAATAACTCTTGCGTCTCTCAAAGTGTTGCGAAGGTGAATATTTAGAAACAATCGAAGACAAGATTTATGCGGTAATAAAGGCCTTAAAGCAGAACCTTATGCCACCGCTTGCGATACCCAGATTCTACTTAAGAATGCACAGATTTTTCTATTGCAGATAAAGTATTGCATATTAACCAAACTGACCAAAGCACGTTTGCTAAAAGGAATATAAAATGTAGCCTTTGCTTACAAACTAGTAACATTGATGATGTGCCTTCTACCACAAACAACACGTGTCCTCTAATTAAAAATTATACCCCAAGTTTTGCTTCGTTCGTCTCGATGCATCCCAGCAAATTAGGCAGTCATGTTCTAAATCATACAGGAATTAACGTTTGCAACGGACACCGCACCTGGCCCATATTTATTGTTTTTAGTAAGCTTGCATCTCGACAAAACTGATTACGATATAACAATAGTATGTGTACCAATTTGCTAAAATGCGGCTAGCTACAATAAAAAGTTTGACATACGAAATTTGATGGATACTCCAATTCGGCGCAAATAGCACATTACTGATAACGTATTGGCCACATCAAAATCTCGTCGAACGCTTCTTACACAAATTATTGGCGTCTGCAATCATGTAATTACATACGTAATTTCAGTAAGTCTGGTACCTGTTACACATACCTCATACTTATTTGAAGCCAAGTTCAAGCCATATTTTAAATATGAGCATCGACCGAACATTGATAGAATCTGATATGGATGAATATCGTCATTTCTCCGACCTTAATACGTGTTTCTAAACGACGTAAGAGCGAATGGAATTTCAAAACGATTTTTTATCCAATTAGATAGTATATTCGCGTGTTTTTGGCCAACAAAAAGATGTAAGGGAAGGGGGGTATGGTGTACCGGCCCTTTCTACGTATCCGGTCGGAGAATAGCGCCAAATATGTATTTGTAAATACCAACATCAAGTCAAGGGTCTATCATTTGTATATTTGCGTGCTGTCCGACTTCATATGTGTATAATTGCTCTGTAGCCTGGAAGCTCCAAAAAATCTAGAGCGATTGATGTGAAGGCATTCGTGAGGTTCCTACTGTCTGAGAATACGGACCTAGATTATGTCAAGGGATGCATGCAAAACGACTACTATGAGCAGTGCATTGTGTCTGTAATGAATAAGTTCGGTATGTATCTTGTATTTAACGGGACAGGGGTGGCAAGCCGCTTACGAGATATTCTTGCATGCATTACTACTGACAAAAAAGAATTAGTTTCTATTCCAGTTCTCGCAGCTGCGGGCTTTACTCGAATCACGGCTTCTCAAATTGGGTAGCACGTTAGAGACTATTGTGTCACAAGAGAAGGTATTGGTTTTGTAAAGAAGGCCAATGCGTGTAAGAAGGATGACTTATAGCAAATGATGCGTCATTTGTATTCAAATGCATACTCGTCTAGTGATTTCTAACTTTGCTGTAACTTCTTTGGTACCTATTTAGCGCGCGTTGGACTGATCGGTCGTCCTCAAACATAATGTCTTTATTGATGCGACCTACTTATTCTTCGTACGCTTCATTTTCATAAAAACGTGCTAAGAGCAGGAAATCTCGATATAAACCACCGACGACTTCGCCACGTGCCCGCTGCACGCCATCACGTTTGCTCTGATCACACAAGCAGCACCTTGTGCCGAACTTCTCGACAACCTACCGAGTTAAACAGTGAACTTCCCACTTATAATCGGCCCTAAAACACCTTAGCTCGACGTTTTGATCACCTAGAGGCTTCGTGCGGCCTTCAATCTGCTGCAACCTCAGTTACAGACAGCTCGACGTTTTTGGTCACCCAGAGACTTCTTGCAGCCTCCAATCAGCTGCAAACTCAGGTACATACAGCTCGACGTTGTGACCGCCTAGAGGCTTCGTGCGGCCTCCAATCTGCTGCAGCCTCAGGTACAGACAGCTCGCCATTAATTCACAATCACGTCATTTGACTTCTCGACCGCGTCGCCACTCGAGCTCGTGTAGCAGCTCACGTCACACTCGTTTTCTCGTGGCGGTGAACAGCACGCGAGCATATACACATAGCTCGCGGTGCCTGAACAATGAGCACGTCAAACAAAGCGTTTAACTACGTGTCCAGAACCATGAACGAGGACCAAAGGTTGTGTAGGTTTTAGCGTCTAGAAGCCGTTTGAATCCGTGTCGCTCTCCGACTTAAGTCTCTTCGATACTTAAACCCAGGGCAGTATGCGCGAGGAGCAGGCGATGCTGTTCGCAAATTTTTCAAAGCCTCAGCGAGAAGAAGTATATTGTCAGTCAGCGCGTTCTTGGACTTGCTTATGGCGTACCTAATTTTGCATTTCCCGCTAATGAAAGAGACAAACCCCAACGGACCAGCTATAACGATCTTGATAACCTGAGTGCTGGACTCTGGTCACATCCTTGCCGATTTGCTTGCATTGTACACGCATCGTCTCCCTGTTCAAAGGAACATAAAGAACAAAAGAAGAACTATCCAAAAAGTCTAGCACAGAGTCTGACGAATGCTATGTCATTCGCCACCTAATTTCTGTCACTGATCACTTTATCCGACATGCAAGACGCCTAGATGAGCGCATGGATGCGCTAGAGACTAAACCCGATAACGTGCGGCATCCAAGCAAAAAAAACGTACAGAGAGGAAGATCAAAACGTAAGCAAATCTACAAAGAACAGATAGCAGTCGTCGTTTACTCAACTTCGTCCAGTGTGGCCGATTGGTTCGCGCGTGACCCGCGCTTAAGAAGCGCCCATCTTGAAAATTAAAAGAAGTCGGACTCGAAGCTGCTCCCCCCATTCATGAAGCTGTTCCTTGAGCCAGGCATCACGATGGACGAGCAAATGACAACGTCACGCAACGACATATTGACGCTCGGCTTACAGGCAGGATCAAGAGTGTTGGCGTTCTTCGGCAAGCGCAGCATCGATTCGAAAGGAGCAAATACTGTGCTGAAACAAATTCGCGCGGTCCATCGAACCGGAGAAACTAACGGTAAAATCGAGCGTTATCTCAGTCTTTTCTGGTTTGGCGCGATCGTTTAACCATCTCCTGGACTCACACGATATATTCTTGAATTTTTTAAGGCAATATAGTTATAAACACACGAAGCTTAATCCTCATAACAATAGATTGATTCTATCAAAGACTTTTTCACGTACAAATGCGAAAAAAAGGGTTGTCTACAATTCAATTCATGGTAAGTACGATACATCAACTTTGTACCCATTATACTATACGTTGGTGGGTCAGACTTTATATGGCATGGCATAGCGTAGGGCCTGCGTCTTTTAGTGCCATTTGTAAGCATTGTGAGCCATAAATGGTATTTTCTATTAAAAAAACCATTTATAGCTCACTATCTATAAATTTGCAATTTGAATTGAGGGTTTATGCTTTAAAGACCTAGCCATATCACAAGAAGAACTACATCTTTGGCCATTGACCTGAAGTCGTGCCATAAAAGAGACTTAACCCAACTGACCTAGGGTGCTGTCAAGGTTGTTTTCATTTTTAAGGATGATTATATATAGCGAATATAGAGGGGATGTCGAGCTGAAACGCGGCCAGTTTAGACGAAGAAATTTTATGTGGTTTCTGCAGATACCTCGTCTTAGAATGAGCATTTTTGTGCGTCATCTTCGAACGTGATACGAATTGCGGTGGGGTTTCGACGCACATAAATGCGATATATTTGAAGTGAACAACAGCAAGGAAGCGTTTGTTCTCGTTCGTGGACTTAAAATGCCCTAAGTTGGTGTTGGCAAGCTCACTGGCGAAGTTGCCCATCTACACTGCTCGGCTAATGTCAATGCGTTAGCGCACTAATCTTTACTAAGCATGAAAAATCAAGACAGGGGTCAAACTAGAGATTAATCTCTTACAGGATGATTTTCGTCGTCATTTTATTGAATACCCCGTATCTATGGTAAGGCTTCGTTTTAAGCTGACACGTAGGATCTAGTAATTAGTAACGTCAATCAACGTTTCAACGGAGAGTATTCTGAGCATTCACACCCGCATGTAGCTCTATATATAGACCATGCTGTCTATAGTATTCTAGTCAAGATGCTGGTGCGATTCAATCGTCAATCTTCTCATCTGGTCATAGGGAACGGACGAATATTCTAAGTCTTATAATAACCGGGTGAGCCATATTCATGTCATTGACCCATGTTGTGCTCGTGCTAATATTGTTACAGCTTACAATATGTACGAACATTCATCCTTGTACGTAAATGTAGATGAATTAGACCTTCGAAGGTAATATGTAGCACCGCTTCACTAATTGATTGATATATGCCATGTTATCTATTAAATAAACGACAAATCGCTGCTGTTCGAGCGCAGTGGAGGTGAGCGAGATGTAACACATGGTATTAGTTTGCTTATCTTGTTTAGGTAAGACGATCTAGGATTTACTAAAGCCACCGAGATATAATTACAGTAAATACAAATTAACTTATCGATCGTTATAATCGCTTCTTGTTCAGACGGTTATCCCCTACCTCTACACGTATAGTTTACATGAGGTATGGGAGCACACTTCCTTGCACTGTCATCAGTGCGAACGACTTACTAATTATGTCGTATGAGTGTGCCTCATTACACGTACGCATGATAGTCTAAGCACAATGATACCTATGCACTCTCTACCTCCACAAGTCGGATTATAAAAGAAAAACGCTACATACATGGACTAACCCCAACGTTAAATATAAATCTTGGGTTATTAGATTGTGAGACGATTGTCGCCCGATTTGACGTGGACGCCAGCTAATTCTTAGCGAATAAAAATGATCAATTGGGTCTATTTTGCTGCAAAACAATGGTAGCCTAAGAACGGTATATTGACGTTCGTTAAAGCGAGAAAGAAGCTTAAAAGGTCTCGACTGCACTATGAAGATTGCAGGAACGACAACCGATTTATCTACTACGAAGTGGCGACTCTATTGTACCAAGTAAATCTTGAACCTCAATTGTAATCGGCAATGAATCTGTGATATGTCATGCCCTCTCCGGTGGAGCATGTGCCTTGTATTAGCAAATAAAAGTCGGGTATAAATTAATGTGCGCGCAATGTGACTTCAGGGAGATTACGCTCCTTTTAATTCTACTAAGGTCGAATATTTGGTAGGGTTGTTCTCATATGATGACATTGCGCATCAGCATAGATTTGTAGCTGTTCAATGATGCTTGTCTTACTATCTTATATTCTATGAATCACCCATCAAATGAGGAACGGCGCGTTTTACGGCGATCGGTGCCGCTTACATTTACACAGGATTTCGGAAGGACGCAATATGAATTGTAGATCTATTCGTTCGCCACATCAGTAGTGTAGCGGGCTTGTTAAAAACGCAAGCATCTCAGTGTGCAAACATCAACTTTGATATCAAAAAAGCCGGCTGCGTTTTTCAAGCTATAACACTGGAATACGTCGAATGGAAAAGATTGTTATGGTTTATATTCCTCGTGACGACCATCATCTTATTCACACGTGCTATATCTATACAATTGTCGAAACGTCTTCATAATGGAATCATCTCTTGTGTTTCAAAATTATCCAAGCTGATGTACAGGTATATCAATCCAATTGTCGAAACGTCTTCATAATGAAATCAGCTCTTGTGAATCAAAATCATCCAAGCTGATGTATAGTGAACTTATGGTCTACTTACCGACCCGTTATTAAGACGATACGCATGCCGAAATACGCGCATCAAAGATTGCGACTGCATTTTCCATCGTACCTCGAGTCTACCGTGATAGATACACGGATCATGTTTGACCAGCTCACGTTACTGGACATTCCTTGGCCATGCGTCAGTGGCACGCAATGCCTTCGAAAAATGTCTTCATCCCGCATAACCCCACTGTAACCGAATGTTATCTGATAACGCTTTTGTTTTGTATTGTATTTACGTGCTCTACATCGTGTTAGCTTGAGTTCCAATTCTTTCATTGTGCTGATGCATTATGAGTTAAACTTTGTATATTACCGACATTCGCGGAACAGGCAACTCGGGTGTTACATAAGTTTTGTCGCATCCGAGCATCTTGGCGCCTTGGGCTGTCTCGGTCAGGATCCTCGTCGCATATACCATCTCCTCGAATGTGCAGCATCTTAAGGTTTTAAATGATGTACGTAGTGGGAAGTAATGAGCTTGTGTCCATGAATGGACCGCATAAAGCCCCTTCTCGTTTCGACCGGACTCGAATTACGCATGTCACATCGCACGCGTGTCTCGGTGTGTGGGTGTATGCGATGCAAGTTCACGCAGTATAATACGCCGGTATGCGATATGACATTCGCGATCAAGCCAGACGATTATTGCGCAACGTAGATGCAAAAAAGAAAAATTGACGTGGTCATCACGTATCGTACAATGGAAGAAGCAGATTTGCAATAGTGGGTGAAGTGAGTGTCCCGATGTCGCCATTATAGGATCGGTCTTAAAACTGGTAATCCATTAGAAGGGCGAAACTCGATCATTTAACGGAATGTAAGCTAGACGCTCTACGAAATTAATATTTGTGTTGCTGTTACCCGAAATGACTGTTGTGATGCTGAGAAGGATGTATTCGTGACGGAATTCTCGTCCTGGTCGGTAACGTACTACGACACAATGCTTCGGCTATCAATTAGTTGACCATGTAGGTGCTTAAACGATACAGGGGACAGTCAAATGAAACCGTCTTTACTCCAACGACGCAAAGGTACGCTATGGAAAGACCAGGCTCATTACATTCATTAAACCCTGAAGCCGGCAGATGATGAAGTAATAACTGTTCTAGATACCGTTATCCGGCTAGTTTTTTGTCGAAACTGTAGTTTTTCATACACAAGTATCACTGATATGCTAACAGATGATTCAGCTTATAGAAAAGTCCATGCTTTGAATGCAGTAGAACGCTCTGACTTCTTGAGTTTGTAGTTAAAAATAAAGACTATAAAACGAGCATTGAAATTATCTCGTTAAATTTGCAACATGGTAATATATTTAGTAATAAACGGGAACGTACACAACATGTCAAGAGTTTTATCAAATCCGAGCGTCACGTGTACACTGTTTCGCGAAGCTCTCCACGCAACAAGTCTCACAGTGAGACCAGTCCACATCTATCGCCTCAGCGTCTCAAGCGACGGACTACGCATTTCGGTGTCAACGGAGACGGAGTAAGACTGGGTGCACTTCCGAAGACAATGGTTTCACCGGTGGCTGGAGACTTCTTGCTCGACGTCTGACTTGGATCGTTTGTCCTTGTTGGAGCAGGCGTGGGCTCCGGTTCACTCTGAGTAACAGATCCCCATTCACCCTCCCACTGCTTCTGGCTACTGCTCGGTGGGTTTGCATTCCAAGCTCCTTGCCAATGCGAAGATTGGCTAGGCGGTGCTGGTTGAGGTCCTTGAGACTGTAGCGATTGGTCGTGCTCGTTTTTCGAAGCTAGAGTCGGCTGCTGATTACTGGGCTGCTTGTCCCACTGCGTAGGTTGAGTTTGCTGCTGGTTAATGGGCTTTTTGTCCCACTGTGTAGGCTGAGTCAGCTGCTGGTTGTTGGGCTGTTTGTCCCACTGCGTAGGTTGAGTCAGATGCTGGTTGTTCGACTGTTGATTTGGAGGCTGAGTCGGAGTACTCAATGTGGGAGCGGGTGTTGGTTGCGGCACGTCATAAACACTGCCCGAAGATGAAGAGGACTCTTCCGAGTCGTCGGCCGGGTCTGGAGACTCCGACTCAGCAACGGGGGGTGGCGGTGGTGGTGGTGGTACGTCATAAGCACTGCCTGAAGATGAAGCGAACTCTTCCGAGTCGTCGGCCGGGTCTGGAGATTCCAATGCAGCAGCGGGGGGTGGTGGTGGTGGTGGTGGTACGTCATAAGCACTGCCTGAAGATGAAGCAGACTCTTCCGAGTCGTCAACCGGTTCTGGAGACCTCACTGTAGCAGCGGGGGTTGGCTGTGGTACGTCATAAGCACTGCCTGAAGATGAAGCGGACTCTTCCGAGTCGCCGGCTGGTTCTGGAGTCCATTTTGTGTCACCACCTTTCGTGGCCTTGGAATAGTCGTGGGTCGGAAAATCTGTCGATGCGCCAGAACTTGAGAAGCTACCCGCAGTGCCGATTGAGACGGTGCCGATTGAGACGGTGTCGATCGCTCCCTTGTCGATACCAGACCTCTTCTTGAGCTCGGGAGACAACGTCACAACTTCGAGCGGATCCGCCGCGACCGTCAAATCCGTCTCGGTAGCAGCAACAACCGAGTCACCGAGGGTTTCGCCTCCCGCATCATCCGTACTGGGGGTGATCTTGTCGAACGCATAGCTTTTCTTGTCTCCACTGTTGCTGTCGTGCGCCTTGAGATAAGCGTCGGCTTCCTCCAGTCCCCCCGATGGATTTGGCACACCAGATTTGGGACCGCCAGCGACCACGAAGGAGATGGAATGCGCCACACACGCCGCTAACAGAGCAAAGCCCGTCTTCATTGTGCCTTCTCGCACAAGGGCGTTCCCCAATGCGTACGAGCGTGCCAAAGAGCGAGTTTTTCCTATTATGAACTACTCTTGTAAGCCTCTGTCCGATCGCAACAAAAGCTGAAGTGGACCGTGGTCTCGGGTTGGAGCTCGACACAACGAACAGTCCGTCGAACGATAAATCTGCGTGGTAAAAGAAGTAGTCGAGGAGATAAAGCACATGCTTTCGCACGGTGTTGCGGTCCAGAAACGTCCTCAGTGCGTGACACACACATGGGCTTTTCCGTTCCTGCTGTTCAGCTTTTGTCCCGAGCATACACGCAGAGGACATGGACTGTGCAGCATGGGGATAGTCGCGCCTCTTTTGCCGTCACTTTGGAAAGCTGGCACAGACATGGTATACTTTATCTCGCTCGATGCACAACGCCGTTGCGGTACGGCTTATCGTTGAAGTAAAAGGGCTCGCTTTTACCGTTCCTCGGGCGGACAACTCGACTTTGTAGCCTTTTGGTGCCAGCTCATTCGGATGATGCGAAGCTTGAGCTTGCGTGGAGAGGGGAAGCGAAGTCAGTCAGTGTGCGGTAAAGGCCTGACGTGTGCACAAGTCGGCACATAATCCCATGTGTCTCGTAAAGACTTTTAGTCTTGTGGTTAAGACACGACTAAGAGGTGGAATGAGAAAGAACGGCAGCCCATCATTTCGTTTTACACGAATGGAGTATGCACGTGACGATGGACTGTGCACGCTTTGCACCGTCTCCATCGTGGCGTTGCCGCCCTTTCCATCTTCGTCCACTCGTTTCTTGACTTGAAAAAAGACACGAGTGACAAGGAATGCCGAGCTATGCTCGTCGCTTTCGCATGTAGTTCTTGTCCGATCGCGTAGCGACGTGACGTGGTGGAAGGCAGCACGAGGTCTTGACGTGCACTGCGATCGCACGGACGCCAACAAAAGTCTGTGCCTCGCGCTCGCCAATTTTTCCTCGACGCTTTGCTGCTGCACGACGGAATGTGTGGTCGTAAGACCTGCGCGCTGAACATGAGCATACGCTTTTGCACGGCTGTTTGGCGTTGACACGACCGTCCATCCGATGTCAAATGCACTGGCAGCACCAGTAAAAAGGAGACGGCCAAAACTCTGTGTCGTCCGTACACTAAACGCCCGCATGAAAGCTGCATCTGAACACTCAGGTGGAGTGCATGCACCAGTTAATCCATCGCACACCTTCGAGTGCTCGAAAGACGATACGAAAGCAATCTACGACGCACGTGGCGTCCTGTGGAGTGCAACGCAATGGAGAGGGGATAGTGGCTCGTAGACATGGTACGCGTTGCAACGGCTACTGAGGTTGAGCAACGCGATCGAGAAGTTTTTGGGAGACGGGCTGCGGGTAGTAGTACTCGACAGGTGGCGATGTTACGACTGATCTACGTTCGCCTGTTCCTGCGCACGTTGTGTCTGATACGCTGCTACTTGCACTTGACTTGTGAGTTCACTCGCCAGGAACTTAACGACCCATCGACGATGGAAACTGAGAAACGCACAAGAGCGCCGTTTCGAGCAATCGGAACGGCAAAGACTGCCGGCGTCCGATACAATTGAGCCATGCAGACGGTGTCTGCGAACAACAGTCGACGAAAAGCACACTGGCGAAGATAATGCGTGCGATGGCGACTGCGGGGATGAACTAGGGACTTGACAAGCGCAGACCGAGACGAGGATCTGCACGACATGAGTCGTTTGTCGAACCGGATTTGGCGAGCGGCGTGAGCGACGCTTCGAGCAGTCGCATAGCTCGAGTTCTGCAAAATGTGGTCGGTGGAGTGGATTTTGCAGTCGAGACTGGTGATGTGATGGGGACGTTGGCTGAGCGCACAAGGGTCAATGGACGATGACATCGGTGCAGCTATGACTTTAACGCCGGCTAATGCACAAGCTGCGCTGAGATTGAGGATGCTTCGGCGTGAGTGAGTCTATTGCCGGGCGTTGAGACATTGCCCATTGCTGCAAAAGACTTTGGTTGAGATGGTGTCTTTTGACAACGAACGAGTCGCGGTAATGGATGCGACAAGGACGAGCTCGATGCTGGCGACAGGAGCGTCATGGTCTTGGAACGACGACAAGGTACGAGGAACCAACGGCTTGCACAGTAAGTGCCGGCACGACCACGGTAGAAAAAAAGGGTTGCGAAACCGATGCAAGCGCTATATCGAATGCTGAATGCTGACTAGAACACGCACGTTGCAAGGACTTGCCACTGAAACGGGACACAAACCAAGTGTCATTTGAGCCCGGTTAGGTCTGCAAAGTCAAGTGGCACGAAATCATCGTAAGACGACGTTTTGGAGGCGGAAAAGGCTTGCCGAGGTATGCGAGATGGTTTCCTTCTCGCAGCAGAACATCGTTTCTACGATGCCAATCGTCAATTGTCCAGAGATGCATTGCCTACACATGAACAATGCCGCGATGGGTTTTCTGCAGAGCTTCGACGTGTAGAACAGCATAGTTGTCCATGTACAAGTGCGGCGAGTGATGGCTCCTGCTTGTGTAGCAACTCGGGTATGCACAACTTTTTACGATGGCTCTTGGATACTCAGACTTCAGCGTATGCATGTGGTAGGCGTGGCAAACCGTGTCGATAAGGTACGAGCAATTGATGCCGTCGGCATGACGGCGTGGAATAATCGAGTACACGCGCTACCATCCTCACCCATCTTCAAGCACCATCACATTGACCGCGACCAACTTTGACGCTTAATCGCGCAGATTCACTTGCGAAGTAAACCAACAGAGACGAAATCAGTGTCCATGGTCAATCGCCATGACAGTATAATTCGCTTCGCTACTCAGCAACATCAAAATTACACTTCCACGTATTCCTCTACCCCCCCCCGTTATTAGTTTGGCCAGTCCATAGGAAAGAAGTGGGTTTGTGCAATTTTCCACACTTATCGTGTCGACCAAATGATTGTAGCGTGGGTCTGAACGATTAAATCATGGCAAGTCTTCGTTACTATATATCCCCGCACGCTGTCAACACCAAAGTCGGTCAGTCGACACAGTACAAATGAACGACTCTTCGGTAAATGTGAACATCCAGTACATCGCGACTCATTCATCTCGATGCGCTGGCCCCTTTTGACGCAATCCAGACAGGATACAGTTAGCCATGAAAGAGGCTTCTCCTCAAAGCCGTCATGGACAGTGCCACCATAACTCGCTGCGGCTGTGATGGCCACTGAGGCTCAAAATATGTCAGACCAGCATTCAAACTCCGCCACGGACAAGCATTCGCGTCCGAGCTTCATCAACCTCGGCTTCTTATCACCAGAATCCCCCACCAGCCTGCTGTGCATCCGTCGACCGCTTTTGGTCCGACTGCGCAAATCATGTGGAGTCCACAGCAACCGCACACACTGTACGCTGGCCTCATCCAGTTTTTAGCCGACAATACTCTCAGCGGGACGCGATATATCACGATCGCAGCCAAAATGCCACAGAAGTTCCAAGCGATATATCCCTAAGATCAAAACGCCCGAGCAGTAGCCAGGCTCTAGCTCCAACCCGTGCCGGCCAGCCAGCCAGCCGCCGCCACCAAGCGCATGAAGATTGTACCGTACGAGCAACGAAACGAACAATTGCCACCCACTGCCGAGCTGGACGAGATGCGACTTGCGGTCACCTGCAAGATAACGTGCCAATAATGAGCGAATGCATACAAACTCGCTGAGCAGCAGAGCCGACGACAATTGCGTATACTTGCGTGTGCTTGAACAGCGGGCGAGCATCTGCATGTCCATTCCACCGCTACAACTACAGCTCGACATATCACTGCTGGAAGGTGACAACATTGTAAGCAAGAGCAAAAACAGCAACAACGACAACCACTGGACAGAATGTACCTCAAACCTCGTGTTCACCTTCTGTTTGCCGCCAAATGCAAGGTCGGGCTCGATCGTCTATTTCATGGACCAACACACGCCAGCCTTCTTCTGTCTGCTAGCGTCTTTCGTTGCGTCGGTCCGAGCGGCTACACTGACTACGACTGCGTCGACGGCGATCTCGGTCTCTGCTGCGATCGCGGTCTCTACGGTCGCTGCTATGATCACGTTTACGTCCGCGGCTCCCACTGCGACTCCGCTGTCGTCGATCCACACGACTTGGACTACAACGTCGTTCTTGATCCGTCGTCCTTTTGCCAAAGCGTCGTCGATCATCCTTCCTATCACCCGCATCAAGTCCCGAGCGCTCGTCGCTGGCCTCTGTCGCCACCTTTTCCTTGCTCTCCATCTTCTTTTTTCTTTTCTTCTTCTTTCCTTGACTCTCTCCAGCCAGCGTCGGTCGCTTGGTCGCTCCCAGACCTAGTAACTTGTGTCTTGGCTGTAGAGTCTTCTGCACATCGTCGTCCATTGTCTTATCTCCTTTCCATCCCATACCCCGCAGCAAAGCTGCCCCAAAAGCTTCTACAGGCACTGACTCGTACACGTCACTGTGCACATCCAGCGCGTCGGGACGCAGCGCCACATCGTGTCGGTACTTGTCTGCAACGTCCTGCAGCGCGTCCATCCCCGGGACCGCATTTTGCTGCAAAATGGGCTTCTGCTGCTGCTCTCTTAACCTCTTTGCACCGTCCTGAAACAGCTCGGCACGCTTCTTTTCTCTCTCATCAGCCAATGGAATCACCAAGTTGAGAGCGCTCGAAGGAGCACGTCCTTGAGCCGCCTCGGCACAAATTGCCGCCGCCACTTGCTGGTCCATGGACGACGCATCGACTTCTTTCGGTCCATGGCATTTGTCGGCATTTCTATCGCTTCTACTGCCGTCTTCGTCTCTTTTGTCGCCGTCTTCGGTTGTTTCTTTCACAATGGTATTCCAGGAGTTCGTCTCTCGTAGCGGAATTACGAGCGGCTTCGATCCGTCCTGGGCGAGGACAACCAGCGCATTAGGGTCATAGTCAGTCACGAAGATCTTTTCGAAAGTATGGGGTGCTGCAGGCGCAGACGGTGCAAAGCCTGCCGACGCCGCGAGCGTCTTTTTCTTGCTCTTCTTGAGCGCAAAGGCACTGAGCGCCATGTTCGAATCTGAGCAAATGAAAATAGAGACACGTGAGATTTGGTCCTCGATCGCTGTTTCGCAATTCACGTGAGATTTGGTCCTCGATCGCTGTTTCGCAATTATTGATCACGATTTGCGAGAGCCAATTATTGGCTGTCGAGATTGCTGAAGAGGTGGGCGGTGTTGCAATATTTTAGGGACTCCATTAGGGGCTTGGGCGTCCCAATATATTTAAGCTACCTCGGGTATCGAAACTAAAGAAGGTGATTGACGGCACGACATCTGTCAGTGGTGTTGTTCAAGACGGTGCTTTCAACAAAGAATGTGTGAGGTGCATTTAATTAAACCGTGTCACTCGTCTCAAAGCAGCTCGGTAGGAGCAGCACCATACTTGTCTTATTCTAGCTACACGCACACACACACACACACGTACACTGTCATTTATTGAGCACCAGCACGCGCGTGATGAATGAGGGCGCTCGTGCACGCGCCTTATTGACTGCAACGACTGAATCTTGCAGCTGCAACAGCACCAGCAATATCATCAATAACAACAACAACAGCAACCGCAGTGCCTACAACAACAGAATTAGCAACATTAGTAGCATCATCAACAGAGAAACAACAACAGCAACCACAGCACCCTACAACAACACAAGCAGCAGCAACATCAGCATCAACATTAATAAAGCAACTAAAACAACATTAACGAAACCAATAACATCAGTATTAACAGCGTGAGCACCAATTGACTGTGTTTTCGGCCGCATCCGATGATACGAGGACGCATTTACGTCCTCGTATTCAGCGCCTGCGCCCGCAACTGGTTGCTGCAAGCGCAGCACGCCGCGGCAGAATCCTGTCCGCGGCTTCCCAAACAGGGCGGGGGTTGGTGACCGCCGAGAAAGGGAAAACAACATAATATTTAAGAACATTTGATTTTATGTGTACCACATTGACTAAATAACACTAGAACATGAGGCATTTTTTTCCAATTATCTGGTGCACTTTTTATCTTCCTGATTTAATAATGTATTTTTTAATTCCCCCGAAAAGAAAGTCTTCTCTGCGTACCAATTTGCACCCTCGACTTAAATCACTATTCATTTATCATCAGACGGACTATATTTTTTGCCGTCAGAAGCCAACGGCTGCAAAAGTGATGTAGCCACACAGTCAATAGGATGACCACGGTGTCGTTTGTTTCTGTGCAAAGCAAGATGCGACTCACAAGATAGCTATAGAAGTACTTCGCTTAAAATGTTTACGAAATTGCAATAGTGGCGTCGCCATGTGTGCAACGGGGTAGCAGTAATATGACATTGTCATTATGAAGCAAATGACAATAAAGAATATTACGCTGAATATTATTTTAACAACATCACCAAGCATAGTGAAATCGTTGGGATGACCGAAGGATCTTCCCATTGGTTGATATTGAGATGATATTAGCCCACCAATCGCTGCTAGACGCGCGCAATTGGTGGTGAGTAGACGTCAGCATACGTTTAGTTCGATTAATATAATCAAGTCAGAACGAACAAGAGAAACAAGAGTGATAGGACTTAACTGTATTACATAACATTTATACTTTTACCACGACTTGAGTCTTCACCTTGGTCGTTACCTTCCTCTGTGTAAGTAATTACACCTAGCTGGGCACTGACCTTCACTGTAGTCAGTGAAAGGTTAGCTCCCTACTGGTAGTCTAGTACGTAGTCGTCGGTACCTCGTAACCTGGTGGCACTTTTTAGTCCGAATAAGGACAACACTCGCATCGCCCATAATGAACATGTTGAGCTAAGTCGAAGACGACAGATTTCACGGAACCCGTGAAAGCTACTCCCATTTGAGCGATGTAGAATGATGAGCAATCGAACGAATGAGTTCGACCGTTGGCGAAGAAGCTATCTGGGCCATGCTATCCACAAGGGATAGAGATCAGCAGAATTACGTCATTAGTAAGTTCTTGCAACGAGAACTTGATGAGTCGCGAGAGCAGGGGACCTTGCTGCAACAACAAAATCACCCGCGGACAGATGCACTGAGATAGTAGTCGTCTCATTCCGCACGGTTGACGCTCACGCGTCGAAAGAAGTCTCTAAAGCTAGAGATGACCAAGTATTACGGAGTCGAGAACGAGTTTCTAATGAGATGGTTTGTCGAAAACGACGGTGTCATCGAGGCCCGTCGCATCAACGAAGAGCGAGCGCAAGTCGCATTTCTCAGTCTTACTTGGCAGGGGACGCCAAGAATGGGGCCCTGAATCTCAAGTTACACGACCCGAACGAGTTCGAGTCGTTAGACGTCGTCCATACCCTGCTCAGTGAGACGTTTGAGCCTCCCAGGGCAGAGTTCAGGACTCTCTCTGAACTCCTTGAGATCAACCAGGGTAAGTGTAAGATATACGCTTACGCTCAGCATGCGCGCTACATTGCAAGTTGCATGGTAGTGAACCCTGTGAGTGAATTTGTGAAGATCGCATTATTAATTTAAGGTTTTTCAGATGGTCCCGTCCGGCATTACCTGTTTCGCGGAGAGCTACAGACGCTCTCTGAAGTATTCTACGTTGCAAAACAGGAAGACTTAAGCGTAGGACAGGTTCAATCTACGCTAACTCCCTATCGTCCCCAGAGTCGACCGGCGGTCGTAGATCCAGAAAATATGGACATCTGTAATGTCGAAAGCGAGAAACCTCGCCCTCTGAATGACACGCGATTGCTGAGACTCCGTCGCCGTCATAAAGTGGGATGCTACGCATTTGAATGAAGTATCCGCCGCTCAGTACCCCTCGGTGCTGAGCGCCGTAATTGTCCATTAGTCAAAAGAATTGGAGGTTGAAGGTCTCATGCTGTTGCAAACCCGCAACAGCGTGGCGGACCATCAAAAAATGGTCAGAGTCAGTAGTGAAGGAGCGCTCCCACTAATCCAGCAACATCAAGAGAATTTGACCATCTCTTTAAGAAGGTTGCTCCCGAAAATCAGTCTCTGTGTGTCTCTGCACCTGTTGATGAGGTGTCCTTCATCACCTTGACAATAAAATGACAAAGGACTTGTCACTTCGCGCACTAATTGACTGTGGGGCGTCAAAAACTTATTTCGGCGCCAGTTTCTGGGGTCCCGACGTCTTGACTTTTTTGTGCGAGACACCTTCTAAACGAGGATGACGATGCGCCTTGCTACAAGCGCATCGTCAGTGTGAAGAAACGTGAAGTAGAAATTTACTACACGTTAGAAGGCGAACAGTACGCAGACAACTTCATCTTGCTGGATCTGTATGACAAGTTCGAAGTTGTCCCAGGGCTTTCTTGGCTCAGGAGATACGAGCCAAGGGTGAGATGGCATTATTGATCAGTAACTATGCCCGCCGGTTGTGCATCTGATGACCATCCGAAGAACGTCTCGGAACGCATATATTTGTGTGAATGTACTGCGAGTGAGTGCGATGGCCTCACTTGTGGTACGGTCGTTAGCACGACTGAATCGGGACACAGTGTAGATGATCACTACAGTGTAGAGAATGTTCTTCGGCATCCAATGGATGTGATCTCTCAGGAAGTAACCGAGACATTGAAAGCCTTGATTAACGACGGACCAAGCGTAGGCGCTTACACTCTCGATCTGATTGTGCCTCCAAAGTTAACTTCGGAGATAACCTGATTGCCAAAGCTAGATACGAAAAGATATTTGCGTGATCTGCGTAGTGGCAAAGTCAAGCAGATCTGTGTACTCGTCGCGGAGGACGAGTACGTAATCGTTATTCGATCGGCAACGGTGTTTAATGAGACCGAACGGGTTCTCGACAGTTAATCGATGGACGAGAGCGTCATCGATGAAAAGACTCGGATTGAGAGATATTAATCCTAATAGTCAATCCAGGCAAATCCTTTTTATAAGGATTTTATCGAATTCAAGGATGTATTCCCTGAATCTGTGCCATGCGAGTTGCCTAAGGACAAAGGCACTCGACACGGGATCGAGCTCAAGCCGGGATCGAAGTACTGTGTCATGAGGCAGGGGCCACTGCCTCGTGAGCAGTTGCTAGCGATCGACAAGTTCTTTTTCGATCGCTTAGCAGCGGGCCATGTGAGGGAATCACTTTCTTCTCACAGCTCTCCGACCTTCTGTGTGCGAAAGGCCACAGGAGGATGGCGGATAGTGCACACATTCAACATATTAAATGCTGTTACAGTACCGAATCAGACGCCGATACCGAGGATGGACGTTATCATAGACGGTATGTCAAAGAGCACCATCTTTTCGTCCATGGATCTGATGGATGGATTCTATCAGATCCTCATGCGTGGACGGGGCATCACGTACACGGCAGTGAGTACCCCCAGCGGTATGCTGTGGGAGTGGCTAGTGATATCACAGGGGCTGAGCAATAACAATGTTACATTCAATAAATGTGTAACATATCAATTGAGACCGGTGTGGGATTTCGAACCGAATTTTTTGTCGATGTGGTCGTTCATACCCGATCTATGGACGGAACGATGGACGTGGAAATTTACAGAACACACGTTCGTCAGGTTTTTCAACTTACGCGCAAGCATAAGCTGTATGCCAATCTTTAAAAGTGTATATTCGCAGCTAGCAAAGTACCACTTCTTGGATACATATTGGGTAAACTCGGCGTATGCCCCGATTCCGAGAAGATCAAGGCGATCACCGACTGGCCTGAGCCAGTCGATGTCAAGGGAATACGGAAGTCCCTTGAATTAGCGGCGTACTTACACAAGTACTCGCGCAACTACGCCGAGATGACTGTTCATCTTTTTTGCTTGCTCAAGAAATTTGTCAAGTGGTCATTGAACGCTGAGTGCCAGCGTTCCTTCGAAAAGATAAAAAAATCTTGATGCAATCGCCCATCTTGGCGATCGCAGATCAGGACAGACGATTCCATGTGGTCTGTGACGCCAGCAATTTTGCAATCGGCTGTGCGTTAATGCAGTATGACACAGAAGGCGCGGAGAGCGTCATCTATTATCAGTCGCGTCAGCTGCAACCAGTCGAACGCGATGTTTTTAGTACATGACAAGGAACGTTTTGCCATGAAATACGCTCAGGCCAAGTTTCGCATCTACCTCTTAAGAGATAGAGCGTGTATTGTCTGTTCAGACCATGCATCACCACGCACGGCCGTACAAAGTCCACACCTCCCATAACTAATGGCTAGGTGATTGACTTTCTTTGCGAAGTACAACATCTCCGTGGCGTATAGATTAGGACAACTTACTATGGTCGCTGATGCTCTATCACTTCGGCTTGATTTGAAGCCGACTACACGCGTCAACAGTGAGGATAATTATAGTGTTGCGACAACTCAAATTAGTGTGCCGTCGTAGCCTTTTATCGACGTCGTGCGGAAGGCATACACAGGAAATATAAATCTTCTACTTCCAATTGATCAACTTGCGAACCGATCCCGGAAATCCTTGTCGAGTTTACCGACTCAATGCCGTTCCTCTGTAAAGGTATACGACTCGCAATGGTCTGCTTTATTACGCAGATGCCGACGACACACTTCGTCTCGTCGCTCCCGCGCATAACAATTTGCGATTGCGCACCATCTTCAAATGAAACAATGCGACATCAGGTAGGCATCGTGGCAGGGAAAAATCTTACCTCACGGTAAGTCGTGACTTTTACTGACCCCACCAGTATCAGTTTGTACGCAAGAACATTCGTTCTTGCAAGGTTTGTAAGCGAATGAAGCCTCGTCCTTAATCCCGTGCACCATTGCGACCTCTCTCGGTCCCCGGCAGGGTATTGAAAGTCCTTTTCCAGGGACTTTGTCTTCGTATTTTTCGTAGACACTCACAAAAATAATGATACTATTGTGCTTAAGGACCGTTTCAGCAAGATGTACCATCTTGCTGCAGTCCCTGATTCGATTACTGCTCACGGATGTGCGCGTGTCTTTATTGACATAGTGTTTCGACTTTACGGGTTGCCCCTTGAACTCGTGTCCGATCGTCGTTGACGGTGAAGTATAGGCAATACGTGTTCTGTGCTTTCTGAACACAATTAAAGACGTGCACCTCTTGACCATACCGAAATAGATGTTCAGACTAAACGTGCAAATCGTGTCCTCGAAATTATTCTTCGTGGATACCTAAACTCGTGTTCCAGTTGGAGTAAGTTCTTGCCGATGGTCGAATTTGCCATCAACAACTCCGTGCATGCGTCCACGACGCATACACCGTTCTACGTGAATGTCTTACGCCACCCACGCATTGTATCCCTATCACAGAGTGACTTTAGGTTAGGGGGGGGAATCGCTCGCACAAAACCCGTTTTGGTTTTTTATCATCACGTAGCATAGCACACGCCGATACGTTCGATGCCGATGTCGATAATGTCGACATCGACGAAGTCGACCTTGGCAGTAGCGATGACGTTGATGCTACAGTAGAAATTGATGACGACGGTGGAATATATAACATCGTCACTGATCATGCCAGCGAGGAGGTGGACACCTTCGCTGAAAAAGATAAGAATCTCTTAGCAGTGCGCACAAAGCGCACCGAAAGACACAACAACGAGTCAGCAGAAAACTTTCTGTCCTCACGAGAGGTGGTAGTTCGTTTCTTATACGACTCCATCGTATATGCGGTGGACCGCAAGAAACGGAACGCAGAAAAAAATGGATGAGCGAATATTCATTAATTTAAGGTTAATGATCTAGTACTACTATCTATCGTAAACTTACCTGGACATGCAGTCACGAATGTCGGCAGTAGAAAACTATTGCCGAAATTCATTGGTCCCTTTCGTGTATTACACCGAAAAGGGAAATGCATGCACGATTGAGTTGCCTCGAAGGATACGCACGTATCCAACGTTTTATGTTAGTCGTCTCCGCCCGTACTATCAGTACGAGGCCTCTTCCGAGAACGGATACAGCTTCCACGATAAAGAATCCCCATCAGTTTCTTGTAATTACGGAGCCAACGAGTAAGTTAATCCTTCAGCAATGCCCTTTCGCGACGAGCTGCCTCTCGCTCGTTGCGTAAGTGACGCGTCTCGCGTTCGTTCTCCAGCTGGTCGACTTCAAATTTTGATCGGTCTTTCTTTCGATCGGTACGGAGACATCGCACGGTCGTCAGCAAGTCGTACCGACGACTGTACTCGTGCTCCACGTCTTCTTTCCATTCTTTTAGGAATTGTTCGTGGCGAACAAATGTATCCTCCAGATCCGGCTGCTAATACAAACCTGGTCTTTACACCATCACCGGAGCCGCCAACATATTATCGCAATGGTCGACGATTTCACGTGGGGGCGTAGCTTGATTCACCGCGTGAACAAACGGAAAGCGAACAAGTTACCTTGTCAGCCGGCGGGTGCTTCCTGCAAGGTACGACAGCTGAAGGCCACGACCAAAGCTGATGGATAATGTTGAGGGTCTCGTCCGCTAATACGACGAGACTCATTCAATTGGTTATCGAAGCCATTGGTAAACACGAGCTTCTGGCGCTTGTATACGGATTGGAAATGTGCAATCGTGTCTCGCATCTCAGCCGAGATGTGTGCCTCCCATGACATACTAAGTGAATACACGTTACTTTGCCAAAATTTTCATAAGGATCACCTCATGTGAGGCAAGGAATGCCTGCCTTACCCAACACACGATAATACCGGTACCTTGCACCGGTTGGCGTTCGCTTTTCAACCTTGACGCTTACTGCGTCAAGGTTTTGGAGCTTCCCATCTCGTTCGAACTTTGACTTTTAGACAAACGCGTTCCACGGTGCCAAAAGCGAGGCTTTAACCCTCTTTTGATACAGTTGTACAATCAATGCTAAAAGAAAGCATCGAGATAAAAGTCTTCTTTAGCGCGATGAACTTTCGCGCTGGAACTCAAGCCGTAGAGATCACTCGCATCGAATAACATATTTGATGGTACCGGCTTGTCTCGTGGAACAAGCCATTGATGAGCTGTTCGTGCAAACGCCACGGATTAAGCTCATAAGGCTTAAACGTAGTACCTTTTTCGGTACCACGGTATTCAGTATGACGACGGCTCGCGCCATCGTCAACGCGCTCGTGCGAAAGAGCACGAGTTGACCTTAATGATGATTGATTGTACCCATTACCGTTTTTATCATCACTGCTTACCGACTGTGGCGCATATGGCGTATCCTTTCGCTCGGCAAATCTTTTGATGGACGAGGAACCGCAGTTGATCGCGATGCCTTTAATGTCTTTTTCGAGTAAGCCATACTTGACAGGCCAGAGGAGCTGAACCCGAACTTGGGTTCACCGTGTGCACGAAGTGTGATACCACATGCACCTGCAGCAACGTTAGGCGCGGTTTTTGAGTCATCTCGCATGGACATGTTTACTATGAAAGTAAAGGTCAGAAATGAATGGGTATGACCAAACAAAGGATCCATGTCCCAATGGTGTCCAATGAGTGGTCATTAATATTCGATAGTCACTCAGTGACTATCAGTTAAAGGTGGTGATATAACCGAATAGCCTTACATGACATTGTCATTATGAAGCAAATGACAATAAAGAATATTACGCTGAATATTCTTTTAACAACATCACCAAGCATAGTGAAATTGTTGGGATGACCGAAGGATCTTCCCATTGGTTGATATTGAGATGATATTAGCCCACCAATCGCTGCTAGACGCGCGCAATTGGTGGTGAGTAGACGTCAGCATACGTTTAGTTCGATTAATATAATCAAGTCAGAACGAACAAGAGAAACAAGAGTGATAGGACTTAACTGTATTACATAACATTTATACTTTTACCACGACTTGAGTCTTCACCTTGGTCGTTACCTTCCTCTGTGTAAGTAATTACACCTAGCTGGGCACTGACCTTCACTGTAGTCAGTGAAAGGTTATCTCCCTACTGGTAGTCTAGTACGTTGTCGTCGGTGCCTTTTATAATCTGCCTTTGTTCCAGGAGCCAATATATTCGATAACGTTGATACGCATCATTCCGAACCAGACGTAATAAACGCTTTTTACGCTAGATATGCAGGCTGCTTCGCGTCACATCGATGAATGTACTTTTCTTAACGAATAAAATAAAGATCTGGCCAATAGATTTTGACGTTTACCATACATGATCATCGCAGGCACGAGTGCAAGAGTTTGTGCTGCGACTTCATTTTAATCCTATTTAATGATTATCTAGTCGATTGCGTATGATATGACGCACATTGGAAACAATCACATTTCAATAAATGGAAGTAGACGGTGGAGTTGGGTGTAACCCGGATGGAGGATCATCTTTATATCGTGGTTTGTATTTAACAGCCGATTGCAGGGCCAAGCGTTGCGTCACAAGCGCCTACAAGTTTACGTGGGACGGATCTTGATATGGCTAAAGCAAGCCAACCTAGAACGCAGGGTGCTTGCGCATTTGGCGCGAAATATTGAGCGTATACGCAAGTCCCTTGTTCACGACGACCGTGAATGGTCTAGTGAAGAGCGGACGAAACTATGTCTTGAAGACAGCGAAAAATATATATATTTAGGTAGAATTTTTTAGTATTGAGGTATGATTGGTTTCCGACCTCGTAACGTTCAATACAACATCTGCCTTTAGCATTAGCTTGCTCGTTATGTTTATCTTGGCTATCAGCCAGTGCGTCACGCACATGTCGTAAGACATACAATTTCGTTGCGAGAAACTCGCTGAAGTTGTCGAACAGTAGCAGGGATGATATTTGCAAGACGATCGGCCATCTCTCCTCCGCCAAGCCTTGAACTACGAAGTGGCTGCGTTAACGGAACGCGAGGGTGTGTGAGGCCGTTCACTTAGAACGAAGTAAAGCCTACAGAGACATTAACAGCGTTGTTCAACGCAAACTCAACGACAGGGAGCATCAAACTCCAACGTTTCGGCGTAGCAGCGCAAACAATGCGTACGATGTTATATATAACGCGATTCATTCGCTCGGCTTGACAATCGATCTGCGGGTGATTTGCCGTGGACATGTCAAATCGTGTGGCCAGAACCTTGATGATGGACCTCCAAAACTTAGCCGTGAAGAGAGGGTTTCTATCAACGATAACTGCCACAGGCTAACCATGTTGTTGAAAAAATCGGTCGACAAACAGCGTAGATGTACCTTCACCATCGATAGAGTCCGGCACCGCCGCTAAATGAGCCATCTTGCTCTATCGATTAACGAAGACCACAATACCTCTATTGCCATACGAATCTTTCGGTAAACCTAACAGAAAATCCGTACTGATGGACTCCTAGCACCCCATGGGTACAAGTAAACTATCTACCAGCGCCGCCGCGTGAGCTAAGGTATTAGCTAGTTGACACATTCGCACGTACGTACACAGGTGCTTACCTATTTGTAGAGTTTGGGACACCAATAGTTTTGGCTCACAGATCTATAGGTATTCTCAGGACCGAGATCACCCTTAACGCAGTATCATGTGCCTCATGGAGGATCCAATACTTTAACTCCTCATCATGAGGGACAACGATACGAGGAGTATCTTCAACATCCGTGCTGTAGCACAACAGGCCTTGATCGATGGAACATCTATGCAGCCTCGCACGTAATCGTGACGACAAATCTATGTCTGAGTCTTTAAGCTGCTTTCTCCTAATAGCACGTAGCAGAACTACACATTGATCGTCACGGACATAGGCCGTACGAATTTAGTTAGATATGGACTACGACAGAGTCGTTACATCAGCAAGCTCATAATCAGACCTGCGCGATAACGCATCGGCCAACAAGTTTTGCTTGCCCGGATTATATTTTACCTCGAAGTTGTACCCGACAAATAACGAAAGCCAACGAGATATTCTCTGAGAGAGATGAGGCGACTGAGTCGCAGTGCGTAATGACGCATGAGATCTGTAAAGATCACAAAAGGCTTATAGCCAAGCAGATTAACTCTGAACTTGACGATAGCATAACTTAGTTACAAGCAGCTCTTTGTCGTGATCAGGATATTTCTTCTCTGCAGATTTCATATGGCAAGACTCATACGCTACAACTCGCTCATGACCATCTGGGTCATCTTGAAATAATACACAGTCAACGGCAAATTCAGAAGCATCACAGACGACACTGAAGGTCCGCGCCGGATATGGCAGAGACCAAACCGGGGCCTGAAGTAGACTCTCCTTAACAGCTTCAAAGCATCGTTTTGTGTGCTAGTTCATCAACATTCCATACCCTTTGTAAGGAGGTTGGATAATGGCCGAGTCATGTATGCGTAGTTCGCACTGTACTTGTGCAAGTAGTTAGCAAGGCCGAGCGACTTGCATGATTCCTTTTGGTTCTTAGGAACCGTCCAGTCAACTATGGCGTTGAACTTAGCGGGTTCCGCTCGTAACCCTTTCTTTACCAATGAAGCATCCGAGAAAGTAATTTCAACAGCTTCAAAGAGGAATTTAAATGCGTTCGCATACAGATTATTTGTGCGTATGCAATCAAGCACTGATCGAAAATGATCAATATGATTATCTATGTCAGACCGACCACTCGATGCACGACTATGGACAAAAATGTCATCAAAATACGTCTGTGCATGGCCTCGATGAGATCCGAACAATTGCGTCACGAATTGATTAAATGTAGCCGGGGAATTGGACAGTCCTTGTTGGCATTACAAGCCAATCCCAAAGCATACCACTTGGGGTGCTGAACGCCGTTAGCGGGATATCGGTGTCTCGATGAGCAATTGGTAGTAATTATCGACAAGTTCGAATGCACTGAGCTATGCACATCCAATCATGGCGTTTCAAAGCACATCCTTTCAAGGAATATGTGTTTGGATCGACATGGTCGCTTCATCTAGCTTACTGGAAGCGTGAAAAATGCGCCACTTGCAATTCGGCTTCTTGACACAAAATGTGGGAATAGAATAAAGAGACTTACTCTTTCGGAACATTCCTGCCGCGTGATTGGTACAAAAGAAGTCATCAATGACGTCACACTGTTCTTTTAGAAAGGGCCACTGCCGTATAACGCAGTACTTGGTTTAATAACCAGGTCAATTTCATGACGATCACCTCTATCAGGAGGTAAAACGGACGGTAACTCATTACACACCACGATCTGAAATTCATTAACTAAAGGATGGAAGCAATCCATGGGATCTCTAAGGATCTCAGATCCACTACGGGCATTAAGTGCCATCTTCGTGACATCAAGGACAGACACATGCATGAGTGATGACGAGTTCAGCTCGCCTCCGGGGCGGGCGACCACAAGGTCGGATAATTCGCATGCCCTTAAGGCTTGACTAAACTCACCATCAGATACTTCGTCTAGATCAAACATAGTAACCAAAGCAGGGAAAGCCTCAAGCCAGACGCTGCCATCTACGTGACCAGTCACTCCATTGACAAGTGCATAAAGTGTGTTACTACTATTATCAATATTCAACGACAAAGACGAGTTGAGTTTCGAAGTTGCTGTCCGACGCTTCCGTCGTCTCGTTTATGAGACGTTACAACTCATAGAGTTCGGAACGGGGGTGTTCCCTGGTTCATCGCTAACCATAACGGGCTCTATACGAAACGTGGTGTCCTGAGTGACATCTAGTTTTTTGCTTCTTAACTCGAACACTTCGCTCAGTGTATGTATACGTGCCACTTCATGCTCATCAAGCGAGCTCTGCTCGAGATTTCTCGGCCCTAGGCTATTTGTGTTTGCTACATTTGGTGATTCATTATAACCATGAGCATCACTTAACGGAATGAGTGAAGCATCACCATCCATTGATTAGTCTAGCTCGGGGATTACTTCATTGACATATTTGATGTCAAGTAACTCTGACAAACCAATGTCCAGCACGCTAGCCAATCCAGGTAGTAGCTCGTGCCAATAGCGCTTTTGTTTCCTATCGGAGGTGGGTTCATGACTCTACAAATCTACGCTGGGAATCGTGCGCTTTGCGCCTAAGATCATAGACCTACAATCTGTCTATGGCTCGTGGCGTTCCATCCAGGCCATCCCTAAAATGAGATCATATATCGTGTCTAGTTCAAATACTAGGCATAGTTCCACGCTATTATAGTCCAAGAACTTTACGCCTACATTCATGACAATATTTGGTGCTGTGACACGCGTTCCTGTCGCCAGGAGAACGGTGATAGCCTCACCATCTTGCGCTTTCAGCGCTTCAGCATACGGCCGACTCCCTTCGAGGGAACGACGACGAGCATAATTGTTTAAGTCCCCGGAATAGATGAGAATCGTCGAAGGTTTAGTAAACCCGTTTACACCCCGCACCTTCTGAGAGATGACGTTTCCCATGCCTTACCAGAGCTTTGGCTGCTGGTAGGGATTCAACGCATGTGATCCTGACTCTGCTTGCCCAATGGCCATCTGAGGCGTAAGTGCTTAGTGCTTCCGCACGTATAGCAGCGACTGATGACGCGTTTCTATTCAGCTACTTCAAGCTCAGCTACATCTTCACTGTCACTTTCAGCGTTACTAGCATCCATAGGTTCAGGTCTAGAGGACGCTGAAGTGCTCATGGAGATTGCTCTAGTAGAGCCCGGGTTGTACCCATTCCAACCAAGCTCAGCAAGCTTAAAGTTGCAATCCGCGTTATGCGCAATTTCGAACGCTCCTTCAAAGATAGTGGGGTGGAAACGGAAGACTTCAATTCTGGCGGGGATAGGACGAATATCTTCCATGAACACCGTCACATAGACTACCTCTGGGAGAGGTTCGTTCTGCATAGCAGCTATAAGTGTCCTCAGTTCGTGGACACAGTCCAACAACTCATATTTGCTCTGGCAGGTAGATAGGAAGCGTGATCGCACGCGATATGCCTGGTCGGGCGGCACAAAAGTGCGGATAAGCTGAAGCTTAAAAATTTCCCATAAGGCGTCACGGATGGACGCTTTGCGCTTAAGTGCCCACTCCTTCGCTCTACGAAAGAGCTTGTGGAAAATTCCTGACCCTCTGATACTCGGTTCGTATCATGACCTACTTATGGGAGATCTCTATCTCGCGGATCCAGAGGATGAGCTTCTCTCCTTCTTTCCCGGAGTAAGTTTTGATGTACAAACTGACTGGCTGAGGCTTAGAACCATCTTCTGACACAAACACAAAGCGTGTAAGCATAGCCGACGCCATTCGGTCTTGGACCTGCCCTACAAGGATCGTCTCTTACCGCATAAATCTCTCAAGACGTGCGTTCAGTACGTCCGGGCCCTGCGACACAAATAACTCCACATACTATGGGCCCAAATTCGTGGTCAGCTTATCAAGCGCGACTTTTTGAGGCTCAGAGAGGGGAGTGGACTGCTCCATCCTCACAGAGGATCATTATTTGTAGACTCAGGTGTATATTGACTGCAATTGCTACCAAGTGTAGCGGATCTAGCACAGCTCCTAGCCAGAGAAAGGCTTTGTGTGCTCAGTGAGCAAAGCAGTTCTGTACAAGACCGCGACTCTATGGGTCAACGAGCTTACAGCTCCAGGCCCTTGTTCAAGGGACCTAGACGATTCAGTGAATCGAATGCACAGTGTGCTAACGAGTCTGTGTCTTAAGATGACTTGACTCTCTTATTATCAAAGACGCCTTTAACAGGCACGTGCTTTTATTAGATCAAAAGGCAAACCATACTTTATTTGTTGTTATCGAAAAGAACGCCTCAGACTTAACGTACTGAATCTAGACAATAATGATATATTCAATACACCACGCAAGATCTCGTATTTTAGTGGCTGACACACGTCGGCCCAACAACTCATACGGTTTTTCATTTCATTTCTAACGGGATTTCTCCCCCTGTAAAAACCACGCATGTTTTGTCGGTTACCAACCGAAGTGTTTCTCCCTTTCACACACTATTCTACAAATAATTTCTCTACAGCAACACATGCTTTGTTTCGACCACATATCGGATAGCTTAACTCGGACCTTGCCTCACTAGACATGCCCATACGACGTAACACTGATCTCGCTCGTATCAGCCTGCTCAATAAGCTGATTGATTAAGATCATAATTTGTGGCGCAAAGTTCTGAGCGTACCGTCTAATACGTAGCTCTTAGAATGTAATTTTTTGATGGTAGCGTGCCAGAAATAATGATGCGAGAAGTGGCTAAAGCGACCACACCAAATTACCTCCAACTTTTCGAATAATGCTTTTATCTACAGAGACTATGTGCAAGGTTCTTTCATTTTGGCCAGAGATCAGGTTCGCTATGATATTCATATGAGGCAAGCCGGGTGGATGAGCGCGACGATAGCAGCCGCAATTATCACATTTATAGGATTTAAGCTAATCGGCAAATCGGCAGAGCGTATATATGGTTTATGGAACCTATAAAACACTTTTGATAAATTGTTTTTAGCATTAGATGAGTGATTGTACCGCAGACCTTCATTCTACGGTTTATAACAACTTCTAAATCAGGAGTAGCGCCGTGCCGAGATCTAGTAGACTAAAAATCGACGTATACGATACAATTAAAGTACGCTAAATGATGGACGCAGACTCCGTCCTCCGCTAGGTAAAATTCGCATCAAACACGTGCCGAAGGTGACCATCAAGGTTAAATATCTCTTAAATTGGGCAATTAATGTTGCATGCCGAGTTGAGCGCTTACACTGTGACAAACAAATTTAGGGCGCACGCAACATTACCATCTATACGATGAAAATATACATTTTTACATCGAGTGAGACGAAGTGACACTTCGGTTGGTAACCGACAAAACATGCGTGGTTTATACAGGGGGAGAAATCCCGTTAGAAATGAAATGAAAAACCGTATGAGTTGTTGGGCCGACGTGTTTCAGCCACTAAAATACGAGATCTTGCGTGATGTATTGAATATATCATTATTGTCTAGATTAGATACGTTAAGTCTGAGGCGTTCTTTTCGATAACAACAAATAAAGTATGGTTTGCCTTTTGATCTAATAAAAGCACGTGCCTGTTAAAGGCGTCTTTGATAATAAGAGAGTCAAGTCATCTTAAGACACAGACTCGTTAGCACACTGTGCAGTCGATTCACTGAATCGTCTAGGTCCCTTGAACAAGGGCCTGGAGCTGTAAGCTCGTTGACCCATAGAGTCGCGGTCTTGTACAGAACTGCTTTGCTCACTGAGCACACAAAGCCTTTCTCTGGCTAGGAGCTGTGCTAGATCCGCTACACTTGGTAGCAATTGCAGTCAATCTACACCTGAGTCTACAAATAATGATCCTCTGTGAGGATGGAGCAGTCCACTCCCCTCTCTGAGCCTCAAAAAGTCGCGCTTGATAAGCTGACCACGAATTTGGGCCCATAGTATGTGGAGTTATTTGTGTCGCAGGGCCCGGACGTACTGAACGCACGTCTTGAGAGATTTATGCGGTAAGAGACGATCCTTGTAGGGCAGGTCCAAGACCGAATGGCGTCGGCTATGCTTACACGCTTTGTGTTTGTGTCAGAAGATGGTTCTAAGCCTCAGCCAGTCAGTTTGTACATCAAAACTTACTCCGGGAAAGAAGGAGAGAAGCTCATCCTCTGGATCCGCGAGATAGAGATCTCCCATAAGTAGGTCATGATACGAACCGAGTATCAGAGGGTCAGGAATTTTCCACAAGCTCTTTCGTAGAGCGAAGGAGTGGGCACTTAAGCGCAAAGCGTCCATCCGTGACGCCTTATGGGAAATTTTTAAGCTTCAGCTTATCCGCACTTTTGTGCCGCCCGACCAGGCATATCGCGTGCGATCACGCTTCCTATCTACCTGCCAGAGCAAATATGAGTTGTTGGACTGTGTCCACGAACTGAGGACACTTATAGCTGCTATGCAGAACGAACCTCTCCCAGAGGTAGTCTATGTGACGGTGTTCATGGAAGATATTCGTCCTATCCCCGCCAGAATTGAAGTCTTCCGTTTCCACCCCACTATCTTTGAAGGAGCGTTCGAAATTGCGCATAACGCGGATTGCAACTTTAAGCTTGCTGAGCTTGGTTGGAATGGGTACAACCCGGGCTCTACTAGAGCAATCTCCATGAGCACTTCAGCGTCCTCTAGACCTGAACCTATGGATGCTAGTAACGCTGAAAGTGACAGTGAAGATGTAGCTGAGCTTGAAGTAGCTGAATAGAAACGCGTCATCAGTCGCTGCTATACGTGCGGAAGCACTAAGCACTTACGCCTCAGATGGCCATTGGGCAAGCAGAGTCAGGATCACATGCGTTGAATCCCTACCAGCAGCCAAAGCTCTGGTAAGGCATGGGAAACGTCATCTCTCAGAAGGTGCGGGGTGTAAACGGGTTTACTAAACCTTCGACGATTCTCATCTATTCCGGGGACTTAAACAATTATGCTCGTCGTCGTTCCCTCGAAGGGAGTCGGCCGTATGCTGAAGCGCTGAAAGCGCAAGATGGTGAGGCTATCACCGTTCTCCTGGCGACAGGAACGCGTGTCACAGCACCAAATATTGTCATGAATGTAGGCGTAAAGTTCTTGGACTATAATAGCGTGGAACTATGCCTAGTATTTGAACTAGACACGATATATGATCTCATTTTAGGGATGGCCTGGATGGAACGCCACGAGCCATAGACAGATTGTAGGTCTATGATCTTAGGCGCAAAGCGCACGATTCCCAGCGTAGATTTGTAGAGTCATGAACCCACCTCCGATAGGAAACAAAAGCGCTATTGGCACGAGCTACTACCTGGATTGGCTAGCGTGCTGGACATTGGTTTGTCAGAGTTACTTGACATCAAATATGTCAATGAAGTAATCCCCGAGCTAGACTAATCAATGGATGGTGATGCTTCACTCATTCCGTTAAGTGATGCTCATGGTTATAATGAATCACCAAATGTAGCAAACACAAATAGCCTAGGGCCGAGAAATCTCGAGCAGAGCTCGCTTGATGAGCATGAAGTGGCACGTATACATACACTGAGCGAAGTGTTCGAGTTAAGAAGCAAAAAACTAGATGTCACTCAGGACACCACGTTTCGTATAGAGCCCGTTATGGTTAGCGATGAACCAGGGAACACCCCCGTTCCGAACTCTATGAGTTGTAACGTCTCATAAACGAGACGACGGAAGCGTCGGACAGCAACTTCGAAACTCAACTCGTCTTTGTCGTTGAATATTGATAATAGTAGTAACACACTTTATGCACTTGTCAATGGAGTGACTGGTCACGTAGATGGCAGCGTCTGGCTTGAGGCTTTCCCTGCTTTGGTTACTATGTTTGATCTAGACGAAGTATCTGATGGTGAGTTTAGTCAAGCCTTAAGGGCATGCGAATTATCCGACCTTGTGGTCGCCCGCCCCGGAGGCGAGCTGAACTCGTCATCACTCATGCATGTGTCTGTCCTTGATGTCACGAAGATGGCACTTAATGCCCGTAGTGGATCTGAGATCCTTAGAGATCCCATGGATTGCTTCCATCCTTTAGTTAATGAATTTCAGATCGTGGTGTGTAATGAGTTACCGTCCGTTTTACCTCCTGATAGAGGTGATCGTCATGAAATTGACCTGGTTATTAAACCAAGTACTGCGTTATACGGCAGTGGCCCTTTCTAAAAGAACAGTGTGACGTCATTGATGACTTTTTTTGTACCAATCACGCGGCAGGAATGTTCCGAAAGAGTAAGTCTCTTTATTCTATTCCCACATTTTGTGTCAAGAAGCCGAATTGCAAGTGGCGCATTTTTCACGCTTCCAGTAAGCTAGATGAAGCGACCATGTCGATCCAAACACATATTCCTTGAAAGGATGTGCTTTGAAACGCCATGATTGGATGTGCATAGCTCAGTGCATTCGAACTTGTCGATAATTACTACCAATTGCTCATCGAGACACCGATATCCCGCTAACGGCGTTCAGCACCCCAAGTGGTATGCTTTGGGATTGGCTTGTAATGCCAACAAGGACTGTCCAATTCCCCGGCTACATTTAATCAATTCGTGACGCAATTGTTCGGATCTCATCGAGGCCATGCACAGACGTATTTTGATGACATTTTTGTCCATAGTCGTGCATCGAGTGGTCGGTCTGACATAGATAATCATATTGATCATTTTCGATCAGTGCTTGATTGCATACGCACAAATAATCTGTATGCGAACGCATTTAAATTCCTCTTTGAAGCTGTTGAAATTACTTTCTCGGATGCTTCATTGGTAAAGAAAGGGTTACGAGCGGAACCCGCTAAGTTCAACGCCATAGTTGACTGGACGGTTCCTAAGAACCAAAAGGAATCATGCAAGTCGCTCGGCCTTGCTAACTACTTGCACAAGTACAGTGCGAACTACGCATACATGACTCGGCCATTATCCAACCTCCTTACAAAGGGTATGGAATGTTGATGAACTAGCACACAAAACGATGCTTTGAAGCTGTTAAGGAGAGTCTACTTCAGGCCCCGGTTTCGTCTCTGCCATATCCAGCGCGGACCTTCAGTGTCGTCTGTGATGCTTCTGAATTTGCCGTTGACTGTGTATTATTTCAAGATGACCCAGATGGTCATGAGCGAGTTGTAGCGTATGAGTCTTGCCATATGAAATCTGCAGAGAAGAAATATCCTGATCACGACAAAGAGCTGCTTGTAATTAAGTTATGCTATCGTCAAGTTCAGAGTTAATCTGCTTGGCTATAAGCCTTTTGTGATCTTTACAGATCTCATGCGTCATTACGCACTGCGACTCAGTCGCCTCATCTCTCTCAGAGAATATCTCGTTGGCTTTCGTTATTTGTCGGGTACAACTTCGAGGTAAAATATAATCCGGGCAAGCAAAACTTGTTGGCCGATGCGTTATCGCGCAGGTCTGATTATGAGCTTGCTGATGTAACGACTCTGTCGTAGTCCATATCTAACTAAATTCGTACGGCCTATGTCCGTGACGATCAATGTGTAGTTCTGCTACGTGCTATTAGGAGAAAGCAGCTTAAAGACTCAGACATAGATTTGTCGTCACGATTACGTGCGAGGCTGCATAGATGTTCCATCGATCAAGGCCTGTTGTGCTACAGCACGGATGTTGAAGATACTCCTCGTATCGTTGTCCCTCATGATGAGGAGTTAAAGTATTGGATCCTCCATGAGGCACATGATACTGCGTTAAGGGTAATCTCGGTCCTGAGAATACCTATAGATCTGTGAGCCAAAACTATTGGTGTCCCAAACTCTACAAATAGGTAAGCACCTGTGTGCGTACGTGCGAATGTGTCAACTAGCTAATACCTTAGCTCACGCGGCGGCGCTGGTAGATAGTTTACTTGTACCCATGGGGTGCTAGGAGTCCATCAGTACGGATTTTCTGTTAGGTTTACCGAAAGATTCGTATGGCAATAGAGGTATTGTGGTCTTCGTTAATCGATAGAGCAAGATGGCTCATTTAGCGGCGGTGCCGGACTCTATCGATGGTGAAGGTACATCTACGCTGTTTGTCGACCGATTTTTTCAACAACATGGTTAGCCTGTGGCAGTTATCGTTGATAGAAACCCTCTCTTCACGGCTAAGTTTTGGAGGTCCATCATCAAGGTTCTGGCCACACGATTTGACATGTCCACGGCAAATCACCCGCAGATCGATTGTCAAGCCGAGCGAATGAATCGCGTTATATATAACATCGTACGCATTGTTTGCGCTGCTACGCCGAAACGTTGGAGTTTGATGCTCCCTGTCGTTGAGTTTGCGTTGAACAACGCTGTTAATGTCTCTGTAGGCTTTACTTCGTTCTAAGTGAACGGCCTCACACACCCTCGCGTTCCGTTAACGCAGCCACTTCGTAGTTCAAGGCTTGGCGGAGGAGAGATGGCCGATCGTCTTGCAAATATCATCCCTGCTACTGTTCGACAACTTCAGCGAGTTTCTCGCAACGAAATTGTATGTCTTACGACATGTGCGTGACGCACTGGCTGATAGCCAAGATAAACATAACGAGCAAGCTAATGCTAAAGGCAGATGTTGTATTGAACGTTACGAGGTCGGAAACCAATCATACCTCAATACTAAAAAATTCTACCTAAATATATATATTTTTCGCTGTCTTCAAGACATAGTTTCGTCCGCTCTTCACTAGACCATTCACGGTCGTCGTGAACAAGGGACTTGCGTATACGCTCAATATTTCGCGTTAAATGCGCAAGCACCCTGCGTTCTAGGTTGGCTTGCTTTAGCCATATCAAGATCCGTCCCACGTAAACTTGTAGGCGCTTGTGACGCAACGCTTGGCCCTGCAATCGGCTGTCAAATACAAACCACGATATAAAGATGATCCTCCATCCGGGTTACACCCAACTCCACCGTCTATTTTCCTTTGGTACACGGAATACCATCGACGTTCCCGATGAGCAAGGGAATAACCAGATACATGTGAACAGACTCCTAAAACGATGTCGTCGAAAGGATCAGTTTCATCATCGGATAAAGTGGCGTGGGTATCCAATGTCTTAGAGCTCACAGGAGCAAAAGATACCCCTTCGGCATAATTGACCATTCGCCTTGTAGTATTTTAAATATCGCGGCAAGAAGTATCCTAGGCCGAGAACGCTTCTCATCATAAGTGGTCTAAGGACGCGATTTCTTAAGCAACAAATGGCCGTAACCCGCGGCTACCGGCGTAGCCGAAGCATAGCGTAAGAGACTCTGAACTTGCGCTTTGCGTATACGTATCAAAGGTTTACTTCTATAAAAATTATCTGCAACGACGGTACTTGCTCTGAGAGCCATCATTCTGCTGAGTTCTTAATCTCGGTACAACTAGCAAATGGAATGGCTGTCTTCCTCTTTGAGAAATTTACCAGCGAATATTTTATGTGCACACCCTTGATCTGTCTAACCGGAAACCACAAGCTATGCTATCAAGTTGCACCTAATATCGACTTGGAGTGATCAAATAAGGTTTTAGATGCCTCTCGTGTAGTGATTGTACATAAGCTATGTCCTCAGGCGAGTTAGCCTCTGAGCCGATGGCCCATGTCGACAGGTTCCGAGCTACCGTTTAACAAAGACGTTCTCCTACGTCAAGTGCCGTAAATATAGCCGCAATGGCTTTTAAGTACTCTGTCGACCTAGGAACGGCATAGAGTACTCTTTTCTTGCTGAAGAGTCAGCTATTGATGCTCATCGAGCGAGTTGATGATGATGTGGTCCCCAGCACCGGTAGCACGGTGACGCATCACGAGAGCGTTGGATCGCCACGTTCGGCGAACAGAATGGTTTTTAAATGAGGCTGTGAATCAGGAATAGATGGAATGGTAATCGTCCCTTCTTTACCATGGACAATGGTATCGCTACCATTGTCCACCTTCTCATCGAGATTGAGATTGGGGGAAAGCGTCCGATACTCTCGAGGTAGCGATGTCATGGTTTTTAGTTCTTTAGGCAACCGTGAGATTTAGCGCTCACAAACCGTCCTAGTCAAGAAAATAATTCGATTGACTTCTTGCGGTACCGTAGGTCTGGTGGAGAAAGGTGTAACGGAGTCGCACGTTGGTCGGTAAACGACACAACATGTGTGATTTACACCGGTGTTGAAATCACATTAGAAATAAAATTGAAAACCGTATAGGTTATTCGGCTGATGTGTGTCAGCCACAAAATTACAAGATCTTTCGTGATATATTAATGATAGCAGAAGTTTTCATGTGGTGGACTAAAGTAAAAAAGGCGAGTTGAGCTTTCAAAATACTGCAGCTGTGCCGATCGCCGACAAACGGGGAGGGTACCTCGATGTCGCGTATACACCTTGATTCACCTGACCCGTCGGCTGGCGGGCTGCACTCTTCGGTGTACTCGAACGGAGACTGAATTCGTTAGCTAATGGCAGAGTTAGCCTTGGCTGCCTAGTGAATACGCCACACTCGTTGGAACAGTAGGTGTTCAATCGATTGCCTTGGTCCAGAGTGGTCTTATAACCAAATTCCTTAGGTATCTTGTCGCTTCTTGACTTTCGTGTAATCATAGGGGTGTTAACCTCCTGGCCTTTACCGTGATTCCTAACCGCTAGGTTGGGCGACCGCTTCCGGTAGCGGATCTGGAGGTGAAGGGGCACTCGCCGTACATACCGACCGAGTACTTCCTGGGGATTTACTAGCACTTGGTCTAGCCACGGAACTGTCTTCAACGACGGGGGGGCAAAAGTATACCCCTTTACTGGAACAGGCAGGCAGACTAAACAAGTTGTTCCTTTAATAACGACGAAGACGTGACACGTAGATAGCTAATCTAGTAAAATTCAATACATTCCTATCCTTAAGCTTCTTTTTTCTTTCTTTATCAAGGCTCTGACTCTTTTTGTGACTAGTCAAGAGTAGCCGGGTCTTGAGGTAACGGTTCTTCCAATGAAAGCTTAGGTCTATCAAAAAGGGACCGAGTCTGCTAGTGCCAGACCCAGGTCTACCTATAAGGCAGTGGATCTACCCATGAGGTACCAGGTCTACCAGTGTGAGACCGCGGTCGTCTTCCGTCAGTACCGCTTAATTGATGATTTGTTAACGGCATTCCTCTTAAATATTATTGCGAGCATCTCTGCCCTGAAAGCACATACATTTTTAAGGCCCTTCTCTCTCAAGGGCTCCTCTCCTGACGATGATCCCTTGAACCTCCATCGTGATGACGTCTCAGTCGATCAATCTTTAAAGGACCATACCACAGCAACCGCATGTACTTGATCAACCGTACAGTACTTTATTGGCGAACATGTTTTCTCTACTCTATTAGAGAAAGTTAATATGGCTTAGTTCTTTCGAAATGATCTCTCCTTAGCTTTTTTGTGCAACAGTGTCTTTAACCTGCGCCGATCCTGCCTACCGCAACAGAACCGTCCCTCTCTTCACGGTACCTCCGGTAACTACGTCCGATGTTGAAGCTCGATAGGTTGCCTCCACGCATTTGGGCGCTCCTTTTTAACCTAGCGATTAGTCGATCGCTGCCACTTCCGTTATTACTTTATCTGTCAATACCCAGACTCTGCGTCGCCGCGTCCTCAGCCTCCCAATCTCGCGTATGCAGCAGATTTGTAGTTTTCAAGACCTCATGGGGTTAGCGAAACCCGAACCCGGCGACTACGTAGGGGAAATCTACGGCAGCGGCGGATCCAGACACGGCCTCTTCTTTTGATTGGCTTCCCCCGCTGCGGCGGTCCTAAGAGTTCGTGTGGATACTTTTGTCGCTCCAGGTGACCCACCGTATGCTTTTAAGGCTACCCTCGACGACTTTCACCCAGCTTCGCTGGATGTGCAATCGACTTTTGGTAGAAGGGTCGTAGCTTTTGAGCTTGCGAGGACCAATTGGCGACCAATCTTGCTCTCGCGGCCAACTTATGTTGGCATAAGTGAGCGCCTTGAGAGCCAGTTACACACTGCCTCCTTCTCATTCGTCGGCAGAACGATATTCTAAAGAGCGATAGGGCGTTTGTCGACCACTTGCGTTCACAGATTGAGTTCTGCGGCTCCCAGTATGATCTCCTAGCAACACGGATGGTATGTTTCTTCTGCGAGGATGAGGGTCACATTGATTCAAATTACCCACAGATGAAGGAGTTATTGAAAAGGAAAAAAAATTCAAAAGGCTCTGAACACGTTGCAGGCACATCTCTTGATCCTCACAAGGCTGACAACAAGGTCTATCATCATGCAATATGCTAGGCAGATTCAAAGACATCCTTTAGGAACAAGACTTTTTGCTGGAGTCAGGCGCTATTCACCTCATATGCGGTACTGAATTTGCACTGCGTAAAATCCACGCATGCAATTGGTCAGTGACTATCGCAGATGGTCGCACCGTCCTGTCTTCCATGTCTGGTCATATTGAAATGGATATTTTCTTGACTTCCGCTGCTTCTCAAACCTTGGTTTTTATACTCTCAGCACATTCGTACAGCTTCGTCGTCCCCTTTGGCTTACCAAAGCACCCTTTATCGTTTCCCTGTGATTGATGTCAGTCATTGTATCGATTTATCGAGCTCGATCCCATGCTCCAAGCTATCTTGATCGATCTTTTCTAACAATCATCTATTTGATGGGCAACATTGGGAGTTGAAGTTGCGATCACTATCGATTACAGCTTCATTTGGGCGAGGTTTAGCCCGATTTAATATTATAATTATCTTTTTAGATGTTTCTCAACCAATAACATTTCTGTGTCGAGCGAGCTCAACAAATTATCGTACTGCTCTTTTCTACATCCTTTATATAACGTCCTACCAACCTTATCTATCTACAGAAACGGCAAAAAAAATATATGTAAATACACAACACCTCCTGTACGAGGAGTTGGTGCAGTGGGAGGTGATGCTACGAGTTACTTCTACTGCGGGCCCGTACCTGTGAAGCTTACCTAAGCTTTACTGGACACATGACCCATGATCAAGCTATCTTGAAAACATAACTATGGTTTTCGATAGTTATTATTATAATTATAAAAGATTCTAATATACTATAATTTGCAATGCCGAAAGAAGAAAGGACGGCCACACGGTATTTTGACTGTATCGAGGCGAGCATGTTTAAAAACAATATTATAATGCAATGGAAATTAAAAAGAAGTTAGGTATATATATGTCTATGTAACAAATGATAAATAATTTGTATACTGTATAATACACTAATTGATCAGAGAAACCGCTAGACCGTAAGATGGAAAATGCTGTGATAATATTAACTTAAGAGAGATCGTAAATAATTATCAGTCGCGTGGGTATCGATCATTCAAAGAAAAGTATAAATCCCTTAATTTTTGTAAAGTTATGTTTTAAGTTTTAAGAAGTGCATTTTTCGCAGCTGCAAAACGCCGATTCAGTTATTTGTGTCTAAGATGCTTATCGAAATTTACAATTTAAATTTTTGATAAAGCGGGGTCTGATTATATGGTCGATCATTATTACATTTTTAAATGTAAGTTTATAGTTCTCGCAGGCACAACAAAACTAATAAATTTTATAGCGTAAGATGTATTTTTACATCGTGTACTCGGTAGTTTTTATACAGGAGACCAAGCTGCAACGCTCATGAGCAGCAGCACCATAACTGCAGATACATATATAGCTTCCATTTGTATCACATATATACAGCAGGATCTATACCGACATCAATATGACTATCACCATTCACAGCTGCTACCTATGACGACAGCAATCGTTTATCAGTTTTTACGAAGTTTGCTAGTGTGTAACTCATTTGATGTGACGATAATCTCCGCCTTATCTATCACCTGCCAGAGCGCCACAGCTACACGTAAACCTCTTCAAAATCCTATATTAATGATTGCTACTTATCTGTGCTTTGCGTGTGCTGCATTAGTTCGTATCGTATGCATCGTAATAAATAAGTTAAATGTTAAATACATGGTGATGTCATGTCTTAATATATGTGTAAGATACCGACTTAATAGCATATGCAAACAAATATATATTAAATATTCAAAGAAACGCAAGACATTTGGTTCCATCTATATCCAAACACGACTTATTAAAAATACGCTAGACCATCTGACCCAAGGAATGAGTGTTGCAGTACGACACTTGAGCTTATCTATAAAGCTTGCAAAACAAGATAAATAAAAGACATCGGATTGGATAAAGCAATTGTATGTCACTCTACTAGGTGTGTGTAGATTTTTCATACTGGTTACATTATATGTAGTGTGTAGGTTTGAATATCAGTACTGCGTATGAATTTTTCTAACTCGTGTGTATGCTTTTTTGATAACCTAGTAAAGATAATTATTGTTATTGCGTATGATAATAATGTCTTGTCGAATGATTGTAAGCATTATTAATTACACACTACCTTTTAGGTGGCATTGGCCTTACATATGTATGCAAGTCACCTCTTAATAAGTGCGAGGACGCGCGCAACTGATGCTTATTCAGTTCCATTATAGGCTTTTGCCATTCCATTATCTAAGTATAAGGTAAAAAACGATTTCTTTTTTGAACTAAAATTCAAACGCGTATCTCTATTGGTATTAAGCAAAATAAGTCGCTGCGTTAAAAACACTACCCCTACATCTTATTTTTCACATCAAATTTATAAACACAATCATATGCTGCATTCTCCCCTATGCTTGTTGTGTCATCAGTATGGGTAATGATGTTTTAAGAATCGTTATATGTTAATGTACATGTAATATAGTTTGGTATGAGAAAAGATTACCAAAAAATACCGTGTTGAGTACAATTTCAATCAATGTTACCTCGTCAAGTCCTACCCCATTGAAGGCGCACATGTCAAAGTCTATCCCGCCTGCAGTTTCTTAATCGACGGCTACCAAATCACATTTTACCCCGTAACAGCTTTTCCGTCGAGAGCTACTACATCAAGACTAGCGCGGTCAAGAACCTGTTATATTAAAGCACGCTGGTCAACGACTTCTAGAAGACCTAATATGCCTTTCATAAGAGGTATTTTTGCAAAAAGAAGCGAACGATAAAGCTACATATGCACCTGTCATGATGAAAAAGACCAATAGGTATCTTAACAATGCGCATATTTACAATTCTAATTGCCCATTCTCATTTTCATTTTTGTCATACGCGTAACAACTAATTGTTACAGATAAACATAAACGGCATGGTTTGTAGGGGTCTCAAATACAAGCGTTAAAAAGTAGAATATACCTATGGTTGGCACTAGTCGCAAGCAGCGATCAAACTTGTCTGGTCATCAATAGACCAGTATTATTAGACGCCACTATGTTAAATATTCTCCTAAGCCGGGCGTTTGACTCAAACAGAACACACCGTTTTTTTTAACGAGCTCCGATCCGGTGAGACTAGAAAACGCAAAAAAAACTAAGAACTCGTGAGTAGCGAACTGATAAAGGTATCCGAAAATTAGTATTTTTGACAAGTGACGAAAAAGGTTCTAAGCAGAAGGCACAAATCCTTTAGTCGGGCGGACAATATATTTGGTGACCGCTTGGCTCGTTATATCGTTAACACGAATCCTCTTGTCAGCCGAACAATATGTTCGGTGACCTCTTGTCCCGATATATCGTTGGCTCTACCGCTATATGAGAAATTACAGATATGTGAGGCTTAAAACATACTGGGCCCAGGCTAATTATCATCGAACTGATTGGTAAGACGGATTTTGCTTAAGAAGCACTGAAAAAAGCAGTGCGAATGGCTTCAACTTTTTATATTTTCATCTTAACAGCCTGCTCGCCCACTTATCTTGACAAATCTGTCGTGTCTGTGAGTCGCGTAAGCTTGCCAATGTCGAATATAATAATATTAAAATAAATTGTTCAAATTTACGTTTTAGCCGCTTACAATTCAATAATCAGGCAAGACAATATAGGTAGACTTAGGCATCCACATTTATTTTCTCTTGCTAAAATATTGTTCATACAGATCAACTTTATGATCAACCATCCGCTATGATCAACGCGGCACCACTTTTTCATTCGAGCATAGAATCGTTCATAAGCAAAAGCAATTTACATTTGTTTGTATCAAACGAACACCATGTATGTCAAGTCGCCATTTGCAAGTTCAGACCAACCTATTGACCGATAATGTTTGACAATGAGATATAATTTCGTGACTGCATTATTTAAATTTGCTATTTCTATCACTAGTAAAAATGCAATAATTTTTATTGCATAAGTCTATGCTACAACCACGTCGTGACTCATTATACGTATGACATCATTAATACTTTACAGCCAAGAGCTATTGACTCCTAGATAATTATCGTCGAAATGGTTTGGCTGTGAGTGTGCGCAAGATATATGGACTAGCTCCTCTTGCTTCCTCGATTAAATAGACCTAATGAAATTGACCTAATTCTTAGTGTCCTAAACTACACGCTGATAACACAGTATAGAACAAGCCTTGTCATTTGCATCTGAAGGCTTTGCCATACCTATCTTGGGGATAGAAATCACTGATGAATCTAGAATTCAGCCATCGGTATAATGTCGTTCGATATGACACGTGCCACATTATGCAAATAGGAAGGATGTAACATTAAATTTATTCGATACAGTTTAATAATTAGTATATTCATCATCGAGATTTTAGCTTAATGAATATGACGCAATGAAGTACATGCCGCTAACGGAAAGTCAATGAACAAGCCATTGGTCAATCATATTATCAGAATGTAGTCACTGGCAACTGAATTTCCGTAACATTGACTAATTTTGTCAGAGTACTGGGCAAGAAGCGCTCTTGTCTGGTAAAAGTAGGATCATGGCTTGTTTCTAAGGTCTTTGTGAGTGGCAGCGGTTTATGCGCTAGTGTTTATAGACGGCCAATAAATTCGTATGCATAAAACTGAATTAGCCATATCATCGTTAAAATTATGCGTAGAATCCATAAAAGGAACTAGAAAGCATTCCATGGTCTCAACTTTTGTCACATTAGTTCCCACAAAATTATGCACCGTATTACGTCTCATAGATGATATGTTAATATGAATGATTCTAATATGAGTGAGTTTAGCGCCTCTGAATATAAGTTTTGTAGTGGATATTAGCCACGTGGGATAAAGACATTACGCTTTGACTGATGCAATTTTAAAGATGCGCGGCTTTGAGTCGAAATAATACAAGTTTGAGACCAATAGAGTGATAACCAAATATTCTTTTTGTAGCCGATTAGCCCTTACTAAGTAGTTCATACGGCTAGGCCATTTACATATCTGCAGTACACCGCTGGTGAGTAGTATAGACACAACGACTTAAGGTGGTGTATCCCTTTCCATTTTGCACTACATAACGAACAAGCCGGCAATGCATTATTTAAAACACTACAGATCTAAAAAACCGAGCATTGCTGCATGGTGCTGTAAATTGACCCACACTGACCTCGAATTGATAAAGCTCAGTAGCTGTCTTAGCAATAAGTCGGTATACGGATTACACACACTCGTCGTGTCAATAACACCGTCTCATGATACCCTCAGTCCTGATATCATGTACAATATAGAGTGTCCGGAAGAACAGAGCCAATATCGCCCAGTGTGTAGCCCCGCTCAACCGGTGGTCATCGTTTAACAGAAATGTGCTTGACTTTCATCGTTACACGATGGAACGGGTCAACGAATATTGAATCCCGACTGTTGCAAGGAAGAAGTTAAAAGTAATTATCAGGGATCTTTGTAATTACAAATGCAACATACTTTTACGCATCATAGAGTAAGATCTCTGCTTTTTTATCGAAAGCATGGATAAGGTCGTATTGGTATGGATCTTGTGAACGTTGTTGATTAGATTAGGCTTGATTCTTCTTATAAGAGTTTAGGTCAAGACGACGTCAAGTCAAGCTTAGCAATCAGCGCTGTATCTTCAGCCGCATTATGTTGACATGGTCGGACCAAGAATGCTATTGTCCTAGCAAAGAGAAATCCAAGAGTTATTTTACAAGTGAACTCACAGACACCTTAAACAAAATGTTAGTCTTGATCACAGTGAATCCTTTCTTGACATGCCCACATCGTTTGACATTACACTCTAGTCTTATACCGAGCTTATCGATCGCCATCGCGATTCACTGATATCCATTGAAGCACATCAACTTCAATAACTATTCAATACTACAAATGTTAAGGTTTGCTTATTCTTCTTTCGTCAAAATCCTCATAACGTTTAGCGAGATTGAACACGCGCGAGTCATTTCTTGGGTGCTAACAATAGCTTGTTCTTATTGACGTGGCTGCTGATCTTGGTCGTGCTATACTTGCGGGAATGCATTTTGCATTGAGGACTCGAGACGTTCATTGGGTAGAGCACCAGAACCCTGCGGGGCAAAGAGCTTATATTATCTGGTTGTAATAAAGCGTTTTACTTCATACGTGCCAACTTCTATACTTCCACCCTCATAATGAGCCAGTATGTATAGAAGTCAGGTAGCGAGTACCCGCAAACGCTATCAAGTGTAGCAAAGCTATCACAACCCCATGTCAGCGGAGCATCTACGTCTTTGGTAGCCAAATAGCTCTATCAAATCTCGCGATGATGACTCGTAGCACTACACGTTAAAAATAACAGCATAGCTTGGCCTGAAGAGTTGGATAGCTCTTATAGCTGAGAGCCGACATCATTGAAAAATCACACAAAGTGATCGATATATATCTAAAGAGGGTTTTGCTCTTTGGCTCAACACACAGCTGCTTTCATGTTCGTGATTTGTCTACAACGATACATATGGCCGAAGTACTGCAATCTAACCAGGGTATAGTATCACCTTGTCGTAAATATACATGCTTACACCGAATGTGTGGCTGATAGCCGTGATCCACCTGCCTTTACGTCCTTAAATAAGCATTTGCATTTGTAAAGGTCATCTACTATCGATAGGAAATTTATAAAGCCAGCAAGCTGCTATTTTGCTAGAATGCGTTGGACCTAATCGTCATTACCACTCAAATCGTGATCAGCAATTCAAATAGTTGTAAAAACCGACGTGTGACGCGAAACTATACGACAAAGAGGACAGAGACACAGCAGTACAATGCAACTTACTGACAATGTATTGTCATTCACTTTGATAGTCAGGCTAAGGACCGTGTAGCATGCGCAGCTCGTTACATGCGTCTCAAGCCAAGCGAATTTTGGTCCCTTTCGAAAGTCAAGAACCATCAAACGGCAGCGGAACAAATGCAGCTACCATTTATATGTAGCCATGCTGTAATTTTGATGCAAACCTCATTTATCGCTTCTTCCACCATTGATAAACAGTGAGACAGGACACCAACCAAAGTAGATATATGTTTATTACCATTAGCAATTTAACAGACTTCTCATCGCGTAACAGCGCTGCTACGATCTATATTAAAAATTATCACCTTACAGGTACTCCTTCTTTTGATCGTGGTCACAGCGTTTGGCTTCTCTGTCTGCTTATACATCGCAGGTAGGACAATGAACGAGATTGCTTTCACGTCGTCTGAATGTCTCAATCTCTAAAGCTAAAGTTATATCCAGGTGCCGTGATCACGTGGGCTGCCTCAACACCATACATGGCGTATCCCTTGCTATCATCTTGCCATTGTACTGAAGTTTTAAGCACTTATTACAAAAGTCACTAGGAATCACCATCGGCTCCCCCATAATGCTTGAGCAACCGTATTCGTCGGTACAATCGAGCATGATGCAGAGCATTTGTCCATAGAGCCAGTGTTACAGCTCGAAAACTTTCACTCGCACCGATTGCGTGCGACCACCGCGTTATTTACCATTGTGGAATTGTCGACACAATAGCAGCAACTTGTACACATCGTTTAAGACGATCAACATCTTGCATACAATTATATGTCGTCTTACAGATATGGTCTTTCTTCCCAGTGAGAAAGAGCTCTTTGTTGTACATGCGACAATACTGTGTGTTTTAACAAATTGTTACGTACCTGCTCGCTGATGCCCTCTCTTTCGAATACTGGTTCTTTACGTGTCTATGACCGTCGACGACGTAGGCGCTTAGGCTGGCCAGATTCCATTGGACTTAAGCAAGCGAGTTTTTGCGACGAACAATCGCTTTACCGTGGCGTTCGCTGGTGCATCCTACTTACGTTGACGAAGAGTTATCGGTCTGCCTGCTCTGGTAGGTAGATGCCTCTTTAGTATCACTGCTGACTGGAGTACTTAGATATAGATCCTGAGCAAGGGCTTGTCTGCCATTGAGGACCACGTTGACTTTGTCAAGTAGTGTCTATTTCGCGGACGGGCGCTGCGTCCCACTGGACCACGACGACAGCAACTACAAGGCGTGCAAAGCGGCGATTTTAAGAGCTGTTAGAGTTAATTGGTCTCGTTGTTCTCGGTTGGCGGAGAGGTTCGCAATACTGAATGCACTTAATATGGGTTTGGTACGCAGAGTCTTGTTCTGGAGCGTCCATTCTTCGCCATCGATGCCTCGCTGACCCCGCAAGCCACGGCCGAGGACTATGCAAAGAAGATGGCTGTCGTGTGGGGAAGCGATGTGAGACGTTGATCTTCTTCTTTGATTGTTGTCGTGCCACAACAAAAGGTGCTGTTGTTCGTAGCTCCCTCGCTTTGATCGAATTCTGCTGGGCATGGGTCCAGATGGCCACATGTGTTCGCTCTTTCCTGGCCATCCGCTGCTGGAAGAGAATAAGCTATTTGTGGCATCCATAAAAGACTCGACGAAGCCACCGTCGCAGCGTATCACGCTCACCTACCCGGTCATAAACAATGCTGCCAATATACGCGCCTCTTGTCCATTGATCGGAGTGCTTGACAAACTGTAATGACACGTCCATGCGTCTTGTGTCAATTGCATTCGTCCCTACAGACACTAGAAAGGCCGGGCTGATTCTGAACATGATCGGCATTGAGAAACAGCACCTACTCTTCCCGCCGCCAACATCAAGCGTACATATAGACCTGTGAGTGCGTTCGAACGGATCATGAGAGCGCTTGCCCGTTACATCTTCCGTTCGTCCAGTACGCCGATGTCCTTACATACACATACCAGAGCAAACAGACCGATGAAAACAGACACATTGATATGACAATTCAGTTGCAAATCATCGTTTTATTTGATCCACGTCTCACTTTGTGGGTGAAAGGACCCCGATAAAGATCAATCTATGCTAACTGCCAGTTCGTAGCAAAAACAATGCGGGCTACATAGACGCCGCTTTACGAAAGCATGAGTATCAGCCCCGTCTTACTACAGCCGTCAAGCGCAAAGGCGCTACGACTAGTATGTAAGTGTTAGCAACGCCTTACCAACGCTTTCAATCACAGGAAAAGGTTCAACGATCACCTCTGCGCAAGTCAAATCTGCCGTTCTCGGGGGAATGTTGAAGTTGTTCGTCCTGGTCACAGTGAGTTGGTACTCGCCATTGACAGTGAAGCTGTCCGTGTGAATGTCGTAGCACACAATGTAAGTTTTTCCATCGACATTCACAGTAAATCCTCTGTGACAAGTATATTCATGGTGGTGGGTACCCCATGGGATATTCATGATCTCCCGGAATATAAGATTGATATCCGGGATCGGATCGTTGCCGGATATCGAGCCTAAACACGGATAGCGGGATTGCCGATCGTAGATGATATGCCGCGTCACACGAGCGACACCATCTATCAGATCGTAGGCCGACCATAACTTGTCGATACCGGACGCACCATTCGGGAGGAACTTTGCGTAGGCATCGTAGCGAATCATCCGCCCGCCGTCGATCAAAACAGGTCTAACCACCATGGTATAGTCGGCCTCGGGATTAGTCGGCTTCACAACTTTGATGGAGAAAATCGGCCATGTTGATGTCGACTCAGCTTGAAGAGCGCGTGTGCCAGAGTCACCTGAGAACATCGGCCATGTTGATGTCGACTCAGCTTGAAGAGCGCGTGTGCCAGAGTCACCTGAGAGTGCCGCATGTGCGGTCAAGAGCAACGCGGAGTAGGCGATCGTCCAGTACTGAAGAGCTGGAGCCATCTCGAACGAGGAATTGGTGCGCAGCAGCTGTAATTGAGTCACACGAGGCAAATTCGATAATGAATCAACGATGCATCCGATTCAAGCATTTTGACTGAGGCAAGTGTATGTAAGACAGGTCACAGTCTGACGTCACCGTGTGACGTCACCGTTTGACGTCACCGCCTAACTTCACAGTCTGATATCACCGTATGACGTTATCGTCTGACGTCACCGTCGAACTTTACCTTCTGACGTCAAGGTCTGACGTCACCGTCTGACGTCACTGTCTGACGTCATAGTATGACTTCACCGTCTAACGTCACCGTCCAACTTTAGCGTCTGACGTCACTGTCTGACGTCACTGTCTGACGTCACAGTCTAACATCACAGTTTAACGTCACAATCTGACGTCATTTGAAACATTTTAGAAGGACTTCGAATGATAGGCATAGAGGTAGCACGATGGACCTTGACCAATTTATCTTGGAGATTCGTAGGTACGCACCCACCCTTTGATACGTACACACACCCTTAAAATAAAGGCCCCTCCAGAAGCACCGTGTTACCCTAACGAGGTACTGCATTGTTATACATGCAAAACGGCCTTAAAAATATTGTCTGCTACCAACACACCCGTCCGTGATATGGGCCTCTTTTGTGTCATCACACAACCTTGCGTATGACTTCCGCTCATTATCCGGTACACCCTAAAAGTACGCATAATACTACCATTTCGTCTATTTAAGATAATTTTAACTTTTGGATCAAGTATTTAGCTTACCCCTTACTGGTCATGAAAAATTAAATGCCAACGGAAGACATAAGGACACCCAGTAAAACTGTCTACAGTAATCACTAACATAAATAATACCGTAGATGAAAAAAAGGTTTCACATTTTTAAAATGTACTGCGATATAGACAATGACGGAGGAAAAATGTCTCGCATGCATTGAAGCTGGTGTTAGACCAGACCAGAGAATGGCGGCTTGGTAAGTATTTCGTTTTTCAGACTGCTGCATAACAGTAGACGGTAGGCGCATCACAATTCACATGGTTGTATTTATTGGATTGGATGGGGGTGTACGTATCAAAGGGTGGGTGTGTCCCATAAAATATCCTTATCATTTTATTAATTACTATGAATTAGGATACGGCGCTGTTGGTCGACTTCCGACACTGCTGTGACTGACTGTCGATCATTCATCGAGGCCAGCGCTCCGCCACATACAAAATTGCAGTCAATGTCGATCAATAATCGATAACGGCACGTACTCGATTTTTCAACACAACACAACACAACTCTGACAAGTTCTCTCCTCACGAAGGGCAAGATAAACCTGCCTCTCGAGACAAAAGGTGCAATTTATACCGAGCGCCGGTTAGCGACTTCTGTTGAAACCTATTGCGAGCTGCTATAAGTTTGTTAAGCAAAGTCTTACGGACAACGCTTTCGACGTTGCAGATAAATTAATTCCCCGCTTGCGCCAACGACACTTCGTCTCGGTTGTGGTTTACGTGGTACAATTGATGTTTAAAAAGATAATAGTGTTGTAATCATGCTCAGAGCAATGGATCTTCGCACTGACATCAAGACAATGGAGGCTAGATGAATATAAGACTGGGATCCGACATCTCCCAGTGGTATAATCAAACCTCTATCTCAGATTACTCGGAAGGCATCCATGGCATCTTATTAAAAGCAGATCGTAACGCATCACGATCCTTCTCCTCTTGCGTAGTGTATCTGTGTACACGACAATCGCTGAAATCACTGGGATTGCTACGGCTATGATGACTCCGCGACGAGTCATCGACACCATCACGATCACCAGCATTATCATGTTTATCATTCGAATCAAACGAATGCGAGTGCAATCGGCTTGACCCCCGCGAAGAGTCCTCAGAATCGCCGGATGAGCCGAACGATTCATGACGCAAGTCAGGATTGAGACTGCCACGAGGTGTGGCAGCAGTCGTTTCTGCACCGGTAGCCTTACGGCTGGAATTCGCGGGCGACTTCGAGTCGGAGGAAAAGTCCGATTTTCCCGAATAGAGAATCTCTATTTTGGAGTCGTCGTCCACATTTTCACCACCCGTAGCAGAGGCTACGGATGAATAAGCTGTACGTGGGAGATCACCTGCACCTGCAACATTGAGTGTTGTAGGATGCTTATAAGCATTAGCAGGCGACTAAGCACCTGCTGCCAAGTCTTGAGATGCTTGCTCTCTGGCTGCACGCATCCGTAAAGCCGCGTCAGTAGCGGCCTCGTTCGCGCAGCGCATGGACGACCTCGTCATTCGCTAAAATCTAGAATGAGTTGGTCCCAATTAACAAGTGTTCCCCTTCCCATAAAGCGACCAACGGTGGTCACTCTGTAACCAATGAATTCAAATCACTCACTGTAGTAACTGATGGTCAAGGCGATGATGTAACTAGGTAAGCCCGCTACATAATAATTTTTAAGAATGCATCATTATTTTAGATATTATCTACTAATAGTTAGTCAACATCACTCGAAAAGAGGTAATGTTGGCGGAATATTACCTTCATGTTGATATTCGTGGGTGCTCCACTATTGGTTGATGTAGACCATATCTACCAAATTAACCACCAATCGCTGCTGGACGCACTCAAAGGGTGGTGGGTAAGAGGACAACGTAGGAGATTGTTTTTTAATATAGTTAGATCAAGACGAAAGATGATTTTAACAGGAAAATAACTATATAAAATGAAAATTCTATTTTTTACTCAAACAGAGCTTTCGGGTTTTTATTCGCTTCGGTTGCTCTTCCTCGCCACGTGCACGTGACGTCAGGAGCACGTAGACTTGTGTTCAGTCAACACAAGGTCTTGCCAGTCATCTGGCAAGAGTGTGCACCATTACATCAAGGGTCCTTTTGAAATCAAGAATAGAATTAGATATACTCAACACAGTGCAAAAATTTTAAAGTCCAAGACACGTGTACACGTTAAAGGTAAGTCAAAGCGTGGGCTAAATTATGCCTGTTATCGAGCCTCCAGGAGCATATATTGTAGATGTCTCGTTTGGAAACTTAAAGAGAAAAGTCGATCCGGAGTGGGCAATCGCGTCCAGCGAACGATAAGTCTCGTCACACAATAGGCTGATGGCCCAGTATATGGCACCGCTTTATGTCTCGTCGCACGGCGTGCCGGTTACCCAAGACAATACCGCTTTAAAACTCGTGAACGGCGAGCCAGTGACCCCATCGACGACACTATGTCAAATACTCGTCAAATAACGAGTGGGTGGGTCTTTAACCAAGGACACCGTAATGTTTTATTCGGGCGCATACTGCGCCTATTATATTTGTAAAAGCGTGAAAACGCCGACGTCTACCCATTGGTACGTGGTGACAGGATTATAGAAACGAAAACTGCTGAGCTCAGGCAGTCTTCTGAATAATAGAGTGAGTCGTTGGAGGTATTCAGATACTCGGGAGCCACAACTGGACCAGAAGAAGTGAACCGCGAAGGGAATTGACACGACGTACTAGCCCAACTGCGCCGACAATCTCGGCGATTGTTGTGTTATTACATTGAGACTATATTGCCACACATTTGACTAGCTACCATACCACAATATTGTAGTTGCTACCCCGAAGAGAAGGTCGGGTGGTACATCGTACTTCAAAAGTAGCAATTGAGGAAGAAGTTTCATTATCCTGGTAGCAGTTCTTATTACCTAAGTCGAATTGGTCATGATATAATGCAATTACAAAATATCAATGTAGAATATTCGCGTGCTTTAGCTTGCTTATGGGTAATGTTTTAAAAAAATGAGCGCTGAACAAGACATAAAATGTAGGCATGCGTCCACTTTGGAAGAGTTGTAATTATATAGAGCCTGGAATCGTAAAAATTCTTGTTATCCTACGTAACATCCAACGGGAGGACTAAAATGATACATGTTCTCTCTTGCTCCACGACGTGCTCGCCAAATTGTGGTGGAGTGGAGATCACAAATATCTTGTCTTCCCGAATCTCCACTGGCGCCCGGACGACCGACGAACGGACGGATAAATTCTTTTTTGTGCTCTGAGGTTTCTTGCTCACCTTGTGTACCCCTCGATGGGACGGGTTGCGCTCTTCTTTTGTGAATTTGAGCTGAAGCTAAACTTAATCGTTTTGGGGATAGGTGTTCATCGGGTGTAAATTTGTCATCCGGGCAAACGTGAAGTGGATCAAGTAGAAATTTTTCACTCGATCGCAAGTGCCCCTGGGTGCTCTACCAGAGTCGCCTGTATTTAAAAGTGATGCTCGAGCCGCGAGACTTCTGACCACTTATGTCGTCTCACGATCTAAAATCTGAACTGTTTGGTTCCCTGCGCCCTATCGAAGTTGAGGGGGGGGTGGTAATTGACTTCGGCCTGGCCAATCCATCCAAAGGCGAAGTTTGTAAAGACGGGGGTGACTCTTTATTCGACGGGAGGCCAAATTTCCTGTCCGGGAAAAGTCGACGCATGTCTTTCGTTGCAAACTCAATTCTGTTAAATGTCAACCAACTAAATTCAAATCCTTTGACTATGACTATCTATTCGCTATATCTCTGTTGTGTATAGCCTGTCTATGTCATTTACCTCTTGCATCATGTCGTTCACAGAATACACTCCGTAGTGGATGAAGGGGTAGTAAATCGCGGCGTAGTAAATCGTGGTGCAGTGAATCGCGATGCAGTGGACTGCGGGGTAGTGGATCGCGGTATGTGATCCACATCAATTAAGTTTTCACGCAGTTATGTGTCCACACAACCAAGCATTACACATCCAGGGTGGATCGTGATCAATCTTTCGTGTCTTTGATCAGGCATCCACCGTCGGATCGTAGTCACTTTAAGACCTCGCATGTTTGATGTGCTTGGCGATCCACTCCTCCAGCTTGCTTCCATATTAACCCATCTTCCATTGCCGTTAGCGATCCAGTACTCCGGTTGATGTTTACCCTTGAGTGATACGGTTCTTGTAATTTGGTGATTCAAGCCCTTGATCGCGGGTCGCGATCGGTCAATTATCGATCCTCGACTATACTCCTAATTGACTGTTAGTTAGATCAATCCGAATGACTTCATCAGTTGTTTTCTGTCACTAAGTCGTCTGATCCCATACTGCGTCCCAACGCCACGGTCTGATCTCGTGATCATTTTATTACAATCGTCCCCTGCACCATTAGTCGACAAACGATGTCGACCTAGCTGTGCATCCTCTTGCATCTTGACATGTATTGACTTTCAGAACTCCTCAGTACTGCGATCTGGCTGGTCATGCCTCATCGGATTGATACCTACGATCTTCCTTATCGTGTAGACGTCATAAATGTTCTTGTCGATCGTCGATCGTCCTCGTTGAGCGGGTATTGCAACCCTCCATCTTCGGTTGGGATGGCGTCTGGATGATTGCTGGACCAGTCTTGTACCCTACAATACTCGACTATGATCCCGTCTGAACGATTGGTGGAATTTCGATGAACACGACCACCCTCATTAGGATTGTTGTCCTTGATGGAATCAGACTCTCAATTTTTTTAAATTGGTGTAAGCTTGACCGTGTTCCTCACTGATTCCGAGCAAATACATATTCGCCAGTAACTTCACCTTCTTTTTCCTTTCAAAATATTGTCGGTTTGTATCACCGCAAAGCATTCGGCCTCATTTCTGGATCATTTTTGTTCCTTTCTATCCTCGACCGTGATCGCGTCTGGCTTATGGGTGGACTTTCTATGAATCAGATCAGCTACCTCGTGATAGGCATCCTCAATTGCAATGGTCTCTACAACACCGATCACTTCACTTGATCTATCACGCGCTCAAAAGCAATCAATTAACTATCCTTTAGTATCGATCACCAAAACTACCTCCATTACGTATAGATCTTCCATCGATTTCTTCTTCGTCGATAGTCACATAAATTCATCTCCTTTGCCTTTTCATATATATCCACTGCGATCGGGCTTCAATATCCTGGATCGACACACGTCAAATCTCTCCCACTTCTCCCTCTGCACCCATCTTGCAGGCCAATTCCGATCCGACACATCGGTTATTCTTCCTTTGTCTCTTCGTGTGATTGCATCACCTCTAAACGATTCTTGCTGACCAGATCGCGATCAAACTCTTGCTGCAAGGCTTTAAAGTTCAAGTCTTCGTCTTATATACAAGTCAGATCACCAGACCACTTCCACTTCACCGAATACTGGCGTTTAATTCTTACGAAACGGGTCTTCTTACCAGATCCCACGTCCATTACCTTCTCTACTTTAAATTTATCTTCATTCAATGTGCACTCCCACTGTCTTCCGGCAGCATTGATTCATAAAAATCGAGGCAATCCGCCTCCTCAACATTTAACTGGTTTCTCGGTCGATCCGGGAACTTCTTTACTCGCTTAAGATTAGATATATGTACCAGTGGAAATAATATAATTGAAGTATTCGGAACTTCTTAAAGCACTGCTTGTCGATCGCAGAGTTCCTTTACCCGGAATGGTCCATGTACCAGGTGTGCCAACATTCGGGCGTACCCTTCTTTTACTCGATCCAAATAGAGCCATACTTGCGATACAACTTCGATGATCCTTCCTCAGTATTGTGTCGATCGACCGGACCTTGGATCGCGATCCGTAGTTGATCGCTCACGACTTATCTTGCTCGTTAATACTGACGCTCTTTATAATACCGCCAACTTCGGGGTTCTCGGTCCAATCGTTTGGTGCTACCCAAGGGAAAAGTCGCTTTTAATATCGATCGTGTGTCCTAACTGTGGATCAGGTAGAATGGAGTATCTCCTAAAACACGATCCTATGCCGTATTGATGGCGAACCCATCGGCGGATTCGTCCCAATCCTTCTGATTCGTATCCGTGACAGACATTTCCAAGCCTCTCGTCAGTGTTTGCACCATTCGTTCTGCTTTCCCATTCTTTTGAGGTCGGTACGTTATTGTTGCCTGTTGCTTCTGCTCCGCGATCCGATTGAACGCTTGGAAGAAAGTGGACATGAAACCTGGCTCTCGATCGAGGCGGATCACTTTAATGATCCCAAATCTTCAAAAATAATACTACTCGTCACTCTTAGCGATCGTATGTGAAGCTCTGGAGGAACTCGACTTGGTAATCACATTCCCTGAGAACAGATTTACCCAAAACAACACTCGGTGATTTTTTTAAAGATCGCGCTCAAGACGGTATGTGATCAATCGCGATTATTTGAAACGGGTTAGTGGCTTGGAGATTACCCGGAGATTCGCCGCGAAGAACAGATTTTCATTTTTTCAGTCGTGCAATCAACATATTCTCCCACATAGCACTGATAACTCCGATAAAGTCCTCTTCAGTGAAAGTTAGACCAAATTAGTTGGTATGTTTGGTTCATACCTTGGTATCCGCCCTCCAGACTGGAGTGGTAGTGATGTAGGAAATCTTGCTGCTGTCGTTCTGGTATCACTAAACAAACCACCTCCACCCGATTATCCGGATCTTCCGTTGATTGAGAGTAGGAAAAAAAACCGTTCTCGTCTTCTTTTATATTCGTACACGATCCGAGCACATAGTTTCGCTGCTTCGACACTCAACTTCGTCATGTCCCCGATTTGGAATTTTTTCATGTTGGCGATCCATTTTTCCTATTCCTGCGCTTTCTTAATTCTCTCGATTGTGACCTGCCGAACGAATTCTTCTTGTAGTACTTCAGGCGATCGACGTCTCTTTACGGCTGATCGAATGACGGCAGCTATTTTCACGACCGAATCGACACCTTTGGGTGCAACAACTCGTCCAAATGGTTGAACGAACATAAATACTGACGACCTTGATTGGATATAGCGATCAATCCTTGCTTGCCAATCGATCAGCACTCTGATTCCAGCTCCTCTTTATATGTAGGAATTCGTGGATGGGCCATGATCGGAGTTACTCCATAGCATTATGACGTAACACCTGAAATATGGGCACTTTGCAATCGAATTTTTCGCGCATCTGTTTGACCACTAAGTCAGAATCGCCACAAATGATGATGCCTCCCCGCGTTTGATTTGCCAAGAGATTAAAACCTAGTAGCAATCCACGGTACTCGGCCTCGTTTACTGTTAAGTCCGTCGCATATTCGGCTCCAGCAGCCACTATGTTACATTCTCGGAGCTTCCATACAACTGCGCTATTTGCCCCGCCTTCTCGTTTGGCTCGGACCTATTCATCAAAACTGATTACCCAAATACTTTCACCCTTCTCCATCGTTGGTAGTAGCACACTTATAGTATGTTTTGGTTGTTTCTGAGGGGCGATCGCAATCAACATCAAGTCAATCTCTTTGCGCGGGTTAAGTAGGCGTCTGTGTACCCAGGATTTCATCTTCTTCCCTTTCAAACTTCTTCATCTCAAGCGTCCAATTCGTAAGCAACGCCGCCCATCTTCCTAGCTCCGCATTCAGGCCTGAAGGTTGTACCAGCTAGGCTGAGGTCAAATGATGAATGAGCACCTTAAATTCTCGTGAACTTAACATAGTGTAGCCGATTTTCAGGATGCGAAACAGAGCTAAAACCTCTTTTTTCACCATTCCATAGTTGATCTAGTTGGGTTTTAGCAATCGGCTCGTAAACGTTTCGGGATAGTATGTTCTATCGTATTCTTGTATCATATCTACAGATACTGACCATTTACTAGCATAGACCACGATCACTGGATGACGATCCAAATCAAAGTGTTTAAGAATTGGAGTTTTAGCGATCTTATCACTCAACATGGTGGACGAAATCATCACTTATCCCATCGACTACTGTTAGTGGAGGCCCGGTCGCCCCCTATAACATAAGAAAACGCTGGATCGATTCCTACTACAAAGATATGACCTATATCGATATCACATTGATCTTTGCGATCGTTTGATTTCGGACCGCCCCCTGTAATACCGATCCGATCTGGATCACTATCCCCCGACATTTTCCATCGTGAACTCTCTGTTCACTCGGCATAGGTGACTACATCTCTTCCGTGCGGCGGATTTCGTGATAATCCTCTTCGTGTAGTTAGTAGAGCACTGATGCGTATATTAAAAAGTCTTCACGGAATTGGTATAGTGATTCGAACTTCCCAGGAACAACTGCATCGACCGCAGAGTTCGAGGAAAGGGAATATCAATTAGCGATACGAGGTCCTTTGGGTGGGCTTCCAATTTATCGAGTTTTACTGGATGACCGAGATAATCCAACTTGCGCCGTCCCCAATAACGTATGGTCAGGCTGATCGACAGATTCTTCATGTCGCATACTCGTAGCAAATCCTTCTGCAATTTCATGTAGATCAGTCTATACAATAGCAATAGAATGCCCTCGCCATTTTTCTTGATAATTGCGACGATCGGCGAAGCCCATGGTGATGTGGAAGGTCGAATAATATTGGCTGATACCACTCCTTTAATTAAATCCGCTAGCGTTTCACTGAACTTGGGCGCTACAGGCCGTAATCTCTGTGCAATCGGGCTCGCTCCTCTCATGGCAAAGATCGTACACTGCCCCCCGCGCGGCTGGAGGGTAGTGCGATCCCTTTACCAATAAGAAGGTGCTTGTTTCTCCAGATCAATTATCGCAAACGTTTCTGGTCATCAGTCAGCGGGATGTCTGAATCTCCTGCCTGAACATCTTTAATCGTGAATGCGGCAGTAGACGTAACAATATCAGGCAATACCGCCATGTGCTGATCCACATCCTCGGCGTTCAGTTTCCCAATTTCATTACGATAGATTGAGACATCCGTCTCTCCCGAAATTCGATTATCCTCCAGACATGGCTCTTCATCGATCTTTGCATCTGGCGAAGGTCCAGCCTATTTATTATACTGATCGCTTGCTCCGTCGTTCGTAGTTTGTTTTTGAATCATGTTAAATACAGGCAATTCGCCTGTTGATCGATGATCCACTTATAGGTCATCGATCACGTCACGCGATCCGTCATGCGATTGATCGTTATTTCGGTTCTAATTCGTTGCACCTACTACCATTGGCCCGTCGGGTACTCGATCGCCCTTCCGCTTCTCCTCGATCGTGTGAGGGACACATGGTAGTGGCTCCACACGTGAAACGACTTTCTCGTCTCGGATCGGGCTGTCCGTTGATCTATTGTTCTCTTTCGGTCGACTGAAAATCTTCTTCGGCGTAGGGTTTGGGGGTTAATTTACAAGCGGACCAGCGTGTTCGGATTACAGTTCTTCCTCTTTTTGTGTCATTGCCTATAAATTTTAGAGTCTTCAACTAGTTTAACGCCACGACCCAACTGAGGCGTGGCTTGGATATCGAGGCACCATATCGGCAGCCATAATATAACCTTAAGCCGATCCGCAATCGAGGGTAACTTCTGTTTCGCTGAGATTTGTCCGATGCAAACAATTGATCAGTTCTATCTCGGTAATTACGGTGGGTACCCATGTTGGATCGCGCCTCACCCACAGATTGGCGTTGAACTGGCTATTGCCGATCTTTATCTCTGTCGATCTACTGACCTGTAGAACTACATGCTGTCCCGGGATCACGATCGGCTGCATGGACGATCCGTACAGAGGTCTGAATCCTGCTAGATGAATCCTCACTTCATCCGGCAATACTAGCGTCCCACCAGCTTAATCCAGACGAATACCTGAGGTTACCATATAATCCATACCCAAGACCTGTTTTTCGCCGACTTGATTGCCCACCCAAACATCAAAATAGTACACCAGCGATCCGTTCAGAGTGATCTTGATCTTGGTACGTTTTTCGGTCATGTATGTGTTTTTACCTATCCACACACACTTCTTTTTTTATTTTCGTCGATAACACATCCTACCTTACGCGAAAAGGCAGTGTCCACGATCGTGATCTCCGCTCCCGAGTCAAGTAGCATTGTTGTATTTTCTTTGCAATATTTTAAATACTCTAGATTGCTTTAAACATTTTCCTGATGTATGGTATTTCCAATATGCCTTGATTCGCCCGGCGCTAAGACAAGTTCCATCTTGGCGGGCGATCGGGCGGACTCATCATGTCTTCTTATACTCGAAATGGAACGCAGACCGCATAGAATCACATGTATATTATTAATCATCCTGTTTGTCATCGCTTCCTTCGACCAACTTTTTATCCACACATGCATATACGCAGAGCCTAGAACGCTCGGCTCGTACCAGATTCCAACCTGGCGAGCGTTCTAATTATGCATCTCCTCGGCTTGTTCCGGCAACATCCCTGCATTCTTGGTAAGAGCATACCGCTGGCTTATCATGTTGTAAATCTGTTCCATCGGGCGCTTCCTTCCTCATGAACGTTTTTGCATACTGAACAAACGTAGTAGCATTTGTCCACAGGATGACCCTTACGTCCACACTTCTGACACGTAAGTAGCTTCCAAAATCCGCGCTCATCATGGCTCTTCGACCCACAATGCGTACGCACTGTTTGAGACTTAACACGATCGTATTGTATTTCTTGTTCAAATGGATCAATTTGGTTTGGGGTCTCCTGGCTTCTGAGCGCTATTCGCAGCTGCAGTATGTACACATTTCGTCGATCCGAGTCAGTATCCGGTCCGCTAGAGTAAAATTCTGATCTAGTGTTCTCGCTTTCCGCGTGGATCGCTCTGACAGGCCGGGCCGGTTTCGCTACATTTCGGCCGCCTGTGACGTAAGACGCTGTCGAAATTAATTCGACCCCATCGAGGCGTGAGCTTCTCGGACTTCATATTTCGTATTCTTGCAGATGTTCTTCAGGCTCGTCTGCATCTTTAAGGCGTAAAATTGTCAACAATCTTTTCGCGGTGGCTTGGTACGCCAAGGTTAGCCACAACGCATATCTCCTTGACCCACCCACTAATATCTTCTATCCTCTGGTTACTTGATCTCTCGTCAGCCACATACCTATATCCATATCTTCATGTAATATTAACGTTGGTAGGATGAAGTTGGTCACCCTCATCAACTGGCGAAGTACAACCCCAAAGTCATGGTAGTAACCCATCTCTCTCTTCTTGTGAACCACATCTTTCATTGGTCCGAGTTCGGCCTTTGTAAAGATTACTTCAAATACTCACCGGTGGTTCTACGCGCCTATTGACCTAACTTCGTATTTATTGCTTGCTAACCGTAAATGTACCTTCTTCCGGAGACTTGTATTAGCACTTCGTCCGGGATACAAAGTGATCCATCTGACAGGTCTATTTCGATACCAGCCGGTACCATGAAGTCCGATCTGGGTTCGCGTCCTGACCCACGACGGGGTCCACCAATACCTTAGAAATGTATATTACATGAAAATTTAAGGTTACCTTAATACGAGTGCGTATTTATGTGAAATACACGGACCTTCCAATTCCAATGAATTCTTGTCGCTCACTCTCGTCGATTTGGCACCCTACCCTACATGGAAAGGCGACGTCCACATGTATTCTCGACACAAGTAATAAATTACAACTTTGTACGTCGATGTTATATATATCCGGGAGCCAGAGCCTTTCTAAACCAACTTCGGGACGTTGTATATTCAGTACTCCCTAAATTTGCTAAGAAAGTAGGCCCATCTCCATATATGCATTTATACGAAATGTCATTAGGATCTTTGAGAGGAACGAAATGGATTATAGGGTATTTTACAATCTTTGATAGATAATCAGTATTCTTCGATGATCCATCTCTTTGCTCCTTGTTCCCTGTTACATGTATGCAAATATACAAAAAAGACAGCGCTCGACTCGCACTAAGTTTAAATCTGGCGTGCATACCGATTTATCATTTCTCAGCCTTCTTCCAGATTTTTCCGGCGTGATTGTTGGGGTTTCAATTGTTGACAAATCAGAATGGAGAATTCGTCCAACTAGCACTTCTTTGATTCATGGGCCTCTCCACATCCTCTACACACGAACGAGAAATATTCCGATGGATCACCCTTCTAATTGCAGCAATATTAAGTGATCTGCCTGAAGCATCCCAAGTCTCCATGATTGCAGGACTTAAAGTAAACACATATAACAATTGAGTAAGCTGGCGTTCTGCGAAACCGCGGGTCTTCCTTTTCTATAGAGGTTGGTCGACATCTGTGGTAGGTCCGTCTTATGTTTTTTGCGCTAAGGTCTCTACCCACATATGCTGGGTTAAAACTACCTCAGGTCTACCTCATTTTTAGAGCTATCAAAGCTGGTACCTTCAGAGCTATATTCATCTGGGGTCGCTCGAACTGTATGTACGAAGAGACAATTCATCTGTTGCGTTCGATCGAAGAGAGAAGGTACCTTCTGGTGAAACTTATTAGATCCGAATAGTGTCTTGCAGCGTCGAATCTTCATTCTGTAACGCTCCCTCAGCACATTTACCAAATCTTACTTAGCCAACAAGCGTATCATCAGCCACTGATCATCTAATTCTAAGTCATCCAAAGTCAAGATAAAGTGCTCCACATGTTCTTTTAGTACCTGGAAGGTTTAAGTTTAGCGTTTTGCTGTGCCTATAGCGCAATTACCATCAATCGATATATGCAGTCCATCGGGAATTAATCCAACCTTATCTTTGCGTAGTAATAATGGCGATCGACTGGTGCCATCAGACGACAGAAGTGCGACTGAATTCCTTGCAGTAGGTCTTTCCATCTTTCTTTGGATTGAACATTTCAGCTAAGGGTTAAAGTTTTTCGCCGGGATGGTTAGCAGTCGTCTAAAAACACAACATTTGATCCATTCGGTGCCTAAGCCCTCGTGAGATTTGGCTTTACAGCGATTTATCAACTTTGGTTAGGTCTTCGTCCTAATCTCGTCCATGAGGTCCCTTAAATCGGAGGATGCGGAAATGATGATGCAGGAGAACGAGTTAAGCGCTTGTCCCAGTGTGTTTTGGCCATTCTTACCATTTTTTTCCATGTCCATGTTAACTGGGTTATATTCGTAGAATTATACCGATCATATGTCCATGTACGATAGTGTCGGTTGTCTTAAGGCTTATGGACCCTCGCTTGTATTGATTCGGGCGGTCATCAATTGCGACTTCTGCCTCCCTCTGGTCACTCCCCGTTCAAGGCTTATTGACAGTATTTGGTGCTGTTAAAGGGATCTTGACATCGCCGCGTCGAAGTGTGTCTGCAGATTTATTACAGGATCGGGGGGCGCTTCCCCCCAGCATCTTTGCCACGGGGTGAGTCAAAGGTCCGATCGTTCCTGGACGTCTATACATCGGGTGAGATTGTAGCCGGTAGGCTACTATCCAGCATTTCTATCAGAAGTCAACGCGTCACCATTTCGTGACCGACTCAGTCAGTTGCACGCCCCGCGCACGGGCCAGAAAAAATGCGTCGATATGGTTGCTAGTGGACTTCTACTGGGGTGCATCGGCGATGATGACTCCTGTGACGTCATTCCTGCTGCGGAAAATGCACTAGAGAGAGGTATTCGTGATAAAAGTCTTATATTGGGTGTGAGTATTGAGTCACGACATGAGTAGATGGGTAAATTTATGTCCTGGAGTGTCAGCTAATGTTTTGACCTCCATGCGTCGTAGATGCGGCAAAAAGGTCGTCGGTCTGTGCTGGAGCGGTGCAAACGAGGATTACGAAGTGTTTGTGAAGCTTCTATAATAATGCCGTGATGCGGTCGAACCCAGGGTGAACATGCCATTTAGTATTAACCTTCCCGTGATCATTTTGGCTTTGCAAAGGAGGGTGACCAGCCCATTAGTAGGATCCGACACCTTCCGAATCGAAGCATGGGTGACACTGTTCCGGTGAGTAAATTAGGGAGGCGGATCTCCAAATCTTGAATTACTGCGTTTCTTTCAAGAAGGTGTTCAGTTTGCATTGGTGTAGACCTCTGTAATCTTTGCGGCCGACCAGTAGAGGCTCCGGCTTCCCAGGATCTACCGACTTCGTAGCGTCTGGAGCCTTCAATATGATTGATGTGGACTTGGATTGAAACATTCTTAGTGTTTGGTGTCTTAATTACTTCGGCGTCTCGGGTTGTACCTATAGCTAGTAGTCCTTTGAATTATGATAGACATTATAATCCAAGGTTTCCTCCTCAAGGTCATTTGGAGGGTATTTATATTTTTAGATAAATATTTAACCGTAACCTTGTTGGCCGAAACCCGACAAAAGCCCTGTCGGTCCTTTAAAGGCCTATATTGGTAGTGTTGTCTCTCGCGGTGGGTCTTTTATTGTATTTTACATCTTGAAATCTGTATGGCTAAACCATCTTTTTCCTGTTACGACTCGCGGTAGAAATTTCGCGTCTACCGAGGATACGAACACGCGCACAATTGTGGTCGAGTATGGTCTCAAAAATGCGTGATGAGGACCTTAACTTCAACTGTTTCGGACTGCCTACAAACGGTAGGGTATCTCGATGCCGCGTTTACTCCTCACCTCACCTGTATCCGCCGGCTGGCGGGCTGCACTCTTCGGTGTACTCGGACGGAGACTGAATTTGTTAGCTAATGGCAAGGTAGCCTTGGCACCCAAGTGAATATGCTACACTCGTTGGACCAATAGGTGTTCAATCGATTGCCTTGGTCTAGAGTAGAATTTTAATCCAATGCTTCAGGTATCTTGTCGCTTCTTGCCTTTCGTGTAATCATAGGGGTGTTAACCTCCTGATCTTTACCGTAATCTCTAACCGCTAGGTTGGGCGACCGCTTCCGGTACTGGAGGTGAAGGGGCACTCGCCGTACCCACAGACCGATTACTTCCTGGGGTTTTACTCGCAATTGGTCTAGCCACGGAACTGTCTTCAACGACGGGGGGGGGGCAAAAGTATACCCCTTTACTGGAACAGGCAGGCAGACTAAACAAGTTGTTCCTTTAACCACGTCGAAGATGTGACACGTAGATAGCTAATCTAGTAAAATTCAATTCATTCCTATCCTTAAGCTTCTTTTTTCTTTCTTTATCAAGGCTCTGACTCTTTTTGTGACTAGTCAAGAGTAGCCGGGTCTTGAGGTACCGGTTCTTCCAATGAGAGCTTAGGTCTATCAAAAAGGGACCGAGCCTGCCAGTGCTAGACCCAGGTCTACCTATAAGGCAGGGTATTTACCAATGAGGGACCAGTTCTACCAGTGAGAGACCGCGGCCGTCTTCCGTCAGTACCGCTTAATTGATGATTTGTTAACGGCATTCCTCTTAAATATTATTGCGAGCATCTCTGCCATGAAAGCACATACATTTTTAAGGCCCTTCTCTCTCAAGGGCTCCTCTCCTGAGGATGATCCCTTGAACCTCCATCGTGATTTCTAAGTCTATTTTATTCCAAAAGAATTATACGACATATATATGTAAAGTAAGTATGACTTTAAGTTTATTTTGTATAAACACAAACAATGTTCAGTATTTCTTTCGATCTAGTTTCAATAAATGCCTCCTTAAAGAGTCTTTAACATTAATAGAGTCAAGTCATCTTGAGACACCGACTCGTTAGCAAACTGTGCTGTTGATTTACTGAATTGGTCAGATACCTTAAAATAACGTCCTGAAGCTCTATGATCGTTGACCTATAAAGTCGGGGTCTTATAAAGAACTGCTTAGGTAACTAAGCTTACAGAGTCTTTATTCTTAATAAAAGCTGTACCATCCACATACATCGAGGATTCTCGCCTATAACTAATGGATACGGACAATGTGCAAGTTCTGTCACGAGAAGCTTATTTTCAGCGCAGGTTTTGCTGCTTTTACAATAAGCTAAGACATCGACACGCAGAGTGACCGACGAAGCCAAAAGCTTACACTGCATTGTGGCCGAGCGCGCATTAGCTTAATTGAAGTGCTCAAAATGTAAGTGAAGCTGAAAAGAAGCTGTCGTAAAGATCAATTACGTTGAGCGAGTTACCAGTCAATTTAGCCAATACTTGCCCTTACTATTTGCACAAGCATTATACTATTAAAGGTCGAACAGTTGGGTTCCTGCTAAATTGTGAGTAACTGTGTTTATCCTATTCGCTAATCCATAATTCTTATATAGCCCTTTGTTATTATTTGAAGGGGATACCCCGACGTTGGGCAAAAGATACATATCACGTGACTACCCAACTTATATTAAATAATATTATTTCTACGCTATAGTATTTATTCGAGCAATCGTATGATCTAAGAGATGTATAATGCTCTATCAGCAAATTACAATATCCCTGATCTGGTCTTTCAGGTTCCCAGTAAACATTAAGCTTAACATAAGCGGTCAAATAGGTATAAATATCAAAGCTAAGATAGCGATATTTAAGGCTATGTGGATCACCATTTAAGGCGTATCACAGACGTTGGATTCACGTAAATCAAGCGGGTATCAATCAGGATGTAGTTCTTATGTAGTTACTTGGTTTAAGAAGAGAATTCGAAAAGTGACCGAATTTAGACCACTTATTGACAAAAACACATCCCAAAACATGAAACAGAACGTTTTACCTCTGGTAGATCTAACGCTGGGTGACAATGCCCCCAGAACATGCCCTTAGCCGCGCAGATAATATATGCACACGAAGATATATGGGGAGCTATTTCATATATAGATCAATTCTACTCGGTGGACGTCAACGCACCTGATTGGCATTAGACCCTAAAACCATGCGCATTGGAATTTTCCTCGAAAAGTGCGTGCGTATCAAAGACTTTAATAGGTAGCAAGTCACTGGCTAGAATTGTGTCAACGTTGCGATCATATGATAAATATATATAATTTACGAATTTATTAGTTCGAATCAACATTTTAGGAAAATTTCATTTAGAATTGGTTTTGGCGCTTCTTCACAATCAGTTAATATTTGTAAAAATTACAACCGAAGAAACCACCCATCGCATTTAAACTCGGGCAATGAAAGCAAGCGATATTCGGCAGTTCAGATCGCCATGTAAAATTGTAAAAGTAAATGAAACTAGTCAAATAAATTAAGTATGACAATATCATGTATATAATATTCAGTATTCATTCCATTTTTTGCTCATAATTGTAACTTCCTCCGTTCGTGCGGTATACGAATATAATAAATAAGCACGCATCATTGGTCTATATGATATAAAATTTTACCATTTTTTAAGTAAGAATTGAGCCCTAATACACCTCGCAGCACTTCGTGCTCCGATCAACGACCACGACTGCTCTAAGGTATATCAATAACTATTTATACACGCTCGTAAGTCACACGGATTCTAGTGATCTGAAATGTACTGAGGTCCAATGATTGCAACCTTTTATTTGTGAGGTCTAAATTAGTGGCATGTAAATTTGAATTATAAAGCAAAGAACAACATGATATTATAAATAAATTAATTCAAAATAAAGTTTTCGACGAGAGCAAAAGTATATTTTATTCACCAGCAAGTATCATAAAAAGCAGGACAGCTAAGAAACTGGGTCCTCTTCCTACAGTGCTGGTTAAATAACGGCAATAACGGGTAGCTTGATGCGGTTTAGCATGTTTTAATCGACCCGAAAGCTTGGAAAATTGATCATTAAGTACAAAAGAGTAGACAACGGCAATTTTATATAGGTTCGCCGATCTAAAGATTGCTATAAAGGCTCGTCGCATCTTCTGTAATAAGATGCAAGTTTTTCACGCCTAATCCTAATTAGCAGGCAATTTCGAGATTTTGGCTTCAATACATTAGCTTCACGACCCATTTTTGATTGTTTTATTGAAAGGTATTGGTCTCGACTCAGACATTAATTTAAGCGGCTACGATTCAAACCATCATAGCTCGTGCTAATTTTTAATAACCGTATTAGGTTAGACTCAATATGCACGCCTTTGAGCAGTTAAATTCAATTTATCGTGCTGCATTTTCTGACTCTATTGGTTTACAGAAATAATCACGGTATTAATTAGTGTCTCAAGGATGGTACTGCTAGAACAACCCTAAACGCCACTAGCTATATTCTCTAAAACAAGCTATTTCACACTTAAAACAGTTTAAGTTCCGTGTATGATAGTCTTGAACTAATCTGACTACCTAACTTCCATCGAGACGAAAAAATGATAAAGTAATGCAGTCGAAAATCCTCTGTTACGTATAGCGCAAGCGTACCCGCTCTTCAATATAAAAAAATTCTTAATTTATAACGACAGGATATTAATCGCACAATTTAAGTGCGTCAAAAAATTCGCTTTCACACACGAACGTTTAAAACGAACTTCTGGCGTCTAACAAGCCTCAAGAGGTTACGCCATGATTGTTATAAAATCAGGATAACGAAGCGGACCGTCGAAATGATCGGAAATAGTTGGGACTAAATTCCCGGATTTCCTGCACATTATAGAAGTTGCAGTCCACTTGAAGTATTTTATCCCGACACTTGGTCATTGTATCGTAATTAATATGGCGTTGAGGTATCTTACTTCAACTTGGAGATAGATTGGATATAAATACGTGGCTTCGAGAATAGTATAGAGTGAGGTGTTAATTAATCTGTGTTTGTGACTCCAGCGGATTAAAAAAAGGAAGGCTCAATTGAACTAACGGGAAATTTCTCTTAAGACGATAGAGTAGCGACTTGCAATAGACAAACACATGTAAATAAAGAAACGTGTACTACGCACCAAAAAGGAACGCTATCATATATTGTCATCGTACTGGATTAGTATGACAAATTTGTTGTCATCAATAATCTCTAATAAATTCGTACGCAATATCCGTGTATGATCTGGCAGTATCGATTTATGAATATGCCTGCCAAATGATAAACCAATGTCAGACTGGAATATTTCTTAAAGCATATAGAACATTGTTACTGTATTACAAGTAAGAACGATTGCCCGACTCGTGGATCGGTAGTTTGCAGAAAAGCTTAGTCTTTGGTGTAAACAAAACCTGCTGTGTAAGTTGGCTTGTCGGCTGCTGCTGTCCACAAACACAAGCATTTCCGAAGGTTAGCACACGATTAAGTAGAGTCAACTGTTACTAGGATAGTAGACAAGAGATCAATATGCAAAGGATTCAGATTTGACTACGTCTAGAAAGAACGAATATAGTACCTATCAAAAGACCTTAAACATTTGAATGCGATGGCAAATGTGTTAGAGCCAAATGAAATTTAGGCAAATTAGGTATCATCGTCCTGAAAGATTGAGCTCCCAAGAACTTAAGTATATGCCTTTTTGGATTAAAATACATTAACTGCTTTGGTCATCGCAAGATAAGGTGTGAGAACTTTTAAATTCGATTAGATAGCGCTTGCGAACTTAAGTTTGGCAATATCTCAACTGCTGAAGCTCGAAAATAATAGTATTCTACGAAAACAGCCTAGTTGCATTGTCAATGCTATCAACGTAATCGTCGCAGCGAAAGTCACATTATCGATAAAAGATCTCCGGTGATCTTTCTTCGATAACAGTCTAGACTAAAGCATATCATGGATAGCCGGATATAAGTTTACACGTCTTTATATAGAAATCAACGTAAAGTACATAAAAATTAAAAGGTTCAAAATATAAAGGATTAATATAATAAGTTACCATGGTCCGAGTTGCCAAAAATGGCACTTGAAACGATATATAACAAAACTCGGTCACGGTACTATATTGTAAAGAAGTGGCACTGCTGAGCAAACAGGTTTATTGATCGACTAGTTTTTGCCGATCGTGCTATATATTTCATGTGAAAAAATTAAAGCTTTTCCACATTGGTCTTCGACTTTCTGGGTGCCTAAGGCTACATGCCGATCGAAGATATTTAACGCATTTTTATATCGAATGCTTATACAGTACCTAATAAGAGGCCGATTCGAGCGGAGACTTAATCGCAAATATTATGCAAAACAGTATGATATTGGTGTACAAAAATAAACAAAAAAGCCTGTATCAGATCATTTCAGTAAATAGAACATTCAATTTACAACAAAAAACCCGCACGATCCGTAATCAGCTCCCAAAGTAACTATTGAAAACAGGAATAGTGTTTCCATTTTTACCTTCTACAGCTGTAATATATCAACAGCACCGGGTGCAAACTTTCGCACCTAATTGTGAAAATAATGTGTCTAATTATCAACAAAATATCGACAACGATGGATGTGATATTTTATCGACTCCACCTTATTAAGAGCCTCACACTTATGCGGAAGCAATTAAAAAGCTTCAATTTTAAAATTTTATAGTCAAAAATAGAGATTTAACAAAGTTTTGATTGTATCGTCGATAAAACTGGCAATTCTAGAACCGGAAAAAGAATTAAGGCGACCATAAAATAGGCTGTGCCTATCGATTTTTTTAGAGACTTATAACCCGTACATAAAGGCGTTTGTGCTGACGTACACGCGTACGGATGCAAGGATGACCATACATATCTCTTGTATATTCAAGCATAATTATAAGTGATCCTGAATTGTTAGTTGTCACCATTAATTTGACAAAAGAAAGCGAATTATGCTCACTTTAACTGTGTAGAAGATTGACGATCGGCATTGGTCTTTCATGTGGTCTGTGAGGCCAGCGAGTATTGATCGGCTGTGCCTAAATTCAATAGGATATAGACTACACTCAGATCGCTGTTTTTCAGTAGCGTCACCTTCAACCAGTCGAGTGCGACTTTACAGTGCATAAAAATCAAGTGATCACTATAAAGCATGCACTGCGTAAGTTCACGTCTGTCTCCTTTAGATTTTTTGTTGTTGTGCACTCAATCTGCACGTCGTTTGCACAGCCGTAAACGCTTCAAAACATTCGCTGGGTAAGGCGAGGTGGATAGATTTTGTCGCGTAGTGCATTGCTAGTTCATGCATAAGCCAAAACGACTAAGTTTCGTCGCTTACGATCAAATTTGAAAGGATGTAGAGCCGATTGTATCGATCATCTGTGACGTCAGAACTACTGTTGCAAAGCCAGCTTGAAGCATCCCTTGGTCGAGCATTCTTGACGACGTGAAAGACGTTTTGCGCACAAGAAAAGGTAATGGTACGTATATAAAAAGAATCGTTTGTTTCAACCCTATTAAGATCTGAACGACGTAATATGAGCGTATCGTTTTTCAGCGACAAGGTGCGAAACGCTCGATGTCTTGCTGTAGTATACATCAGTTGCTGTCGACGTGCTTCGTGAATGCAATTTACATACAATGGTATTCGAATGAGGATCACATATAAGTTTAGTATCAATCATATAGTAAGCATAGTGATGATGACAAGCTTAAACATCAGTTGGTATAGCTTTTCATTGGCCCCGCCAGAAGTTGTACGTTCGTCACTATAATAAAAAATCCTTTTATTAACGAGTAAAGCCTATTCCATCAATTAGGGCACAATTGCAGCCTCTACCTGATACTTCAGCGAGCTTTTCTCTCTTTTAGAATGCTTAAACTTATGGCTTGGAAAAGGTGAGCTCAATAATTCGGATATTCTTGTACATTTCGAGCGTCTCAGTACGATGGTGGATATTGCAGCTATTTTCGAGTATAATGTGGCCGACGGCTAATCTCATGCGTTTGATGCCAATTTCTGCTGCTTTCTTTAATTCGTGAGCCCATCGATGATCCATACCGTCGGTGCATGGCAAAGTTGTATCAATTTGCGTCCTTTTGTTAAAATATACGATTTAAATTAACTTCTGATAATCCCCCAATATACTCGAAGATTTAATGATCAAATTGTGTCAAAATCGTTTATAAAATATGTATATTCGTTTTCGAAATAGAGCGAGGCTTCCTACGGCTAAATTTGCCATAAATATGTCGTTTTATGCTTACACAATATTTAGATTGTTCTCTGACTATGGTTTAGCCTATCCTCGTATTCCGACCTATATATAGCGTGACCCTTGGATTAAAAGGGAGGAAACCAGGTTATTTATTATTTTAACATTTGAATAATTGCGTTGGATGGATTAATCGATGCGAAACATGCCGACATGGGTGCTATCGACATGGAACAAGCTGAACCCAACGTTATATGCCAGGAAATGTCTAGAAGTTTATTAGTTACTATTGACTTAGAATACCTTTGAAGACTGGTATCAAATACGTTTGTTGGATATGAAGTGTAACAGGGCAGCCCGTTTTATGGAAATTGTCATTTGAGAGATAATGACAATAAAGAATATTATGTTGAATATTCCTTGAACAATATCACCAATAGTGGTGATATTGATGGGTCGACCAAAGAGCCTCCTCATTGGTTGATATCTTGACGATATCAACCCACCAATCGCCGCAAGACGCGCGCAATGAGTGGTGAGTAGACGTCGTCATACATTCAGTTAGATTAGTATAATTAAGTTAAGTCAAACAGAGAGACAGTGGTTAAAGACTTAATTATATTAATATAACAGTCCTACTTTTCCCTAAGACAGTGTTGCCTCTGTTATAACTACCGCTTCCTCGGTTGCCTCGTGTACGCTTGTCGGTGCACGATACCCTTGCGTTAAGTTCACGCAAGGGTCTGCCCCGTGATACCTGGTAGCACTTTGTAGTCCTTCCAAGGACCACAGCATCCAACATAAACATTTTGGATGATGAAGAGACCTTTCACGCCACGCGTGAAGGGTTTAACCATTTGAGTGAAATCGAATGGAGTGCGGTAGAATGAATGAGTTCTACCGTAGGCGAGTTCGCCATTAGCGCTATGTTGGAGTCTCTGGACAGAGACCAACAACATGCCGCTATCGCCAACTTCAATCAAAATGAACTTGCCACCGAGAGGGAGAAAGTAGCCTTGCTTCACCAGCAAGTCTCTCAACAGGCCGAGCAGTTGAGAGAACTCGGTGCTCAACAGACAGAGCTTTTGAGACAGCAGCAATTCCATGCTGCTGTGGGCGGGACGGCGAATGCGCTTCGTCCCGAGGTCATGAATGTTGACGTCTCCAAGTACAGTGGAGTCCCGGAAAATTCCCTGTTACTGTGGTTTGTCGAACTCGACAGAGCCTTAAGGGCTCGTCGCGTCGAAGATGAGCAAATGAAACTCATATTTTCTCAAACCCACTTGGCAGGACGTGCCAAAACTTGGTCCCTGGGGCTCGAGAGTAGCGACCCAAATGTGTTTAGGTAGCTAGTTGACTTTAATTCCCGGCTCAGACAAACGTTTGAGCCGCCACGGGCTAAGTTCAGGGCTCGTTCAGAGCTCCTGAAATTTAGGCAGGGTAAGCGTGATGTGCACGCTTACTCCCAACATATACGACTCCTTGCGAGCAGTATAACTGCCAACCAGGTAAATAAACACACGTTGGTTACGGTGTTCATGCAAGGGCTCGCAGAAGGAACCGTCAGGAGCCACCTGTTCCGCCTAGAGCTGAATACGCTCGAAGAAGCGATATCAGTCGCGGAACAGGAAGACTTCAGCATGAGACAGGCTCATGCTAGCTCAAGCTCTTATCGTCCACCTAGACGACAAGAGATCGGAGGTCCAAAACCAATGGACCTCTGCTATGTTGAGAGCGAGAGACCTCGCTCTTCAAACAACAAGCGAATGCAGAAATGCAATCGCTGTCAGAAGGTAGGCACTACGCATACGAGTGTAGTGCTCCACTCCCAGTACCAAACAGTACTGAGCGAAATGGTCGTCCATTTGCCAGAAAGGGCAATGGGCGTGAGTCCAGCGCTGTTGCGAAGCCGCAACAGCGAGACGGACCATCAAAAAATGGTCGGGGTCAGTAGGGGCGGAGCGCCCTACTGGTCCAGCAACCTCAAGAGAATTTTAAAATCTCTTGACGAAAGTTGCTCCAGATACACAATCATTGTGTGTCTCTGCACCTGGTGATGACGTTTCGCTCATCACCTTGAAGTTGGAAGCGACAAATGATTTGTAGCTTCGTGCCCTAGTAGACTGTGGGGCGTCGAACAACTTTGTTCGACGCCAGTCACTAGAGGGTCGTAGGCTCAAGTTCGTTGAGCGCGACATTCCCCTCAGAAAGATGACGGTGCGCCTTGCAACAGGCGCATCGATTACCGTTAAAAACGTGTAGTCGGAATCCAATACACGTAGGAGAGCGAACAGTACGATGATGACTTCATCGTACTAGATCTGGATTACAAATTTGATGTCATCCTGGGATTACCTTGGCTCAGAAAATACAAGCCAAGGGTGAGCTGGCAGCATCAACCCGTGAAGATGCCTGCCACTTGTTCATCAGATGGCCATCTGATAAACATCTTGGAGCGTCCACAAGCGTGTAGATGTTCTGCGAGTGAGTGCGATGGCCTCACTTGCGGTTCGGTCATTCGCACGACCGCACAAGATCACAGTGTAGTTGATCACTACACTGTGAAGCAAGCTCCCGGCGGCTGTACAGAAGTACAGGCAGCGCCGAAGGTCCACCACTCGAAGAAGTCGAGGGAACCGGGACATGGATGCATGCCTAGAGGGCAGCATCTTAGACAAAAGAAACCTGTTGCCTTCCAAGGGCAACATGGACATCCTAGGTCGACTGGAGAGTCGACCGTAGAGTATCGGATCCTGACTGTGGTTGCACAGCCACAGTCAGAAGACGTCGAGGGATTAAGTCCCCATGTCGTTGAGGAAGGAATTCCTCAAGAGTCACTTGCTGAAGGATCCGGCCCTCAGCAACCTGTGGAAGCAAGTTAATAGGAAGAAACCGAGACGTTGAACGTCTTGGTCAATGACGGATCAAGTGTAGGCGCTTATACACTTGATCTGATTGTGCCTCCGAAGTTAACTTCGGAGATAACTCAGTTGCCAACGCTAGAACGGAAACGGTTCTTGCGTGATTTGCGTAGTGGCAAAGTCAAGCAGATCTGCATACTCGTCACAGAGGATGAGTACATGGCCGATATTCTGTCGGCGACAGTATTTGCTGAGAAAGAACGGGTTCTCAGCAGCTCATCGAAGGACGAAAGTGTCCTCGATGAGAAGACTCGGATTGAGCGATACACGTCTCAATCCTGGGAGTCACTTCAGGCAAACCCTTTGTATAAGGATTTGATCGAATTCAGGGACGTATTCCCTGAATTCGTACCTTGCGAAATGCCGAAAGACAAAGGCACTCGACACGAGATCGAGCTCAAACCGGGCTCGAAGCACTGTGTCATGAAGCAGTGGCCACTGCCTCGTGAACAAGTACTAGCGATCGACAAGTTCTTTGCCGATCGCTTAGCAGCGGGCCATGTGAGGAAATCGACATCCCTCACAGCTCTCCTACCTTCTGTGTGCAAAAGGCCACATGAGGATGGCGGATAGTGCACGCGCTCAACAAGTTGAACGCTGCAACGGTACCGGCTCAGACGCCGATACCGAGGAAGGAAGTTATCATAGATGGTATGTCAAAGAGCACCATCTTTTCGTCCATGGATCTGATGGATGGATTCTATCAGATCCTCATGCGTGGACGGGGCATCACGTACACGGCAGTGAGTACCCCCAGCGGTATGCTGTGGGAGTGGCTAGTGATATCACAGGGGCTGAGCAATAACAATGCTACATTCAATAAATGTGTAACATATCAATTGAGACCGGTGTGGGATTTCGAACCGAATTTTTTGTCAATGTGGTCGTTCATACCCGATCTATGGACGGAACGATGGACGTGGAAATTTACAGAACACACGTTCGTCAGGTTTTTCAACTTACGCGCAAGCATAAGCTGTATGCCAATCTTAAAAAGTGTATATTCGCAGCTAGCAAAATACCACTTCTTGGATACATATTGGGTAAACTCGGCGTATGCCCCGATTCCGAGAAGATCAAGGCGATCACCGACTGGCCTGAGCCAGTCGATGTCAAGGGAATACGGAAGTCCCTTGAATTAGCGGCGTAATTACACAAGTACTCGCGCAACTACGCCGAGATGACTGTTCATCTTTTTTGCTTGCTCAAGAAATTTGTCAAGTGGTCATTGAACGCTGAGTGCCAGCGTTCCTTCGAAAAGATAAAAAAAATCTTGATGCAATCGCCCATCTTGGCGATCGCAGATCAGGACAGACGATTCCATGTGGTCTGTGACGCCAGCGATTTTGCAATCGGCTGTGCGTTAATGCAGTATGACACAGACGGCGCGGAGAGCGTCATCTATTATCAGTCGCGTCAGCTGCAACCAGTCGAACGCGATGTTTTTAGTACATGACAAGGAACGTTTTGCCATGAAATACGCTCAGGCCAAGTTTCGCATCTACCTCTTAAGAGATAGAGCGTGTATTGTCTGTTCAGACCATGCATCACCACGCACGGCCGTACAAAGTCCACACCTCCCATAACTAATGGCTAGGTGATTGACTTTCTTTGCGAAGTACAACATCTCCGTGGCGTATAGATTAGGACAACTTACTATGGTCGCTGATGCTCTATCACTTCGGCTTGATTCGAAGCCGACTACACGCGTCAACAGTGAGGATAATTATAGTGTTGCGACAACTCAAATTAGTGTGCCATCGTAGCCTTTTATCGACGTCGTGCGGAAGGCATACACAGGAAATATAAATCTTCTACTTCCAATTGATCAACTTGCGAACCGATCCCGGAAATCCTTGTCGAGTTTACCGACTCAATGCCGTTCCTCTGTAAAGGTATACGACTCGCAATGGTCTGCTTTATTACGCAGATGCCGACGACACACTTCGTCTCGTCGCTCCCGCGCATAACAATTTGCGATTGCGCACCATCTTCAAATGAAACAATACGACATCAGGTGGGCATCGTGGCAGGGAAAAATCTTACCTCACGGTAAGTCGTGACTTTTACTGACCCCACCAGTATCAGTTTGTACGCAAGAACATTCGTTCTTGCAAGGTTTGTAAGCGAATGAAGCCTCGTCCTTAATCCCGTGCACCATTGCGACCTCTCTCGGTCCCCGGCAGGGTATTGAAAGTCCGTTTCGAGGGACTTCGTCTTCGGTTTTTCCGAAGACGCTCACAAGAATAATGGTATTCTTGTGTTTGTTGACCGATTCAGCAAGATGGTGCATCTTGCTGCAGTGCCCGAGTCCATCACGGCACCCAGCTGTCCTCGTGTCTTTCTTGACACGATCTTTAGACTTCAATGGTTGCCTCGTCAACTCGTATCCGACCGTGACCCTCGGTTCACGGCGGAATTTTGGCAAACCGTGTTCCGTTCTCTCGGAACACGATTAAATATGTCTACTTCTACCCATCCCAAAACAAATGGTCAGAAGGAACGTGTAAACCGTGTCCTCGAAGAGATCCTTCGAGGATATGTCCACTCGTTTCCGAGTTGGAGCGAATTCCTACCCATGGGGGAATTCGCCATCAATAATTCGGTGCATGCTTCCACCCATCATACACCGTTTAACGTGAATGGCCTACGTCATCCACGTGTGCCCGCCCTTCTAAAGTATGACTCTTGGATAAGGGAGGGAGGGACTCGCTCGAGCAAAAACAGTTTTGGATCTTGCTCATCACATGTCGACGCTAACGTCGTCACGTATGATGCCGATGTCGATCAGGTCGACATCGATGCGGAAGATCACCTCAATAATAGCGACGACGCTATTATTGACTCGGATGATGATGACGATGCTGGTATATTCAGCATCGTCAACGATTATGACAGCGAGGAAGAAGACAACCTCGCTGAAGAAGAGAGCAATCTCTTAGCAGTGCGCACGAAGCGCACTGAAGACAAAACAAAGAGTCAGCAGAGAACTTCCTGCTGACTCGAGAAGCGGTAGTCCGTTTTGTTCAGGACTTCATCGCAAGTGCGGTGGACCGTCAGAAACGGAACGCAGACAAGAATGGAAGAGCAAATGTTCTTTCATTTAAGGCTAACGACCTAGTACTCATGTCTACGGTAAACCTACCTGGACATGCAGTCACTAGTGTCGGCAGTAGTAAACTACTGCTGAAACACATTGGGCCATTTCGTGTGTTGCACCGCAAAGGCAATGCATACACGATCAAATTGCGATGTAAGATGCGCACGCATCCTACGTTTTACGTGGGGAGGCTCAGGCCGTACTGTCAGTACGAGCGTTCTTCTTCCGATGAAGATAGCCCCGACGCTCAAGAACCTCCATCGGGTTTTTGCATTCGCGTTCCAGACGATCCGTTTGGTCGCCTAAATGAGAGACCTAAGAGCTCAACCGAGATATCTCCCCGCGAGCCGTCGCCAGATCGCCAACGAGGAAGCGGACGTCGCGCTCGACCTGCAGCTGCGAGACCGCATACTCAGCGCGGTGCTTCGCGTACTCCGTCTCGTGTTCCTTTCGGTACTTCCGCAAAGTATCAGATAGGTCGTAACGCCTGTTCCCCTCGTTCGTCAAATCATCGCGCAATTCGTCGATTGCGCGATCCATCTCGTAAGGATCGAGATGGTGGGCCTGGGGTTTCGGAGGAGGTCTTTCCTTCTCCACCACATCCTTTGGTGGATGCTCACGGTGGTCAACGCTTTCTAGTGGAGCGTATCGTGAATCACCGTGACGATTCAGGATCAAGGACGAGCTACCTCGTCCAGTGGCGGGGGTATCCACCCTCTTGGGACAGCTGGGATCCCCTCTCTCAGCTGTTGATGGATGTTGAAGGTCTCGTCCGCCATTATGACGAGACTCATCCGATTGGTCCGGGGGCCCGTCGGTAAACACGCGCCCTAGGCGCTTGTAGACGATTTGCAAGTTTGCAATCGCGTCACGCATCTCGGCCGAGATGTGTGCCCTTTCCCAGGGTGAACTTAGGGAATACACGTCCCTATGTGCACGCTGCGAGTTGTCAACACAACTCTTACAAGGGTCTCCCCATGTGAGGCAAGGAATGACTGCCTCACTCGACAAACAGTGCAACCGGTACATGGCACCGGTTGGCGTTCGCTTTTCGAGCCTGATGCGTACTGCCTCAAGCTTCTTGAGCCACCCTTCTCGTCCAAAATACTTTACGTTTTGGACGAACGCGTTCCACGCAGTTAAAAGCGAGGCCTTGTCACGCTTTTGGTTGCTGTTGTACCATCGATGTCTAAGGAAGACATCGAGATAAAATGCTTCCTCAGCGTGAAAGTTACTCGCGCTGGGATCCAAGCCGTGAAGCTCAGTCGTATAGAATAAGGGTATTCGATGGTGTTGGCTTTTCTCGTGAGACAATCTATTGATGAGCCGTTCAGGCAAACGCCACGGCTTCAGCTCATCACGCTTCACAGTGGTACCTTTTTCTGTACCACGTTTGACAGTATAACGATGACTTGCATCATCGTCAAGTCGCTCGTGCGAAGGAGCACGAGTTGATCGCGGTGATGAGCAATCATACTCATCATCAGACTCATCATCACTGCCGAACAGACTGTGACGCATGTCACGAGTCCGTACGTCCGGCAGTGTCGTGGATGAATGAAGCATAGCAGGTGAACGCGATACCTCTGAAGGCTTTTCCGAGTCAGACACGTCTGACCCGCCAGAATAGATGACTCTATGTCAGGGTCATCATGCGCACGCGGTGTGATACCGCGTGCACTTGCAGCACCTGTTGCTGCAGGCGGAGAACGAGCAGCAGACGACGAATTGTCTGCCGCAGAGGCTGGCACAGCAGCGGGATGTGCGTGACTTGAGTCACCCCGCATAGACATGTTAACTATGCGAGGTCGAGCGGAAAGCGAATGGAATGGACCCACAAGTGCTCCCTGTCCTAATGGTGCCCAACGTGTGGCCGCCATAGTTTTGATAGTCACACGGTGACTATCAGTTAAGGGGGGGGGTGATGTAACGGGGCAGCCCGTTTCATGGAAATTGTCATTTGAGAGATAATGACAATAAAGAATATTACATTGAATATTCCTTGAACAATATCACCAATAGTGGTGATATTGATGGGTCGACCAAAGAGCCTCCTCATTGGTTGATATCTTGACGATATCAACCCACCAATCGCCGCAAGACGCGCGCAATGAGTGGTGAGTAGACGTCGTCATACATTCAGTTAGATTAGTATAATTAAGTTAAGTCAAACAGAGAGACAGTGGTTAAAGACTTAATTATATTAATATAACAGTCCTACTTTTCCCTAAGACAGTGTTGCCTCTGTTATAACTACCGATTCCTCGGTTGCCTCGTGTACGCTTGTCGGTGCACGATACCCTTGCGTTAAGTTCACGCAAGGGTCTGCCCCGTAACAGGAAGTTATAAAGCAAAAGGATATTGCTGGAACTGATAATGATTAAGAGCTGGTAAAGTAGGCGTCATATAAATTTATATATGTATTTAAATCAAGCTAAAAGATGCCGTGGATGAAGTAAATGAATCGAGAATACTCGATGCAATGCGAACAAAGCGCAATGAAAAAGAAAATTTGAATAACATGATTGTTTTCTACTGGTATGACAAGCGGAGTTTCGTTTTAACTTAATTTTTAATAACAACGCAATGCATATGAGATATGGAACTTATATAATGAAAGGTAGATATTTATTTGCATGTAGAACTAATGTTCTAGCTTTGATGTCTACGTTCAACATTCAAAGCTAAGGATAACGTGGGCAGTTGCAACTCAGTACCCATAAAGATCTATTCGCTCTGTGAATTGCGCACACTAGGAAGAAAGTAAAAAAATGAAGCTGTCATTATTGTTCTTTTTTGCTATCCTGCGTTATGTATGAATAACTTTTCCCTACTGATTAATTTGGTGCTTCCTCCGGGGATGAAGACAGGCTACACATATATGATTGTCCATTAAAAATTGCATTGGAAATCGAGGCAAATGGTCTGATAGCGCAGCGACAAAACCCTATCATCTTTCTAAAATTTTTACTGGATCTATGTTACCATCTCATAATGCAAAAAAAGATACTTACTTTTGTTCTCCAACTGTGCCATACCAAAGGAACTCCAACTTTTAGTACGATTGTCGCCGAAACCTTTCTAATTTTTGTTTAAATAGCGACTTTTGTCCTGCTCGCGTTCCGAACCTTCGAGCACTTCAAGTATTAAGATGAAATTATTCTGGACATTGAGATGTCCCAGAGCATGGCATTACATTTTTTTATCCGCATCAGCCATTTAGTTTTTTGTACTGACGCGAATGTCATCTATATCGAGCTAAGCATATCATCGACTACCGTGCCATAAAAAGTAGCTATCTTTTTTGATAACGTAAAAATTCGCCTTCTTAGGACATGTGAAATCCTCGCTGTTAAAGGATGCTTAACGTTATCAGCAACGTCGAATATGTAGGATAATCTCGTGGTGGATCGGGAGAGACATCTGGAAACTCATATCCAACATGATAGTAAATGATTTAAAAGTGCCAATGCATTTCTGTATTTCTAAAAAAACGGGTGCATTTATGTTGGGTTGATTGGGTAGGAAAGCGGATTCTATGGACGATTAACTACAAAAATTCTATAAAAGTAGCATGTCGATCAATATAAATTGTCAAAAGGGTGAAGGCAAACTCGATGTCAGCTAAATGGGTGTCGGCGAGCAAGTGTCGGCGAAATCCAGCGACAGAGAGGTAGTGTCGCAAAAATTGTGTTGTAAAGATAAGTGACGGCGAGTATTGTTTTGACTAAGTTATAAAATGGAAGGGGCTAGAATTTTTATTTAATCTTGATCCTTATTCGTCTCCCCAAACACCGACGGTTGCGGTAGTTACTCATGTATTGTACAGCAATCTTTTTCACCTTGTGCGTTCTTCGGTGTACCTGTCTGCACAATTTCAGGTGGTAATGTATCAAGTAACAGCTTAATTGTTTTTGGGATGGGGCCGGAATTCACTCTGTTAAACACATCACACGAATACTAGTGTAATTGTAAGGACCTCGGAATGAGACAACCTGGGCTCGACGATACCGCTTCATAATATTTATATATGCATAACGCGGACGAACGCCTGACAACTTCATCCCTATAGCGCTCTTGCACCTTCTCCTTTCTCTGTAGCTGCGTTCGATCACAGCTACGGGTTTTCTTTCGAGATTGTAACCCCTAGCTAATCAATCTCAAGATTTCACTAGCAAAGTTATGTGAGCTTTCGTGACGTCGAGTGGCCATCAAAATAAGCTACAAGAAAATATGAAATAAGTACTTGGATAATAGGTGAGGTCTGGCGAATATAGATAACTAGCCACAAACGACCGCAATGCATATGCGTAACTTCAGACCTGTCTCGGGTGTGAACTATTTTCGCTGACCGTCTTCTTGTACGACTTGGGTCACTTCATTCACCCTACGTCCGCGGATAGCGTGGTGTGGTACAACGTTATCCGATTTATTGCGATCTCGTCCTTGATCAGGATTCGCAGATCGCGTTTGCGGTACACACCAACTTGATGTATCGCAATTGCAGTTTCAATCTTTTATCTGTGATTTTGAATTGTTATGATCATAGCCCATGTCCATCTCACCGAGCCAAAATGTGGGGAGGATATTTATCAGTCATCGCACACAAATTAGACTAATTTAAAGTGACTGTGCAAATTGTTCAACCAATTAAAGCCTGCTAAAAGTCAACCGAAGCGCAATTTATTATTCTATTGCAAAGCTACTATATACTCATACAAAATTTGTGTTATGCGAAGTGCTGATAGATAGATCAGTCATTGAATAAGCGTGTGCGTATGATAATCGGTAAGGCAGGGAGCATCTCATAGCGCTTGTGGGCACAATTATTGAGACAATTTTTAGAGTGCAGTATTTTCTAGGCAAAAGGCACGCGCCTACGTAAGATAAGACTTTCCGTAAATTTGAAAGCTCTTGTTGTCGTTATCAAAAAGGATTGATCTTAAAGACGTCGACCGGTAGGCCAAGGTAGAAAAAACTTTCTACTAGCAAAAGAAGGAGTCTTGTCGACGAGAATCCAGTACTACTCTACGAAACTAATTCCTAAAGCATCGTTGATAAAGAGCCAGAAAACCTTCAAATATGGTACATAATAAATGCTCATTTAAGTGAAGCGACGGTGAGCCTCAGTCCATGCCACCCTCACCGTAACAGTGTGGCTCCCATTGAGTCTGGAATCCTATAAAAACATTTTATTCCTCTGGTTCCACTCTTGGCGTCGTCACAGGAGGTGAAACGATAAGAATCTGACTAGCCATGTCGGTGTCTTTGAGTATTTAGTTAAAATAATTTGGATAAACCAAAGAAACAAATTAACTTGGATGGTTTTATATAATATATGCATTGGATTACATGAGCGCAATGGCTCACTTCCTTAAGCAGACGCGCCGATATTAGAGTTTAGGGTGCGTCTAACGCTTGATGTAGCTTAATGTTACAAAAAGCTTTTGCATGAAATTCCTTACGGAAACGTTTAAATAATTATGCAACTTGACCAGTTTTATATCAACAAGAGATTGGGCAAGCGGGATATTCTTTGTATCCTGAGCATTATTTATTGTGCACCTGAAGTCGCTTTTTCTGTATTATATTTTTAGTAGGATTTTGCTGGTCGACCAAGGGCTTACGGCCAAGATATATCCCAATATGACCTGCAACGTAGGGCCTGCATCAGCAATTTACCATCTCGACAATGCATTCTGTGGTGTCATCGATGTCTGAACAGGAAATATCTATTATAAGTTGCATTAACAACAACTATTTGCACTAGATTTAAGGCTTAGTTCAACGACGAAATTAAAAATCTGTTAATGTTCCTCACAGTGGCATATTCTTCCTACTGCTGCAGCGTCCACTGTGGAGGCATATGGCTGATTCTAATGATCTGTGAGAATTTGTAGTGGTCTGAATCCTCCGTAAGAGTGCAAATAAGATTACCGACACTTCTATAGTTCTCATCATATCCATTTTATTGGCCTTGATGCATCAAAGCGGTTTCAGCGGCAGCAATAAGATGATCGGAATTATTGTGTCACACTCGCCTAGCGCTGAGGCGAAGCGAAATAAACGTATTCTGCGACGATTCGTCGGGTATGTCGAACGACTCAATCATTTATTGACGCAATTCCTTTATAACCCGAAGGTCGATCATAACCTAATGGGTCGTCGTCATTGCAACGATCCATTTACAAGATAAATGAACATTAAGGTACGATTCGTATAGAGGATACAAAATGTTTGAGAGAGACCGTCTGATACCGAACCCGTAGCTTACTGCAGGGGTGCATCCCTTTGACGTGGTTTATACGTATAACCACCTGCAACTAATGATATCGCCAGCTGCACAGTAGCAGCATTAAGGTAATTAGCCCATAATGATGATTCTTTGCTTACCTACTGACCCAATGCACGCTTATGCGCATTCGCGTTCGCTGAAGGTTTTGCTGCACAACGCATATACTTAATAAAGATGAGCGTGAAAGTCGAAATGATTCATCCTCAACATAAAAATACAAAATTATATCTTATATAATGAAGATTAGCTGTTTCAAATATCTGAAGAAGTCACTAAATTAAAAAATGGTTATAGTGAGGAAATTGTTCGCAGTCAGACTTTAAAACGTCATAAAAACTTACTATGTTATTTTATGCAATCTGTAGGATAAGTTTTGAGCTAAATTCTTTTTGCAAATCGTTTTTGTTGGAACACTCATTTTAAGGTAATATTTGGCGCTACTTCCCAACTGGATTATATAGGCAATGAAATTAAACGTAAATTATCTCATCATATTAGGCCCGGACATAGTTCTAAGAGCTTTTCGGCGTCGTCATGTCGTACTTGTATTGAAAGGTAAGTAATATAATTAGAGTTGTATCGAAATTTACAAACGTAAAAGAGCATTTTTTTCAATTTACCAGACGCGTGCCCCTATTGTTTCCTTCTCTTCACGGTTGATTCACCCTTAGTTCTAGAAGCACCCAACTTTGTTGTGTGACGTTATAAGCCAATATCATCAAATACGAGGTTGCGTGCGTTGATGTTATAACCAGGTCTCTTAGATTAAGCCTTTATGAAAATTAACGCAATTGTGTAAGTAGTCCGGACAATGATTAATCATAAATATTCATACCATATCTCACGCTATAAAAATACACCAGCAGCATAATGATAAGCGTTATAAGCACAAGTAAGCCACACATTGGCGATCTTACAATGTTATGAGGTGAAAAGGTACGTCAACAGAAGCTGTGTGTTTAAAAGCAGTGAATTTGGTGAAATTAAATTATCATATGCTATTTCACTCTCTGGCAAGTTTCGTTCTTGCACCTCAAATACCAGGATCAGCGATATTAAGTTAGCTTAGGACGCAAAAGCAATTTCTATGTCAATTTTGTACGAGCTTGGACCCATGCTAACACAAACTTTCAAAATTTAATAAGCGAAATTGATACGGAATAGACAGTTACTGGATATGTTATCTGAGGCGCTTAATAACCTTCGTGTATATCTGGGAGCGTGGGCCTATTTAATTAAATGAGGTGACAAATAATCGTTATACTTGGACACTAGACGTGTTAATCAAGGTCATTAAAAAAGTGATGACAGAGAAATACGAAGGAACATCAATTAATTTGATTAATTTGACCACGGCGTAGAGACGTACAAAATTGTATGGATCATTTACAGTTACAGGTAAGGAATGTCAGGAGACACGACACTTCATGAATATTTTTTTGCCGACCACGAGCGGTCGACAAATGTGTCAAATCGGTCCCCTGGTCTCTATAATTTAAGAACAAATGCTTTCAAGACATAAAGGCGGTAATGCATAATAGGCATCTTAGTACATAATTCACTAATAATTATATTCATTATTTACTAGCGGCGGCTCGATCACAAAAAAGTACCGCATTTTAGTGGTTGCTAGATAGTTATGCATGCAGTCAGATTTTAAGGTTACGGAAGTACCTAGTACTTGTGATCCTTTCCGATCGACAAAAAACACTAGGGGAACTTTGAATTTCTGACTTTTGGTCAGGGTTCTGCCATTTTTAAAAGAAAGAGAAATTAAGGGCCATGTATCGATTGTACAACTTAATCTATTGACAATGTCGTATTGTATACGCTTAAGACTGTTCATTTCATGTAAATATTAGAATAATATTAATATGAGCTAAATTCTATTCGATCATAAAATATGCTTAACTTATATATTATAGGTGTCAACTTGATCATTTGGTCAGGAATAACAAATCTTCGAAATGACGTCATTTCAGTAACTATTGATACACTATTATGACATGCCAAAATGGGTCATTTGTCATTTTTTATATATTTTTGATGTCAAAAAATTTATAATAGAATCAATGAATAATATAAAATTTAATTATAATGATTATCAAAGGATGTTTACACGTAATGATGGTCTCATTCATAAATTTATACATTCATACATACACACATACATACATACATTCATAGATACATACATACATACATACATACATACATACATACATACATACATACATACATACATACATACATATATATATATATACATACATACATACATACATACATACATACATACATACATTCCGATCTTTATCTTCGTTGAGGGGCTAGCGATCATATTACTAATTTATAAAGGCGTGATGTCATAAATCAGATTTACACTTGTTGTGTGCTTCTCTAATTTCATATTTCGTATTTTGTCTTGCTAAAGTAGGATTATTCCAACAATCGAAGGAATATTGCGACTTGGTTAGGCTAGCCAATATTACCTGTATTGCTTACTACGCAACAAACACATCTTGCACAGCGTATTGGTCGCGCTTAGCGCTATATAAATGTTACCCATCCTTTATATAAAGTCTGGATACAAGTTGCAGCAAGCGACCGATTGAAGGTTTGTCATCCGCAAAATCAAATGATTTAAAGACCACGTGTCCGTCAGACAGAATGGCCGGAAAAAACATTGCAAAACAATGTCTGTCCTCAGTCATTAAAAATTTACCAGGAGGATGAATAAAAATGATATAATTTGAATACAAAAACCGAATTTGCTAGTTCTATCTTTTGTTATATGATAGATATGAGGTCCTAGTATTGATGGACTAGAAAATTGATTAATCGATACTCTGCTCAGCCTGATAGCCCTATACATTCCATAAACCTTTTAACGTGCAAAATATCACATACCCGACTCCTGAATCCCTGAATCAACACTTCTATAAATAAGTCTTTGGAATATGTGTTAGGCTTGAAAACCGTCAATCTTCATTTAGAAAGCGATGTAAATAGTCAATGATCGTACGATTAGTAATTTTTATCAGGTAAGGTAGATATATTAATATAACTACCTCGCAAAAATCGCTTTTTAGGACAATTCTGGTATTGGCATCGATTTGTATTGCGATTAATGGCCACGGTCCGACTAATTCTATTTTACTTGTTACATGAGCTGAAGGTTAAGATATTTTTTTCTCCGACTAAAATTCACATATGAACAAATTTTTTATTGAATGAGGCCTAAATTTCTAACGACAAAATACATGTTGCTTGCATATAACCAACTTTTTTGCACCTGATAGTAAAAGTATGATATCCTAACGTTTTCTTGACTTTATAGGATAATCGTATACTTATTTATGAGAGTCCAGTTACATAATGCTGCTGCTATCTCGATAATTGTGAGGTATGATTGGGTCCAAATATTTTTTTGGCAAAAACCACTACGCTTTTATTAATACCATATTCACGATTAATTTAGAGGTGTTCAAATTATCCACAGAAGTAATCTGTAATCATAGAGCTGATGGTAGTAACAAAATTTGTCTGCACTAAATTTCTCGCAAGTGTACTAACAAATCGTTATTTAATTTTAAGTCCTATAGTTTTGTAACTATTGTTCTCCAAAAAAATTTAAATAGGGAAACGAGTTGAGAAAAAACCATCATGATTACTCGAATTAGCGTTATACCAACAACCATTCACTAGGGTATCCAGACATTGAATAATTCTTATTTTGCTTATTAGAGGTATTATTTATACGGTTCAGAGTGTTACATTTAGGATATGCGACAAGCATTACAATATTCGACACGTGTCACTGACGATTCAATTCCCTAAACTTAATTTAGTACAGATTTGTATTTTATCTACATTTTTATGTTTGAGTTAGTAAATTATGAAATTGAGCAGCATCCTTTCTATTTTATTAAGCTTTAAAAAAAGTAAAAATGATAAAAATGATTGTTCGTCAATTGCAAACATGAATGCACTTTATATTACGGGGAAACTAAAAAATGACCCATTCTTTTCAAAAAATGCCCCTCGTCCTAGTATATTCGAGTTAATGTGGCACGCATAAAACCACGCGTCCTTGATCATTTTCGTTTTTCCCTCATTCGGCTGTGACCAAACCCCTCCTTTCATGGGAAGCCGCGGAGAGAGTTCTGCCGCGGGCTTGCTGCGCTTTCAGCCACATGTTTCAGGCACAGACGCAAGATACCAGTGCGTAAACACCTCTATAATCGTCGGTTGCGGCCATAAATTCAGCAAATCCGTAATAACGTTGTTAATATGAATGTTATTGCTATACTTGTTGATGTTTCAATTGCTATTATTGATGCTGTTTCTGCTACTATTGACGCTGCTACTTCTGTTGCTGCTGGTATAACTGTTGAAACGGCCACTTTAAATGTTTCTACTACTGTTTCTGCTGTTGCTGCTGCTGTTGTAGTAGGTGATGCTGTTGCTGTTGTTTTTGGAGTACCAAATTTTGATGCCGCAACTGATTTCGCTGATACTGTTGTTGTTTAGGTGCTGATGTTGATGTTGGTGTTGCTCTGTAAATGATGCTACTACTTTTTTTTACTGATGCTGCTATTGCTGTTGTCGTTGTAGGTGCTGCAGTTGCCAAAAATGTTGTTCTACTTGTGGGATCGCATTCCTTTCCTGCTATTTATTTCTAATACTTTGAAGCACATACTCATATTAATAGACCCATCAAATTTATTTTATTTGTTCAGATATTATTGATCGCTTTAATGTCTTTAGACTATATCGTATGGAAGCATATATCAGGAAGGATACGTGCGATTACGTAAAAGGTGTATTTGAAAAACTAGGACGTGGGACATTTATTTTTCGTGACTGAATGAGTCATTTTTTTTGTTCCCTAATTTTATTCAATCTAATATAATTTGATATGTGAGTTTGACCCAAATTATTATATTGTGTATATCGTCTTAAGAGATACGATTATCGTGTTTAAGAAAGCATGGAGAAGAAGCCAATAAAATTACTCTAAGGATCGTGCTATAAATTCAGCTGCCCCACACTGGAGAAACGTTAGCATTAAGTTTATCTACTACAATGATTGGATGGGTATCGATGTAATTATATTATAATAATACATCGCTTTGGCACTGTTCAACCCAGTTTAAGTGACGTAGAAAAAATTCATTATTTAATATCTGAGGTTTTAGAAAATCATGGATGAAGATATGTTAATGTATGATAATTTTTTTAGTTCACTGGCTAGTTAAACGCTACCTTGCAGCAGTCGCACAACAACGGCGTTTTTTGTGTAAACAATATGCGAATCGCTAAGTATTTAGCTTTGTACTGATGATGAGTTGCGACCCAATAGGTACATATTTATAGTCAATTCCAATAAATTTCGCTTGATACTAGGTATAACTAAGTACAGAGACTACGTTACCCACGAAGTTGCGTTCGATATGTTAAGGACCGACTATGATTCTAAAAGCGTCATTACACGAATTGTACGAATACACTATATTGGAAATTTTTTTGGTTACTGCTCGGCAGCGTGTTCAGACCAGATAACGACCAGTACGTCGACACCTAGAGAAGGAAATTGGTATGACTTGCCTCACTTTAGTTTTCCTCGTACAGACATTTATTTGCTTTAAAGCGTAATCAATGGAGTACTTGAAATGGCATATAAAGGATTAGTTGCAACTTATGTAGCTTTCATATTTATATAGAACCATTCCCACGATGCGCAGAGAATATAGTAAAAGGTAAGTCGCAAACTCGAGAAGAAGTCATATCAAATCGGAGATGCGGATATAAAAATAGTTGCCTCGTTTTTATGTGAATAGTAATCACGTAGACGTGAATAAATATATTGGTCTTTAACTTCATGCCGCAGTCATTAAATTCAAAAACTTGAGTAAATTAAGTATACCCTATCATTAAAAATATAAAGTTGATAAGAGATTATATTTGAACATAAGGAACGAGATGAAAACAGATATCTTTAGTTGCGGCCTAGCCCAGGCATATAAAATTGGACATTCATAATAACAATGATTATTTTTGCTATGATTATCATTTTTGCATGTGATCTTAAAATTTCCCATAGCCATTTTTGCTTTTTCTAAAACTTTGTTTTTGTTTTTTTATTAATAAGATGATGACACATTTGATGAATAAAATCCCGGTGGTGAATGGGCGTTGAATGTAACAGACTGCTAGCGCAATACTTTGCAAAAGCAATGGTTGTTTTCCGCACGATCTCGCCTATATGTTGCAACTGGTATTCATCTGTGCCATGCATCCGCCTTGACATTTTACCCCAAAATAATATATTATCCAGCGTGCAATGCAATTGGTTTGTTGTGCTGCGAAGATTGTGATATAAATCTGTATTGAAAATACAAAAAAATATCGTGATGACAATAATATTGTCAGAATTACCTGGTACGGCTGATATGTTGCAACGATTTACTTAAACAGAAGACGATAGAGCCCAAAAGTTGGACCTTTGGCTACTCGCTGATACTTTGAGCCGGTTCATTGCGCCTAAATGTAGTCCAAAGATTGTTGTAGAGAAATTTGTTCATCACTATTCTATATAAGCTCAAATTTCTCATTAAATTTAAGTATGAGGAACGATATTTTAAACACACAAATTGAGCGATGTCCCTTCGATTGCTATTATATTTTTACAAAGATATACATTACGTTGCCGAATTCTGCAATCGCAAATATTCTTTAAATACATTAAATTCTACTTAAATTATCTGCTATCCATGATCTTGCGTTCTCTATTGCAACTAATTCTTTATCAATAATATATAAGAGTGTGTTGCAATGATGTGCGCATTGCCAAGCGCCGGTGATATATATATATTTTATTAGTTGGTCACAACATAATACATATCTAATAACATATCGACAACTGGACTTAGCCTACAATTTGCAATAGGGTTTCGGTAGACGCTAAAAGACAATTAGTTCGATGCAGTATCATATTTAATGTCTTAAAAAAAGCTTCTGGCGCTTCGTATTCATTTTTGTACGCAATGAAGTTATTAACGAATAAAAAAAACCAAAACTTAGTCGTTCGTTTACAAAGGTCTAAATATTTCAGTTAGGTTTCTATTTCTTCGCAACTGTCTTCATATCAATGGGTATTCTACATTGAACATGGTTACGCGCTTCCGGTGTGAGTCCTCGAGAAGTGTGTAATCGCTAGTAAATCTGTCCACCATGTAAAGAGTATTTGGAACTTTTAAGCAAAATCCAGATGGGCTAATAACACAAAATGTGAATAATATAGGAATATTGAGTGCTGCCAAAGTCAATATGATCGTGAGAATGTATCAATATCGTATGTTATTCAGCATATATATATATACTTCAAATTTTGTACATTGTATTAGAAGTGCAACTTCATAGTTGTTGAATAGACAAATACTACTAAAAAATCACGCTAGAATATGTCTTATTCGTAGCACTTCAGATTCATTTTACTTGCATTCAAGTACATACACCAAAATATTAAACGCAATGTTAAAGGAATTAAATAAAATTAAAGTGCTCCTTGCGCGCTACGGAAAGGTTATGCTGAAATGAAGTCTATGAAGTTTTGTATCATCTTTGTTGACCACGCCAAACATTTCTATTGTCATTCCACTATGTGAGTGCAATTTGAACTACGTAAAACGCTATCCTGCTAAGTATATGTAAAACGCCGGCATCGGCATAATTATGTAATATTTGAACGTCAAATTGTAGGTATAAACTGATCAGGGCGGTCCATCTTATCACGACTGTATTGTATTGGGATTTTAAAGTGAAGTATTGGTAATGGACGCGTTTTCACAAATAAATACAATTTAAGATCGGCACCACCGACTAAGCATAAGATTGGTCGCAGCACATAATAATATGAAGCGATTCAGCAAATATTGCACCCCGCATCGTAATAAATTGCGTGCTACTAAATACAGAGATTATGGTTGTTTAAGATTGAGAGAAAATAACCCTGTCTGTATAAACTATTTATCACCTCTGTAGTACAAAAGAAATTATATTTATAGATATACGATGGTTGATACTTTCGATTAAAAATTAAATACCACTTTTTTTTCACGAGTTTAATATTCGATCCTAGATTTATCGGCTCATACCTTCACACATATAAACCCATGTATCAGGTCAATATAATGCGAGCGCAATCTGCCTAGATTAGTTTAAAAAATGGGCTGCTTCTAAGTTGTAAGCTATTGGTGTGGTGTTGTTATATAATTTCTAATGCATAAATTGATATGTGACCATTCTCGACAATTTAATTTAAGACAATGATATAGAATTTAATTTAATATTTTATATCAAGTATCTAAATTAAGTAATTTTAAACGATGATCAGATCAAAAAACAATGTTTATAAAACTTACAATTTATGCCAAATGAACATCGCGCTGTATCAACCGTTTTGGGAAGGAATAATATAACACAAGTGAATTCTGGAAAATATTTTGCGGTTATTTAGCCCATTTAAAGTACACAGGATTTAATTTTGCTTTTAATGTGCCATCTGCACGCATATAGGCACCAAACAATTCATACTAGCCAATTGTCAAACTTGATCTGCTCTCTTCATTGCGGTGGAGACTTCAGTAAAAAGTTACCCACTATACTGTAATTTTTTGGTTACGCCTGCTTATTGCTTGCAAATAAAAAAAGTATTAAATATATATGACAATTGAAAAGATCGTGAGTATAAAAATGATAGTACCATGTCATTAGTTAATCAGACCCTACATACACTGCGCTGTTGGGTGCCTTTCTTCATATAGAAAGAAAATTGACAGCGTCACCTTATCCTACGATAATCTTTCTTCCTATCTCAGATTTAAAGAAAAAAAGCTACATGCTAGTACGACTTACAGCTTATGGAGATCTTGCTGATGATCACCACCATCTCTATTCTTCAAACTGTTTAAATAGAGCCTGTATTTTCGAACCATTAATAATTTAGCTTGTCCAAATTTTACCTAATCGTCCGAAAAAAACCTTAAGTGTTTCGAATTTGCTAGACAGAACGTTTAAAACGTACTGTCTTCCCTTTAACGCCTCGCTACCATTTCTAAAATAAATTCTACAATAAGGGATTACGCAGAGCTTATTATACAGCTTCAAACTAATTTGATTGAAGGGCTTAGAATCTAAACACTTCACTTAATTGGATATTCGGTAAATGAATAACCACATTGTGTCCGAACGATAATTATGACTTTCTTTGTCACGAAATTCTAATGTTGTTGACCTAACAACCAGCGAAATAGAAAAATCCGCTTAGGACATTAATCTAACTTCAATAGGATATAGTATTTATATTCAAAAAATGTTATTTAGAGGGTCAGCCTCTGAACATCATTGCACACCGCTTAAAATTACCACAATATTTGAACTTTGATATACAATAGCGTGTTGTGTAGTTAATTGAGGTAAATGTACATAAAAATATTGATACGACTCTCAATAAGCGACATATATCTCACCACATACGACATCTTAAAATAAGTTGGAAAAACAAGAATTCTGGTGAGGGATTAGAGATGAGATAGACTTTTTTAAATATAATAATACCGCATATCTTGTTTCTTTCGGATCAAGAATGTAGTTTAGTCAGCACTTGTCGACATATATAATTCAAATTAGCACGAAACATTTATTATGAAAAGATATTTTATTAGTTATTTTATGGCCTCATACAATATAAATTAAACTTTAATATACAACCCCCAGCTTCCTTATGCCTATTAGGTCACAAAAATGCGTATTCTACACTATTATCATAATCAGGTATGTTCGATGTAAATTTTTTGGATGAACATAATATCTCATCTGCGGTCAATCTTGTAGTATGAATATCGTTCAAGGTGACTAATTTTGCATAAGATGACGCAATTTATCAAATGGCTTGATTTCCATATATAAAATATTGTTTGACAGACAGAGTAGCCTGACTTGTTGTAAAAACGGGAACTATTGTGCAGAGTTCTATTCACCTTTGGTAGAGTAATGACGATAAACAATTGCTGCATATAGCGTAAAATTTTATATTGAGAGAAGCTATTGTATCTCGATTAGTTTTTTGAGAAAATAATTCAGTATATCTCAAACAAAAAACAAATCTGTATGCGACACAAATTACGATGCGTGAGGCGCGTCTATATCGTTTGATGCCGTAGTCCTTATTGTTACCTCTCATTATAGCACAAAAGTTGAGTATTTTCCAAAAGGAACACAAATTAAATGCTGCAATAAAAATGATATGTCTCATTTCTTTTGTGAAAATAGAAAGCGACTACTGTACTTTGATTAAATGCCTGAAATACACCAACGTACGATCTACAATTAATTTTCTTAATCTTTCTGCACTTATACTTACGCATTACACCGTATGCAGTTGAATCAACGAAGAAAAACTTTGTAAGGTTGTCTCAAAACGAAAAATATAAGATATATGTAATATAGTTCTTTTTGAAAAAGATCGCATAATATATATATAAAAGATATATACAACAATGTTCGCGACAATTAAAAATTAATTAAATGGAAACGTTAGTAGAATACCTTTTGCCTTTTTTCGTTACTTTTTTCTAGTCTTTGATAAAATCTAAGCCATCAGTAGATAAAATAGAGGTTCTTTTACTGTCCATTTGTCCAACCTATATATTTTAGAATTATTCAACTTTGTTGGACAGCTACATTTGATAAATACATACTCTCATTAACGTCAATAATTTAATATTTTTTTGATATAATAGTGATGTAGCCACGGAGAATCATGATTATTCTTTTTTAAAATTAGGTGTAATGATTTGTTTGATGTTTTGTATTCATTTTGTACTATTCACAATATTCTCGGTTTCACACACGTATGGTTTATAGGAAGTTCGCCAAAATTATCATGGCTAAAATTATTGCTTTTAGTTATTCAGAACTTTAAGTAAATATATCTTTTATCTACTGCATTAATTGTCTTTAATCAATGTTTGTTTCAAAATTAGATACTCGCGAAACCTTTATCAAATTTCAGCTGTTAATTTCACGGGCTAAAAAAAATGTTTAAAGCCACTGCGTTAGCATTGAAACAAAATATACACAATTCATTGCGTGGCTAATTTTATCTAATCTATTTTTCGTGCAATCATTCCATTTAAGTGTCAATCAAAATATCATAAGCTCAAGGTGTCCATTTTAAACTTGTAATCGGGCTGGCACACACAAGGATATTTTACAATGTCCTAACTGATCGTTCGTTAGTTAAAGATAATTTGGGAAAATGGAAAGGAAAGGATAAAAATAGAATGATTAGGTGATAATTTAAACAATGGATACAAATAAAATACCGATGAAGGCTGTGACCAATTTTATCATGATCTTTTGTTGTCGACTTGCCTACATACATGAATTTTCTGGTGCTATACTTAGGTATTCAAAACGCAAATGTAATATCCGTCTAAAGTAAGCTTTTTTGGTCGACAAAAAAATAAGGCGATTAGTTAATATTCATATTTATTACTTTAAAATTTTGAGATTACCGAGCTTATGGGTCATATAAAATCACCTTCTAGGAGCTCTTCCTGAATTAGCGGATCGGAAGAAGGATAACCGGGGCACTACTTTATGTCTGATACAAGCAAATACAAAATTTCCATAGCTATTTTTTGTCTCACAAACTTGTTATAAAACAAAAGCAAACCTGTTCCGCAAAAGTATTTTAATTAAAGGTACCATTGTGCCGACTTACAGTCAAAAAATATTTTTACTGACAAACAAATGCAATAGCACACTTAATTATAAAAGATGTTGCATGAATGCAAATTTATTATTTGGACTTGTGTCATATTGAAACCGAAAGTCAAATTTAGCCTTGATAACTTATGAACGTAACCGTTTCATATACTAAAACAGAGCTGTTAATTAGCGACGGATGTGTCGGTCTAATCTCATTATGTGGAGGCGGTGGAACGCTAAAAAAATCAAGTTGTCCAAATTATAAGAATTAAAAGTATTACTTTGGACTTCTGGCATTTGCATCCTCAAATTTATTCGCAGGTGTACCGCTATTCACATAAGTCTTCAACTTCATAAAAAAAATCGGACCTTGAAGTCGATTGATGCAGCGATAATGAGATAAAATATATAACAAATTGAGACTAGGGATAAATTTTTGATGGCTTCCATCCAACCAATTAGCTTACTAAGATTTCCACACAAGACTTCGTACTTTAATACATCCTTAATCCCTCGCTTCCTCATTATATATCATATGATTAGTTCAAAATTGGTCTTTGTTATGCAAGATTTGTAAAGTCTGCAATAAAAATCGTAAAAAACTAGCGCTGCCGACATTTCCAGTTCGGATACAGGAATCGGTGTAGTTGTAAAACAACCCTAATAAAATAATGTCGTTGATTTCTCTTTAAACATTTGACTATTTTATCATATCATATAAATAACCTGAACGATATATATATGTATGTATGGCGCCAACGTCACACGCCAAGTATATTGGAGTTTCCGACCTCTGATATTTCATCGGAAAGACCGTTTGGCTGTCTGGTCGTGTTAACATGTTGACGTGTAGATGAATGAAACGTTACATGTGAGACCAAACCCCAGATTAGGCTTGCTTTGACTCGTAGAAATATATCCTTTGTTTAAAGGGTTATGTGCAGAAGCCATGATGGCAAAACAATACCTGCTTGAAAATTACATAGAAAATTATGTAATTAAGTTATAGTTTCTCTGGGGTTAACCACAAAAACACTAAATGCAACTAAATATGCAAACACCGGTACTGCATTCAGCAAACGGCTATGTAAATGAATTATACCGCAAATATTATTTATATGGTGTAATATTCTTTATGTAAAAAGGTGATATTCGCATACACAAAAAACATCAAATTTTTCTTGTGCGATTTAAGTCGTGAATTTGGATCAAAAGGTCATATGAGTGCGGATAATTACCCACGCAACTTTACTAGAGGACATCACTCGATTTGTAGAAAGTCAGCACCAACCCAAGATAAAATCTGCTGTGCGTGCTATAATTGCTAACAGTGTAATTTAAGACTTTAAAATGGAAGAAAGTTCCCGCATTGTGTCTCCCGGACACGACTTGTAAAACCGTTAAATAAAAATGACCAATATACCTACGTACAAGACTTGGATATGTTAAAAACGTTTGTCTCCAATGACAGCATTTCGATGAAGCCGTAGTTCGGACGAAGAAGTGAGCTGTTATCTCGAGTATATTTTCATCGAGCACGAGATGATTTGCCTTTTACTTGACTATCAATTATCCCCAAAAAGGCTTAAAGGTATCGAGGGGCGCAATCATTTATAGGAAAAATGATAAAGAGGGTGATAAGGACGATTGAAACGTACGAAAGATATATATACTCGAGGCAATGTCGCAAGATGTCAGTACTTGGGCTAAACGATTCCTAGTTTCTTGGGCAAGAACTTAGGCGATGACCAAGTCAGTCCAATATTAGGATTGTTCACTCCTTTAATAGTAGTAACGATAAAAACTTAATTGCGGTAAGCGGATATTTTAATAGTGTCGTAATTTTAGTGATGCTACATATCACATAATTTTAAACCGAATCTCGACTGCGAGCTGTATAAACGATGAGGATTAATTGAAAGTCTCCACGGCAAAAATCATATTTAGGATAATAAAAAGCGATTCTATTATTTAAAAATTAGTAATAATGTTAAATTGCTTGCGCATCAAACAATTTATGCAACCTGGTGTCGGCCGTAAAACTTGCAAAAATCAGGATATGAGGAGAATCATTGCGCCCATTGTTGTCAAATTGGAATAACACAGCGCAAGTAATTGTTCTAGAAGGCACGCAACCCCTTCTTGTTATACTATCTACAATAGGCAAAATGTAATGAACAGTGCGCTTAATCACAATGATTTCTCGCATCCAAACGCCCAATAAGACCCCTAGGAAGTCCTCTCAAAATCCAATTGAATTTCGATTGTCATATGGACCAAAAATAGTGATAATAAACAATCAAGATTAATGACTTTTCTCATGCTTTTAGACTCGTATCAAATGAAAAGGGTGTGTTCTGATATTGCTTGCGTCAGAGGCTGATATTTAGTTGATTTGTACAATACAACTTAAGTTGTGGTTGGGCACTTAGTATGTTATGGCTAGTGACAAGTTTTAACCTGTCCATCTCTGCATTTAGCATCGGCTCTTCAGAAAATATTTATGGACCGCTTTTTACAATTTAAAGCATTTGAGACATTAAATAGTTTCGAAAAATTTCAACTCTATAAATTTAAAATTGTTATCCCAATTCGCGGCATCTGCGTGTCATATTCATCAGGTAGTCCACCGTTATTGTTTTATGAACCGTAATTCTCTTGACTAAAAGAAAGTCATATAAAAAGATGTGATTGTTTTTGATATCCGCGTTCTCCTAACATACAGAAAACCCGACCTTTATTAAATTTTATTCTCTTCACATTATTGGAGAAAGCAAACGACCATTTATCCAAACACGCCCGTGTGTTTGATTTAAATTTAGCTACAACGCTTACCAATTCAAGTCATACAATGCCATCTTCGTGTAACCCTTGATCAGGCCCAAAGCTGAGCATTCATTATCTGCCCACCGTAATCAGTATAACTTTAAAGAGTAAAATGCACCGAGTCTTCTTTGTGAGAGGGCAAAGCATACGGAATGCTTGTCCATACATATTGAACTGTGAAAATTGTCTATTACCAACAATTTCGACTTAGCGGTATGCTCTTGATACACTTTTGTTCGCTTTTGCCGCTCCTTTGTTAAATTGCAGACGCTCATAACTTCATCCATCTTCAAAAAATTTCTATAAAACGCCGTAAATTTGACAATTTTGTCTACCACCTAGTTCTTGTTCGGCAGGAAGTACGCAACTATATAGTCTTAGTAGTCACATATCCAAGCTAGTCCATGCTATTCACCACGATTCTAGTCCTTCCTCCTCGGGTCCACATATTTGTGATCACTCATTAAGCATGATATACGCTTTCTACATCTTCCGAAAAAAGCGATTATGATATTTCCTCTTCCATTAACCGACTCTGCACAGCCTTAGATACCGTAATTTGCTAATATTAATTTTTTCTGATCATCCGTGTCAAACTAGTACTTATTGATAAATCGTGCAAGGTGTAAGAGGTAAGTCTTGTTAGTCGAAAGAGTGTTAACATATTCGACACGAATCGGTAACGTCCTCGACTTATTAAACACGCTCGCAGCGGCGTTTCTAGGGGGTCACTGTATGTCTTGTTAAGTTTATCTTAGATAAAGGACTAAGTCGCTTTCAATAAATAAAAAGCCATCTTCGTTTCTTTTCTTGTCAGCGTTCCGTTTCTGCCGGTCCACCGCGTGAGCGATGGAATCCTGAAAGAAGCGGACCAATGCTTCAAACGACAAGCAAAAATCTTTTTGCTGACTCGGCTTTGTCTTGTTCAGTTTGCCTTGTGCGAACTGCAGAATGATTCCCTTCCTCTTTTTGTCTATCAGCGAGGATGACGACATCCTCGCTGAAGTAGTCGTTGGCGATGCTGGAAAATATTAGCATCGTCATCATCATGTGATACTATTACGATGCCGACTTGATCGACATCGGCATCATACGTGACGACGTTAGCGTCGACACGTGATGGGCAAGAGTCAGAACATTTTTCGCTTGAGCGAGTCCCCCCATTCCAAGAATCACAATCTATAAGGGAAGGTAGATGGGTATGGCGTAAGCCATTTACGAAGAACGGTGTGTGCTGTTTATAGCATGAACCGATCTATTGATGGCGGTTTCCACCATAGGTCGAAGTTATATCCAAATCGAGAACGAGTAGACGTATTCTTGAAGGATCTTATCGGGGATGCGGTTGTCTCGTTCCAAACTGACCTTCTTTATCGGGATGTTCAGATTTTTCAACATCTTCGACCGCGTTCCGAGCGATCGTAACACGTATTGCCAAAACTCCACCGTGAACCGAGTGTCACGGTCGGCTACGAGTTCACGGGGTAACCCGTGAAGTCGTAATATCGTGTCGATAAAGGCACGCGCACATCCGTGTGCGTTGACAGACTCTGGAACTGCAGCGGGGTAAATCGTCTTGCTGAAACGGTCAACAAACACAAGAATACCATTATTCTTGTCAGCGTCTTCGGGGAACCCGAAGCCGAAGTCCATTGGAACGGACTGCCAGTACTCTTCCGGGACAAGAAGAAGATGTAATGGTGCACGGAAAGAAGTAATAGGCTTTACCCGTTGACAAACCTCGCAAGCACGAATGTACTTGCGTATAAACCGTTGCTGGCGGGGCTTGTAAAAGTCAAGGCTTACGTAACGTAATCCTTTACCTTCCACGATGCCTACATGTGAGGGCATCGTGACACTCATGCATGATGCGTAAGCGCAAATCATTATGAGTGGGGACGACGACAAAGGGATGTCGTCAGCAACTGCTCTGTAATCCAGCAGACGATTGCAAGTCGTGAAACCGATCCAAAGAGGATCGATAAAAAGCCGGTCAATCTATAAAGGATTTACAAGATGGATTTTCAAGGTGATATATCAAGAGCAGAAGATTCTTATCTTCTGCGTAGGCCTTTCTCACGTCATCAATTGATGTTGACGACGGTACACTGACCTTAAGTGCAGCAACATGGGCTTTTCCTTACTGTTAGATTGCGCGTCCGGCTCATAATCGGGCCGGCTTCATAGCGCATTAGCAACGACGTTAAGCCGTTCTAATTTATACTTCACGTAGAAATTAAACCCCGCGAAGAAATTAATCCGCCTAGCTATCCAGTGTGAGAGGTGTGGGATGTTTACGGCCGTTCGTGGAGATCCGTAGAGACGATGAACGGTCTATCTCCCAAGATATAGACACGAAACTTAGCCAGTGCATACTTCATGGCAAGGAGTTTCTTGTCATGCACTGATTAATTGCAAACGGCTGGTTGCAGCTGACGCGATTAATAGTAGATGACGCGATCTGCGTCGTCTGTGTCAAATTGCATCAACGCACAGCCGATTGCATAATAGCTGGCGTCACAGACCACATGAAATGATCTGTCCTGATCTGCAATCGCCAAGATCGGCGATTGCATCAAGCATTTCTTGATACCTTCAAAGGAACGCTGACAGTATGATTTCCATGACCACTTTACATTTGTCTTGAGTAAACAAGAAAGATGCACACTCATCTCGGCGTAGTTGTGCGAGTACTTGTGCAAGTACACCGCTAGCCCAAGGAACTTCCTTAGTCCCTTGACATCGACTGGCACTGGCCAGTCGGTGATCGCCTTGATCTTTACGGGATCGGGGCGTACACCGTGTTTACCCTTGATTCACCAAAGAATTGGTATTTCGCTAGCCGCAAATATACACTTCTTGAGGTTGGCGTACAACTTATGCTTGCGCATGAGTTGAAGAACCTGACGAAGGTGAGTTCTGGGAACTTCAACGTCTATCTTCCCGTCAATAACCCGGATATGGACGAACATATCGTCAAGGTAACTCAGTGAAAAATCCCGAACCGGTCTCAAAAAATATGTTACACATCTGTTGAAAATTGCAGGGGCTTTACTAAGCTCTTGTGGCATCACTAGATCATTTCCACAGCATACCGCTGGGGGTGTTCACTGTTGTGTACGGGGTGTCCCGTTCGCGCATGTGGATCTGATAGAATCCATCAATCAGATCCATGGACGAGAAGACGTTACTCTGTGACATACCATCTATGATCACGTACTTTCTCGGTATCGGCGTCTGAGCCGGTACGGTAGCAGAATTCAACTTGTTGTATGCGTGCACTATCCGCCATCCTCATGTGTCCTTTCGCACACAGAAGGTAGGAGAGCTGTAAGGGGAAGTTGATTCCCTCACATATCTCGCTGAAAACAGATGGGCAAAGTACTTATTGATCGCTTGCACTTTTTTACGAGGTAGTGACCACTGCTTCATGACGCAGTACTTCGAGCCAGGTTTGAGCTCGATTTCGTGTCGAGTACCTTTATCTTTAGGCAACTCGCAAGGCACGGATTCAGGGTATACATCCTTGAATTCGATCAAATCATTATACAAAGAATTTGCCTATAGAGACTTCCAGGATTGAGATATATACCTCTCAATCCGAGTCTTCTCATCGAGGACGCTTTCGACTATCGATGAACTGCTGAGAACCCGTTCGGTCTCAGTAAAAACCCGATGCCGATCGAATATCGATGACGTACTCGTCCTCCGCGACGAGTACACAAATCTGCTTGACTTTACTACTACACTGGTCACGCAAGAACCGTTTCGGTTCAAGCGTTGTCAATTAAGTTATTTCAGCAGTTAACTTCGGAGGCACTATCAGATCAAGTGTATAAGCTTCTACACTCGACCCTTCATCTACCAAGACGTTCAACTTCTCGGTTACTTCTTAGGAACTTGTTCCCACAGGTTACTGAAGACCCAAACCCTTAGCATGAGACTCTTGAGTAATTCCTTCTCAAGCACGTGAGGACTTATTCCCTCGACATCTTCTGACTGTGGCTGTGCAACCACAGTCAGGGACTTATCCTCTACGGTCGACTCTCCAGTCGACCTAGGACAACCGTGTTGCCCTTTGGTGGCAACGGGTTTCTTTTGTCTAAGATGCTGCCCGTAGGGCATTCATCCATGTCCCGATACACTCGACTTATTCGATTGGTGGACCTTCGGCGCTTCCTGTACTTCTGTACAACCGCCGAGAGCTTGCTACACAGTGTAGTGATCATCTACACTGAGGTCTTGTGCAGTAGTGCTAACGACCGTTCCGCAAGTGAGGCCATCGCACTCACTCGCAGTGCATACACACGCTTGTGGACGCTGCATGACGTTCATCAGATCGTCATCTGATGAACAAGGGGCAGGTATCGATCATGATTGAAGCTGCCAGCTCACTATTGGCTCGTACCTATTGAGCCAAGGAAATCCCAGGATGACATCAAATTTTCCATCCATATTCAGGACGATAAAATCATCATCGTACTGCTCGCTCCCTAACGTGTAGTGGATTCCGACTACACGTTTCTTTACAGTGATCGATGCGTCTGTCGCAAGGCGCACTATCATTCTCGTTGGAGGGGTATCCCGCTCCACGAAGTTAATACTTCCAGACTCTAGTGACTGGCGACGAACAAAGTTGTCCGACGCCCCACAATCAACTAGGGCGCGAAGTGACAAAACTTTTGTCACTTCCAATGTCAAGGTGATGAGGGACACTTCATCACCAAGTGCAGAGACACACAGGGACTGTGTGTCGGGAGTAACCTTCGTCAAGAGATTTGCAAATTCTCTCGATGTTGCTGGATCAGTAGGGCGCTCCGCCCCTACTGACCCCGACCATTTTTTTATGGTCGGCTTCGCTGTTGCGGCTTTGCAACAGTATCAGAACCTCGTCCTCCAGTTCTTCTAACTGGTGGACGGTTACTGCGCTCAGCACCACGGGGTTCTGAGCTGGGGATACTGCATTCGTATGCATAGTTTCTCAGCTTATGAAAGCGATGGCATCCCACCATTTGCTTGTCATTCACAGGGCGAGATTTCTCGCCCTCAACATGACCGAGGTCCATTGGTTCTGGACCTCCGACCGCTGATCGTCTCGGTGGAGGATATGAGCTCGAGATAGCATGAGCCTGTCTCATGATAAATTCTATCTGTTATGCAGCTGCAATTACTTGTTTAAGCGTATTTAGATCCAGACGGAACAGGTAATTCCTTACGGCTTCCTCTGAGAGCCCTTTTTCTGAACACAGTAATCAAAGTGTGGAAATCTACAGGGTTTGCCGTTATACTACTCGCAAGGAGTCGTATATGCTGATCATATTCGTGCACATCACGCTTACCCTGTTTGAGTTTCAGGAGCTCAGATAGAGCCCTAAACTTAGCCGTTGGCGGTTCATACGTTTGTTTCAATCGGGTCTTAGAGGGTTTTAGAGAACCGAAAGCATATGGGTCGCTCATCTGCAGCCCTAATGCCCAAGTCTTGGCACCTCCTGCCGAGTGGGTTTGAGAAAATGTTAAGTTCATCTGCTCATCGTCGATACGACGTGCCTTTATGGCTTTTTCAAGTTCGACGAACCATAACTACAGGGAGTCTTCCTCGACTCCTCGGTACTTGAAGATATCAGTCTTCAAGGTTTTGCAACGACGCGTGTTTATCGTCCCGTCCACAGCAGCATTGAATTTCTGCTGTCTCAACAGCTCTGTCTGTTGAGCACCGAATTTTCTTAACCCTCGGTCTGTTGAGAGCCTTGCTGGTGAAGCAAGGGTACTTTCTCTTGTTCGACGCCAAGTTCATGTTAAATGAACCTGGCGATAGCGGCATGTTGTTGGTCTCTGTCAAGATACTCCAACATAGCGGTAACGCCGATGTCGCCCACGGCAGAACTCATTTGCCCTACCACGGCCCATTCGAGGTCCCTTCAATGGGCTAAGTCTTCACGTGTGGCATGAATGCTCTCTCACTTATCCATCATGTTCATGATGGAAATTATAGGTGGTCGCTGAAAGGACTACGAAGTGCTACCAGGTGAAACGGGGCACGCCCTTATTTCAGATCAACACAAGGTAGCGTGCGCCCGACGTCACGTACACGTGGCGTGAGGAAGCGTAGCGAAGTAGGCAGAACTCGAAAGCTCTGTATAAGAGAAAAAAGTAGAACTGTACTTAATATAGTCATGTTTTCCTGAATAAACCATCCTTTGTCTTATGCCAACTATATTAAACTCCAATCTCCTATGTGGTTTTCTTACTCACCACCCATTGCGAGCGTCCAGCAGCGATTGGTGGTTAATCTGGTTGATGTACCGTGAACATTAACCGTCAGGTGGAGCAACTTATCAAAGCACAATTATTACCCTTGGGGGTAATATTCCTTCAACCTTCTCCTTACGAGTAACGTCAATTGAACAATATCTGAATAGATAATATTCGAAAAATGATACAAAGATATCAATTTTTATGTAACGGGCTCACCCCCTTACACACGGATACTGTCACCATCACGTGTATGTCGTCATTAAGCAACATGCGCGTCTTCCCCCATGCTCAATTGATCGCGGCATGTGTAGGATCGTGGGTGTTGTGCAGTTGAGATCACGCTGTTGAGACTTCGAGAGTATCAAGAGCAGTAAGCATCGTAGCTGCTGAAAATTAAACTCGAGAAGAAAAAAATTGGGTCGGCATAGAGCTCCATTGACGATTAACGCTGTAGGGAAGAGCGACACATCACATCAAACAAGTCGTGAACTTGCTCGACATGGGTTATGTGTGCATATCACCAAATGATGGTTATGACCATTATACATGCTTCACGCAAGAATGCGATTCATTTGAACCAGTGTTGCTTGAAGAAAACACTTTGCGGCTTGCCCTTTGATGCTAGCAAAGCAACATCAGCGAACCACAAGCTTGATATGTGAGGTCGATACAAAGAAGTTGGTGGTCGAAAGAGGATGTCGAGTATGTGTATCATCAACATATCTGGTCACTGGCTACACATGATTTCGGTACAATATGGGCAGAGAATTTTTCATCTTTAAAGCTGCTCTTTTCCATAGATAGCGGCGATTGAGCTACTAAGGATGCAATAACACTACGTTTGGTGAACCCAATCAGCGACGTCGACTCTACTGTTCCTCTTACTCACGCGGACCAGAACCTGGTCAGTGTGGGATGCGATGTCTGCGAAGCATAAGGCACTAAGGAAGACGATATGGAATGAGCAATGGATCATAAATATGCCGTGGAACCAATCTACTGTGTCCATGCGCTGCACGCCTGTTGCAGTCTGTACTTCCAAAACAGAACAGGAAGCCCGATGGGATATTTTTGTCTGGCAGGAAACGTTGAGGCGAAAAATTGAACCTGGGCGCTATTTCGTGAGTTTTGTCCCTGTTTTGCCCTTCAGACCAGCTCGTACGTTCTGGCTTCTTGCAGGTCATCGATCCGTACGCATAAGAGATAAAGTCTATAAGACGCATCACCTTGCGAAATGCAATAGCACTTGACGGCGGGCACCATCGACATATCGCTTTGCTGCGTATTATCTCATCCGGTTCGTCGCGTCCATACTTGCATCTGTATCAGCGGCAGGGCAGTTCTTTCGTCTATTGCAAGCTGGCGAGCCATACTTGGCCCTCGGTTGGTCCGCGTAAGAACGGTTCAATGCTAATCCCTGGTCAGCAGTATAGACAGCTGGAGAGTGCGCCTCTCTATCCCAGCATAAAACATCCATGGCGCCGACCACGGTCCAAATCGTTGGTGTACTTTGGCTTCGGTTAATTGACATTCCGTCAGCATTGAAAACTACCTGGTCACACGTTCACCATCAGATTAGAATAGTCCATCGGGTAGTGAAGAAGCTCCCCGGGCATCTTTTGCTGGACGGTCGGCCGAAAGGATTAGAGAAGTGTCAGTATGAATTCAGCAAACATGCAGCATAAACAAGCAGTTTCTCTCTGCATCGTCCAACCAGATGATAATGTTGACGATAGCTCTTCGAATTGTAACAACCTCACAAAAATTAGTATAATTGTAGCGAAAGTCCAAAACTCCACCCTATCCACCCAAAGCCTGAAGCTTTCAACAACCCTGCAGTAAGTCATTACGCAATTTGACTTCTAGCTGGCAAAATCGACACTGAACCACGATGCACTTCGCCACCGTCGTGCTCTTCGTCTCTAGTGTGATACTAGCATGCATCACGAGTTCCACTGGAGATCCCGGACCCAACGTGACTGTGGCCAACCTCTCAGGTAGTCTTCGCTTCTCTACCAAGGACATCAATCAAATTTTTGCTATCCAGTTGCTAGGGGCGAATGCGACGACGAACCAAGACGAGAGAATGCTGTCCCCGTTCACCTCTCTACTGGAAAAGATGCAGCGTTTCATATCAAATTTTGTCTGTCATCTTCGAGCATATAAATGGATCACGATCGACAAAAGCGCCGAAAAGGTCTTGAACCGTTTCCACCCCAAAACAACTGTCAAGGGAGACACGTTCAAGCTTGCGCAGGACTTCTGGGACGGGCTAACGCAGTCGGATTTGAAGGCTTTGTTGCTTTTCTTCAAGATGAAGAATAAACGGAGTCGTGGCGCAAAAGTCGCGTTCGTCGAAGCTCTCACAACCAAATATGGAGCCACCGAAATGGTTGAGGTGTTACTGAAGGCTCGAGACCCTGACTTTGACGACAAGTTTCGGGCGGAAGTGGCGACCCTGTTGTTAGATGATTTGTCATGGAGTTGGCGGAAGAGTGGAGAACGTGTTGACGACGTGTTTTGGCGCATCCACCGACCGGTCGGCGATGAACTAAGTAGGCCACAACAAAAGTTGTTCCAAGAGTTCATATCCCCTGGCCACAAATCTCAAGCCATGCCTTCATTCAAAGCAGAGGCAAATGACTTGGCTGATGTAGAGGGGATATTATCGCTTTTGACGGGAGCGGAGAAAATGTCTGGCAAGCCAGGCAGAATTGCGCGTGATGTGGAAAATGCGATATTAATAAAGTGGGCCAAGGACGGGAAGACTCTTTTGGATTTACTGGCTGTGCTGAAAGTGCCATTCATCCACATATACGACACTCTTTTTTGGAATCTCCTCTTCAAATTTAGTAGATTAGTCGTGGAATGTGGACAGAAGCCGATCGGTGTATGGGACGCTCTTAGGAAGTTCTACGGTGACGGCCAATTTGTCAATGCGTTATTGGAAGCACGAGTCCAAAAACCAATCCCTGCGAAAGCCTACTGGTTCAGAGAGGATTGGCTGTTCGAGCAGTGGGCGTCGGAGGTACATGCTGATGTGGCAAAACTCACTCAAAATCTTCGCGATACAAAGGATGTGTCTGAAGAAACGGTGGCACGAATTGTGCGCGAGTATGCTAATTGGTACAAGACAAATACGGCTTAGTGCAATCGCTAAGCCAGTTCTCTATGGCGGTGATGCTTGACGGAGGGCGTTTCATATCGTGGGAGACCATGGTGCATCGTATGAATGTGAGAAGCACAGCTGCAAATAAGGATGAATGCGTTGGCAAATTTAGTGGTAGATCATTGGTGTGATTGTGTGTGCGCCATACAGAGAGATAGCCCTTCGTTTTATTACTGGCATTATTAGTGGCGGCAGGTAGCAATATATCTTTCGGTCCGGCTGGATCATTTTAAGCATCTCATTGTTTGTAGTCTCATCGCGTACGTGTTCCCTGACGCGTGCTTCTGTTTTTCATAGTTTCTAAAATAGCCCAGCTGGTTCTTTAGCACCATTTTACTGTCTGTAACCTCATGAGCCTTGAATACTGTCTATTGTGAAGTTTTTATCTTTAGTCAGGCACCTGGCAATCACATCTTTATGTTGGCCTTAATTGTGTTAGAAAAGTGTGAACTTGCAGCGACCATTCTTAACATTTGCACAAAAACAATTCGACCGTAAGCTGGAAATAGCAAAACACGCACGTCCAGTTTGTATATGCATACATTTTAGCGATCCGTGATCAATCCTAAGCGCTTTGGCACCCTACCGTACGTTGCCTTCGAAGTCATTGGCCCGTGTCTGTTTGCGTGGACATCACTTTTCCAGTCATAGGTGGATGTATTGTGGTCTTTATGACTAAAATTGCCACTCACGCGTGTTATCCTCATGGAGTGAGTCAGGTTCGTGACCTGTACATCGACAATATCAGTCAGTGCAACGATACGTTCAAGGCAGATGAAAGCCGAGAAGGATGTATTGAAATTTTTTTATAGAGCCAAGCTTACTTTAAAAGGAAAAATGTGGTGACATATAAAATGCCTTCTGTGTTGTGGAAAGTATACCAGTGTGGTGACAAGACTTTCCAGACGGCTAAGTTGAAGGGTCAGTGTCTTTCGCATACTGCAGAAGGATTCGATGGATGATATCAGCAGACAGTGAAGTCCCAGTATGGGAAGGAGGTGTTGATGTAAACAGACTGCGAAGTCCCAGAGGGTAGTTGCTGCAGTTAGTACTCTGGGAGACGACGCCGTATACATGTAGTAGGAAGGTAGTAGTTTCATTTAAAGATAATAAACATTCAGTTCCAAAAACTACGTTAAGGGCGAAAGCGGGTTCTCAACACAACATTCCGCATCTCTTACATCGACCATGACGTCAGCAAACAAGTACAACACTTGAAAACGACGCGCGTTTGACAAAACGTAAGCAGATAATCGACACATACGCTGGTTGAAATTAAACATAGAAGTCTAATGTAATAAGGTTCATCTCTTGCATGACATAGTTAAACGTAAGATTGTATAAAAAGAAATGCCACGTTAAAAAGCCCTCCTATGATATCACAACACATAGTAACATTCTCTTAGTGACCCATGGGTACACTCATTGGTTATTACATCAAATGTAATCAACACATCAATTGCTGCTCGACGCGCGCAATGCGTGGTAAATGACGTCAAATTACTTGTCCTTATATTTATATTTTTAAGTTGAAATCAATTGACAGAAGAAGAGATATATACGAATACATTTATACTTTGACTACTACTAAGATGCATCGTCGTAGTAGTTATAGCCTTCCTCTGTACCGTGTAGATGTAGTGACTTGACACCTACGAACTCTGTTGCAAGTGAGAGTTTGCTTCGTACTGTCTATCAGTTCGGAACTCCTAGTGCCCGTTTACACAAAAATAAAATGACATCAAAGTGTTTCTGGTGAACATATACTACTCTTCTTCTGTACCAGAGTTACTCGGAATATTAGCCAGAGGCAGAATTAGGGCTCAACAAGCCACTTACTTCGTTTACCTAACCGACGACTCAGAGAGTAATCATCACAAAGGAACCAATGATTTTTAGACCCTTAAAGCTATTTAGCACAATTGAAGCCATGAGATTTAAATCTGATGAAAGTTTTAGCCTACTGAGCATAAGAATTAATAAACAATTGACTATGCGCTAAAGTGTAACATTTCATAAGGCACCTGACTCTCAATTCAAAAATGCGGTCAGATTTTTTTACTAACTGTGTGAAAATTATGACACGAAGCAGGATGTCATATTTTTTTTTAACCGAAGTAAATCTTATACGTATTTTTGTGGGTGGTCGACACGTGTCAGCGTCCTTTTACATACTGACTACCTTGCTGACTGGTAAAAATATGGAACCTTTACTATGTTTGTTCAAATGGGGTACCTATGCTGTTACCGAAAAGTAAAGTAACGTACACTAACACGGTGTAAGCAGGCGGTGCAACTTATTACGTATGCTATACGTATAGATAAAGGCTATTCCTTCCTAAAAACACGTTTAGAGGGAGAAGTAGGTGATACGTCTCAAATATAAATAATTTATATGAGCTTTCTTAATTATATAAAACTACGACCTCCGATATAGCATGTCCTAACCGCTCACAGCAAGCGGACAACCGTGTTGAAGGTCAATTTGGTAAACGAACTGACCTGTAATCATATGACATGTGGCACAGTGTCTACTGTATCCTTCGCTGATAGTATTACGTCAACATTTATTCATTGTATGCAATATTGTGGAATGCTGTATATTAAAAGGATCATTTCATTTTACGCAATCTAACGTCAGTTGCATGTAATAAGATACCGCGTTGCATGAACCTCCTTACCAACAAGTCAATTTATTGACTGAGTGACAACTTTAGGGTGATTTATTGACCACCTGCAAATCACGTTGGAAAATAATCTGACTTGTTTGTCGGGCTTAACCCTTCATCGATTCTCATCGCATGGTAAACAAGTTATGCAGTGAGCAACAATGACTTTGTAGAGAGTGTCTGCACCGACGCGTGCAGCTTTAGATAAGGTGTCTAAAGGACGAAAAACATGATTTATCATCAGATTGCTGGGCTTAAAATCCTCAAATGTAAATTGATGTAAGAGTACGTGGTCCTGCAATGCGCATAGAAATTGAATTCATTGCATGGGACGCAGCCTGTAGAGCTACACTGACACAAATTTAATGCATCATTTACTGGCAAGTCAGATGTAGCTTCCGATTTAAGTCCCTTTTATGAGTATTTAGAGTGAAGCTAATAGTACGGATGTAAAAACTCAGAAGTCACGAAAAGGTGGTTATGAACAGGACAATTGAACATGGTAATCTTCAGGAGATGTAACATGTCAAATGACATAAGCTCTATTAAATAGAACGCGGCCCCGCTAAAGCGACGTGAGTAGACGGCTTAATCGAAAACAAATTTTCAATATTAGTGGTGGCTCAAGCCGGGGCCACCAAAATCAAAGCGACCGATTAGATCTTGACGATCAATATATTGTGTAGGGTGGCTTCCAAAATGTGTGATGAGCCCGCAAACTACTCATTATGCCATACTGTTGACTTAAAGTAGGGGAACTCCGACGCCGCGCATGGAAATGACTCACCGTATATATACGTCGGCTGGCCGATCGCACTCTTCGGTATACGTGGTGTAAAAGTGGATGTATGACTTTAAGGAGCTAGAACTTGGGCTACGGGTAAATATGTGGTTTTCAATGGACCAATGGGTGGCTACTCGACCGATTCGGTCGAGTGTGGACTTACAACTAAATAATTTAGGAAGATTAGCGCTCAGAGCCTTTCCTTGTTGTTCAAGGTGTTTAAAACACGTGGCCTTTGCGTGTACCCTGATGAATGCGTTAGGTGACCGCTTTCAATAGAGGATCTGGAGAGTTGCTACTCGAGACATACCTACCGGTCAAATTATTCCTGGAATCCTATTTTCACCTAATCTTGACACGCAACTATTTAAAACGAGGGATGGAGAGCACGTCGCATTACCTGAACAGGCGCAAAGTCTTAACAAATTACTATACCATGACGGTGTCCTTTTAAGAAGATCTTAAATTTAAAAGTAATAAATATTGTCCTAGTCACTCACTTAAGTAGTCAATCGTTACCTCTTACGCGATTGCAAATTTAACTGGCCATAAAATGCCTTATTTAGAGGAATTAAAGGTTGACTTCGAAGGACCTGCTGTCCACCTTAAGAGACCGGAATTTCGTTAAGATTCTGTAGTCCATTACTTTCTTTATCACTTAACTGGTGCCCTTGCCACGATCGTCACGTTACTTGGTCCAGTGTGTTCTCCTTCACCGACCCTTTCGACTTCGGAGCCCTCTTTTTATCTAGGCCTCTCTCGTGTGTGCGACTCCTTATCTCTACAATCGTCGGGCCCCATGATCGCCATTTTTATAATGTAGCTTCGCTATTTAAAGATTTATGCTGACAAAACACAATTTAAAAATGACCGCAATGTTTTTAGCTATAAGCTATAAAAAATCGTGGATGCCACCATGGTTGGATGCTGAAGGTTAAAAATATATTTTAAAAAAAGAATTTTTTGTTAAATACATTAACTGTTTCATTTTCTATAGTGTTTGCCATAGGCTATCAAATTAAGCTTATCCGCATAAACAATGTTTTTTATAACGTCATTGGTCTAGAAAATTGTATGGGTTGATGTCACAGGTAGGCCATAGCTTAGGATGCATTCATCGCAAATTATGCATCGTCGCATGTTAATCCTATCTTGACATATGATGTAGCTGGATACAACTTTATATGAGTACTTAAGCATGCGCGCAGTTTAGATTTAACCTATTGTCCTGTAAGTTAATTATATCACCTCTTGCATAAATTGGTCTTTCAATCGTTGTAATGACGATTTGAAATTGATTAACGGGACATCAAATTCTAATTTAAGCATTTACGACTGCACACATCTCCGCTAAGATGCATAAATGTTTGCATCCATATTAATTGTTGTACGTTTGTATTAAACTTTCGTTTATCGATATTAATTCGAAATTATCGGCTAATACTCGTATATCTGTCGGACGAGGCAATTTCCAACAAGCATTAGTAACATGAGAATGTATTAGCTATTCAATTATGGCGAATACTAGTGCCACTGGACGAGAAAATTGGCTAAAACTACTAACATCTTAACCATTTTGAAATAATCGTTAAAAAGACATTAACACCGCTCTAATTTTTATCAAATTTGGTTGTTGGGAAAAGGCTTTGCGTGGCTCAAACGTCATAACACCTTCATAGAAAAAAATTGTAACAATTCTAGTGAACAACAGGAGGAAATCTATTATCAGCGGTGGAGGAATTAATTCAACTCAATGATGTTGCGGTGGAGCGGGGATCACAAAACGCTGATGTGATCCCTCCTCTCAACTGGGCCCCGGACAAACGACTATCGGATAGGGTTCTTCGTTTACGTCAAGATTTCTTCTCACCTTATGTACCTTTTGATAGAGTGGGCCGCACTCTTCTCGGTAATTTTCGGTCGATGCGAAATTATACAGTGTTTAGGATAGGGGTTATCGCGTGGGGATCCTTACACAATCATATGTCACTTGTTAAAAATCGATATGATTTCAATTGATCTCAAGGATTAGATCTTTTCCGATATGTAGATCCAGATCAGCCTAAACTTCTGACCACTTAAGTTGTCTCACGATCTTGATAAACCGTATTTTATTGCTGAGCCCTAGCGCACTTATCTTGATGTTCGTGAGAATCATGAACGCACCTGGCCACACATTTCAGGTGCGACAATTGTATAACCAAGCGGCAAAACTCATGTTTTTCGTCATGTGGCCAAAATTACGTCCCGGAAGTGACGACAAGTGTCTGTTGAAGTAGATCGAACTCTATGAAATGTTGTCCGATCAAATTGAGAAACCCCACCTTGTTTTTTGACGTAGAAAGCACTCGTCACGTGCCGTGTCAATCTTCACCCCTTGAACGTTCTACGCTCCATAAATCACTATTTCGCTCGTTTAAAGAAGGGTCTTTGACTAATTGTCTTATACTGGGTCCGACCAAGGTCTAGTTTTCATCATGATCGGATCATAGATCGTATCCCACCCTGATAGTATCTTGTCTTCGATCAGATCCCCTCTCGGATCGAATACACTCTTAGATCGAGTCGGATAGCCCTTATCCACCCATCTAAACTTTGTACCTGTTCCGGGTTCCATATCAACCCTTTTCAGAAAATTTCCAAATAAAATCCCAATCCACTTCTCCTATATCTGTGAGGTTACCTTGACGGACTTTCAATAAAATGAAGAACCATTTCCAGTCATAATTGACAAACGGAAAATATAAATCATCTGTAGAAATGAGTTATTGGTTTTATGACATGATACATCCTCATCATGTAGCGAGGCTATTGCCTACACGACCAAGTTGGACTCTCCGGGAGAGAGTATAAGAGTTCATTAGATATGTAGTGACTTTTATAATGATAACCATCGGAAGAGGGCGTAAAATGTAGAACAAGTGGCGGCTCCACACGTTTTTGGCGGAATATTTGCGCATCCTGAGAGGTAGATTATTCGTGTTTAATGGTGTCTAGGCAATGTACCCCCACCACGAATTGTGGGTATGGAAATCGTTAAAGTATTTTAAGTTATTTCATAAATGTCTTATTTGGTTTCATAAATGGACTAGGACTTTTAAGTCTTTTTCAAAGACATTAAATTGATTTTTATCTTTGGCAGAGTTTTCGCGTTGTCATTCTGCCGATGACTCGAATAAATTATTACGAAGTGAAGCAGTTCTTTGTGGACTAGGACTTAGGTACATCTGATACGCCACCTAATTATTCATGCGATTTATGCGCAATGCGGAGCGATGATTCGCTTAGTTAGCGGTGCATTTTTGTCCACGCTATAGTAGCACTTGCTCATAATAATATCATAGTATCTCCGTAGTCTATGATTCATTGATCGCGTAATAGGTACAACCGGATTAATCGCCTCGATGTAGAATGAAGACAATCGAATTTGAGTAAGATTTGGTCTAACTCGGCGCATTATAATTATAATTAATGTTCATTCTGCTAGAGTAAACTCTTCGCGGACATTAACGTATGCCTAAATTATCCTTTAAAAACGGGCTTCTTTGATGTAAGCCGTTTATGATCATACTGTATAAAAATTAAAGATAAATTGATTATGTCAATTGCGTTTATCTTACTAGCCAAAAACAGACGCAAATTCGGCAGTCGATACAACTAAAAAAATCCTTTGTTTAGAAGTGCTCATCATTTGCCTGGTATAAGATATTAATGGACAAAAAAAAGTTCGTCACCCGCAATGGCTTTTAATCTGAACGAAATAGGAATTGCTAATTTATTACCTTGCACGAGTAGTTTAATCTGAGAAGAGTTTTTATGGCAGTCGGTAAAATAAAAATGTAATGGAAATAAACATTTTGGCTTATCTTTTGGCTGTGATCGGCTTATTACAGTAAACGGACAAATCATCATTTTGATTGATCATCTAGAAACATATCAGTTCTTGTTTGTACACCATCAATATGAAATAATCATCGAGAACAAGAATACAAAGTCATATTTTTGGTGATCGTTCTTAATCGATGGTTTCACCGTTTGGCAACAAAAACAACTGCAACCTCAGTTCATCGTAAAAACTTTAGGCTTAAATTGTGTCATAAAATCTTTAACAATAGAGCTTTTACTCGCTTAAGTTAATTCTCAGCGAAAACAAAGAATGCGAAATATATTTACGACTATGAATAAATAATCATAACGATTGAATAATAACAATTGCCCTAAATAAATTAAACCCAAAACAATTCACGTCCTAGTGAGCTCAGATTATTATGGCACATATAAAAACACGTCCTTTATTTAATTTGTATATCCATTTTACGGCCCTGACCATTCTACACCTTGTTTGAAAAGCCCTGTAAAGAATTATGCCGCGGGGAATCTGCGAGTCTATCCATCAGACCCAGGCGCATACGCGAGAAATGTGGACGTACACGCGTATTTGTGTTATTGGTTGCGGCCGATAAAAAACAGTCATTGTATACTTATGATATTTAATTTTAATATCATTGATTTTGTTTTGTAGTTTTATCTTTTATTGGGCTATTGCCACTTCTGTTGATGCTGATACTGCTGCTGCTAGAATTGTTGTTGTTGTAGGTGATGCGTTTGCTGTCGGCGTTGATCCGTAGATGATGCTACTGCTGTTGCCACTGATGCTCCTGCTGATGTTACTGTTAAAGGTGCTGCGGTTTCTATAACCTTGTTATACTTGTGGAATCGCATTCCTTTCTTGAATATCAGTTCTGATACATTAAGGCAGATAATCGTTTCAATAGACCCATGAAAATACAAATTCTTATTGTTTAGATATTATTGAGCGCTTCAATGACTGCAGACATCGTCGTATGGGGGTATAGAACAGGAAGGAAATGTGCGACTATGTATGAAGCGTATTTGTAAATACAAAGACGTGAGAAAATTTAATATTTTCGTTATTATCTGTGTATTTTTTGCCGATAAACCAATGAATATTTTTGCCAAAATATCCAAGCCTTTTCATTTTTAATTACATGATAATATTTTTTAATTATCAATTCCTAAATGTAAATCAATCTTGAGGCTTTAGCCTATCTGGATAATGAATAAAAAGCTGCAAGCGAAATTATATTTAGGTTTATTACGATATTGAAATTGAAATGTTTTAAAAAATTATTTACTATCCTGTAAATATTTCTAAATATGAGATAAATGTAAATGCATGCCATACTATTTGAAGAGTTGACGTATTTATAAAAGTTAATACATTGGTTTTTTTAAGATTTGCGGGTATTCATTATTATGGTCTGTAAACGATGAAGCAATCAAAACAGTTAGAATATGTGGCCTAATTTTATTCATTCGCTCGCAAATGCAAGATAATAAGGTATATATCAACTATTACATATCCTTTACTAGGTACAAATCGTATTTCCAGTAAGTAGCTGTACTGCTAAACAATCCTTATCAGGATTATGATCCAAATCACTTATAAGCACATTTAATAATAAATCAATATAGTAGATACAAAAAATCTTCCGTCAAATTATCGAACATCAACTCTAATCACGACGACTTCAACTTCATACACGTTAATGAAAGATCGAAGACGACTGCTGAGAGGTCAAAATGTTATGCTACTACGTCGCTATTAGCCATGTTAAACCTAGAATAAATTGAATTTTGGTGAAACTGTTAATGATCAGCAGAATTGCCCAATTAAACGCTCGATAACATATTTTACTGTATACTTCACAAAATATAATTCGAATTATTAATACATTGGTTTGATCGTCATCTAACAAGGATCACATTTCTTTATAAATTATTTTAGGCAGATAAGCAATTTCATAACCGCGACAAAATTGTATGCTGCCAAAATCTAGCGAAAATATTTAGATTCAGATTTTTAAATTGAAGAATCTCGGATGACGCTTACTACTGAAAAGCTTGCGTGAAGGGTCTAGATGACGTCCGAATCAACAAATCACTCTCGATCAATTTCCCCACGACGTGTCTCGCTTTCAAGGTAAGGCGTTACCACTAAGAGCTGGTATACTGTCGATACGTGAATATGCATAGAAGATTCGGCCTCTCTGTATTAGTAAATAATTGTACAAAACATTGTATGACATGAAATTTCCATGTTGAACCATTTTTTAAGTGAGAAGGAATGACGGTTTTTTAATTACAAATTTTTATATTATATAAAATATGTATGTAACTAGATGGGGCCTCAGCCATTTTTATGTGAGCCGATGTGGTAGCGTGTTTGAAGCAGCAACTGCGACCCAACCCAAAAGAGATCAGCATCCTTAAAGCTAAATAATTACCTTCCTTTAATTTGTTTTATATCAATTAATTTAAGAGTCGTATAATTTAAAACTTACATTTAGCCTGGTTCTGCGCGGCGATGTCTGCGCAACCATCAGTCCCCATTTTTCGAGGCCATCCTTGCCGAATCGAAAGTTCTTGCATGGAAAATACTTATCATTAAGGATAGTAATTTTTCGGTTGATATCAACCAATCTATGAAGGCAAGGGCCAAACTGGATATAATAGATGCAAGGGGCTCAACGTAAGTGCTCATTGCTTAGCCGCATCTGTGATTAAAATACATGTTGATGCTACCACCGCAAGATATGAAACCGTCTTTCTTTTGTCTGTCTAAATGATGCAGAAATCCGGCAAAATCTGCACTCACTGCATGATTTAAGTAAAATAACTGAATTGCAGCTGATTAATATTAAAGAAATCTATATCAGGAATAGTCATTTCAAATACACATTAGTCTGCATTGTTCCGCCATCCGCGAAAATATAGTGTCGACGTTTTCTTTATTTGACACAGACAAAGTTAAGGACGACCCCTGATAATGTTTATGTGGGACGCGCTCGGTGATACACCCATTATCCGGCTTTTCGTATTGTTGCGGTCCCAAATTGGTTGATGGGTTGGTCTCACCGATGGTCCGGAATCGGTAATTTTGGATCTTTTACGATAATGCACGGGCTAGTCCCAGTGATGACATGACTATAACACGTAATTACAACCACGAGATAAGTTTTGGATATGCTCAAGTCTAAGTGAAGACTACGATTTATCGTAGCCTGATCATCCCTAATCCTAACATTACCCTAATATTTCCGCGCAGAAGGTGCAACAAGTTCTTGAAATTCGAAAATTTATAGTCAATAGAACATAAATTGACTTTTTTTTGGATGATGGAAAACACAAGATTGCATTAGCCAACAGGTTTGAATACTGTGCACGTATATATCATATCAAATTAAGCGAGAACGTTTGATGCCAATCAATTTATATCATTAACATCAATACTTAGACTTGAATAGAGGGTGATTGATATGTACAAAAGACGAAGACATTTTTTTCATGTGCAAGGAGGAAGATATATTTTTCCGTAAAATCTCTGCACAGAAGTTTAAAGCGGACCTATTTAGAGCACAACTATCAAATATTTATGTGTGACGACGACCGACAAAATCCATTACCGTTATGTCACATAATTATCTTTTCGGTCTTTGTATAAACTAGGCTTTGAACATATGGGCTAGGCATGCCTAATGAGAAGGTAGACGAAAATAGTCTAGATTGCCAAAAATATTCTTTTTATATTTATTTTTCTTCGTAACTAGATAGTTTAAATAATTTATACAGACTTATGTTATATCTAAAACGCACCATTCTTTGCTATTTATGAGGTCCATATAAAATCGTAGTGTAAACGAGGCCTTCAAAAATAGTAAACATAATCGTATGTTTTTGTGTATTCTGCACCACCTCTTTGCGAATTAGTTTAAAAGTTAGACGCTTAAGTTGACAATATTAATATTTATTATACGAAATCGTATTTTAATGGGGCGTGCGTGTTCTGTGGTAATAATATGTATACCTTGAATCGACCTAAGTATTTGATGCGGAGATCCTTTGTATGTACGGCAACCACGAAAATTCATCAGCCCTCTTTAGGATCATGCGCTAATATAATATCATGATTAAATTCCACCTATCAGAATGATTTATATGGTTAATTGGTGTGGTGTTGTATCATCGGGTACGCGAACGAGCCACTATATCCGGTATATTCCAACCATGTTTTTTGAGAGGTATTGGCAGATTTTTTAGCTAATGTGGGGATCATACTGAAATTGTCACCCTCTAAGATTATTGTGCACATTGAGGGTTTGAACCGGCATTCATCATCTAAAAGATTAGCCTACTGAACCACTACATCTGGGAAACGCCCCACAAATTATTGAAATATGGATCTGCTTGCTCTTCACAATACCGGTATTGAAAGTAAAGAGACCCAGACGGCGTCGAGCCAAGTCTTGTAGTCTATAGATAAGAGAAGGCACGGCGAGGTTTACGCCAGTGGGTAAGCATTTTTATGTTAATTGCCACCGGATACCCCTCTGCAATATCATCCCATCATAATTTTGTATTGACGAGTACAATCATATCGGAAAAATAACGTTTCGCATGTACCAAAACATTCAAATCGCATGCATTGAACATGTATGTTGGACTCTGTTAAATATCGTGTACTAGCTGCTAGTAACATTCACTGTTTCTAAATCAAAATAGAAGATAAATGAAAAATCGTTTGAGCGGCCTACAGATGCTTACTTCATACTTTATAGGTGGCTATAACCTAATTTTTGTGCTGGTTCCGCTGAGCCTCATATATTTCAATAACTAGAAATATAGAAAAGGCTATAACGTCGGCGAAGTAAATTTTTAAGATCAGATCATCACTGCATAGTAACACCTGCTAGATATCAAATTAAAAACATCGTTGGAATGTTAAATTTACCAATAAATTTGTTGTTAAAAATTTGTTGTCATATTTACTTACGTGTGTTGTCAATAGGAGCTCTTCACTACCAGACCTTTTTTTGTAATCGTACATTCTAAATCTGATGAGGTTAATATAATAGGATTAACGTAGGCCTTTACATAAGCGATAAAACTGAAAAAGTCTCTGTTTATGTTACTTTTTGACCGATCACAATAAGTTATAAAGGTTCTGTGTATATTTTGGTTTTTAACTTTGCCTTTGTACCTATTTGACCTGTTCGATATATAGTAATATGTGCGATAGATGTTTCGCACTAATTATCATTGAGACCATGACTAACGTCCTTAAAGGCGCTGTGTACGAAGTTTTGTAATATGGAACATTCCGCTAATATATATATATACCATGACTTTGCATCCTACTGATAATCCCCATAAGTAAATTAAATATTATGAGGTAGTTTCGCTAATTCCGACTTTAAGTAAGGCCGGTAACTTCACATACGTTCCAGATAGTTGTACCGTATACTATTTGTGACTATCTAATCTATGCTAATGGAAGATTGGCACCTTGGCTGACGCCGTTAACGATGGTGTTGCAAGAATGGCTTTCACAATAATCCCCCCAATAGCAATCATGAGATATAATATATCGAATTATTTTATAAATTATTCGCCTTTTATACTCATTTTGTTCACTTCTGTTCGGTCATTTCGGATTGAAACTACGATTGACTTCATATCTATTATGTCTATTAAGCATGTTGTCTTATTCAAGATTAAAAGCCACTTCGATGTCCAAGTAACCTATTAAGCTCATTTACCATTTATAACCATTACTTCGCTGGTGATGCATTCATAATAATTTATTTCGTGCGATCCGAACAGATTTCGACGCACGACAAGTACTATTTTTATGTAACTGCTCCATCCTGTACTGACAGAAATCAATAAAATATGTAACAGCTCTGTGTACAGCTCTGTGTACAATTCTTCACACGACATATGGCGTCTGACGATATGAAGCTTTGAACCCATAATACGTAACCAAAAAATACAAATGAAAGTGGATACAGTTATTCTAAGTATCATATAAAATGAGCTCCGGCTTAAATAGTTGCAATTGTAAGATATCAGAATGTTACATTGATTGCTGTGATGATAACGAAATTTGGATAGTAAAACGTCATATTTTGAAGATTTTTGAAGTTGCGATGTTCACCATTATGTTTTGCGTTTGACCAAAAACGAATATTTGTGGCCGAAAGTGAGCGATTTAATGCAAAGTTTAATTTGCTCGATTTATTTATATAAAGACCATTTGGCCTAGTTGTGTTGAATCAGCCTTCGATTATATTAAAATGATAATAGTTCGAACCCTTTTAATGTGTTCATCGGCATACAGCGTTTTTCCACTTCGTTTGTAAATATAATTTAGCTGACAACTGAGGTGCAAAGCTTCAATCCTTCTAATATTTTATCATCTGGAAGGCAAATTCAGGCAAATCAATATATTTCATAAGAAATTGCTAGTAAAAAGACGCAGCAAGCTAGAATGAAAAGTGGATGGACCCAATCGAATCAAGCGATCTGACGCACATCTATCTATAAACCTGAATCTTATGTGTAGTCAGACAAAAACGATCCAGGATGATGACTCTTCGACACGGTAACTATGTTTACAAGACAGATTTAGTGGCCTCTGATTCAATATATAGGTGATAATGGATGCAGTATGGCTCATACATAGATCACTGCGTAAATGTTTGCGCACAGAGAGATATATCCTAAAAATGAACCGTTGTCCAAGGTCTCCATTCTGTTCAAGCCCTTACAATAAGCTTAATCCTTTTTGATCCACTAATACTTAAGAGGACCACAACGCACAAAAGGGCCCATATATTATTGCGTCTATGCTAAAATACGACAAGTCTGGCCACCGCGGAAAGTATATAATCAAGTATGTAAATAATTAATTACCATGCCGCAATACAAAAGATACCTGACTCTTTTTCTTCACGCCGATAAACACGAGTCACAATCAAATCTCGTATTACAAATGTTAAGATCATTCGTGTGCACGGATTTATAGGTGTCAATCTAAGGAGGTTTAAAGGTCGATGAAGGTATATGCTTGTAACAAACAGTCATATTCGAAGAAGATAGATCGCTCTGCTAATTAGCAAAATTAGTTAAAGCTACTTATAAAATTAGTCAAATATGCGCTCAGTAAGCAAATATGGATGCAATAAATTTCGTGACAAATTTTCTCGTCGATCTATGATCTAGATTTTAACAAGCCATAAAGCACTCAAGTAGAATGTTTCTTTCAAAAAAGCTTAATTTGTGGTCATTTACACAACGACATTAATCTTTTCGGTGGTCGCGCATAATATGATTAAGTCTATATGTCTAGTGCTGGGCAAATACAGTCTGTATTTGGTAATATGCAAAAAATATGCTTTTAATATTTTCATATATAAAGAATAAAAGTGTTGTGTAGGTTTAAACCCGAATGAGAGCTAAAATTAGGCTATCTAGTAGAAAGACCACAATAAATTAGCATTAGAAAATAAAAACAGATAATTAATTTATCACAAAATTTCGCTGGCAGGTGATCCTTAATGTAATACTTAGATTTCAGTATTAGTAAAAATACAGATAAATGAAAGGTTATCTTATCTAGCGTCATTGGATAAATACCCGTCATATACCTGCTATCAGAATGCATTCATATCAACCTCCAACTTAATATGTATGTAATCGCTTTTACAAGCCTTAATAGGGCCGATCCCAGGTCAAATTGCACACAGCTGAAGCAATTTTACAAAATATTTCATCTAAATTTAGCATTGTATAAACAAACCCTGACATAATAAATATATGGGAAAGAAGACTTTTATCATGTTTAAACAATGGCGAGATCTAATCAATAAATCATGTTCATTCATTTATTGATTAGTGCACTTTACCTTTGCAGCGTTAAATTTTTTTAAAAACTTTTTATCACAATATCTGGACCCACACTAAATATTTCGTGGGTTTTGTTTGACTAATTTTGAATCTTCAATAACAACATGTTCATTGCATTGCTTACGTTATCATTGCCGCAAACTCGATCGCGCTCATCAACGGCATCGTTCCTATTCGCCTTTGTCACCAATTGAGATAAGTATGGGGGATTATATCTGCTTGTCATTTTCGTAAAGGTACGACGAGGATCCCTTAAACAAAACAGGCACTTTCTTCCGAAACCTTCATTTTCTTTCTTGATTTTATTAAGAAGTGAAATAAGTTTATCATCAATCGATTTCTAGAGCAGATATGACTTTTAAAGAAAGAGATGGATTAAAAAATTAGTTTTGCTGTACAACTATATTCTTATATTCATAGCTCATACGTAATTAAGTCTATTCGCAATATAACTTTCCGTGCTCTATTTTTACTAAGCGACGTAGTTGTGGCAATTAATCAAGCGGCCAAAACGCAATAAAGGGATAGAAAGACATTGTAGTGTGCCGCTTAAAGCTATGATACTGCAGATATATTTTAACATACAACACGAGATCTCAAGCATAAAATATTATGAATGTTACCAACTATGCTTGTAAATGTTAATATGTACGTTTTCTTGTTCCTCTGCTAATTCACTCGCCACCTGTCTAAATAACATATACTCGAATTATCTTTTAACGTAAGCTTGCGTAAAAATACCAATGGCCGAACCTACCATATTTGTCTTGTTGGGCATACATCGAATCACAAATATTTTAATTTGGCTCGGCACAGTAGCATTGTCGACCATATTCAAATCATTCATATTGATATAGCGTAATTTTGTGTTTTATTAACGCCTTGTGCGTATGAATATGACCTTTAATCTGTTCAATGATTTAATCGATGACGAGATTGTTTTAAATCGAAAATGGTTCAAGTCAATGTAAAAAAAGGTTTTTTTATTTAACCTGTGGCAGACACACCGCGTTAGTCACCATTTATGATGTGAAATAGAATATGTTATAATTTGGGCGTGAGATACAGGACTTTGTACCCGCATACAAAATTTCTTTGTTGTGTATATAATCCTATCTATTTTTGCAATATCCGAAGGCAAAGAAGAATTGGTCTATTAGATCTTAGGACCTGGCATAATCAATCAATGTCATTGTTTATCATAAGCGTAACGCAATTGAGCGTTGAAGAGCCAATAAATAACCATTTAAGATTTAATTTTTACTATATTATAAATACAAGGTGCTTTGATTAAAGCATATTAAATAGTTACAAATAAGCTATAACAATTTGTTCGTTAGGAATCGTCGCCCATATTTTTATCTATGATGTGGTTATAGTCCCCGCGTTCATGTGGTCGATCTGGTCGATCTGGTTTTACCTAATATATATATAAGGTCGGAAAGTATGATTCACCAAAAGAACATAGATTGCAATAAATGATGGTAAGTGCAACAAGCAAACATATACCTATTTTTCACATACCAAACTATATAAACTTTGTAGTGAAGTTGATCGCAGATCAGCAACAATATAGCTCAGACTTTCCGGCTCTTGAATGGGGTCCTTCGTTTCATAAATTGATATTTTGCCCACCGCTTCCTCGTATATTCGTTGGTTGGCCTGGATGAGCTCTCTAAGACGGCCTTTAGATATATGTCACGTTCGCTATTTTGATATGGCACCGTAAAGTGGCCTTTATTCATATATTTTGACACTCCAATATTATTTCTCGGGTCGCATTCTTTTCGTATCAATCTTCAAATACTCATTTCAAATTGCTGACTACTTGATCTCTCTTGCGATACTTGTTTCCACCCATTTCCATTTCATTCTGAATTCAATCACAGTTGTGTCGTGCGAGCACTTGTGCGACCCGAGTTAAAAATTCGGAGGCCGTCTACTTTATTTGGGTACGACATCTCCAGATCTGTCTTCTGCGTTTTGTACACGAGACTAAAGAGTTGGCAGATAGAAAAAATAAACCCTTTGCAAAGGTAAGATGGTGTCGTTAGCAAATATAGATAAATTTGCTTTTAACGAGTTAATTGAAGTATCCACCTATTTATTCCTCTTCTAATTCGTAGGCGATCATCTTAAGAAATATCAGATTTACGGTGGCTTTTTTGTTCAACCACGTGTTTTAAATACCAGGCCTGTATGACAAGTATATCGGTTATTTTTGCAATGTTGCCCTCTGCACACGAAAGTTTACACATCTGGATCATAACAATCTAATCCAGGTTATAAAAAAATTATATAAAATTATAAAATATTTACAGGTATCGTTTTAAATATTCCAACCCCGAATAGGCGGTGCTATTACGGTCAATTGCACCGTCTCTTTTTCACTGAAAATTTCGTTGCTTTCTTCTACATCTGTCAAGTCAAATTACATAACGTTTAACTACCAACACTTGCTAGATACCCTTTATCAAATCCCATTTCGATTCTAACTGTCTATTTTTGGAAAATAGATAAGTGAAAAATGACACCCCTTCGACCCATCCCCAATTCTTTTTGCACTACCTACATCGTACAAGTCTCATATAGAATAATTCAGAGGTCCAAGATTGCAATTGCGATTTTTCCGGACAGTGACAGATCATCTGAGATAATTAAGACTTCTTTGCATGACTATTCGTATCATTTCGATCATTAGGTGCTATATTTGCAAGAGATAAGCAACCTCAGTTCTATATTATCAGTTAAGTGTTCCATTTGCCACAGGTCCTTATTATATTTTTGCTTCATTTCAAATCATATGGCCCCAGATCAAAATCGTCACACTTCAATTTACTTTGATCCACGGCAATTAACATAGTTCAGCTTTGCGGTAATGTGGCGTCAATAATTCGATATTTTTCAAGTTTAAGAAGACAAGAATAGTTCCATTAAATTCAGAGTGCCTTTGTTACAAAACATTCTCAGCTAATTTGGGCTATATCTCTTTAGAATATGATACACCTAATATATAAATTTACATCATATAAAATATTAATGAATAACCTTAAAATTTTTAATCAACGATCCTTACGTGAACCTAAACATCAACTCTTCGTCGTCATCTACGATACATCTAACACAACATCCTGATTCCAAATTAGATGTCCCTGATCCATATTTTAATATCCAATATCTCGAATCACTGTATATAAAGTGCGATAGACTGACGCAAGTTTTGTGCGTGCTGTAAATCAAATACGCGACGGTAATATGTTCTTGTATACAGATGCGTTCCAGACTCATTTTAGTCCCTCTCTGGGGTCCATGTCAGTGTATGTACTGATCACAATGTGATTTATCTAAACGCTGCGGCTTCTGCCGTAGCCACACGTTTATCTATGCTAAAAGCCTCAGAGAACTGACTCACAAATCGAATAGATAGCATCTTCCAGCAGGCTCCACCGGCGTACACTTAGTACCCGACTATATCCAATCTATGAATTCTCACCAGTGTAGTGGGATCAAAGTATGTATGCGGACAAATAATGGATCACCGTCCAATAATGGGATGATTTGCGATACAAGGTATAGGTGTTAACAAATGGCGCTTAAGATATTACTGCTTAATTTTCAAGCTCACGAAAAAATGAAGCAACGGTCTACTCTCGTATCCGTAGGTATGTTCTTCCATATTTCGTTTTTCTGTAATTTATACTAGTTTATCAGGCTTCGGTTAATCGGTATGGTACACGTTTGCTATTAAATGACGCGGTTATAATTTTGGTTACGGCCGCATCACGATTCGAATAAGTTGTAGTCGTTGCAGCATAGCCAGCAGATTATTGATTCGTCGTTAGATGCGAATTTACCTAAAATTAACAAATCTTTCTTTTCTGGATCATGTAGCTCGTGTTTGTATTTCTTCGCAGAAGACAACGTTGCCTTTATCTGTTGCTTCGAATTTCTCTCTCACTATCGTCGACTAATTTTCAAGTTGTGATTCTAGGCATCGCAATGATGAATATAGCCCGAGTGTGAATGAATAATCGAGATAAGGGCTATTAAACCAAATTTTTTTAGCAGAAACATGTTTTTAAGCGCGTATCTCGAATAGGCAACCGACATGCCGACGCAATACCACTTATCTTCAAAATGGTACTTAAGAAGGGCCGTTGGCTTGGAATGGACGCAAGTAGATACATTTTATTCGACATGGATTACTACAGGTAATTTACCATTTTTTTCGTAATATGATGCCTTTCGTATCAAGGACACAAGCTCTCAAGCATATTTTGATTAGTATTAATTCAAATATCTCTCTATAAATATTAAACTAACAAAATATATTCAATTATATACTGTCACTAACGTGGCGAGGACTATATTTCCGCTTCCCATCCGTGGCGTGAAGATATGAAATGAGGTAATTTGGCTAGTAAAATAATGCGCACACCTGGATACTAAGGGCGTAGAACAAATGAGTGCAAGCCATAAATTTACTGCCTATCAAAATCTATCGCATTTTCCGGTCGATTAGACGAAGTAGCTTGATCCTGCAATGGACTTTTTCTGATTAAATATGGTTCCATGATCGATAGTATTAGGTAAAAATTATATACATATATCAGGATCAGTATTACTTAATGCCGTATGTTGCAGTCGAATATATCCTATGCGACCAATATGTACGTAGGATTTAGGAAAGGAAATAGCCTGCATGAAATTGTGCTAAGTGTTTAATTTTTTCGCGACCAAATTATCAAAAGAACGGATTCAATGTTTAGCGATGCTGACATTAAGCATGCTTGTGTCAATGTTGTGCTTAAAAATATAACGAGCATTAGATTTGGTAATTATCCAAAAACGACCAATAAATGGCCACGTAGGTACAGGCCATAAATGTAATCATGGATTAAAATTAAATTTTATAGACAATATCGTGACAAATGATACGATACCATATGTATATTTTTGTATACAATGCATTTAAAAGACGCGACCATCGTCACGAGTATGCGATTCGCGAGTTTCAATCTTTCCATCACTTACTTAACCAATCTTTAACAGATAGTGCTAAAGTAAAGCTGCATTTCAAATCTCGAGACGATACAGGACGACAAAAGGGTGACCTTCTGCATCAACCAAAAGGTCACCCCTTTGTCGACCTGTATCACCTATAGTTAGACGCAACGTCTTATAATGGGTGAAAAGAATCAAATGGTACGATGACTTCAGTGTGATTATTCATTCTTGTACGTCGGTATATTGTAATCGCCAATTACATATTTATTTGTGAGCTTAAAAAACCTAAAAGCAATTAAAAAGTACTGCATTTTCTAATTTACTGTTTTTTGTGATTCGTATCTTTACTCCTGCCATATGATTATCCGTCTGTAATTAGTTTTATATAAGTTATCGTTTGCCTATGACAGTCGGCATAAACTCACTGGCGTAGCACATCAACTATATAGCTTCCAAGTGACCTGGAGGTATCAGTGCTGGGCCTATATATAACTGTATTCGTGTATTGTGGTAAAAGCACAATCGTATAACCTACCAATATCCGCCTTGTTTGAGCAGAGACGACGGTAGGTGGTTGCAAGGGCCGAATCAATCTTCCGTCTTATAATTAGTATAGTTCGCGCCCGGTATTGACACCTACCAGCAAATTTCTGCATCCTATGTAGAACACGGAAACTGGTCACTACGTACTGGAGCAACAGTATGGAGACAACAATCACCTAAAACAGTGAAAGTCAATTCCCTGATATATATAAGCAATATACAGATAAAGTGTAAACAACTAAGGCAATACTTTAGTTGTAGAAATAATAAAATTAATATTTAATATAACTAAGTTTAATATATTTTATTCTTTGTTTTTTAAACTATCCTTTTTATAATACAACTAAATTTTCGATGACTTCTTCTATCCACCAGGTGCGCGCATCTTGCAGAGATTAGTTGGTTGATATATTATCACAGTATTAATTAAGGAGTAGACCTTTGGATCTTTGGAGAAAATTACTGTATTTAGTGATATTGTACCAGAACATTTAACACGAAATTCTTTTAGGCCATGATAGCTGTACCAAGTTCTTTTAATACATGGACCAGACCCCAACTTAACCCTCTATCTGACTTATCTGAAGCAATGGACGCGTAATGCGGTGTAATGTATATCGAAGCATTGAGATGATTTAAACTCAACCTCACCTCCAGCAGCAGTGTACTACTCAGTGGTGATTCCGGTGACCAGGCAATTCGCGATGCAACAAATTCTATAATACAACGCGCTCTAATGCAGTTTGCACCATCAGCCGCACGGTCTATCACGTTGCTAGTAACAGCAATGGAGCGGATAAAAGCTTACGCCTAATTAGAAGGTTATGCTGTCAGGTAAAGCCGAATTTGAAGTGTTTGAAATAAGAAAGGTGGCCCATTAAATTAAATGGTCGTCTTTTTGTGTTCCAACAGGAGAGCATGATGGCAAAGAAAACCGGTTACGCAGAACAAGCACCTTTCGTGATGGTAGCGACGCGATGTAGGCGTTGTGATTATTAACATTCGACGTCGTCTTAGTTCACATATGCACTTATACACACATCAATGTCCAGCTACTACTCCTAGCGCGCTTGGATTTTTAGAAGAAACCTCCTTCATGTAGTAAAACGGAGCCATTAGCACGTCACAAGTCAAATTCATTCCGTGGCAAACTACAGCAAACAACAAACACTTACGCATTAATTTTAACACATACACGCATCCCAATCTCGTCAGATCGTCTTTCATTTTTCGTGAGATCGATATTCATTGTAGTTTAGATAAAGGCCGTTGACCGGCGATTCGATGCGCGTATCCTTCATAGTCGACGGACACGAGTTGTTTTACTCTGCTTCCTTTTCCACTTGCCCAAACCCTTTATAAAATTACGCCTGGATACTTGCGATCGCGTCCATTGCCGGTTCCAGAGTTTTGACGCTTAGCTTCGGGAGACCGCTGTATTAAGCTTGCATATGGCCGTAATTGATCAAGTAAAGGCCTGTAGCGGAGCTACACAGCTCCTTAAGTCAGAGGAAGACTTAACGCTCTTACGAGCAACTTTGGTTCTACGACCCCCGAATCAAAGAGTCAACAGCTCCGAGAGCTAAAAGGTGGTTCAAAGAACCCGACTCAAAGAGTCAACAAGCTCAAAGATCTTACGGCCCTTGGTCCAGGGGTACCAAACGATTCAAAGAATCGATCGCACGAAGTGCACAAGGAGTAGCTGCCTTAGCAAGGCGTTGCTACTTACTTACGATCACAAGACGCCTCAGAGAGGCACGTGTCTTTTGTTGATCAAAATGGGAACTGAATTTTATTTCTTCTTTTAACCTAAAAGAACACCTTAGAACAAAGTAATTAACCTACTCACTTATGTCCTAAATAAACCTACTATAAGATCTCGTAATCAATTGTTGACAGAAATCAGTCTTCAACAATTGATACTTGTGCTATAATATTACTTAATAGGGGATCCCATCCCTTGTGTGTACTACACCTATTGTCGACTACCAGTCGACGTGTAACCCCGTTAAACCCTCCTCCACCAGACTGACGTTTCCACAAAACGTCAATCTAATTCATTCCTCGAAGAGGACGGTGTTTGCGCACTTTAACCTTACGGTTGGCAAAACACAAAACACCATGGCATCGCCACCCCATGAGTACTCGACTCTCTCGTCTTACATTGGCATCGATGTGGATGTGGATTATGGTAGCGATACCGATATCAATGGTGACGAGAGGACAATGTCCGACGCACCAGTGCAAGAGGAAGCGCCTCATATTGCTCCAAATCCATTTGCCGAGCATGGCGAATCCAACGCGCCATCGGCGCCGCATCAAACACTTCTTGTGAGCGATGCCATCATCACTAATCCGCTTGATGAGCAACAAGAGTTGGCTATCCAACGAGAGGAGAGCGATCAGCGCCGTATGCAGCTTGCTGCAACCCTTAAGGGTAGTCGTGGCTATCTGTTTACACCACTCAATGTGAAATAACGTATACGCCAAACTACAGGTCGTTCTTTGGCAAGGTGGGCCATTGGCACTGAGCCTACATCTTCTGATGAGGTGGCGAGTCGACAGGCACTTCGTGAGAGTTACCTACAACCCCACTTGACGACTCAAATTCGATACAAGTTGCGAGTTGACACGCAAGCACGGGGAGCACCGATTCCACCGATGAAGGGTATACCCATCCTCTTATTCGCAGGTGAATCTCAGGAGGAAGAAGACAACGCTTTTGTTCGCCGGGTGCATCGGAAAAGACACTTCAGCATCATGCTAGCTCTCAAAGCAAGTGCCGATGTGGCAGATGTTTGTCTAGAGCGAAAGCTTCGGTATGATTACGCCAAGCTGAAGGCCAGAGGCCAGTTGAGACCTCGCACACGCTATGCTCCGGCTGTGCCGACTGATGTGGAGGTTGGTCAAGCGGTACCCAACTACCTACCTGCCTCCACCACTATTGGTGATAAGCGCTCTCGATCGAGGGATGACCCCTGCCACGGTGTAAAAAACATCAACGGCGTATAGGCAATCCTGCCGAATGGGTGTCTTTAACTCCCATGAGTTCTCCGACTCCGAGTACTCTCGCCAATTCACCACATACTGGTATTGACCCTGACGACGACGTCGTTTCAGGAGTCACTCCACATGGAACTGGCGGTTCCCTTGCTCATCGAGCAGCGTCGGAGGTGGTCGGTATAACAAAGGAGGAGCATGAGAAGGTGCTTTTCGAGATGAGTGGTCTCCGTGAGACATTGGGTAAGACCCAGAGTGCGTTCGACGCAATGCGAGCCCGTGTTCGGGCGTTGGAGTTGGGCCAAGCCCGGATGGAGGCTCAGCTTGACCTCCTGATACGGATTCAGCAACCGATGGCAAAGCCAACCTACCCGGAGGAAGCGCCTTCAAGTTCACGTGGGACGGATCCCGATACGGCTTGAGCAAACTAACGTAGAACACGGGGTGTGTGCGCAGTTTTCGCGGAAGGTTGAGCGTATACGCAAGTCCCTTCTTGTCGTCGACCGTAAATGGTCCAATGAAGCGCGGACACAACTTTGTCTTGAAGACAGCAGACACTACATTTGTAGGTAGGTTGTTAGCATTGAGTAGAACTTGGTCTCCGACCTCATAACGTTCAATACAACCTCTGCCGTTAGCATCAGCTTGTTCCTTCTGCTTGCCTTGGCTATAAGCCAGTGCGTCACGCACATGTCGTAAGACATTCAATCGCGTTGCTAGAAACTCGCTTACCTGTTTTTGAACAGTAGAAGGTCTGATATCAGCAAGACAAACGGCAACTCCTCCCCCACCAAGCCCTGAACCACGCCGTGGTAGCGTTAACGGAACGCGAGGGTGTGTGAGACCATTCACATAGAACGGTGTGTAGCCGGTGGAGGCATGAACAGCGTTATTCAACGCAAACTCAACCACAGGGATCATAGAAATCCAACGCTTAGACGTTTCAGCGTAAACACTGCGCAAGATGTCACCGATGATGCAATTCACTCGCTCGGTTTGACCATCAGTCTTCGGATGATCCGCTGTGGACATGTCCAAACGTGTGCCGAGCACCTTGAAGATGGATTTCCAATACTTCCCAGTGAAGCGAGGATCTCTATCAGAGACAATTGCCAACGTCAAACCGCGTTGTTCGAAACACTCGATCGATAAACAGCGTAGCTGTACCTTCACCATCAATGGTATCTGGCACCGCTGCTAAATGAGCCATCTTGCCCAAACGTTCAACAAAGACCACAATACCCGTATTTCCATACGAATTCTTCGATAAACCGAAAAGGAAGTCCATACTGATGGACTCCCAACACCCTTTGGGTACAGATAAACTAGCCAGCGGCGCGGCCGCGTGAGGTGATGGTTTCACCCGTTGACACGTTCCACACGTACGCACATATGTGCTTACCTATTTGTAAAGTTCGGGCCACCAATAGCATTGGATAACTGAGCCGTAGGTCTTCTCACGACCGAGATGACCACTCAACGCATTATCGTGTGCCTCATAGAGGATCCGATACTTCAACTCCTCATCATGGGGGACAACGATGCGAGTAATATCCTCCACATCCGTGCTATAGCACAACAGGCCTTGAACGATGGAATATCGATGTAACCTCGCACGTAACCGTGCCGACAATTCTATGTCTGATTCCTTAAACTCTTCGATCCCTAGAGCACGTAGCAGAGCTACACAGTGTTCATCTTTGGCATATGCCGTACGGATTAGGTCAGTGACCAACGACGACAGAGTCGTAACATGAGCAAGCTCATATTCAGGCCTGCGTAACAACGCATCAGCCAAAGCATTCTGATTTCCCGGCTTATACTTCACCTCAAAGTTGTATTCCGCAAAGAAGTAAAGTCAACGAGCCATTCCCTGACAGAGATGAGGCGACTGGGCGCAGTGCGTAGTGACGCATGATCTGTATAGATCACAAACGCGTTAGAGCCAAGAAGATGAATTCTGAATTTAACGAGAGCATACTCCATTGCAAGTAGCTCTTTGTCATGAACAGGATAGTTCTTTTCTGCAGCCTTCAGCTGCCGAGACTCAAACGCAATTACGCGTTCCCGTCCATCAAAATCTGTCTGTAACAGAGCGCTGCCTATGGCAAAGTCAGATGTGTCACAGACGACACTGATAGATCGATCAGGATCAGGCAAAGCCAGGAATGACGCATGAAGGAGACCCTCCTTTGATGCTTGAAAAGCATCATGATCGGTGCTAGTCCAGCACCATTCCACATCCTTTTTAAGGAGATTGGATAATTGCCGAGCCATATCTGCGTAATTCGCACTGTACTTGTGCAAATAATTGGCAAGGCCAAGCCACTTACGTAAGTCCTTTTGATTCTTTGGAACCGGCCAATCAACTATGGCTTTTACCTTAGCGGGATCCGCTCGAAGGCCTCGCTTACCAATAAAGCACCCTAAAACGGGAATCTGTTCTGCACCAAATATGCACTTAGAGGCGTTGGCATACAACTTGTTTGTGCGCATGCACTCGAGCACCGCTCTCGTAAATGGTCAATGTGATTGTCCACATCTGACCGACCGTTCATAGCACGACTATGGACGAAGATGTCATCAAAGTACGTCTGTGCATAACCTCTGTGAGGTCTGAACAATTGTGTCGCAAGACGGTTGAATGTAGCCGGGGCATTTGATTACCCTTGCGGCATAACAAGCCACTCTAAGATCATACCACTTGGAGTGCTGACCGCTGTCAGCGGAATATCGCTTTCTCGCATAAGCAGCTGGTAATAAGCATTGACTAAGTAGAGCGCACTGTACATTGTACATCCCCTTACATTGTTCTGAAGAACATCCTATCTCGAAATTGGTGTATGAGCCGGAATGGTGGCTGCATTAAGCTTATTGTAAGCATGAACAATGCGCCACTTCCCATTGGGCTTTTTGACACAGAAGGTCGGTGTGGAATGGGGAGATTTGCTCTCACGTACCATTCCTGCCGCGTGCTTTGCACGAAAGAAGTCGTCAATGACGTCACACTGTTCCTTCGGTAAAGGCCACTGCCGTGTTACGCAGTATTTAGTTCCAGGAAGCAAGTCAATTTCATGACGTACACCTCTATCGGGAGGCAAATCGGACAATGGGTTGTGACAAACCACGTCCTGAAATTCCTTTACCAAAGGATAGAAATGATCAAGAGGATCCTTAAGAATCGACGATCCACTACCGGCATCCAATGCCACATTTGTGTCCTCAAGGAAAGACTCGTCCAATAACGGGGATGAGTTCAACTCAATATCCGGTCGAATGACCACTAACTCGGAGAATTCTCCTGCCTGCAAGGCTTGGCTAAATTCGCCGTCAGACATTTCGTCTAGTTCAAAGAAAGTATCCAAAGATGGAAGAGTCTCAAGACTAATGTTGCCATTAACATGGCCAGTCAACCCATTGACAAGTGTATATAGTGTATTATTACTATTATCACTCCGTGACTTCTTAGACGTTGGGCGCTTCACAGTTGCCACCTTACGCTGGGATTGTTCGCTTAAATAAACCTTACGCCTCCTAGAGGCCGGAACATTAGGGTCCCCGTGGTTGCTATTCATCTTAGCACGCTCTATACGAGAGATCATGTCTTGAACGACATCTGGTGAAGTGTTACGTAACTCGAACACTTCACCCAGTGGGTTTACACGTACCAAAACACGTACAGCATCCAAGACTAGTCCTGAACACTATGGCTTCTCGCCAACAATGTCATTACCGACATTCAGTGAGGTGCCATCTCGGCCGCCCTCACTCGGTGGGATTTCACGTGCCACTTCACGTACATCAGAGGCATTACATTCTTGATGTCTCGGCCCTAGGCCAACCATGCCTGAAGCATGCAGTGACTCAGTATCACAACGAGTATCACTCAACGGAGTATAACACCCCTCACATACGGTGAAAGAGATCCGCTCAATATTAATGTCATTGACATTGGAGTTTATTAACTTTGACATACCAATGTTTAGCACCTTGACATCTTCCGTCCATGGCTCGCGCCAATATCGCTTTTGTTGCCTAGCAAAGGTGTGTTCGTGACTCTCCAAATCTTCGCTAGTACCTTTGCGCGTTGCGCCTAAGGTCTTAGACCTCCAATTAATCCATGGCTCATGGCGTTCAAGCCAAGCCATACCCAGGATGAGATCGTATCTCGAATCCAAATCGAGGATAAGATAGCGTCTAATGCTGTCAAAATCCAGAAATTCCACACCTAAGTTCAACGGAACTTTAGGCACTGTGACGCGACTACCAGTCGCTAAACGAAAGGTGATTGAATCACCCTCATGCGCTTTGAGCGCTTCAGCGTATCGCTGACTTCCCTCAAAGGAACGACGTCGAGCATAGTTGCATGATGCTCCGGAGTCGATAAGTATCGACCAATTATTCTCAAAGCCTTCAACTTTCGCCTCGGCGACTAAAAAGCCAGGCTTTTATCCACGCTCTGTGCTGTCGGACACAAAGCTCGGTGGGGCTAAGCCCTGTTTCACTCTACCTCGTAGAGAAGCAACAGAACTCAGTTCTACCACGGTGGGGCGCGCTACGCCGACTGGGTCTCGACCTTTTCCCCGTGCCATACCAGGTTTCTGGTTGTGGCTGGGGTTTCGACCCATAAGAGTCGGTTGTTGCTTACGCAAAAGACAAGTGAAACGCAAGTGTTTAGTGCTTCCGCACATATAACAGCGTTTTACTTCCTGTCGTTGCTCTGCAACATGAAGCTCCGCTTCACCTTCATCTTCAGCCTGTCTGAGATCCATCGGTTCTGGTTTACAGTAAGCCGAGGTGCTCGCAGAGGTTGACCTCGCAAAGCTTGGGTTGTACCCATTCCAACCAAGTCTGGCCGACTTGAAGTTGTGCTAAGCATTTTGAGCGATGCTAACAGCATCCTCAAACGTAGAGGGATGGACCCGAAACACCTCGGTCCTGGCAACGCCATTACGAAGACCTTCCATGAAGACAGTCACATAGACTGTCTCAGGGAGAGGGTCAGACTGGATAGCAGCCATCAGAGTTCTCAACTCCTGGACATAGTCCGTTAACTCATTTTACCCTGACGGGTAGACAAGAAGCGTGAGCGCACGCGATAGGCCTGATTAGGCGGCGAGAAAACTCGCAATCGGTCTAACTTAATCGAATCCCATGTGGGAAACGCCAAGTCGACCGACGTGCCACACTTCAGAGCCCACTCTCTAGCTCTTCCATCGAGCTTGGAGATGGCCAGCGAGACCCGCTGATACTCCAGTGAGATAAGGCTAGAGCTCATGGCCATCTCAATCTCACGGATCCAGAGGGTAAGGTTTTCCCCCTCCTTCCCGGAGTATATTTTAACGTCCAGTCTAAGGGGACGAGACTTGGCCTCTTCAGTTGGCATCGCCACGTAGCGTGTTGGCATAGCCGACGCTACTTGGTTTAGAACCTACCCTAAAAGGGCCGTTTCATACTGCATGAAGGCCTCGACTCGTGTATTGAGCACATCGGGACCTAGTGCAGCTAGAAACTCCACATACTCAAGGCCTACGGCAGCGGTCAGTTTCTCAAGCGCGACCGTTTGAGCCTCAGAGAGGGGTGTGGATAGATCCATCATCACAGAGGATCAGTCGATACCGACTCAGGTGTAGATTGAATACTAGTGCTACCAAGTGTAGCGGAACTACACAGCTCCTTAAGTCAGAGGAAGACTTAACGCTCTTACGAGCAACTTTGGTTCTACGACCCCCGAATCAAAGAGTCAACAGCTCCGAGAGCTAAAAAGTGGTTCAAAGAACCCGACTCAAAGAGTCAACAAGCTCAAAGATCTTACGGCCCTTGGTCCAGGGGTACCAAACGATTCAAAGAATCGATCGCACGAAGTGCACAAGGAGTAGCTGCCTTAGCAAGGCGTTGCTACTTCCTTACAATCACAAGACGCCTCAGAGAGGCACGTGTCTTTTGTTGATCAAAATGGGAACTGAATTTTATTTCTTCTTTTAACCTAAAAGAACACCTTAGAACAAAGTAATTAACCTACTCACTTATGTCCTAAATAAACCTACTATAAGATCTCGTAATCAATTGTTGACAGAAATCAGTCTTCAACAATTGATACTTGTGCTATAATATTACTTAATAGGGGATCCCATCCCTTGTGTGTACTACACCTATTGTCAACTACCAGTCGACGTGTAACCCCGTTACACATTAAGAGTCCTCTTCTTTCGATTAGATAGCCTCCTCGTGTATGAACCTCCATCAGGCTATTGCGTTCGCGCTCCAGACGATCAGTCTCAACGCGTAACGAAGAGACATCTCCCCTAAGTTGAGAGATCTCGCTGCGAGCTGTCCCCAGCTCTTCAACGAGGGAGCGGACATCGCGCTCAACATGCAGTTGCGCGACCGCGTACTCCGCACGGTCCTTTACACATTCCGTTTCAAGATCCTTGCGGTGCTGCCGCACAGTGCTTTTCAGAGCGTAACGCGTGTACCTTTCGTGCTTCTGACCCTCGCGCAATTAAACGATTGAGCGATCCATCCCGTGCGGGTCGAGGATGGTGAGCCGAACGACTTGGAAGAGAGTTTCCCTCCTCCTCCTCCACATCCTTTGGTGGATTCACACACAATTAAACGTTTCCTTGTGGAGCGTATCTTGAACCAACGTGACGAAATAGGATCAAGGACGAGCTACGTTGTCCAGTGGCGGGGATACCCACCTTCGTAGAACAGCTAGGAACCCCGCCCTCAGCTGATGATAGAAGTGCCTGGTCTCGTCGAGCAGTATGACGAGACACACCCTTCAAATATTAAGGGACATTGTCGTGCGAACGCCGCCGTTTCCGTAAAAATATTTTAGGTTCTCAATTCCCTAATGCATCTTGGACATGATGCGCGCCCTCCAGTAGGGTTGATCAGGGAGGTACGCCTTCCTAGAAGCGCGAACTGAGTTGTCAATACAACTCTGACACTTCTCTACTCCCCACGCGAGGCAAGGTAAACCTGCCTATCGAGACAACCGATGCAAATCATAACGAACACCGGTATGCGACTTCTGTTCATGAATATTGCGAGCTAAATCAATTTTGTCCAGCCAAGCCTTGCGGCCAACATCATCAATTTTGCCGGTGAAAAAGTTCCACGCCTGCACCAAAGAGATTTCGTCTCTCTTGTGGTTGTTGTGGTACCATCGATGTCTGCAAAAGGCATCTTTGTAAAATTTATGCTCCGTGCGGTATATTTTATCGCACTGGGAACAAAGGTTTACAATCCATGACGAGTCAAAGAGTGGGATTCGACAACTGCTAGTGGAATACCCATACCAATCTCTCAGCTAGCTCAAGTAAGGCACCCACGGCTTGTTCTCAGCAGCAGATCGTAACGCGTTACGACCCTGCTCCATTTGAATAGTGCCAACATAAGAACTGACACCACGATCGCTACAATACCTGATATTGCTGCGGCTATCGCTACGATGACTCCGCGAAGAGACATCGACATTCTCATGAGGACTTACGTCCTCATGTATCGCACTCGCCTCGTTTGAATACGAGCGTGACAGGAACAATCTCGGTAACAAGTTCTCCGACTCGTCGAATGAACTGAACTTTCTATGCCGCAATTCCTAATTAAGACTGCCGCGGGGAGCCGCTGTCGTCAATTTTGCAACCGTACGGTCGGGCTCTGCGCAATGCTTCGAGTCGGATGGTGAGTCCGACTCGCCCAAGACAAGCACCTCTATTTCAGTGCCATTGTCCATGAGACTACCACCCGTAGCTTCGGCCGTGGGAGAAGTAGCTGCACGTGGATGACCACGTGCACCTGCAACTATGGTTGTTGTAGGCTGCTTATTAGCAGCAGCAGGAGCATCATCGCTTGCTTCTAAGTCTTGGTCAAATTGTTCTCTGGCTTCACGCATTCGTGCAGCCGCTTCGGACGCGGCCTTGTTCGCGCAGGGCATGGACGGACTCATCATGACCTAACAAATAGAAATGAGAAGGGAAAGAACAACAAGTGCTCCCCGTCCTCAGAGCGAAACGACGGTGGTCACTTTGCCACCAATCAATCTTGTCATTCACTAGAGTAATTGATGATAAATGGGGAGGTGATTTAACGGGGCGAGCCCGTCACATAAAAATTGGCATTTTTGTATCAATTTTTGAACATTATCTATTCAGATATTGTTCAATTGACGTTACTCGTAAGGAGAAGGTTGAAGGAATATTACCCCCAAGGGTAATAATTGTGCTTTGATAAGTTGCTCCACCTGACGGTTAATGTTCACGGTACATCAAGCAGATTAACCACCGATCGCTTCTAGACGCGCGCAATGGGTGGTGAGTAAGAAAACCACATAGGAGATTGGAGTTTAATATAGTTGGCATAAGACAAAGGATGGTTTATTCAGGAAAACATGACTATATTAAGTACAGTTCTACTTTTTTCTCTTATACAGAGCTTTCGAGTTCTGCCTACTTCGCTACGCTTCCTCACGCCACGTGTACGTGACGTCGGGCGCACGCTACCTTGTGTTGACCTGGAATAAGGGCGTGCCCCGTTACACGACGCGCTGCCTAGTTCTACGAATTGGCGTGGCCAGGCAGAGTTCGCGCAGCACTAACTGAAGAACATTCAGTAAGTAGCAACTTTTACACACAAACTTAATCTCGAGCACAACCGCAAGGTACTCTTGCTCTGCGGTGAGGATGAGCATGGCGAGGGCGAACACAAAGATGACGATTAGGCTGAGGAAAACAATCGGGCTCACATCATCTAGATTGAGTGATACTGTGGACGGCTCCACGAATTCTGTAACAATAAGGAGAACGCTGGTGCAAAATCGGCCAATACTATGGAGCGCGATTGACAAACTAATTGCGCTGACTAAGTGGACCGATTTTAAAAGTAATGGGAAAACAGCAACGAAGGGAAATGTGGTCAACCCAGCGGAGCGAAACGCTCTGGATTGAGCAATTACATCGAACCAATACCATCGAAAAGTATTTGACGGTCGCTGGAACAGATGCTTGCCAGAACGAATAAACGATTAAGCATAATTAAAGAAATGAGATGACGCGTACACCCATGCCAATCGTCTTAATTCTGCTACTTGCATTGTGTGCATCTATACGATCGCCAATGTCCCGGACTCACAAATTTCTCTTATTGCTGCGGCTGCGCTAGTCGCACAGTCAGCTAGTATGTATGTCGTAGCAACGCATCGAGTATCCAGGTAAAGATTGCATGATACTGCATCCACGCCGAACGAGAAGTAAAATACATTATCAGCGGGCGAGCAACTTGTGGCTGATAGCTTCATGGTTTGTGGCAACAAAAATTATGTGCAGATGTCTCCCTGAAATGGAGAATGGAGACTCTCTTTTGTACAGGCGCCAGAATGTCACCAACCGCGCGCACATCGGAATGATACACGATTTTTTCATATGGTGGACGACTTTGATAAGTTTTGGCGGTGATATTCAAAATTGACGCCGGAATATCAAGGGTTTTGGCTCGTTAGGACGTATATACTAAAAAGAAAAATAGGGATGCGAAGGAAGATGATTTGTCAAAACCATTCAAGTGTCAGCCTCTTGCGGTTGCAGCTAAGAAATTGATATGGATAGTTGAGGAGAAAAGGCTTCTACAATAAGGTTAGCGTGACAGCCTAAAACGATTGTCTACAAGAGAGCGCCATGGCATGGAAAAGATAGAGTGCCATCTTTTAAAGATGGCGATGATTGGCTGTCACATAAGGTAAACAATCACATGGTAAAAGATACGGACTCGAAAAGGACATCATGGAAGTGTCGAACTAAAAGCAAATGTTTTTCGGTAAGTAGGGCAAGGTAAATAAATGAATACAAATTACAGTAGCCAAGACGATGAAGATCGAGTACGCTTGTTGGCGGTGGACACTTGGTCAAGAAGACAGATCATGCGTTTGGATTGCATGGCAATAAAAGCAAATCCGTCTATCAATCAAGAGCTGGATGAAGATTATTGTTTTTTACATTGCGGCAAAACAAAGGAAGAGACCATTTATCTGCGACTTGAGGAATACTGACAAAGTTACTGACGAACAAGGGATGTGACTAAAAAATTGCGCTTCTTGGTGCGTTCACGGGTAAAGCTTACCGGGTTACATTGTGGTGTTTGCCAAATACATGTGTGATCCTTTTTGATGCAGTTTTCCAATCCTGAATCCTTTGCAGCAGTACTGACAACATCAGCGTATTCCTCCTTGAGTTTGTTTCTTAGCGCAGATGCACCAAAACGTGGACCACCCACCCATGCCCAGCCACGCTACCGAGCGTCATAGTTTACTTCTAAAGTATGGTATTTTAAAATTAAGACCCATGTACATTCTGCACTGGCGCCAGGACACTCTGGACTGCCACCATTTCGTATTAATCTTCAAACTGCTGCTTTAGATGAATGTGGCGATTGTGACCTGATCGTTTGGTTCACATGTAGCTGGTAAGACCTTCTGCTCGCAAGGTAGATCTACAACACCAAGAGAGAGATTGCAAGACATCCAAATTTATATTGATACATCTAACGGGGCACTGGTGACTACGTACTGGTTCATCAGCACGTAGTTCACTTCCACTGACATTAGTGATAGTCAGTGCTCTGCTAAGTGTTGCACCGACACAGAGGAAGGAAAGGAGACTAGTGAACACGCTAGTCTCTGGTAAAAGTAAAAGTGTTATTTAATATAATTAAGTCCTATCAATCTTGTGTCTCTGTTCATCTTGGCCTTTTTATATTAATCTAACTTAACGTATGATGACGTCTACTCACCACCCATTGCGCGCGTCTAGCAGCGATTGGCGGTTCGATATCATCACGATATCGACCAATAAGTAGATACATTGGTCATCTTCAACAATATCATCGTGCTCTGTGATAATGTTGAAAGAATATCCAACGTAATATTCTTTGTTGTCACTTTATCCTTAGTGACAATATCATGTAACGGGCTACCCTATTACATCATTCCCTCCTTAACTGGTAGTTATTGTGTAACTATCGAAACTTTTGTGGCCACTGGTTAGATGTCAACGAGGCGGGAGTACTTGGTGGTCTGATCCATTCATTTTGACTTTGCCTCGCATAGTTACAATATCTATGCGGGGGATTCAAAGACGACACGGTCTACTACCGTGCCAGCCTCTGCAGCAGACGGCTCGTCGTCTGCTGCTCGTTCTCTGTATGCAGTAATTGTTGCTGCAGGCTCATGTGGTATCGCACCACATGCACACAGTGACCTCGAGCTAGGGGCCAGTTACTCTGGCAAGTCAGATGTGTCTGACTCGGAAAAGCCGTTAGCGGCATTGCTTTCACCCGCGGTGCCTCGCTCACCAAAATGCCTGCCGAAAAAAAGGACTCGCGACATGCGCCACAGTCTGTTCTGAAGTGATGATGAATATGGTGATAAGTATGATTACTCATCACCGCGATCAACTCGTGCGCCCTCGCAAAAGCGCGTTGACGATGGCGCGAGCCGTCGTCATATTGAAACCCGTGGTACCAGCAAGGAATACACGTCGAAGCGTGATGAGCTGATTCCGTGGCTTTTTTCTGAACAGCGCATCAATAGCTTGTCCCACAAGACAAGCCAGCTCCATCGAATTTCATTTTTCAATGCGAGCGAGCTTCATGGCTTGAGCTCCAGCGCGAGGAACTTTCGCGCTGAAGATGAATTTATTCTCTATTCTATTTTTAAGCATCGATGGTACAATGGCAACCAAAAGCGTGACAAGGCTTCGCTTTTGGCTGCATGGAACGAGTTCGTCCAAACTGTCAAGAATGTTGGTGAGAAGGATGGCTCCAAAAGCTTGAAGCAGTACGCATTATTTTTAAAATCGAACGCCAATCGGTGCAAGGTACCGGCTGCATCGTGTGTCGAGTGAGGCAGGTATCCCTTGCCTCAATTGGGGTGATCCTTGTGCAAGTTGTGTTGACAAATATCAACGTGAACATAGGGACGCTTATAGCCTAAGTTTGCCCTGGGGAAGGGCACACATCTCGGCCGAGATGCGTGACGCGATTGCAAACTTGCAATTCGTCTACAAGCGCCAAAAGCGCGTGTTTGTCGATGGGCCCGAGGACTCATCGGATGGGTCTCGTCATACTGGCGGACGAGACTTTCAACATCCATCAACAGCTGAGAGCGGGGCTCCCAGCTGTTCCAAGAGGGTGGATACCCCCGCCACTGGACGAGGAAGCTCTCCCTTGATCCTGAATCGTCACGGTGATTCAAGATACGCTCGAATAGAAAGCGTTGATCACCGTGAGCATCCACCAAAGGATGTGGTGGTGGAGGAAAGACCTCCTCCAGATAATTAGGTTCACCATATCGACCCTTACGAGATGGATCGCGCAATCGATGAATTGCGCGATGACTTGAAGCACGAGCGCGACCGGCGCTATGCTTTGACTGATACCGTGCGGAAGAACCGCAAGGATCACGAGGCTGATCGGGCGAGGGGTCGCGCCAATTATGCCACAGCGCAGCTTCAGGTGGAGCGGGATGTCCGCTCCCTATTCGGCGAGCTGGCGACAGCTCGCGGGGATATATCTCGGTTAAGTTCCGCGACCAGACGGATCGTCTGGAGCGCGAACACAAGAACTTGATGGATGTTCTTGAACGTGGGGGCTATCTTCATCGGAAGAAGAAGGCTCGTACTGACAGTACGGCCTGAGCCTCCCCACGTAAAACGTAGGATGCGTGCGCATCTTACGTGGCAATTCGAGTGTGTATGCATTGCCCCTGCGATGCAACACAGGAAAGAGACCTATGTACTTCGGCAGTAGTATACTACTGCCGACACTAGTGACTGCATGTCCAGGTAAGTTTACCGTAGACAGTAGTACTAGGTCGTTAACTTTAAATGAAAGAACATTTGCTCTTCCGTTCTTGTCTTCGTTCCGTCTCTGGCGGTCCACCGCATTTGCGATGAAGTCCTGAACAAAACGGACTACCGCTTTTCGAGTCAGCAGGAAGTTCTCTGCTGACTCTTTGCTTTGTCTTTCAGTGCGCTTCGGGCGCACTTCTAAGAGATTGCTCTCTTCTTCAGCGAGGTTGTCTTCTTCCTCGCTGTCATAATCGTTGACGATGCTGAATATACCAGCATCGTCATCATCATCCGAGTCAGTAATAGCGTCATCGCTATTATTGAGGTGATCTTCTTCATCGATGTTGACTTGATCGACATCGGCATCATAAGTGACGACGTCAGCGTCGACACGTGATGAGCAAGATCCAAAACTGTTTTTGCTCGAGCGAGTCCCTCCCCCCTTATCCAAGAGCCACACTCTAAAAGGGCGGGCACACGTGGATGGCGTAAGCCATTCATGTAAAACGGTGTGTGCTGGGCGGAAGCATGCACCGAGATATTGATGGAGAATTCCACCATGGGTAGGAATTCGCTCCAACTCGGAAACGAGTGGACATATCCTCGAAGGATCTCTTCGAGGACACGGTTCGCACGTTTCGTCTGACCATTTGAATGGGGATGGGAAGAAGTAGACATATTCAATCGCGTTCCGAGAGAACGGAACACGGTTTGCCAAAATTCCGCCGTGAACCGAGGGTCACGGTCTGATACGAGTTGACGATGCAACCATTGAAGTCGGAAGATCGTGTCAAAAAAGACACGAGGACAGCTGGGTGCCGTGATGGACTCGGGCACTGCAACAAGATGCACCATCTTGCTGGATCGGTCAACAAACACAAGAATATCATTATTCTTGTGAGCGTCTTCGGAAAAACCGAAGACGAAGTCCCTGGAAACGGACTTTTAATACCCTGCCGGGGACCGAGAGAGGTCGCAATGGTGCACGGGATTAAGGACGAGGATTCACCCGTTGACAAAATTCGCAAGCACGTATGTACTTGCGGACAAACTGATACTGGCGTGGCCAGTAAAAGTCACGACTTACCGTGAGGTAAGTCTTTTCTCTACCACGATGGCCGCTTGTTGGGGCATCGTGACACTCATACATGATGCGTAAACGCAAATCATGATGAGCGGGTACGACGACACGAGGCGTGTCGTCCGCAACAGCTGTATAGTACAGCAATCCGTTGCGTGTACTATACCGATCCGATGAGGATCGGTACAAAGCTGGTAAATCCCTCATGGATTTACTGGATGGATGCACCAGATGATCCATCAATCGCAGAAGATCCTTATCTTCCGCGTATGCCTTTCGTACGTCGTCAATTAAACTTGACAAAAGGAACACTGACTGTCAGTGTTGCAACAGTGGGCTTATCCTCACTGTTGATTTGTGCGTCCGCCTCGAAATCGGGCCGGTGCGAGAGCGCATCAGCGACGACATTGAGTCTCATGGTTTATACTCCACGGAGAAGTTATACTCCGCGAAGAAAGACAGCGACCTCGCCATCCTTTGCGAGAGGTGTGGGCTGTTTACGGCCGTGCGTAATGACGCATGGTCCGTAGAGACGATGAACGGTCTATCTTCCAAGAGATAGACGCGAAACTTAGCCAGTGCATATTTCATGGCAAGGAGTTCCTTGTCATGCACTGGGTAATTGCGCTCAGATGCCTGCAGCTGACGCGACTGATAACAGATGACGCGCTCCGCGCCATCTGCATCGAACTACATTAACGCACAGCCGATTTCAAAATCGCTGGCGTCACAGACCACATGAAATGATCTGTCCTGATCTGCAATCGCCAAGATCGGCGATTGCATCAAGCATTTCTTGATACCTTCAAAGGAACGCTGACAGACAGCGTTCCATGACCACTTGACATTTGTCTTGAGTAAACAAGAAAGATGCACACTCATCTCGGCGTAGTTGTGCGAGTACTTGTGCAAGTACATCGCTAGCCCAAGGAACTTCAGCAGTCCCTTGACATTGACTGGCACTGGCCAGTCGGTGATCGCCTTGAGTTTTACGGGATCGGGGCGTACACCGTGTTTACCCTTGATTCACCAAAGAATTGGTATTTCGCTAGCCGCGAATATACACTTCTTGAGGTTGGCGTACAACTTATGCTTGCGCATGAGTTGAAGAACCTAACGAAGGTGAGTTCTGGGAACTTCAACGTCTATCTTCCCGTCAATAACCCGGATATGGACGAACATATCGTCAAGGTAACTCTGTGCAAAATCCCGAACCGGTCTCAAAAAATATGTTACACATCTGTTGAAAATTGCAGGGGCTTTACTAAGCTCTTGTGGCATCACTAGATCATTTCCACAGCATACCGCTGGGGGTGTTCACTGTTGTGTACGGGGTGTCCCGTTCGCGCATGTGGATCTGATAGAATCCATCAATCAGATCCATGGACGAGAAGACGTTACTCTGTGAAATACCATCTATGATCACGTACTTTCTCGGTATCGGCGTCTGAGCCGGTACGGTAGCAGAATTCAACTTGTTGTATGCGTGCACTATCCGCCATCCTCATGTGTCCTTTCGCACACAGAAGGTAGGAGAGCTGTAAGGGGAAGTTGATTCCCTCACATGTCTCGCAGAAAAGAGATGGGCAAAGAACTTATTGATCGCTTGCACTTTTTCACGAGGTGGTGACCAGTGCTTTATGACGCAGTACTTCGAGCCCGGTTTGAGCTCGATTTCGTGTCGAGTACCTTTATCTTTAGGCAACTCGCAAGGCACGGATTCAGGGTTTACATCCTTGAATTCGATCAAATCATTATACAACGAATTTGCCTGAAGAGACTTCCAGGATTGAGATATATACCTCTCAATCCGAGTCTTCTCATCGAGGACGCTTTCGACTATCGATGAACTGCTGAGAACCCGTTCGGTCTCAGTAAAAACCCGATGCCGATCGAATATCGATGACGTACTCGTCCTCCGCGACGAGTACACAAATCTGCTTGACTTTACTACTACATTGGTCACGCAAGTACCGTTTCGGTTCAAGCGTTGTCAATTAAGTTATTTCAGCAGTTAACTTCGGAGGCACTATCAGATCAAGTGTATAAGCTTCTACACTCGACCCTTCATCTACCAAGACGTTCAACTTCTCGGTTACTTCTTAGGAACTTGTTCCCACAGGTTACTGAAGACCCAAACCCTTAGCATGAGAACTTGAGTAATTCCTTCTCAAGCACGTGAGGACTTATTCCCTCGACGTCTTCTGACTGTGGCTGTGCAACCACAGTCAGGGACTTATCCTCTACGGTCGACTCTCCAGTCGACCTAGGATTTCCATGTTGCCCTTTGGTGGAAACGAGTTCCTTATGTCTAAGATTCTGCCCGCTAGGCATACATCCATGTCCCGATCCACTCGACTTATTCGATTGGTGGACCTTCGGCGCTGCCTGTACTTCTGTACAACCGCCGAGAGCTTGCTACACAGTGTAGTGATCATCTACACTGAGGTCTTGTGCAGTAGTTCTAACGACCGTTCCGCAAGTGAGGCCATCGCACTCACTCGCAGTGCATACACACGCTTGTGGACGCTGCATGACGTTCATCAGATCGTCATCTGATGAACAAGGGGCAGGTATCGATCATGATTGAAGCTGCCAGCTCACTATTGGCTCGTACCTATTGAGCCAAGGAAATCCCAGGATGACATCAAATTTTCCATCCATATTCAGGACGATAAAATCATCATCGTACTGCTCGCTCCCTAACGTGTAGTGGATTCCGACTACACGTTTCTTTACAGTGATCGATGCGTCTGTCGCAAGGCGCACTATCATTCTCGTTGGAGGGGTATCCCGCTCCACGAAGTTAATACTTCCAGACTCTAGTGACTGGCGACGAACAAAGTTGTTCGACGCCCCACAATCAAATAGGGCGCGAAGTGACAAAACTTTTGTCACTTCCAATGTCAAGGTGATGAGGGACACTTCATCACCAAGTGCAGAGACACACAGGGACTGTGTATCGGGAGTAACCTTCGTCAAGAGATTTGCAAATTCTCTCGATGTTGCTGGATCAGTAGGGCGCTCCGCCCCTACTGACCCCGACCATTTTTTGATGGTCGGCTTCGCTGTTGCGGCTTTGCAACAGTATCAGAACCTCGTCCTCCAGTTCTTCTAATTGGTGGACGGTTACTGCGCTCAGCACCACGGGGTTCTGAGCTGGGGATACTGCATTCGTATGCATATTTTCTCAGCTTATGACAGCGATGGCATCTCACCATTTGCTTGTCATTCACAGGGCAGGATTTCTCGCCCTCAACATGACAGAGGTCCATTGGTTCTGGACCTTCGACCGCTGATCGTCTCGGTAGACGATAGGGTGTAAGATTAGTGTGAGCCTGTCTTACACTAAAGTCTTCTTGCTCCGGCTTATATCGCTTTGGAGAGCGTCTTTAGCTCTCCGCGAAACAGGTGGTCTCTGACAGGACCATCTGCAAGACCTCGAATATATAGTGTGCTCTTCTCAAAATCACTCACAGGGTTCACTACCATGCAACTTGCAATGTAGCGTACATGCTGAGCGTAAGCGTGAAACTTACGCTTACCCTTTTAATCTCAAGGATCTCAGATAGAGTCCTGAACTCTGCCATGGGAGGCTCAAACGTCTCGCTGAGCAGGGTCTTGAAGACATCTAACGATGTCTCCAAGACGCCAGGAATTGGGCCCTGAATCTCAAGTTACACGTTCGGGTCGTGTAACTTGAGATTCAGGGCCCAATTCCTGGCGTCCCCTGCCAAGTAAGACTGAGCAAATGCGACTTGCATTCGCCTATCGTCGATGCGACGTGCCTCGATGGCCCCGTCGACTTCAACGATTCATCTGAACAGGGAGTCGTTCTCGACTCCGTGATACTTTGTCATCTCTAGCTTCAGAGACTCCTGTCGACGCTCACGCGTCGACTGTGCGGACTAAGACTGATGCTGTCTCAGTTCTTCCGTCCGCTGATGATCTTGTTGTTGCAACAAGGTCGTCTGCCCTCGCGACTCGTCAAGTTCTCGCTGCAAGAACTTGCTAATGACGGAATGCTGCTGGTCTCTATCCCTTGTGGATATCATGGCCCAGATAGCTTCCTCGCCAACGGTCGAACTCATTCGTTCCATCGCACTCCATTCGACATCGCTCAAATGGTAGTAGCTTTCACGATTTCCGTGAAATCTCTCGCCTTCGAAGTCGTCCAACATGTTCATGTTGGGTGATGCGAGTGTGGTCCATGGACTTATACAAAGTGCTACCAGGTGTAACGGGGCTTTGTAGACTACGTACTGATTGACCAGTACGGAGTTCACTTCCACTGACATTAGTGATAGTCAGTGCTCTGCTAAGTGTTGCACCGACACAGAGGAAGGAAAGGAGACTAGTGAACACGCTAGTCTCCGGTAAAAGTAAAACTGTTATTTAATATAATTAAGTCCTATCAATCTTGTGTCTCTGTTCATCTTGACCTTATTATATTAATCTAACTCAACGTATGATGACGTCCACTAACCACCCATTGCGCGCGTCTAGCAGCGATTGGCGGTTCGATATCATCACGATATCGACCAATGAGTAGATCCATTGGTCATCTTCAACAATATCACCATGCTTGTAATAATTTTAAAAGAATATCCAACGTAATATTCTTTGTTGTCACTTTATCCTTAGTGACAATATCATGTAACGGGCTACCCCGTTACAATAAGAACATCGAAGACTTATTATGGACACGACGCTACATACAGCACTCGTGCATAAAGCAGATGCACGTTCGACAATTGAGGTGGTAGAGTACCCTTCAAAAAGGGTGAGCAGCTCGTTGCTTCCTTCAGGTCCAACAAAAGACTCGACATCACTTATGGAGACGCACAGAGGTATACGTTTTCCCCGTGTGATGCACTAAGTGTTTGATAGTCTTTAAATATCCACAGATAGTCGAGTACGCACTGCGCTTCGAAAGGCACCAAAGCTCATCACTACAGCCGTACTACTGCATCCTCCATTTGTAGGTGCGGCTTATATAGCTCCTCGACTCTTCGCCTGTCATAGTTTTCGTCAGGCATGGTCAATACTTGCTGTGTGCACAACCGCCTCTCGATCCGAGTACGTTTGTCGAGGCAGAGCCTATAGCGTCTACATGTGTACGACATTGTGCAACCAACCAGCCAGCAAGCAGATCTCGTCGAGGTTTGTAAGTTCCAGACCGCCATCGTTTGTGTACTCTATAAGATCGTTGCACGCGCCATCGTTTAATTGGTGCTAAAACACTTGCCTTTGCACCTGGACACCACTTCATCGTCTTGCAGTGTAAAATTTCATTTTCTTTAGTTGTAAGATCCATAGTCGTGTGGATGACCTGACGCATGTGAAGTGTACAAGAAGCCATAAATGCGGCCTCACACGATATGGTCCGGCCGGTCGGATACCTCCCTCTCGATACACAATCACTCCTATCCTTAGTAATACGCAGAAGCGGATCACAGCATCGAAGAAGCACCACGTAGTGATGCCATTGAGATGATGCATTCTTATAAGGATGGACTCGAGCCTACCTGGATGGGCGAGTGTGATAACTTTCGGTTCTACAGGCTGCAGTATAGCCGTGACGAAGCCAAGGTCTAGCGGCAAATGACGACACACATTTGGTATAGCATTGCTACTCCGCTGTCTGTACTAGCACTTTTGAGACGGATAAGCTCAAACCGGAAGGGCGGTCTGGATATTTGGTCTCTCTCGACTGAACTAACGACGTATAGTAGAACAATCAGTTGTAGCCTCATCTGGACAGTGCTATCTCAGTTGACCTCGCACTGGGCTCCTGCGGACGACAGTCACAATAGACCGAGACGTACGTGGTCAAGGAACATGCAAATGGGGGAGCTGTTGCCGCAACTTGGCTTGGACGAGCTGATGAAACGGGGTGCACTGAAGCGATGTGCAGATGCAGATTGAAGGCCGCAGACGTTGCAGCAATTGCATTCAAACAACGCAACTTCATGTAGATCTCTATCGCAAGACGAGACTGACCGATTCAACAAGCTGACGTTCGTGCGGATGCTGCGGACAAACGAGCGAGTCGGTGCTGAGCTCTGTAGCAAGATGGATTCGCCCTATCTTAACCGCCGCAGCAGCTTGTCAAATTGACAAACAGCCGTCCGACGAATATCTGGCAAGCTGACGTCCATGCACCACCTGCGAGCCACACACGAAGCTATCCAAGAGCAGACGCTGTTGATTATCCCTTTTTAGGTTTGCTTTGCTAAAAACATACGATGGTGGTCACATCATGTTTGTAGAACAGAGCGCCATGAAAAAGCCTCGACCAGAGCTCTCAAACATAATCTTGTGAGGTTGGCTTTGCTTAGTCACAGATGGCACGGTTGGACACGTCATATGCTTGAGCTTATGCTGCTACATACTCATCTGTGCCGCGATTCCGAGAAGAATTACGGATGGTTTCTCGTAAAATATGGCTGGGAAAAAGCGAACGCAACGACAGCTGGTGTAGTGTGTCTTCACTCTCAGGCTACATATCCAGATGCTAGTTTGTTTTGGTGTCGTAAAGCGAGGTATAAACAATATACGACCATCGAAAGCCTTTGACGCCAGGTCTAGCCATGTCTATGTCGTGGTACACGGTCCGCATTGTCTTCACAATTGCAATTGACTCGAGCCTTCCAACCACATCGTATGCGACTCTACTTACCCCACGACACCGATGTCACTGGCTATTTTGAGCTGGACGGCGGTCTTCACGATGCTGCTCTCGCTCGCAAGCGCTTCGCTTCTTGGCGCGATAGACGCCCGAGTTTCCCGAATCCGACTCGACAACAGAATTGCCGAGTCTATCCATCCTCGTCAGGCTAAATTTGAGTCCTCTCCTGACGTCAACTATACTATGAAACCCAAGCCAGATACATCGAAAGACGGGAAGAACATGCTCTACGATATCTACGCGAGATTTGGCGAGAACCATGTGTCTATTGCAGACAAGTTTATTATCTCCTACCGACAGACGGGTGGTTACGCCACCGTGGTCGGGATGTCGAACTTGCAAGCGCCCTCTGTGTGTCTAAACTCAGAGGTAGGCCCCTACCCGTTTCCAACGATCAATGCGCTTGCCCAGGTAATCATGAAACAGCAATCTACTGGCTTTGTCAAAACCAACACCGTGTACTACACAAACTAGTTTAATGTCACGGCTAACAATGAGACCTACGATGTTTGTATGTCGCAACGTCGCTTTGTTTAGAGATAAGTGTTGACGTCATGGTCAGTAATTTGACGCAGTTAAACGTGGAGGTGCGCTCAGACGGTGGTCCATTGTCCGGGTATGAGCAGGTGGTAAAGCCGTTCGCCAAGGTGGACACCTTCTCGCCGCTGTTGGAACTCGATTACTCGTGTAGCTTTTTAAGTCAAAGCTTAAGTCTATTTGTTGGCTATTCGTAGAAAGCATGGTAGGATTTTCGGTGGAGACGTTTTTTTGTCGTTGCATTGGCATATACAGAGCAAGATTGTGCAATGAAACAACAATTCTTGACGTGTAACGTCTTCTGTTAATATTTTACTTGTCTTGTGGAGAAAAAAGAAGGTTTTAGATTCCGCGTGGCTTGATCGAAATATAGCAAAACAGTCTATGTCTCAGTGCACCTTAGCGGTCCTCGATGACTTCGAAGGTCTTGTCTTACTCGAGCATCGACACATTTTCCTTGTCCCCACCACTTGCCGAGCAAACGTCGCTTCTGTAGCATGGCTCAGCATGTCGAGATTAATATCAATATGTTGCTGCATCGTGCTTGCAAAGAGCACGACAGACGGTGCCATTGCGATAATCTATACGTCGCCCACTTTCCCTCGTCGGGGTGATAATGCCCTTTGTCTTGGATTCTCTCTTTGCGCCATTTAGTCCAAGAGCGACCGAGCATGTTCATCGAGAGAAAAGCACGTCGCTTACACTTGCTTACGATCACACGTTCATATTTGGAGTTCTGCGACTCATGTAGCTACGGCAACTGCATACTGCTGCTGCTAATCAATTTCGTGTTCGAATCGTCAATAATAACGAGATACACGAAACGCTATATCTAGACATAATGGACCGTAAACCAGCGCTATGATATTAGACGACGAGCGGTATCATCTGACATGTTTGAAACGAAGTTGCGAGCCTTTCTGATAACTTTCTACATAGTTAGCGATAAGTTTCTTCCCGCAGGCATGCCAGCAATACTCGATAGATTCGCAGTCCAGGCTTTTTAATGATAATCTTCACGCAGAGACGGAGGTTCGAACACCGATTCATTATTTATGAATAAAATGGAATAATGTGGACAATCTTATAATTTCGCCAATCGATTTAAGCTAAGTACTTCCAATATACTGCATTTCAATAGGTATAAAAGTCTGCTCGCATCGATATATATAATTATTTTGGTATGAACATTCACACAACCTTAAACAGAGACCGATTCTCATACTCCTTCATCGTTATTATTTAATCCATTTGGATTCGAGTGCGCATTTTGGCCATGACATGACTTTTTACCTAAGTGTATGTTAAGAAGAGTATTCTTTAATTACTATGGCATGGATTGTCATTGTCATCACGTCAGCTGGTATGCGAGAAAATTGACAATGACCGATCTAGATATTTAAAATTGGCTCGCAGCATACAAACTAAATCCTCGCGCCAAGGTGTTCTGATTTTGATAGAGTTTCCTGTTAGTTTTACAAGTACTACTTTGATCAATTTCCATAACATCGGCACGAAATTATCTATTTGTATCTTCTCGAGCACTTTTTGATGTCAACTGTTCTGACCAACGATACACCATATTCTATTATTATGACGAAGAGAGCAATCAAGCCTTTTTTGAGTATGCATGCAAATATCATTTATCGAAACTAGTACAATCATAGAGTTACTATCTGCCTTGTCTGTAGTAGATTCTGCAACACAATAACAGACATTTTAATGGCCTTTTTATTGTTGCATGTAACTCACTCGTAACAGAAGCCCATTAAACTTTCGCGAGAATATGGCTGATTTTTGGGTAAATTCATCATCTTAGTCGACCAAAATCATTTTTCTGATTGCAGGATACAATGCAAACAAAAAACAACGAGTCATATGCGTCGCGGAGTACCAAGTATATTAACCATCTCTGGTTACGTGTAAGCACTAAATAATTTCGCTGTGGTAGAGTCAGTACCATGTCATTTTCCTAGACAACGTCATACTAGTATCACCTACGTAAATTTGAATTTGGTAGCCATTAACTTGTACATTTTTTGCGCGTACCTAAGAAACCTCATTTCTTTATCACGCTGTCGCATCAATTTACAAGATTCGCAACCGTACAATCTATGGCCATAATAAAGATTTTGAACTAGGCATTTCACACTTTTGAACCTTCATAAAATTCTCTAATATTATGTAAGCACTGACAAAGGTCTGTCAACATTATCCTCGCAACAACGAGTAGGGTTATACATCGCTTCTAGAATTCGAACATGTACGTGAAGCACCATTAAGATCGAGTTGATCGACTTCTTGTGCATTTTTCTCGATGAACATATTTTGTATATTTTGATCCAAACTGCGCTATTCTCCTATAAGCAGAAGTTTATCCTTTCATTCACCTTGAAATGACCTACACATGGTGTTATCCACGTGTACTACTAGCGTAATTTTTTTTAATAAATATCGAGTTCTGACACCATCTTGTATTTAAAAAGGCTTTAAGAGTTTTGCCACGCTGTTCCGCGACCCTCATTATTCTCAACGTACAAAAGAAAATTATGTCTGATGAATTTGCCAGCTACTAAAAGGCTGCTGGAGCCAAGACAATATACTATCTATCCTAACGCCGACGAAACTAGTGATACAAGTCTCAAAATTTAACCTGCATCCCGATTTGTCGTATACACCTACTTAAAATGTAGGCAACTTGCAACTAATGCTGAGATTGCGAATATCGATGATTGATTAATTTGAAAACACTTTCGTATTGCAGCTTTTCTATTCTGATTTGTTCACCCAATTTGACCTGCAATCGAATTCTAGTTACTTCTATTGACCCTATTTCCCCCGTAGGTATAATCTCCATTATCCATAAAAGGCATGGGTGCTACCCATCTGCATCGGTATTTATCGGCCTTGTCACTAGACATTACTTCGTCAAAGATGTCTTATTTAAACACTTAAGAGCGATAAACTAAATCGTAATCATCACGCCGCAGACAAAAACCTTTCATTCTTACATCGTCGTAACAAGTGAAGATGTTGGAAGAACAGTAGGTTATCCTAAATTTTATATAATATCCCAACGCCGCGCATGTGTTGCGTTCTTTTTTAGACGTACTCGTTGCAATATAATCTACCAACCTTGAATGCTATTTATAACTTACGAAACGACCATATCATAATCAATTTACAAGACTTAATGTAATTTAGGGACATAATTCGCGTTCACCAGACATTTTCAAAATTAGATTCTCGTCATTACATCGAACGATATACTGCTTCAGATCTTATATTGTATCATTACAGATGATCTTCAAGTACAATTGCCCTAAATCACTAAAAATTAATAAGACGAGTTCTTGCCTGTTTAGAGGACCAATTAACACAATGTTTTGATGTTCAACTGTGGTGAAGCGACCAGTGAAATTTGCTATTTGAGAACGGATCGCGCTCCAGATATACCCAAATTAGCAATCGGTTGGCAAAGCCGATCCCACACTTGGTCGGATCACGTTCTTTGGACTGTTAGATAGAGCCGGATATCAGATTATAAAGGATGGGACCTGCGGTGTCAGATAAAGTGTGATGGGCGAAGGGTACGAGTCACTTAGATGGGTCACAGTCAAGGGGACGATTTCGTAGGTGATCAGGCGATCAAGAACGGAACTACGATTAAGGAGGCGATCGAAATCATTATCGGCGATCAGGTTGGTGTGGACCACGACAAGCGATCGCGATCCGAGGGGTGTGTGCCACACCATATAACCCGCGATCAGCAAGGGGATCGCGTTTAAGGAGACGATCGAGATCGTGATTGGTGATCAGGTATGTGATCGCGGTCAAGCTAGTGTGAGTTACACCACACGATCGGCGACCAAAAAGGCGACAGTGATCGGACAAGCATAAAGGTGAGTGCCACGCAAGCACAAGGTTGCTACTTTCTAGAGAAAGAGACACGTGGCGTGCGGTGTATACGATATGGGAATAGGAAAGGGGTTGTTAAGTTTGATTGGTTACCGTTTAACAGAGTTCAATTTAATCCCTTCTACGCAAGATGTGTGGCTACCTCCTCGTCAGGAACCCATATTAGCCTCTCGGCATTGAGTATGCCACGCTTCTCTGAAACAAAGCTTATCGATAACATGGCGTTTCGTCTGCGCGCGACGTGGCGAATTACCGGGCTGTAATTCATATTGGCCTCCCGATTTTTCATGGTTTCTGCGCGTCCGAGCCGTATAAGTCCCCGGATCGTCTAGCTAAGAATGCACTCTAAATTGAATTTATGCGCTCGGTTGCGTAATTAATTGCTTCGAAATGGATCAGTCTGGGCAAGAGTCGCGGAAACTTCCCGGCAGGAATGTATGCTGGACTCCCGATTATCAAGGCAAGAAAATTGCGCTTACAAAGATGAAGTAATACCCAAAAATTTTGCCCAAGACCATTCTTACATGCTAGAACTGATGGTTTAGTCACAGAGTAATCGAAAATTTAGTTTGCTTATCAAGAAAATGCGTCGTTTCTTTCAGGATGGAGTGTTCGGCCACCCGACGTCACAGACTACGCTACATCTGCACAATTGTCGCACTGTGTTGTTTGGCCAGGTGCGTCCAAAGGAATCTAACCCATTCAATTATTATCGGATGCAGGAATATTTTTCTGGTTGAAGACTAAAGATCACGAGTCGGCTCAAGTGGTGAGAAGGCTCGCGAATCGAGGTATATATTTTGGATAAGGCGGTCTGTTACAGATCAGGGTGACCCATATCAAGCACCCTATATGTATACAGGTGATCCAGTGATGAATTCCACGAGATCACGCCAACCCCGATCCTGGTGTGGAGATTTCCACACCGAGATCGAACCTCGACCCCATCGCAAACACGTTCAAGTTTTCCATCGACAAGAATCCACCTGTTAGAGTTCAACCTGCCCCACCTAAGAATGCACAAGGCAAGGAAGTCTATCAAGAACAAAGAATTGGAGTTCCTCCTCCATTAATCGATCGTCCGGTCACCTGTAGAGAATAAATATCATATCCTAAAAAGGGTTATCACCACTCAACCACAATAGTGCGCGTGCGTGAATCTTCTGGTGAATCGGGTTTTTACAATGAGTCCCTGAGTAAATGTGTGGAGATTAAACTGAACCTGGGATGGAAGCGTCGAAGTCGAAGACACCGCCACAGATGCGTATGTCGAAAGGAATTCTAATTCATCTGATTTCAAGAGGGGCTCTGGGGACAAGAAAGTAAAAGTGGAGAATCGATCACTCGATTCGGAAGAAAAACATCGACTCCTTCTTGAGGTTTCTTCGATAACCACCGCAGATTGTGCTAAGAAACATTATTCGCATGGTGAAAACCGATCGGTTGAAACTGAGAAAGAGTTTATCAAGATCACGTCCTTATTCTCTAGAAGAGAGAAATCGAGGACGACGAGGGTGAAGAAGACAACGACCTAACTCGACCAACGCGATCAAGTAATAAACATAATCGCGAAACCGTTCAAGTATGTCAGGATGAATTATGGCAGAAGGGTGGCAACGTGAAGAGTTGACCAAGGCTTACGATCGGAAGATGCTAAGGAATATACTATCAAGTGACCCAGTACTCCAAGTGGAGAAGCCAAAGCTTATCCATGAGATATAAGGTCTAGAATCGATCTCAGTAAGTGCATTGAACATTCTGGAGGGAATATACGGGATCACGCAACTGTCGCATGTGGCTAGATTCTTGGCGTAAATGTTAAGAGTGAGGAAACTATTGGAGTCTGATCAAGATTAACTTCACCTACGCATGCTTATCGCTAAATACGAAGCTAGTTCTTATCACAGGCAAAACTAAGATCGAGAATCAAGCAATTACCGCGATCACGGACCTATCGAGAGAATACCACACCGTATCCTCGCAGTGTTCTTCAGCGGAATCCCATATCAATTCAGATGACTCGATCGGTATTCAGCGAATGTATCTATGCATCAGTGTTTTCTCTCAACTGGTTGATCGCGCCAAATGAATAAAGGCTGAGTCGGGATCATCTGCAATACGCGCCACCGAATATGACACATCGTCTATTCAAGGAAAACTACTCTCTTACATCGGTAACGCTATAGAGCGCTTCGGACAGATATAACGGAGTCAAGCCTGCCAAGCAATCTAGATGCCAAGTCAGGCGATATAGATGCCAAGTCAGTCTATCTAGATGTCAAGAGGTCGAGAAACTTATTGCCCGGATGTCGAGATGGAATTGATCGGATCGCGTCAAGACCGATCGGATATGGGCTATCCCGGAAAATGCATCTCATAAAATTCGGATCAGAAGGACTTGAGGCGCCGCCAATGGCGCGTGCGAACGTTTCGATGAACCAAGGACTTCCTCCTCAGCGCATTCGTTTCTCCGTGATCAACGAATAAATGGAGTTCAATGGCAGAGATCGTGAAGAAGACCGCGCTAGATGCTGGATCAGCAAGGTCAAGTCAGCATTCTTAAGGGACCATATTTAGGATGACAAAAAATACCGGGTGTTGGTGTTTACGGACCGGACCGGATCGACATTAGCACCCTCAATTGAGTCGAACTGCTTGCCGCATGTGGAAATATCTACTGAATGGATTCATAATGCATTGTTTGGGACATAATGTGTGGAATTCTAGACGGTATTACCACGTGCGCAAAAGGCCGGAAGAAACCCTCTATAGTACTTTTTCGATTAAATGGAGAAGCGATTCGAGCCAAGGGTCGCTATTGGATATGGTGGACCCGCTAAGAGGCGTGAACATGTGGAACCCTTATTTCCACGCTAAATGATCGTGATTTAGTATACTAGCTACCTTTACTGCGATTATCGGATGCCAACGATATTGAGGAAACGTTTCGTGCGTATCGGTGAATACAAAAGCGGTTTATGAAGGTGTCGATGGGACCGGGCGAGTTCATTAGATACAAAAGTCCCATGCTGATCGGAAACCGTCATAATTTACCCGAGCAGTACGAGAGCTCAAGGTGGAACGCGAGAACAGTAGTTCGCAGTCGAAAGCGAGTGGATCGGAAGATGTCGCGGACCGGGGTAGGATTTGTGCAAGTAACGTCTCTAATCAAGTGATGTTAAAAGAATATCTTAGTATGTCTCATGATGATGCTGATCGGGAGGAGTTACGTGATCACGGAAAACGATCGAAAGCTTGCACGCACTGTGGATTGATCAGCATTATGATCGGAGCTGCTGGAGGAGATTTACTTGCCAGAAGTGCGGTCGAAAATGGCATCCATCAGGCAAGTGTATTCACGCGTGTAAAACTTGTGCAATAGTGCTCTAAAATGGCAATTGCTAATTGAGATAGTTTCACAATCTGATGCGCAAATGGTATGTGCCCACCAAAAACGCAGGAATGATATCTTCCGAGGCGGAGGAGATGTTTAAATAGAACGCTCGCTAGGATGGATTTTGGTATTAGCCGAGCGTCCTAGTCTCTGCATATATGCATTCGTTAAGGACAATTGAAGGATTATGAAAACAACGATCAGACCGAGCCGATCGCTAATATACTTAATGATCTAGCTTGTATCCTTGCAATCTCAAGTGTGAAACAAATTGATCAACACACTCGATCATCTTTTAAAATGGAGCTTTATCTCGCAGCAGGGTACCACGTGTGTACTGAAAATATCTCACCCCTGGAAAGTGGTTTAGCAGGCGAAAGCGAGTGCAAGATCAATCATGAGAATGCCACAATGCTGTTCGATTGCGGTGCTAAAGTGTCCATCATCGATAACATCGTTGCTCGTAAGTTAGAGTTCATGATAGACGTAAGCCAAACTCAGGAATGTGTCGGTATAGGCGTAGACGCATACAGGAAAGTTAAGCTCACAAAGATCAAGATCATATCGGACGGTTGCCTAGTATATTTTCGGAGGATGGGTCGGCGATCGAGTGGGTCAAGAGTCCATTCTTGGCATGGTCTTCATTGTCCCGGCCGAATCCGCTTATATCCAGCGGGCTAAATTCATTTCTACCCGATTAAGTCGGCATTTTCTATCGGGGAGTAAACCTCTCTATAGATCAACTTGAATGATCAATATGTAATGATCTTAGTCGGCAAACCCAACGAAGTGGGGATAGGTGTCGCGCTACCAATAGCTTAACTTTGGGTCCGACAAAACGTGGAAATGAAGCCAAGTGTGACGAACAGGCCGGGACAAATCAACTACCTACAGATCACCAACTTAGGTGATCGCGAGGTGATTTTGCGCGGGGGAACCTCACTCGAATTTTGGATGGTAGCAGACATCATACCTCCATCGCAATAAGACGTGTCTGTGGGGTGGCGACGTTATATTGAATGGCAAAAGCTATCTTTTAAAGCTATAATTGATCGGACAGAAGTCTCATTAGAAACGTATGAAGAGCCATTGGTCAAGCAGGGATCATATCCTACGCCAAGCAAGATTTCAAACGCCAAAAAGTAAAGATAGAAGAATAGTAGAAGTATTGTAGTGCTGACAATTTACAACCTGATGAAGGAAGATATAATGCGAAATCGGGATAAGAATGAGACCGATAATAGCGCCACGAAGTATGACCCAAGATTCGTAAAGGTACATACGACGGATCTTACAAATGACGAGACGATAGACGATGAGCGTGAGCCAATTAGGTCGAGGGGAACTAGCAGAAGGGTGACGTCGACCTTGGCCAGACATTTCGAATGCGAGGAATCTGATCGGTGGTAACGGGAGTTCACTCAATAACCAGACGCGGTCCCAACCACGGATGGTGAAGATAAAAAGCAGTCCAGAAATCAGTCCGACAAGACCGCGAGGGACGAGAAAGAATGGTGTGTGCAGCTTGAGGAGGACGTACGTCAGCAAACGAGAGCCATCCCGTAAATATCTACAATCCAGGAGTGCAGGAAGGTCGATCAGGAGCAAGATCGACATAGAGAGACAAGTCTGAAGTGAGAACCTTCGACGGTAAAGACATCAAGCTAGGTGTCAACGATTTGCTGCAAGGGAAGTCCAGCTGTCCGACTTATGACAGTGCGATCAGAGATTGTGGGTTACAAGAAAGGCCGGTTGTCTGGCGAAAGGCAATGCGCTGGTGTATAATATGGAAATCTGGTAGGTTCAAAAAAAAATCGAGCAAATGCCGCTATTTGACTTGGCCGTTTATACCTTGGGGAGTTCAACAAATGAAGAAAGTTGACTAGAGGAACCCGACAATTTCAATGTAGCGAACCATATCACGGGTTATAATCTGCAATAACAAAATGACGTCTGGTTCGATCACCAATCAATTGTATCGAAATCATTTATAGAACAGCAGGTCATAGAGAAAGTGCCGGTCATCTGAGTACTTATAAAAGAAAAGCAATGAATAATATTTAATAGGATTATCCTGGTCCAGGACTCTCGATCCCAACGGTGAATTACTGCAGGTATTCTATTGTGCTTGCCATCCATATCGAGAGGCATATTTGGAAAGGGTCTAATTGTAGCTCCTCAAAAACTATTAAGCAAATGTGTCGCTATAACAAATGTAAATTCCTATCAAATGAAAAGATGGCAAATTAGTTGTTGTCTGAAGTCAATAATCGTCGACCGACAAACATCTGACACAAGCGACAACACACCCTTAATATATTGTATGTCCAGCACGATGGTACCTGAACGAGGTTACCACAACATTTAATATAGAGCATGTCTCGGCAAGTTGATCTCTTAAAGCGCTGGATTGTCTGCCGTAATCTTTTAGTGTGAGGATACAGGATTTTAAATCGTAAAGCTGCTGAGACAGGTCATATTTATAGTAATGCAGTTGATAAACATTAACCAGATGAGAGCCACACACGAATTCAAAGGATTTGTTCCATAATTGTTTTCCTTTTTTAATTCCACCACTAACTAGCACGCGGACTTGAAAGTTTTTTGGGTTGATGCCTGAAGAGTTATTATTATAGAATTAATTGTTGCTCGATATCAAATGGTGCTCTGACTTGCTGAAGAGAATAGAAGAGCCGTTTGATACTTCCAAGGCCCACATCCGCTAATTTGACGTTGTAAAACGTCATTTAGTTAAAATAAGCACACCAAGATTTGTTAGGAAATAAATTTGAACTCACCGCCTACTCGCTTTCGTAATAGCCTTTGACCTCTTTCCACATGGATTTGGACTCCAAGCTCAAGATTAATTTTTGGAGACCTTATGATGACATACATATTTTAAATTATTATTTTGGGTACGTGACGAGAGAAAACATTAGCGCAAGAATAGCAGTTTATGCAGGTAGCACGTTCGTATAACTGCAGCTAAACTAACGACTCAAATATACTGAGATATGTGTATTTCATCGGCATGAAAGCCAGAGAGGTTGCAACGGGCACGCATCTCAAATTTATAGTTTGCAAGTCTACTCTTTATATTAAGGTTTGTACAGGAGGGGTATGGTTGACTTATTTGTGGCTGAGAATTTCGAGCGAGCACAAATAGTATTCGAGGCAAATATTACAAAAGGACGTGCATCTTCCCCCCATGATGTGTGTTGCAGACAGTGGAAATAAAGGGCACTTCCATGTCATAACGGAAGAAATTTATCAGGTTCGAGCTACTTGCGTAAAGTGACTCACGTTTGTTTGCGCAACACTGTCGTTACTAGTATGTTTTATAAGAACATTGTTCTGGTGCTAAAGAACGATTTGTTTGCTCCAGCAAAATCATTAGGATTAAAATATAGTGCGCGAGTGTAAATATGTACATTTTTCGGCTGGGCCTGTACAGGCCCATGTCAGACGAGGTAATATTCGTTTGTACGGGAATATCGATTTAAGCTACTAAAATTGTAAATTAACCACACATGCTGTATATATCGTATCCGTATCTATCATGCCAGCTCAGCAAATTATTTTTTTATGGCCTATAAGGCTCTAAGATCTTTGTAAAAGATGTGTGTTTATCTGGACAATCTGGGTGATCTTCATACTAATCTAAGCAGATTTTGTGTGCGAAGACTCTGCTATAGGTGAGATACAGGGTCTTTTGCGGTCATACGCACCCAGCCGCGTTCAATGAAGGCAGGCATCGCATCCCACATATATAGTTGTAACATAGCGTATGTGTCGCTAAAATAAGACTTTTTACAATTATTAAGGTTTGTCGGCTGTGTCACTTTTTGCTGGACTAGACGGGCACTCACGTCAAGATTTTTAACTAATCCAATGGAAAATAGAAAATATATCTGCAGGATGACAATAGTGCAGCAATATGTGGCATCGTTCCTAAACACCGCAATTTTCACTTACTACAAAAGGACGCTAAGGCGTGCGTAATTATTTGTAGGAAGGCGCTTGCTGTATTATCTAGCATCACGGGTGAACCAAGAACCACGTCGTTTTAATTGCTACATCGAGGCAGGGGGAAAACTAATATTTTTTTCTTTCGTCTCTGAAGGCCTGTAGAGACAAGAATTCTTATAAATTTCGAAAGCCACATCTACCAAGGCTACATGCGCAGATATACTCCATCTTTCCAGTCCATAATTGGAGCACAAAATAAAACATCAGTTAAAATAATAGAAAATCCCTCTCTAATGGCCCGAGACGCAAAAAATTAAATAATATAATTCCACCTTAAGGGATACATCATTCAAAAGCTTTTAGCTGTTGTGAATGACCACAATGATAACATTGCAGACCAGAAAAGCATTTTAAACGAAGATTTAATCAGAAGATGACACTGCTAAAATGTAACACCTTGATGAAGCCTTATCATACGCCACACTTGAGAATTCAAATACAAAAATGTATTAATTTGGGACACCGATAATGATGCGTCAAAGTCGTCGCATATTGGTTCGAGAATCGACGGAAGTTGCGTAAATGTAACTCTAGATGATGACAAGTCTATATTCGATAAGCTGGTATTGATATAAATAGATTTTGTTGGTAATTAAAACTAGCCATGCTATCGATTGAAATGAGCATATGATCAATAGATTGCCTATGATTCCGCAATAACGATAGAACCGCTGGAATCTAAGCTGAAAAACAAAAACGATTTGACTCTAATAAACTTTCGTACAATATAAATGCTAATAAAGCAAAATTAAGTAATTCATCGCTTTTGTAAAAATAGAATTCTATCCTATACAGTGCAATAGTAAGGCATTGTCATCATTAATATCGCCGGTCGATACCGATTAGGATCGTGCTGCACCTGTACATTAATAATAAGCTCTTGTGAATGAAGAAATGAGTTTTTCGGCGACTTGGGTGATAAAGCTATCATCACAACGCATTTTAAACGAAGAATTAATACCAAACCCGCTCATTTTGTTTGTAAGCTCAATTATTGCCGAAACGTTTCGCGCTGTTATTGCGGATTATTTTCAGACTATCGACATTTCATGCTGGAGATCGCGAGCAAAAAGTGCAGGGACGATTGCAGCATCTACATTAGACGAAATGATCGGAAAAATCGACATCGCGCCATTGCAATCTATTAATATTTGCATGACTGATAATGTAACCATGACTATTCATTGAAGCTCAGAGAACGAAAATCTGGAATGTGAACTTCTAATCCGGGTATGATGCCTATCTTCTCTTGAGTAACCACCGGTGATGCTTATTGCGCTCTACTTGAAGGATTCAATCATATTTCAGAATTACCGGCTGAATCGATTGTCCTGGTTATAGGATAAAATTCAGCTTAATTTCGTTGGTATTGGATTTCCTCTATCTTTGTTTATTTGCTATTGCTTTAGATCGCGTACTAAAGACAATACTCGATCTCTCACCTTTTGACCTCAAACGTGTTTTTAGATCTTAGATCCAAACTAATTTTTATTTTTGCTCATGCTTTTTATGGTTTTGCTATAAAAGCGCTATATTGACCAAAAAGACGAAATAGGAGCCCACTGGCGCATATGGGTGTTATAGAGACCTTGCATTACGATGTATGGGCTCATATTTTTCGACAAGAAGAATAGAATACTAATGCGCTTTACAAAACGTCGACTATTGTTGATGTAGACCAATGCGAAACTAAACTTGCGACAATGCCATGTCACAATCTACAATATACAAACTTTTGAAGTTTTCACTGTAAAAATATGCTGCCATCTATATCGATTACAGAATTATAGATTGCATTGTCCGATCGCATAAGTTTGTCCGCGTTGTAGTGACTGCGAAGACAAATTATATATATTGCAACCCAACACAGTGGCTTTGTAATGAGGCTTCATTCTGACCAGGTAACTGGCAGTTACTTGTACCGTAAATTTACAATGATGTCCGCTCCTACACAAAACGTTCACCGATCGCGCAAAGAGTGTATACACTTCTTGTCACAAGTGGAGAAAGGTACATATGTAAATTTTCTTGAATAATATTCTGCATCTTATTAGAACAATTTTTGTGCACACGCTTCCAGGATCTCACTTAACACCTATGGTGCGCGCCTAGCATTGATATTGTGGTTTAAAAAACTGAAATCATGGCCATCATAGATGTAACGGTGAATTAGTCAGAATATGACCTTTTATAATAATCCTAAAATAAAAAACGACTTACAAGCGTAATCTGCTTAACACTATCTATTTATAAAAATTTTATATTCGCATCGTACCTGCCAATGAGCTGCATTAAAATTACACCGTTACATGCACAAATTATTTATCGTCTACGCGAACCAACCCTTACATTTTAAAAATTATACTTATTAGCATCGTATGCTGCATAAACATTCACTAGTGCCAATTTTTGCAGTACATAAGTCTTTGTAACGATGTAACCACGTATCGTGGACGAAGAATTATTCACACTTCTGTTTAGCGATCGCAATCGTGTAAATTAAGTTTGAGACAATTCGAAATATATAATATATTCAGACAAAATACTAATCTTGGGTATTCGTATAATTTGAGCAATCGATGGTGATAAGCCCTTGGCTGTCTTTTATACTCATTCAATTCAAATTCCATTGTCACTCAAAAAGAATTGCCCGATTGAACTCCCTTTTCTCAAACGTATATACTATACTAAACGCTTTCGATATAAAAATCATGAGGTTTAGTGAAAGGTGCTTTGGGGGGTCACGAATTGCTAGTGCGAGCGGTTCAAGAGGATGGATAGGGCATGGGAACACATATTTGATTGTTGTGAAATAGGGGACATCATTTAAGACGGGATTTAATTAGTATCGATGCGGTCATTATAGATAATTTATCACGTGCTCAATAAATTTTGGATACAGTAAATTGATTTATTAGAGATCCATTAAAAACAGTACGCAAGTAATGTTAGGTCATGTGCAAAGAAAGATTATAAAATTAAAAAATAGACTACCTACGAGATATGCCGAAACCTTTTAAAGCCTCATGATATTACTTACGTTCCTTACCTCGATCTCGCATCGGTGTAGCTTGTTCTGAAAGACTTGACTGCTCTTAATACCAGCACACTGGTAGGCATCAAATTGAATCAAAGGAGCATTAGAAAGTACACATACATACAACATCAAATAAAAGCAAGCAGAGAACTTGTGTATCCTACAAGTGGTCATAAGAAGCCTGATCAATCCACATGGAATTCAGTGGAAACAGATACGGCCATAATTTTATCATATTATACTGGATCCTTTAGAAACTAAAAATAATAGTATACACTGTTGGTTGCGCTTGATTCGACAGCGATGAAAAAAAGCTGTTCAAAACTAATCAAGAAGCAATTTGGATTTAAGAGCCCATGCGTGTATGTGTATAAATGAAATGCGATGTATATTGTATATTAAATGAGGACATTTATATTATAAATTAAGCTAAGTATCGGCAAAATATAAAAGCGTATCCAGCACATCGACTGTTGGTACCAATTTTTTAAGCTGTGTTAATTTTAAGGAACCCAGTATTTTTTAATTTGTAACTAAGAAGTTGAAAATGTGGACAATTTTTTAATACGCGCAGTCCAATTGGCTGAGTACAGATGTATGTATGGTGTATAGATTTTATATGTTTGAATAGATTAATTTATATACTATAGCTATAGCGGTTATCGGCAAAAAGGGCGTCGGTACGCTAGGAATTATATACGTCGGTGTAGGCGAACGAGGTTTCAATCATTGCAGCGTCAAAGAAATTAAGACGGCGAATTTGTTATCGTAGGATCAAGTAACGGAGATCAGAGCGTCGGCGAAGCCGGTATTTTATTCATGTGACGCTTGTAGTGAAGCAAATGAAGAAATGTGAACCGCAGATTGCGCTTTAAAAAACTACTGGGTTTGCTACAAGTATTATCTACACGATGAGGTGCACCACCCACCGCGATCGGGCACCGCGAATTTCGACATTAGGATCTTTGAAACCTAGATCTTAGACACCGCAATTTTGGAATCGCGATCTTGACAGTTGTCATATTGGGTGATGCGAATCTAATGGCGTAATCTTCGATGATTTATTATATATCATGTGATCTTCGATGAAGTGATCATGCAATACGCAATCCGCGTGCACCTCGACCTTCAAATGTTTAGATCATGGTATTTGGGCGTGGGCCACCGAATACAATGATACCTTAAATATCGATAGCCTAAGGCAACCCGTAGAGCTACATCGTAACAAATACAGTATGCGAAGTCCGATATGTTGTACTTAAATTGGATAACATTTATTATACTTCAATAAATATATAGTGTACAAGTTTCTTTTCTCATTTCGGGTAGATTTGCTTGCTTTTCCAAAACTAAAAAAGGTCACTAGAACACCAAAAAGATTGTTCCTGGATTATTTAACCAGGGGTGCAGAAATTACACGACCCTTTGACTGCGATCTGACGTATAGTGAAAGATCGCGATGACGGCTTAAGTGGTAAGAATGTTAACAATTCAAGTATCGGTTTATATAAGACGATCTCGTCAAGATCGGGATGACCAATACTGAGCGCACTACATGTAAAGCCGTAATCTCGTGAAGATTGTAAAACGATCAGCATCCCATTTACAACACGGTCAATTATACGATTAACACCAGTCCAACTGCAAGGGTACATGCGCCTTATCGACAAATTGAATAGAATTAGAAAAAAATAAACTTGGAAGCGGTGATCCCAACTCGCTAGTCGGTTGTCTAAGCGCTAGCGGTAATTTGAGACGGGAAAAATATTGGATTGTTTATCCCCTACAGTCTCCTATTTTTAAAATTTTAAATATGCTGTTAGCGCATCCCACCGTAACGTGGACGGCTAAATAATCGTAGCCGTCAATTCACTTTTGCCAGATCAGTTATTTTTCTTGAAGCTCGGAAGCTATCGGCCGAACGCTTGTATTAAGGGGGAAATTTTACACATTAATGTATTTAATAGTTGCACACGCCGTAGTAGATAGGGTCTCACCCTTGTCATAAAGTACATGGACATTTTTACAAATCATTTAGTTTCAGTTCCTTTGATGTATGGACACTGGTATTCCCGAGTAGCTTCTTTTTTGTCGTCAAAAGCGACTTTTGTCTTAGACGTAAACTTTGTTGATAGAATTGCCACTTGATGATCAAAATCCTCGGTAATTAACTCCCAGGTGTTGTGGTAATCCATAAATACAGCATACGATATTTCAATTTGTTTCTTTCGTCTCGATCTAATCATGGTTTATACTTTATCCCAGTCGATCGACTGGTTCTTGTAAATCACAAAATTTAACCGTTATTCGTCTGGCTAAAGCCTGGGCAATTATCAGATTCAGAAGACCCGATTTAAATCTTCAATTTAACGGTTGCATTAAACCTATCGACCAGTTTTATACATAAATATCGTATTTCATCGATGCGAATGATATACTTGGTGGAATAGAACTTCACAGGTGTTTAAAATTGTTATTCGTCCACGTGGTATAGTTCCATCAACTCACCATCGTCGATTGAGGCCTAATATGGCAGGTGTCGGGACCGCTCTCACATAACACAATTCGCGAAATGATCCCTTATAAATGATTAGTGGGATGTCTATCAGAACCATTAGCTTATCAAGACCATTCATTTCGGAAGTTTATGACTCACCGACTAGTAGCATAAATTTTTATAGAAATTATTCCGTTCCTTCCTGGTTTAAATCAAACTGATTACCACTGGCGACTTATCCTATTAATATCGCCGCACATATTTGGATTATCGATAAGACCATCTTTTTTTCACAATTTTCGGTTTTTACCGCATCTAACCGATGGGGAGAGCGTATATCAATAATATCAGCTACCTCGTATACGTTTTTTCCATCGCGAAGGTCTATCAAACATTTTTAAACTCACTTGCTCAATTCCTCGACCATCACCGCAAAGGAACTGTAATTTAATAATATCCATCATTTATTTCCGGGATTCGTTGTCTCTTCATTGTTATGTAATCTTGGTCGGGTCGCAGCGAACTTGAATCTAATTTTTTTGGCTTTTTCTTCTACTTTTTATTTTAGCAAATTAAAAAAATCGTGGTATATATGGATCTCGGACGATCAGTCAGCGGCCCTTCGTATTCTTTAGCTCGCTCTTCTTAGCTCAACACCAAAAAATCGAACGCTTAAGTTTTCCAATTCATAGATTGTAGCTATCCGACTGGCAAATACCATTGTTATTGCGGTGCCACGTCTGCTGCCATTCACAAAACTAACGGACCACATATCTTAAACACATTCGCGACCGCTGTTATAAGTGGGTAATGCGAATTTTAAACCTGCTGGATCCAGTAGTACTTGCTGGCGCCCACACCTCATCTAATTCCAACCACATCTTGGCTTTTGAGAGATTAGCCTCTATCTTAATTTCGGGTGATCTACCAACAGGGGTGGTCACACGACAATCGTCCAAAAATCGCCTAGATGATCATTCGGTATGGTGGCCTTCGACCCGCCAGACCAATACGAATTTTATGCGGCAATCACAGAATTTGTTACGGCAAATACTTCCGTATACCCGCGGGAACCGTGGATTCCACGCCAAACATGACTTCTTATCCGACCGTACCACCAATTCGCACATCAATGTAAAATCTTAGCGATCATTCCAATATGATTATGGATTTCGTTCGCCCTGACTTCATATCGGCATTTTAAAACCTATACACTCTTACTTTTGGCCTCGTAGATTGTGCATCCTTTTTCACGATCCTAGGCAGTATCGACGATCGATAATTCAGCGCCAGAGTCAAATGGCACAGTGGCCTTTGATCACTAAACTTCTAACTGTTTAAGCTTTCCCTAAACCATCTTCCGGGGGTAATACACTTCTAATTATGAATATGACTCGCCTGGCGCAATGGGAGATCCATCCGAACACGCGGTCGGGCATACGCATTCACTATATTAACACATTAATAATAGAAAAGAAGATAGAGGAACCACCACATTGATAAGTGTATAAGTTGACCAGACCAATATTTTGAAACCATTTATAGTAGTTTATCAACAAATACAGAAGTGACGATCCCTAGCGCGATCGGCTCGTCCTAGATTACATCATGGTAATTGTCCTAGTATTGAAGTTCCTTTCTGTCTAGCGGAACCCTTTCATCGTTCGTGGTGAGCGCGTGCCACTCGCAAATACATTATTCCCCTCCCTTGTAGGGCATTTCCCAGTCCTAGGATCTTTCTTTTGAATCGTATAAACATGGAAATTATGTCCGACGCATGACTCCTGCGACCTTTTTCTAACAGTTCAACTATATCGAAAATTCTCGCTCTTTATGCTTGATCCACCTGCAATGAGAATACGCTACAGGTCGTTTCCTCTGACTGAGTGTCTTACCTTGATCCATATAATTCCATCGCGTACGACGACCGTAATTCGACTTTGCTTGTCTTAAAAATGTGACATTGATCCTCTGCCCCCCCTTTTTATTTGATAACTCGGCCTTCATTACACCATTATCGCTATCCGCCACGATTGATTTCGTCGATCGCACCAAATTTGTCGACGTCGGATATATAAAAGGGTAGATCGCTGATGTAATTTGTCGGATTACATCCGTGCTCTATTAAAAGCCTATATTTGCTAATGTCGGCGCATAATCTCATATGCTTCGTCAACGGCCGTTACTTTCAGTTGAGTTAATTACTTGGCTACATAAAGATCGTCCGTTGTCGAAATCAAATATATCTATGTACAGAACGGGTCGTTAAATATACATATTGGATCGCCATTCTGGTCCGTATCGCGGCGACGTTGCAGCGATACTCAACTCACGATAAAGTTTCGTCTGATCGCTTCGGTAAGTAAAAATATTGTCCGGCAACAGAATCGCCATAGTCCTTATACTATACCAATATATTATAGATAGAGTTTTCGTTTTCCATGTGAATATTGAGTCAAAAAACTGTACCAGTTCTACTGTATTTTTTTTCAGTCGAACGCTTATCATAGTACTTTTTCGTCCTCAGGCTCTCAACAATCCTAGTAGCGCGGAGTTGACCTTCATATTACATCTTCTATTCCAATCTTTCTTCTCATTATTTTTTGCTTAATCTATTTGAAATTACAATCATAAGAACCGAATACGCTACTATATACTTCATTCAATTGCAAAGCTTTCATGATAGATGCAAAAGGACGCCTCAAACCTTTTCTTCCTGAGTTGTCGGGTTTGAGATCGCTGGAATGGCGATCGTCAATGTAGATCAATTGTAGCTACCAACAGTTGCCATCCCAAACGTGTAACGAAGGCATCTTGTACTCTGTTCTTATCCTTTACGTCCGACTTGGGTAGATCGCGTAAACGGCATCGATTGTGCTGATCCTATTAAATGTGTTAAACACTAGTACAAATGAATTACTATAAATTTCCATGTGTCGTTTACTCCCCCTTTCCATCGGAGTATACTACCTTCGATAGAATTCGGTCTTGATTCCTTTGACAAGATCATTACAAATGTGTGGACGTGCTTGGGTTTGGCAACATCCGCTCAAGTCATCTGACTTGATCTGATATGCAGCTGCTAAATAATGAGATGTTACGGTACGACCTCCTATCGAAATTTGCGATCGTCATATAAACTCTATGATTCTCTAAATTACATTCGGCCGTCAAGAAAATGAACCTTTTATAAAGCGATCAATATGCTTAAACTGTTTGACCTTGTTTGCACTCAACAGATTTCTAGCGTATAGATGGATGTGCCGAAGTCGGCATACCGTTCATCGAGATATATTGTATGATTTCATTTTGTGAGGGCGACACGTTACGTGGGGTAAAAAAGCACCTGAATCGATCTAGTTAATTGAGGATATTATACTTACAGCTACTAACATTTTACAGCAACTTCCTAATCTTCTATCAATAATAATCTTCTCCTGCAAGATAGGTAGTGACCTTCGTATGTAAAGCCTCATTCACAAACTAGATTTGATAATTGACGACTAACTTCGTGTGTTTGCCTTAATCCAGATTGTGCACTTCTACAATGTACTTGTGCTACATTCCATTATACTTTCTTCGACATTGCATTAGTAGTATAGAATTATTCGCTTGGCTCATATTGACAGGGTTTTATCCTGTAAATATTACTTTGCAGCTCGATCGAAAGGGTATCCCCGATGAGAACATTAAGCAAGGTCGACTTAATCAGCCAGGCCGATCGGTACATCTTAATTTTAAATATATAATCATTAGAGCCACTTTCGATACTAAAATGCTGTCAATAACGCTTGATGATACGCGTCTGCGGCGATATGTTGACTCTGAAATTTCCACCTTAAGTATTTTTATTTATTTCACCGACACGCAAAGGCATGCGTTATAATTTGAAGTCATTCGAAGTTACGGGCACGCACGACATCTAATTTTTCCGAGAAGTACACGTTTCTTATAATTCCGAAGCACCACCGATGCCTAGATAATCGACTGCCGGAAATCTACAACGTTTCTGTGCTCACTTTTTATCCCCTTTAAAAAATCCGTGAGTAGGGAGGGCTGCACGCATCCAGGCTGGATCGGTTGTAGAAACACAAGTTCGTGTAGTATCTTCATATATTACATTTATTTTTTTGAAGATGCTCGGTATGCATCCTTGATTTCGGCGAGATCACCTTGTCTAACATGTGAATACCTGATCCGCTTAACATTCTGGCCATTTAAGCCATTCCGAGGCCATACACCTTGCCATTTTGGCTCTAGCTGCGTCCTATCAAAAATTGGGGTTTTCTCGGAAGTTCTTAATTAATGGCCAAAAATTGCAGGTTTTATTTATATCGAGGAACATCGATTGATAGATATGTGGGCTTTCTTGACGTTGGTTAGCCACTGATTCGACCCAAAGCATAGTTGACGAGTTTACTAAAAGCAAATAAGACTTTGTTTTATGTTTGACGAATCAACCAAGAGCTGCAAATTTGCCATCCCGTAACTTCTGACCTGTGATACTTGTAGTCTATCTCCACTGGTAGGCTTCAATAATGAAGTGGCCCGATTCCTTTACTTCTCGGTCGAATATCGCATGGTGTCGTACATGACAATCTGATATATCTCGACCTTGTTTTTTATCACGGATTGCGGATTGCTAAGTGTTAGAAACCCATTTTATATACGTCTCACCTCGTTATTAGGTGGATAATTCAGTTTATCAAACATCGATCACATATTTAGTGGGTTTAAGGCAACTCGTGCAGCTATCTCGATCAATCATTTGCCATATAGAAACTTTAGAGCGCGATCTGTAATTTCTTTACATCACGGCTTGATACTCACACCACATCTTTATTTTGCGAAGTACTGATGAATTACACATTCGTTTTTTTAACGTATATGTAGCAGACTAGGAAATAATTGAGTGCTTTCAAATGGCTTAGAAATGCATTTCAAGTGAGATATATAAATACAGTGCAAAATGTTATGTGTTAAAGAGACCCGTCTACGTAATATTAGTCTTTGCGGCTGGCTATATTATGGCTGCTGTCGTTCCTATAAACGAATAGCTTTAATGGCGTGGACTGCTACCGTTGATATTGATATTTTAGTAAAATATAGTTAAGGAGACTCTCTATACCGACAAAAGAAAAATCCTCGTCGACATCGAGCCTCTAGAGGCCTACCTGAATAATCACTTACGAAGACCTCTGTGCCGAGCCGGTAATTATCTGGAGAAAGTACATTTGTTTGACATGTCTACTTGACGAGTCGGCTATCTTCATTGTATGAACTGTATATACATAGCTATCAGGCACACAGGTAGTCTAAATTTTGCTATAAGCGCCTGACTAAACAATTGGCTTTAAGCCACAGGAGGTTTAAGGTTTGAAAGATGCTGGGGGTAATGCGGGCTATTAAATTATCGATACCAAGGACTATAAATGATGATATTTACAGCTAAACTAGAAGGGACAGATCGCGAAGGGGATGATTTTTGTTCAATTTAACAGCCCAATTTGTCGATTCAACTCATACATATTGATTTGGCGGTGCGGTCAATGCATATGATCAATAATTCGACTTAAACCCATTTCGTTTTTGCCAATTGAGAAGCGAGAAAAGATTTGTCGATACAACTTAATTGTTTATGTGACTACGCGATATAGTACAGGCCTGGCCTATCTCAGAACCTTTGCAGTCTTAACATTGTAAGTAATCGCATATTCTCTATACCTGATTTCAACGTAAGTTTTCTAGTAAGGCCTCACGGCGAATCGAGTTCTTGATTCTAGGTGAAGACTATAAATCTGTACCATTGATCTACAATCTCGTCAATGGTGTCAGGAATACGATCGATGACGACAAGAGGCTTCGATGTATAAATTATAAACAGTGCAATATATGCACGCTGACATCAAATCGATAAAGCCTAATGAACTCTTAAGATATATCTGGTACGATTAGATGTAATTACGTAATACTGCTGCGTAATTCCTATATAGGAAATAATGGCTATACTAAAGATCTAGATGGTGTATCGGCCTTACTCCTTCTGCGCAGTGCAGACGAGAGTGTTGACACCACGAATATCATCCTCAGGTCGATCTACTTAGATCCAATAAATTAAATCAAAGCCATCAGCATTAATCACTGGTCAAAATCATCGTGTGTCACACTCATCTTCCGCCTTGAAGAGAGGGATCGACTTGGATCCAGCGACATTTCATCGATATTTCGTCGTACGACCTCAATATCTCATGACGCAATGAGTCATGACCTGAACATTTATCTTACCCATGGAGTCATCGTCTTCGCATGCATAGATCTAACACTTATGTCTTCCTGCTCCACAGCGTATATTGCTTCAGAGAGCGTCTTTAGCCCCCCGCGACACAGGTGGTCCCTGACAGGACCATTCACAAGACCTTGAATATATAGTGTGCTCTTCACAAATTCACTCATAGGGTTCACTACCATGCAACTTGCAATGTAGCGTACATGCTGAGCGTAAGCGTGAAACTTACGCTTACCCTTTTAATCTCAAGGATCTCAGATAGAGTCCTGAACTCTGCCATGGGAGGCTCAAACGTCTCGCTGAGCAGGGTCTTGAAGACATCTAACGATGTCTCCAAGACGCCAGGAATTGGGCCCTGAATCTCAAGTTACACGTTCGGGTCGTGTAACTTGAGATTCAGGGCCCAATTCCTGGCGTCCCCTGCCAAGTAAGACTGAGCAAATGCGACTTGCATTCGCCTATCGTCGATGCGACGTGCCTCGATGGCCCCGTCGACTTCAACGATTCATCTGAACAGGGAGTCGTTCTCGACTCCGTGATACTTTGTCATCTCTAGCTTCAGAGACTTCTGTCGACGCTCACGCGTCGACTGTGCGGACTAAGACTGATGCTGTCTCAGTTCTTCCGTCCGCTGATGATCTTGTTGTTGCAACAAGGTCGTCTGCCCTCGCGACTCGTCAAGTTCTCGCTGCAAGAACTTGCTAATGACGGAATGCTGCTGGTCTCTATCCCTTGTGGATATCATGGCCCAGATAGCTTCCTCGCCAACGGTCGAACTCATTCGTTCCATCGCACTCCATTCAACATCGCTCAAATGGTAGTAGCTTTCACGATTTCCGTGAAATCTTTCGCCTTCGAAGTCGTCCAACATGTTCATGTTGGGTGATGCGAGTGTGGTCCATGGACTTATACAAAGTGCTACCAGGTGTAACGGGGCACTGTAGACTACGTACTGATTGACCAGTACGGAGTTCACTTCCACTGACATCAGTGATAGTCAGTGCTCTGCTAAGTGTTGCACCGACACAGAGGAAGGAAAGGAGACTAGTGAACACGCTAGTCTCCGGTAAAAGTAAAACTGTTATTTAATATAATTAATCCTATCAATATTACGTTTATGTTCATCTTGACCTTATTATATTAATCTAACTCAACGTATGATGACGTCCACTAACCACCCATTGCGCGCGTCTAGCAGCGATTGGCGGTTCGATATCATCACGATATCGACCAATGAGTAGATCCATTGGTCATCTTCAACAATATCACCATGCTTGTAATACTGTTAAAACAATATCCAACGTAATATTCTTTGTTGTCACTTTATCCTTAATGAATCTTTCATGCAACGGGATACCCCGTTACACTACTAGCAATGAGGTTCTTTTTACATGGAAAATGGGTCCGAACAGTTCGTGCATGATAACCCAGACGCCGCGTGTTGTATGAATCCAATTAAAGCCGAACATGTGACATACTAGAGTACTTGACCCGTCGAGCCCTAACGGCCTCCATGGATGAAGGAAAGTGTCCCACAGGGAACTGGCTTCTTGACAGGTCCGAAAAATCTGAAAGGTGCCCTGATGAATTACATCGTAGCTTATAAAAAGTCCCCCAGGCGCCGATTGACCACGCCCAATGTGCATACAGCCGTAGCACAATGCGATAAAATAACTGAACTCCCCCGACAGTCGGTCTAGTAGCTTATATATCCTTCAGATGGGTATAGCAAGAGCCGCTGCCACTTCTGGGTCATCTAACTTCCAAGCCGCCGTCCATCCAGTCACGTCAGCTCGTTCGTGTCGGGCGCAGGTTGCCAGTATGGCTATTATAATCGATTGGCGCGCTTCGGCTAATGAGACTTTTCTACCATAGTGTCACTATTTGGTCCACCGCTGGTTGGGGGAGGGCGTCCCTGTAGAGCAAGTTTTAGCTGGTGGGTCATCGGATATCTACAGGGTTGCATCGAGATCCTCGCCCCGGACGATAAACCAGTACATCTAGCCATGATTGTAAAGTAATATTGGGAATTAAAACGAAGAAAGTAGTCTGGTCTTGACGACGAATCATGTGGGTTGGCGTAATCGCGTAGTTCGAAAAAAAATACGCTGGTATAGCAGTATAGGATAATTTGACACCAACAGAGTAAACAAGAGTCGTAAAGTCGCGTTGAGACCGAGAATTTGGGTGTCCACGTGATAACGCCGGTTGTATGAAGTATCAGCTCAATAATGACGCAAGTCATAGCCATCCCGACCAGCGAGGGGATGTGTGAATGCATGAAGTACGCCGTGGTCATAGCGGAGAATCAAGTGTCGAATAGTGGTGTAAGGAAGCCAGTATATGCTGCACGTGTTTTAAGTTGATGTTTCGGATGTGGCCGGGTACTGAGTGTACGCCGCTGAAGTCTGCAAGGTTAATGCTTATTCAGTATATAGGTGAGGTCTTTCCATAAGGTTCTTTGCATAGGTAAACGCGTGGCTGCAACAGAGGCAGCAGCACTAACATAGATCACATTATGATAGGTAAGCCACTGAGAAGCCCCGAGGCGGCAGGCCGAACGTCGTCCGGCACGAATCCGAATACGCTCTATATTTCTCATCCGTCCTTCTTTTTACAGGGTATGATCCCGAGTCTCGCTACAAGACATCGTGCCACAAATCAGCTTGTGAAACGGATACTCCGCCAGTGAAGGCGCGTCACGCACAAGTAAGCGCCTAAAATATCGTCCGACGATTGACAATATAGGCGCAGATGACAAGAGTGTAGCGCAGCAACGAAGACGCAAAGATTGGTTGGCTGTACAAGCGCTACGAGCGAATGATGTAGTTGTTGGCGGATCACTATGCTAAAGGAAAACCGAAGAAGAAAATAGGCTCTTAGTAAATAGACTTGAGATTGTGCGTAGCACGAAGAGTCCGCATGCAAGGGGTGTCACGGGGACGCGCGAAGATACAACTCAATAACATGACACTATCTCTAAAGACAGGTATGCCCGGAAGAGCGCAGTTGTCCCTAGACCACAAGGCACAAAATAAACGCTAAGGGCCCGCACAAAAGGAGACTCAGTGTCAGGGCAGCCGTCATCAAGGTTGTTGAAGAGAATCTACAGAAAGGCTAACAATTGGCCGTTGAAGGAGGTTGTTGGTAGTGGGGTTGTTATAACGGACACTCCCTTTTAAATGGAAGCACTAGCTGCTAGTTTTGACAGCTTTAGTGGGTGATCTATGTAACGACACTAAGTTCGAGGAGTTTATGAGTCAGTTAGTGCACGATAGAGCAAGATCTCACTTCTAAATTGATAAAGCCACTGACGAGGCCCCGGTGGGGGGCCAAACTCGCCCTCGCGCGCGTTTTAATGTATAAATTATTTAACATGATGTCTAAGTTTTCTACAGCACGTTCCATTTAACTCTTCGCAGAAGTGTCGCAAGGGGCGGGACCGCTTACATAAGCGAGAGATTACACGTTGAAGCGATAGCAATTACCACGATAATTTGCTCTGCATAATTTGATACTCATTTGCTCTACAATTTTAAATTTTTGCGGCGTGTTCATAGATTTACTTAGACCGGAAAATACTGGTTAGGAAACGATTGAAGTTAATTGCAGCCTAACTTGCTGTAAAATGATCGCAAGTTACGTCGAAGCGGTGAGCCGAGTAGTTCCAAACTTCGACACTTGTAATACACCACCCGCGTGGTGCATCCATTACAGGGTGCACTCGGTGACACGCCAAACACAGCTTGCCGAGTCATAATAATGCGAAGACCTGTCGAGATTATATGCATAGCAGTCAACGTTTGTTTTAATGAGACGTTCATGAGATGCTAGTAGGTAGTATATATGTGCAGTGGTAGCTTAACATCAGTTTTGTTGCGCAAATTTAGGCTAGATGCCATTTCAAACGCCTTTACAGCTTAAAAATCAGTGTAAGCTGACTTTGGTGATGTCAAGTTGTAGCCGTCAAGTCGTTGAAGCATCCAGCCCACATTATTATACAACCAACGTAGCAGTCAAATTGAGGCCATACTTTGCACCTGTCATCTGTCACTTCGGTATGACATCGAACATCATATCGGAAGAGAAGCGTAAATGTAAGTCAAAGAAATGCGCGCATGTCGGGCACGCATACTTGTCAATACAAATAAAGACTATGGCACAAAGTAAAGGCCAAAGCCTAGACCAAACTTGAAGAGTACTATGAGGAGACTTGCTGTGTTAATAAAATAGATATAACAATGAGTTAATGGTTATTTACACGTATATAACCTTACAGTCGAGCTCTGATAAATTAGAACATACCTTCTGACATGTATTCAGGATGTCATATATTATTTTTCTAACATCCTGAGAGCACATAATAGGTGGCGCAGCATCGTAGCAGTCTCGTCAAGCAATTCCTCTAGTTTCGCGCGAAATTAGCTGTCAAGTGGGCTCACAAGCGTCATTTGGAGCTTAACATTGTCTAAAAAGGAGTTACACGAATTGTGACGCGTCAGTATCATGTACATATTCAGCGACGTTCCTTACATTTCAGCTCAAAACAAGTATCTTACCCGTGACCAGTGAGAAAAACCTTGTGCATATCGGTTTATCATGCGCTGCATAAAATACACGCATTCGATCATATATTGTAGGTGATTTCTATATGACGACTTTTTTGTTGATCAGCCATTTATTCAGCATAAGCTATGACATGGTCGGTGCTATCAACGTCGAATACTTTGTACAAGACGTGAAATATCGATCAACACCTGTATCTGAAGACTGAAACAAAAATGTGATGCATGATGTTACGATATAGTTCTAGTAAAGTGACTTTTGTGTTGCCATTTAATTGGGTGGCATTTTGTGCCATATAATGAGAGCATATGGTGATACGTAAGAAAAAGGGCGCAACACCAAAGATGTATGTCACTGTAAAAAAATTCAAACTCTTGTCTTCTGGGTATGTAACTCGAATGTACTCTGCGTAGAATTTATAGCACTATTCTAGCTCTATAAGATTGTAAATCTTTATAATTCAACGAAAACATGATGTCGGGCTCAATTAAAAAAGGGAGGGTAGAATTATCGTATGATGTAGGTTAAGTTCATATCAGGATGCATCGACGCAGATATCGTAAGTAGCCGAATGCGTAATCGCTACAAATTGGCAAGTATTGATTTCGGCGAGTCACATACACCTACAACAGTAAGTACCTTCGTGCAATTGCCAACTCTCTTATCCTCTCTAAACCGACAAATAGATTTGGCCCAGATCCTGTAACAGGTGTTCGTGTATTACTATCACAAATCTCTCTTTGTGCGCGTTTAAGTACTGTTTGATGCTTTCACACAGTGTGTTGTCAGCTTCCGCCAAATTGTACCTTCAATGGCAACTATTTTTGCTATGTTATAAGATAAGCCAATGTTGCTGAATAGAGTAATCAAAGATGTGATGCAATGCGAGTAAATAGTAAAGGGATACCGAAGATGAAGTAAAGTGGGAATGAAAAGAAGAATGCAGCACATGATTAGAAAATCAAAAAATGCTGTATGTATCAAAAAAGCAAATTTGGCTCACGAAAGGAATAATAAAGGAGTATGCCTTAAGGCATATCCCAGAAAGAAATACTGCAACATCGATACAAAACATATACTGGCATAAACACATGCTTCGAATCGCATTAGATATCATTCATGTGGTGTTTGGTATGTATACCAATGTCGTATTATAGTAAAATATAACGATTATTCTTGCGGGTAAAGGATGTCGAATCGTCCATTTAAATATTTGCTTTACACGATATAAGATATCGTTGACACACGAAAACCGTTGCATAATAATTTTTTGAAGCGAGGACCACTCTTCTATTTCTGCGCAGAGAGACCGTCTTTGTCAAGATATAGCATAATAAAGTTTCATTATATTATACAACAAGTTCGAGTCTTCCCGAGAAGCCCGGCGCACCTACGCATGTATGAATAATGTTCTTGACTGCAAAAAAGAAATATCTATGCAGAATAAATTGATTCAAAGGTAAGCATCCAGATCAACGCCATTATCCTATTAATTATCAAAAGCTAATTTTGTGTCCATTCCATCCGCATTGCGTGCACCATGACGCGCTTCATAGTTCTTTTGTCCGCATAGATCAATATGATCACCTGCAATAGCATAAAATGGTAATGACAAGCTATAATATATTATTTTATCTTGTTGCGTGGTAGATGCTTCCTTAATCCCTCACGCAATCCTGTCAACATCTTCTACAGCATTTCCTACGCGCCATTTAGACACTGCATTGCCCCGCCCGTCTATATTCAGCGGTGCCTTCAAGCGATAGCTTCACATCACGACAATGCCAAACTGTAAGATGTGAAAAATCGACAGAAGCAACATGGATTTACGATTAAATATTGAACAGCACCTATAGGTGAAAGCTCAAGGCGCCAGCGCACCTTATCCTTTTTGCAGAATGACTTTCGACGGATATAGGTGAGAAGGTACCGATGTTAATACTAAACGAGAAATCACCGGGATACATCTGGGTAAATACTACGAATGAGGTTTGCTTGAAGTAGGTGTTACAGTATATCGTTTCACCGACCCCGTTGGCCGAGTAGATAAGTACTGGCTCAGGGACTGGGAGGTATGTGGATCGAAACCCGCGCAGCGGCGGTACGATTACACATCGCCGGAGAGTGGCTAACAAAGCCGGATATAGTGGGTCGTACGCGCACCCGAATATACCATAAACCTTCTCTCTCTAGTATACATCGTTTTTGCCTTTTCTAATTTTTACAGATCTCGTGATCTATTTTCTACATTCATGAATTATTTGGTGCATATTTTATCTGTCCGTTCAATGAGCACCCATTCATGTGACTTGGTACCTCCGTCACGAAACGAACGGCAGATGCGAAGTGGCGGATCTTGGATCAGTTGATGCCATAGCATATGGTTTATACATTCGTGCAGCTGTCATACATATGTCAATCCAGTTAAGCTCTACTGACTCGCATATTCCAGATCGCGTTCCGTCAGCGCACCCTGTCGATAAGAAGCAATTTAGCAGCATACAAAAAAGGAAAGAAAAACCAATTTGGCACTCACCTGCATTCCAGCAGTTTATGGGAAAACGTATCACCGTTGGCCCCTTCTGTCATCATCGACTGACTTACCCATCAGGACAGAGTGGTGCTCGAGGATCATCGTAGGGACACATATAGGCAAATCAATGAAAGCGAACAGACACGGATGGCCAATCGAGCGGACATAGCTAAAAGCGGACCTACAAACAGTTGCGTGGGGCACCCTGCACTTGCCCCGGTCTCAAAGTGATACTATTATCCCCTGATCTTGCGATCGATCACTCGCACAGCTCAACGCCGCATGTCGAATAGAACGACTAAAGATTGGCACGATGTTTGAACTTGCGCCAATAACCTAGACGCGCAGATGTGATCAGTCCATCATCAAGAGCCTTAGGAAGCAAGCCTTTGTTTGTAAACGAGAGAGCTACAATCCTAGTGTTATAGTTGTATATCGAGCTAAGGCGACGGCGAAGATCGATAATGGCAACGCGCGAGGCCAAGGCAGGTTGGGATTACACATAGCAATGAGCTCAGGGCTTAGCATACCCAGAAATAATATCTTGTGAGGTACCTTGCGGTACCTCAGCATCCGTTTGGTGCCACGTAAAACTAGAATAAAAGTTGCACAAAGTCACTAGTCGAGGACGCGTGCAAGCCATGGATCATTCGCTCTGAGTCTGTGCGTGCGCCATACCACTTCGTGACAATAGCGTGGGTCCTGGACCGGTGGATATATGTTTATCGGTGAACACAGCAATTAGTGGTGTATGTGTAAGCAGAAGGGTCCAAAGTGTGTCTTTATTCAGAAAGATCAACGGGGTAGACGAGTTATCGAAGAAACGTGCGATGCCGACCATTGGTTGACACATGATCGCAAAGATATGACAAACACGAGCTTGGAAACCAAAATGCAGCCACGATCGGTATTTACAGAAGCAGCGGTAGTTTCCATGCTTCATGACGGCGTCTCTACGCAAAGAAGAGCATCGAAAAGTGGCGTTCACCACGAACGATGTCATGGCTTATGCATGCGTCGAGACACTCGACCGCAACTCCATAGAGTCACCAGTGGGGTATCCTGTATCTAGCTTGCACCGCCGATTCCTCGTACACTTTCGGTGGCCGTGTGGCCGCGCACGAACGCCGACGGTAGGCGTTCCCTAAGGTTACTCGCCTTGGCCGACGGCTCTTGGCAGCGTCTGACTAGTCCCCTTCGACATGACGCTAACTGCGCACCTCGTGCTGTCGTGTCGACCTGCCTGTGCTTTTGCACGCTGTAGCTTAAAGTGGTCTCATGGCTGCACGACGATCATAGCGTCCGCATGTCGGGACGCAAAGCGATTGCTGATGCAAGCACCGCTCCGTGTATGTCACAGTTGCTCGTTTCCATTTGAGATTCGGTCACGTCGTCCAAGTGATGCAGACGTAGCTGCGCGTTGCTTGACCACATCACTGGAAAGTCCACTGGTGCCAGTTGGCGTGCAGTAAGTGCAAGAAGTCTTGCAGTCGTTCTATTTGTCCCTCCTCTCGTGATAGCTAAGCTTCTGTCAGCAATTCTGTACACACGGACATCTCTCGACAACGAGTTCCATCATCGCCCTCGCTTGACGGCAGCACTGCAGCTTTCTCTCTTGATACTACTAGTACGAGACAATCAAAGTCCAATGGTGTGCTAGCTACGCTCAAGGCTTTCGAGGCACGGCATGTAAACGTCGACGCTTGTCGTCCCATTGTGTGTTCATCCACAAGTCGCTTCTCGTTCGAAATCGTTGAACTGCCCCTCGTCCCCGTCCCCCGTTCGACGGACACGAGGAGATCGAGCCAGAAACGTGGACGACCGCAACGCGCGACGCCACCAGCGGGTTGCGCCACGACAAAGGGGCCACTCGTCCCCATTGCAGTGTGCGACGTCGCTTTGCATCGCTTGATGAGGAATCCCACTGCCGACACGCGGCACGTGCGGCCATGCGCGAACGGATGGCATTCACTGCATCAGGAGCAATCGACAGCGACACTCAAAGTGGTGCACGACCCGACAGCTCTGGACAGAGTCGTCGCAGGTCACCGTTTTGGATCGCGCACGAGGAGATAGGCAAACGCACACACGCACGTGTGCAGAACGCCACTTGCTGTACGTCAATCACAGTCGCGTCATGACAAGAGAGAGAGGCAGGAAGAGATAGAGGCAGGAAGAGATAGACGCCAAGAGGCAGTACGCCATGACCGCTCTAGTCGATGCACGCACGCAGAGGTCACCGCATGGTCTTTGTGCCGATCCCTCCCGCTTCCTGTCCCCGTTGCGGCCGACTGCTTCGACGTGGCCAACGCAGGGCCCGCCTATTTCACGCGCGTAGCTTCTTCTACTGGCCCCACGGCGACGCAGCAAGTCGCGCGCGACTACTGTCGAGGGACCTCAACCAGCGGCAGCACAGCTGCTGCTCCCCGACGATCGGAGCTGTGCTTGCGACTACCGCCGGGCACCCACTGAAACACCTTCGGCAGACCACCTTCGCCGTCGCATGCCACGAAAAACGTGTGGGCAGCAACAGCGGCTCGACGACCGCGGGCGATCACTTCCTGGCCGCGTGACCTGCGCGCGCGCAGAGGCTACAGAACCGACCGGCGCGTTCGTCACGTGTCGTTGCTCACTCTTTGATTTGCACGCGTGTCGTCGGCCATACCGCCACATCGACACACATCCACATCCACACGCGGACGCACTTGTCAACTCGCGACAATGGTGTGCTACGACCCCGACGTCGACCGGCGACCGCGCGCGACGTACCGGTCGCCGTCGGTCTTGACGAAACCACCGCCACCAGCGTCACCTGACCTGGAAAAGCCGCACGCCGCACGCTCAAAGAGGCGGCCGAAGGCGTCGCGCGAGATCGTCCCGGGGCCGACCACGGCCTCGTCCCTCTCCTCGTCCTTCTGCCTCGAGACGTCGTTCCACATGGACCGCGAGTCGCACGCGCTGTCGTCGTCGTCGTCGCTCTTGCGCGACCTCGCGGCCAATCTCATCGGCCGCAACGCGCCCTTTGCGTCGCCCTTTGGCCGCAAAGCGCAGGTCTATGCCGACTACACGGCCAGCGGCAAGTCCCTCGCGTGCATTGAGCGCTTCCTCCGTCGCCACGTCATGCCGACGTACGGCAACACGCACACGACGACGTCCGTCACGGGGCTCCAGACCACGTCGTTCCGCGACGAGGCGCGGCAGATCATCGCGCACGCCGTGAACGCCCACGACGCGACGGACGTCGTGCTCTTTGCCGGCCAGGGCTGCACGAGTGCGATCCATAAGCTCGTGACGGCCTTAGGCGTCCACGACGGCCGCCGCCGGCGCCGCGCGGCCAAACGGCCCGTGGTCTTCACCTGTCCCTTTGCCCACCACTCGAACCTCTTGCCCTGGCGCGAGAGCCCGTGCGCCGACGAGGTGCCGATCCCCGAAGCCGCGCACGGCGGCGGCTTGGACCTCGTCGAGCTCGAGCGGCAGCTGCAACGGCACCAGCACCGGCCGCTGAAGATCGGGTCGTTCGCCGCGGCGTCGAACCTCACGGGCCTCTTGCTCGACGTCGACCGCGTGTCAAAGCTCCTGCACAAGTACAATGCGCTCGCGTGTTGGGACTACGCCACGTGCGCGCCGTACGTGCCCATGGACATGAACCCCAAGCACGACCCCGCGGCCTACAAGGACGCGATCTTCTTCTCGGGCCACAAGTTCGTCGGCGGCCCGGGCTCGCCCGGCGTCCTCGTGGTCAAGAAAGCGGTCGTGTCGCGAGCCGCTGTGCCGACGATGCCGGGCGGCGGGACGGTCCTCTTCGTCTCGGAGAAGGCCCATCGGTACTTGAAAGACCCGGTCGAGCGCGAAGAGGGCGGGACGCCCGACATCCTCGGCGCCATCCGCTTGGGCCTCGCGTTTCAGCTCAAGCAGCGCGTGGGGCCGCGGCGGATTCTGGCGCTCGAGCGGCGCCACGTGCGGCGCGTGCGCGCGTCGCTCGGCCGGAACGCGCACATTGTGCTGCTCGGGCGCCAGACGGACGACGTCGACCAGCTCCCGATCTTCTCCATGCTCTTCCGCTTCCACGACCGCTTCTTGCACCACAACTTTGTCTGCGCGCTGCTGAACGACCTCTTTGGCGTGCAGGCGCGCGGCGGGTGCCAGTGCGCCGGTCCGTTCGGCGCGCGGCTGCTCGGGCTCCGTCGGCACCACATTCTCGACATCGGCCGCGCTGTCCTGGACAAGCACGAGATTCTGAAGCCCGGCGTCGCGCGCCTGAGCTTCCCGTACTTTGCCGACGCGGCCGAAGTCGACTACGTGCTGGCCGCCGTGCACTTTGTGGCCGACCACGGGTGGAAGTTCCTCCCGCAGTACCGCTTCAGCTGTCGCACGGGCGGGTGGCGCCACGCGTCGAGGGCCGACGTGGCGCTGCCCGACAAGAAGCACTTGTCGGAGATGCAGATCGAAGACGCAACGACTGCTGCGACTGCGTCTGGTGGGGCAAATCCCATTGCGGACGTGGCGGCGCACCGGCGACTGAACCTCGAGCAGGCGGCCAAGTGGGGCGACCTCTCGATCGAAGAGGCGGCCAAGTCGGTCTTTAGGGAACCGGGCGAGCGCGTGGCCGACTGCTACGAAGGACTGCGGTGGTTTGCCTACCCGAGCGAAGCGGTCGCGTCGTTTCAAGATCGAGGGGCAAAGCCGCGCCTGACGAGCGAAATCAGCGGTCCCTGTCAACCACAGCGCTACTTTGAGGCAGCGATTCACCACGAGTGGGACGGCGTGCCGACGCTCGCGTACATGAAGCGCCACCGCGTTCGGATGACAGCGCAGATGCTGTTGGCTCGGTACTGTATCCCAGGCCAGGGATCGCCGTACTTGATCGACATGACGTCGGTCACGGACTCGGACGGCGACAGTGACAGTGACGACGGGGGAGGGCAGTAGTCATGCGGCGTGTCGAAGTGTCGAGCGAGAGAGAGAGCGACAGAAGAGAGACAGAAGAGAGAGAGAGAGAGAGAGAGAGAGTATAGGAGGTCGGGTGGTTGTGCATCTCGAGAGGATCATCGAGAGCGACCGATAGGCATTTATAGGTATATTGGGATAGCTACTGACTGCAGTGGCTGGTAAGGAGCAGGTGGGCTTTGTCGCTGGGAATGCCCGATCCACTAGCGACCTGGTAAACGAGTAAGGACTGTTTTCTATCGTCGAGCCTCACCTTTGGACTGCACACGTGAGAATGTGCGGTCAAGACGCTTGGAGAAGACTGGACGGATGGATCGGATCGAGACCATGAGCACGGCCACGTCCTATGCGATCTGACTACAGGTTTGAACGATCGCACGATCGACCAGTACCGCTTCGTCTGCGACCGTAACGTTGCGCTCGACTCGACCTGTTGCTTCCACGCACACTTTGTCCCACTTCTTCTGACGTGCGACTCGCCGTACCACGTGGGACTTGTGGCTGTGGCTGTGGAGGTGATGTGTGCGTCTTATTGACCATATGAGGACTCGTCGTCTTGACGGTCAAGAACGTATCGAAGTAGTGAGGATGGGTAGTCTATGGAGGGAAGAGAAGGTTCGGGCGGACGGTAGAGTCGAGATCGCTTCATGTGGTAAGTCTGCTTACGTTTACGATAATGGGGATGGCGAAATGAGCGAAAAAAGATCTGGTGAGACCGTGACGATGATGGGTCGCGAGCGTAGGACGGCTCACCTTTTGGCAAGTAGTACGTGTCGCTTTCCTTCTCGGACACAATGACAAGACCAAGATAGCGATACTGAGGAATGGCGAGTGGTGACGATGGAACTACCGACATGCTGGGAATGTATTTGTAACGGAAGACGACCGCCATGAACGAGATGACTGGCAAACCCGACATGTGAAAATCTCTCGTTGACCTTATTGTGGTAACACACTGCATCAATAGTAACCGTGCTGCCAGTACTCAGACAGTTCCACACCACTATGTGATGGTATGTTCCAGCGCTGTGGCAAGGGAGCGACCATTCAGATGCACTGCAAGACCCCTTCCCTGTCGTGAAGTTGTACGTGCGCTGACCAGCAGACAAGAGCGCAAGAAGATGCTTGAGGGACCGAGTGCAGTAACTGCACGATATGATGGTCTAGTACTTGTAGATAGCGACGTCGATGCACACCACAAGTAGTCCAATGGTGTCCTGGCCATGGGACATGGATCGTCAACACCTTGACAAACTTGTGTGCGACGGGATTTGTAGTTCGTATATCGGAGAAGACGGATGTCCGGATGTATGGATCTGCAGTTTCGAAAGCAGCTACTTACAAAGCGACACTGAGATCAAGGCAGACCACCGTGCGTCAAGTCGTTGTGATATGCTTAGTGATGGTACCGGCTGCCGTTGTGGTGTTGTTCAGACGAGATGTAGCAGTGCCCGTGTACGCATCGACAGTTGATCGCCAAATTGAATGGTGATCACAAGTGCATAGTCTGTATAAATATGACGTGGAAGAGAGGATGCAAGGGCTATTGCGTGAATCGTACCTCGCACTAAAGCGCTTCAAGGTTTACACGATCTCATTTGCATCTGATCTATGACACTAAATGATCAAGAATAACGACCTGCAAGCCAGGGAGGCCCTTATCATGATGCGTATTGCCCCAGTAGAATTATTTCGGTCCCGATAATAGTAGACGCAAGCGCATACGTGTGTCATTGCTTGGAAGATGATCGGGACCTGTAGGCAGACAGTGTCAAGCTAAATAGGCGTTTTCCGTTCCTCTGTCGTGTTCGACTTGTTGAATGCATTCGCTTTTACGCTATTTTGATTCGATTGCTGCTGGAAATGTAATATTTGAGCTGTCGTATCTTGTGTATGGCATCAATGTGTCAATGACTCGCACAACACCTGCAGATGTACAATATGCCATTCATAGTCCATGAAACCATTCTTGGAAAGTATCTCGACGACGTTTGTGTCGTGGTGAAAAGCTAGAAATGTGTCAATGACCGTGTATGAGTGCCAAATGGGCAAAGATGCCATGTTGTCCGTGACAGAGAATGGGAACCAAACAAATGACGGACACCATTGTACAACAGACCTAGGCAAAAGTCTTCAATCTAGCAAAAACAACAACTACCCAACGCTGTGGAACATGTGTCATGAGCGACAGCATGAAAGTGACAAGCTTGGAGATTAAAAGTCGATGTTGTAGCAGAAAGCAACGGTATGTGATCAGCCATTATTTGAATGATCGGCGAATTTGACTCCATGTCGAGTATCACGACTACTAGAGCGCAGATGAATATCGTTGATGTGTAAGGTGGGCAGGGAATGGTCCGATAAATCGAGCAAAACGAACTGGTCAAGCCAACTGTGCTGAGCAACTGCATGCATCCTTGACATACTTATGGGTCCAGCATGCACAACAAGCTTCAGTCTCTACGATCCTGCTGCGCGGCTTGCGATAGTGTTTCGGTAAAAAAATACATGTGCAGACATCTTGCATCAAGCTGTGCCAAATTCCCCGGCGTACACGTCTTCGATATGACATGCATCGATGTTCGTATACGTTTGATACATTCGCATACGCTCAGTCCTTAACGTGTGCCGCTTTTGTTGGCAATCACTGCTCCTGGAATATAATCGTCTAAAGACCGTGCTTCAGTTGAGCTGGAAGTCGACTTCGGCTTGGGCTTGACCATATCAGCGATGGAAACTGGAGCTCCAACACCGTCATCGTCAAGTGATGCTAAGGTTGGAATCCGCACGTCCCGCACCTTTGTATCGTCGATGGCGCCGTAGAGGGCGCGAAGAGTGAGGATGTCGCCAGCACTAAGCACCGCCCGTGTTCCGATTTCGGAATCTCGACTGGAATCACAGTGCTGCTCAACCGGCTGCACGCAGTTCTTGACCGTCTCGATGTCACAGAACGATTGAAGCGGGTATTGCGGTTTCGGAAAGCATAGACCAGCGCTGCGACCATAGTGCATGATGGACTTTGGGTCGTACGGCTTGAGGATAGCTTCGCGACTCGTCTTCTTGGCGTAGTTTTCCGCTGACACAGGCAAGTTCTGGTCCGTGAGCACAATCACCTCGCGGTTCCAGTGCGTGTGTTCATGGTACAGGCCCATCGCGTGGCCAATCTCGTGCACGACATTGCCGATCCCGCCAGCAAAGCAGCTCTCACCGAGGTTCATGATCTGCGGCTTGCCGTCGTTCACGTACCCCACCAAGCCATAACACGCGTCCTCGTTCTGCTCAATGCTCACGTATTTGCCGTTGCACTTGGACACTGGATCACACTCTTGCAACGTCACGTTCACTTCTGCTTTGCTGTAGAGGTCCACAGCGGCATTGATGACCTCGAGCTCGTGGTCAGAGAACGAGCCGTTTATGCGGTACCACACAATGTGGTCGGGCCAGATATCTTCTCTCAGCATCACGGCCACTCCCAGTCGTCTGCGCTCATGCACGTGCGCGCAGTCGACTTCGTTACTGTTGATCCAGTGCGGTGCATCCACTAGTCCACGGTCTTCGAAGCAGGTCGCTAGTCCATTGTTGCACCGAGCGTAGATGCTCCCGGGATCATGGGCCTGGCCGAAGATATACTTGAGACCGCCATGGTCGAGCTGGACGCCTTCAATGTCACAGTCTGCAGGTACTGCACTTGCACGAGTGGCCAATGGGGGCAACAGCAGCAACAAGAAACGCATAACTGTTCCTGAGCACGCAATGCAATTTAGACTCGAGCGCGGACTGACTACTTGGCTCGGATTGGCTGAAATTGCGGGGTCAAGTGGGCGAAGAGAGTGTAGCTATGTCCTAGTCTAGGCCTTTTGAAAGACGATTACTGTTCGATGCACGTGGGTACAACAGGATGGGTACACGTTATCTAGTCGAATTAATGGGTATGTCACCGATACGAGATTGAAGCAGTAGGAAAATAGCTACTGTCACATGTTCATTGATGCATACATCTAAAGTCGCGGTGGATATACTGTGGTTGCAATATGTGATCGGAGTCGTGAGTTTACGTCGTAATAAGAAGCTCAATCCTAGTGACAAGCTGGCTCAGGTGGCGGAAGAATGGACGCGCCTAGTGCTACTTGTCTGTAATCAGCAGAAGCGGTGACGGCTCAGCATCGATGCTAAGCCGAACAATAGTTCAGGGAGTGCAAGAAATGTAAAGCTTTATTGCGATTGAGTCAAACAAAGATTGCATGACGGTCACTAGGATCAACGTTGGCTCTTTTGCGACCGAGACGTGACGTGGTCGTTAATGAAGATTGATGAAATCCCCATTGGTTGGTGTAGCTTGCAGCTTAGCACACGTTCTTGCCGTATGATATGCAAGCAAACGTGTGTATGGGGCACAATGTAAGCTCTTTTCGTCCAGCCGATTGTGCCATGAGCAAATGCTATCGTCACACCGCACGAACGTCAGCTGTATACACGACAAGACAAAAAAGACGCAGAGATGGCTCATGATTTCACAAGCTCTGATAGTTGTGATACAATTTTTTTGTTTGCACGTCTGTGCCGCGGTGTCGATTGTTCGTCACGTACCCTTATGTGAACGATGGTGAGCGCCTTCACAGACTCTCCTGTACAGTTTTTTACGCTATCCCACATATATAAGATATCCGCTTGGATTGCACCGTATGAGCTGCGGATATGCCATAGGAGCTTTTGGACTTTGGTTGCTTGTCACGTATACATAGTGCTTCGTAAACGTCGATGACATGTCAAATGGCCGTGTAGTGCTCGTGACCACTGGTGACATGTCACGTCGCCGTGGCGTGATTCGTCGCAGTCAATTTACTGCGACGAGTCACTTCACACTACTTCTTACCTTCGTATACAGTCAGCTGGCCAGAAGCCTGGACTTGCCAGCACCGGACACATGTTCATGAAGACATATCCGGCGTCCTGTACAGTAAAAGCCAATTCACCAAAGGCAGCAAATCTGGACCAATCACGTCAGGAGCTCATTGATCAATGCATGTGTGGTCGCAGTCAAGCGTTTCGAGTATCTGAGCCGGCCACCGTCAAGCTACTGTGACATCATAGCACACTGACCTCAGCATTGTGCATAGCAAAGTGAAAAGGCACGTTAAACAGAACATTCGTTGTGATGTCCACAAGAAGTAAGAACGCTTACCCGAAGTCGGACGTATCGACGGCCAACGTGTCGTGGTTCACGCCACCAACAGCTACATCCACGTCCATGCGTCATGTATGCTCGTCAGCGTATGCTCCCAGCGGAAGTGACAAGTAGGTACAACAACCAGTATGGCTGTAGACGGCAGCGATAGCTTTTCGCTTCCATCCGCGGCAAGCAACTGCAAGTCGAGCACACTGTATGACTACAGCTGAGCGTCCTAAACAAAGCGACAAGTCGTCAACGTGCAATGAGAACGCACGGCAAACAGCTCGAGCATATTGTGCAGCCGTCCAATGCAGATCAATGTACTTATCTGTGACGATTGCAAAGCACGTAGACGAAAGAGTCTGGACGTGGCGTAGGACACAATAGACATGAACTCTTGTGTCTTGTCCTTCGTGTCAAACAGAATACACAGACTGCACATTTTGCCTCAGTGATGTCCTGTTAATAAGCCGATAACGTACCAAGAAGTACGAAGAAACAACGTGGAAATCGATGCGTCCATCACAGTCCCGTGTCTGCAAGTACGCACTCTGACGTGCCCCTCACGATGTAAAAGCGGGCGATTTTGCCTTCCAACGCTTGTGCACCAAACGTGACAACGCCGTCGCCTTCGACGCATCCCGTGCACTGTCTGTGCCACATTAGATTGCTATCATGACCTCAAAAGCAAAGAACGACGACATACATTCCCCTCATCTGACGATAAGTGCTCGATGTGTCGTTCAAACGTACTCGTGCGCAACAGCTGATCGTAAGGCCATAGCCGGTCAAAAAACACATGTTTTCTCGCTTCAAAACCCCATACCGTCGGTCATGTTTAGATCACGCACTTCGTACCCTTTGCCGCGGCAAACCCGTCCACGCGCCTGCTGCGACCTCACGTTCCCGCCTTCTACGCTGCAGCTCCTCTTGTCTTCGGCCGCACCTCCGAGTCCTGCACCGTATGGAGAAACACCGCATCGTTCGGATGGCTACAGCACCAGACACACCATCAAAAGAGCGTTACCACAATGACACTCTGTACCAAACACACAAACATACACCGATACACACACACAGGAGACAGCCCCCTGGCCACGCAACGTACTCTTTCTCCCCCTGTTCGTACGTGTACGAGGCCGCGACCGCCAGCACTGCTCCGTCGCGACTAAAGTCCAGTGCGGCAATGCTCGTCGGGTACGGCCGCAAGTGCGTAATGCGTTTCTTGTTCGCACCGTCCCAGAGATTCACGACGCCATCACAGCCCCCCGTCGCAAACGTACCGTACGTCGGGTGGAACGCAATCGCATTCACGGGGTACACGAGCGCCTGGTCGTCCACTTTGCCGCGATGGCACTTGAACGCGTAGCTGCGTTTCTTCCGACTCGGGTCCGTTAGCAGCGCGCCCGTGTCACTGTCGTTGTTGCTGTCACTGAAGTACTCGAGCGCGACACGGCCTTCGACTGACGCTACTGCAAAGCCCATGAGGTCGGGGAACACGCGCACACAGCGCAGTTGGTACTTCAGTGGACTCTCTTTCTCCACGAGCGGCTGCGTCCACTGCCGCACGTCGTACACGGCCACGCGTCGCTCGGACGTCCCCACGACCACCAAATGACTGCACACGTCCATGCCAAAGACTTTGCCCGTCACGTTCACCGTGTGGACCTCTGCCTGGGAGCGGCCGTTCCGCACGTCAAAGAGCTTGAGCGAGCCGTCCCAGCTGCCGCTGACGGCGAGGCCACACGCGGTCGAGTAGCCCACGTGGCGCACCGCCGCGTCGTGTGTCCCGAGACTGGTCTTCTGGTTCGTCTGGATGTCCACTTGACGCACTGCGCCGTCCAATCCGCCCACAAACGCTTCGACGTCGCCCTGGCCGTAGCAGCAGCTGAGCACAGGCGTCTCCATGTCCACGCTCGTGCGAAGGCGGACGCCGTCGTACACGCGAAGCGTCGCGTCCCATGAACTCACCAGCAGCGGCTGCGACGGCGCGCCAAAGCGCACGCACGAGACGCCGTCGCTGGGCGGTGCTTGCAGCTCGACGTCGGTCATGTATCCAGAGTGATTGTCAGTGCAACCACCGGCCGCGCCAAAGGAAACCTTTCCCCTGGCATACGGCAACCTTTCCTTTCGCATGCAGCACCCTTTCCTCTGGCATCCAGAAACCTTTCCTTTCGCATGCAGAAACCTCACCTCGGGCATACGGAAACGCCATGCGTTTGCAAAGGACACCGCATGCATTCCCACGTCAACAAAAGCGCACTCGCTCGGGCATACAAACCGCAAGTCCCGCGTCTCGATCGATACACCCGCAGGCAAATGGCGCGCCGCACGCGCACGACGCCCCGGCGCCGCGTGTTCAGCACGCTGCGCTGCATGCAGCTGACGGGCACGACGACGCCTCCGACGGTCGCGCAAGTCGCGCAGACCGCGCAGTGGAAGCGGCAGGGCGCGCGGCCCCGTCTCCAGACAGTGGCCGACCTGCCGACGGCGTTTGTCGCGTCGCTGGACGCCGACGAAGCGCGCGCGCACGCGCTCGAGCGCTCGTTCCACGGCCGGAAACAGAGCTTTGTACTGCTCTTGCGCGAGCTCTACGCGCTGCTGGACGGCGTGACGCAGGACCGCCGCCAGCTGCGGCTCGTGCTGCAGGAGCTCGTGCAGCGCCTCTTGGACCCGAGCGGCGTCTACGCCGACGCGGACAGCGACCGCGCCGCGCTGAGCGACCACGTGGACGAGTCGGTCGGCCGTTACGTCGCGGCCGAGCGCGAGACGTTCCTGCGCGTCGGGGGCGACGAGTGTCTGTTGCGCGTGCTGCACGCGCTGCGTCTCGAGGACCAGTTGCTGCTGGAAGCGGCCGAGAAGCAGCCGCCGGTCTGGTCGACGCTCGTGCTGGACGGTGAGCGCCGGCAGCGACACGGCGTGAGCCCCCGCAGCGACGTGCGGGCGCTGTGGGAGACGCCGGTGCCGGTCGTCGTGGCCCCGGGCAAACACGGGGCCGACGCGTCGCTGCGGAAGCACATTCTAAACGACGCGATGGCGATTTTGCGCGAGCTGTGCTACTTCTCGAGCAACTTGGCGCGCCAGCTCGGCGACAAGGACGGCCTGATCGTGTACCTGTTCCAGCTCATGGGCGACGTGCGGTTCTTTGACAATGCGTCGGGACTAGTGGAAGAGATTTTGGCCGTACGGGACACGTCGTTCGACCTCAGCCGCATTCGTACGTGAGCTGCTGTCGTTGTTGCGGTTGTTGCGGTTGTTGCGGTTGTTGCGGGGCATTTTGTGGACGACGTTGCTGACGGCTGTGGTGCTCTTGTGGTGCGGTGGATATAGCGAATGTGCACGCAATTATGCAGTCGCTGTCGTCGAGACAGCTGGCGTTCTTTTGCCGCGTGTTGGCGCTGGTGGTGTTTGAGCCAGAGGACCGACGACTGTTGGAGACGGCGAGTACGTGGCTGCATATATCCGCTCGTTGTGTTGTGTTAGTTCTTTTTCGATGGACCGATGCAGCTGATTGAACTCTTGACTGACGTTGTGTGTTGTTCTTGTACGATGTAGAAGTGATCAAGTCGCTGGAACTGCTGAAGCTCCGCCGCAGTCGCATGATGCGCGCCGACAATATCGTCGACCGCAATCACGCGCTCATTTTCAACTCGCCGTTGATCTTGCAGCGCCTGCTGCTGGTTTTGCAAGTGCAGAACTTTTACTTTGCACTGAATCCAGTGTACGAGCCGTTTTCGTCCGAGCTCGCGACGTCTGCCGAGTTTGCTACTCTGCTCTACCAAACGAGCGGTCGCAGTGACTGGGACACGATTGATCGCCTGGTCACGCATCCAGTGCTTGGCGCATCCGGAGACCTCACGATTTTCCACCGACATCACCAAGAACGAGCTACAGCAGCAGCGGGTGGCGATTCGTTCTCGTCTCCGTCGTCGCACATACAACAAGCAGCGCAACAGCAGCCGTTCTCTGCCGAGACGGCTATCTTGCGCGACCTGATCTTCCGCAATCGATCACCAGACCAACGCGCTCGGGAAGACACTGAGGCCCAAATCATCATGAAGTCTATCGTACTGGCTCCGTACCGCGTCGAGGTGCTGTTTGTGCTTTGTACGTTGCTGAATGGCAAACGCAAAGTGGATTTCCAAGAACGGCTTGCAGAGGTGGGTCTTGTGAAAACACTGAACACGATGTTCGACAAGTTCCAGTGGACCACAACAGTGCCCTCGAATCCAGTACATGAGCCGTTGCATGGACCTGGCTGCGACTGCAGCTTGGACGCATCGTTGAAGATCCAGTTCCTCCGGCTGATCCACAACTTCTGTGACCGCGACTACAGTGACAATACGAGCAAGCTGTTGTTGCTGAGTGAGCATGAGATCCAATTGATGAATGATGGGAGCTCCACGCCCATTGACCTCGATCATCCTGACAAGGGGTTGCTGTCGAAGATTATTTACGCGCTGATTAAACAGCCGGTCGACTCGATCTATCGATTTTGGCTGGCGTCTTGCGTGGAGGCATTTTTGCGGCGAGCGACTTCGAGTGAACAGCTTTTTGTAGCACGCACGCCATTGTTGCATGCTTTGGTCAATGAGATTCTTGTCGGAGGCGCCTATCGCTCACAAGGGAGTTTTCAGTCAGCTTTCGATTTGCTTGGAGAGATGACCAAGGGCAACTGGCTGACATTGCAGCTATTCCACGGTCTTCTGAGCAACACCCAGTTTGCCGCTTTCATGGGTACGTACTACATGAGGCTTTTGTGCTTTTGCTTGTGGTGGCACATGTTTCTCACTGACACATTTTGCATGTTTGGACATTGCAGAAGTGGTGGTACTGAACTTGGTGGATTCAAATGTGTTTATCCGGTCGATGCTGCTGTCGTCAGAGAAGTTTGCGAAACAGCCAACGAGTGGAACATTTGGTCTAGCGGATGACTTTGAAATGGACCGCATGAGCGAGTTCTTAACAGTAAATCTGGTTCGCCTACTACGTGATCTCATGACGATCGTCACAATGGACGACATCAATCACGAAAATATTTGCTGTTTGAACACAGCCATTGTGATCTTTGTCTTTCAGCATCGTCGACAGCGGCTCCCGGCTATTCTTGAGGCGCTGCGTGATTACGAAGAAGTATCTGGTAAGCAAGGCTACGTTTGCAATAATTTCCGTGGCTTGCTATGGTTTTGGATCCAGTATTACACCCCACGTGGCCGCGACCGTCTCGGGCTCGAGCACTCAAGCGAAGTCAAGTTCGAAGAATGGCGACACGTTGTCTCGCTACTGTGTGCTGACGATGGTTCCAAGACGGCTTTGCTCTCGACGCCAGCGCGCCTGCCGCTGTCCCCGTATTCGCGCCTGTATGCTACTCCCCGAAGAAGGTGCCTGTAAGCGTCGCACATCCACTGTGCGATGAGTGTGATAGACCGTTTGAGGTTTATATGAGCTTGTAAGTGAACATAAGCATCGTCAGTTTTGGCACATCGGTGGGCAGTAGAACTACAGCCGCACTTTTGCTTTGTTGAACGTGTGCTGTCTTTGTTTCGATAAGTACTTAGCACTCGTGATGACCCGTTGGAAGCTAAGGATTGTGGTGACGGCAGATATTCCACAGTAGTGACACTTGTGCTTCACCACGTGTGCCTGCACCATGAGCTACAGAAGGACTTGGTCTGTCGAACAATCGCAAATGCTGGAAAACACGTGGTAAAGGAGATGTTACAACGATCAGCGTTAAGCGTGAAAGGTGTGAACTAGAAAGCATAATCATCACCATACGGCCTATTGTCCATGATGCCATTGACGTGACTGATCATGTCCAGCATCTATCAGCATTTCGGCGTATCACTTGTGTAAATTCTGCAAGTCACTGGTCAGTGTAGACGGTAAAGCTTTCCTGGGTGCGCCACGTTCGGAATCGATGCCGGCAAAATGGGCTGCATCATCGGTGGTACCGAGAGCTAAACTACCGCAAGTTACAGATTGGCAGCAGCATCTTCAATAGCAATCCGTAGACCAGTCAAATCGTGCTCTTTGTCGCGAGAACAGAGCTTCACACATGCATAATTTCTCTTCGTACATGTCACTACTACGTAACGAGCAACTTCTTGTGCTTTGTGGGGTCCTTAACCCACTTGACAGTTCTTCCCTCTTCTGTTTCCGCCGTTGACCATTCCCACACTTCCAATTCGCAAAAACTCGGCTTAATGAAGCATGAGACAACGCATATGTGTTTTAAACAATATCGTCTGGATCGACAATAATTACGACTTCATTTCGTCACCGATGGCCCTGTTCTCGAGATTTTGGACCTTTTTCGAAAACACATGTATGCACTCTATTTTAATTTGCGCAAACTACAGATACATTTGATCTAATCACTCGGAAGAATGATTGTATAAAAAACACCTAAATTCTATGTGGGGGGATTATGTAATGCGCATTGTAATTATGATCCTGTGCTGCGCAAATTTTGTCGCATGGCTCGTCAGCTAGAAACTTCGCACTATGCAATAACAAGCAAACGCTAACTCTTGCGTTGACGATCATTGCTACACCACGCAATAATGCTATGCTGAAAGGCAGTTATGAGGTCGGGTGTGTATATCATGCGTGAAGGCTCGACAGTATTAATCTAACACGCTTCTATCCATCGAAGTGATCCATAATTCTTTCGGCACAGCCTTCGTCAGTCAATTCAAAGACGGACAAAGCTACAACATTCAATAGCCTAGACAATCAGCTCGTATAGCTCCAACATATAATGACCGTCCTGCCATTATGCAGCCTACGTTTCGATGGCCATGCGTTTCAGCGCCCATCGGTAACGATGCATTTTGTCAGAGGTCTGGTAGGCACATCATAGCGCAAGAAAAGTACCGGTCTATTAAAGCACAGATATGGACGTACTTCCATCTTCGGCAACGGCTCGTTGCTATGACAGCACCATTCATCGTCCATTCTTCTGTCAAAGTGTCGAGTGACAATAGCATTAGCAGTGGCATCTTCGGGCCCATTTCGTAAGGATCTTTCATTTGTACGTTGCCGTCTCATCAAACCCAACTCCAGAATTTAAGTATGGGATTCCAGCTGAGCCGAGAAGGCTTGGACGGTGTAAGCGATACAGGCAACATGCAATAGAGCGAAGACCTCGTTGTTGCCAGGACTTTCCGACACTGTGTGGATGTAGCGATAACTCGGAAGATGCACTACTACGCCAAATCTTACCATGAACGACCCCGCTCCATCAGAATATTTTCCACGCCACTCAGCGGCCCACATAACGATAGACAGCTCCTGAGTCACATGGGATCGTCTCATCATACTAATCATGAACAGGCAAGAGCTCATTGCCTGCGATAAGGTTAGTCAAGAAAAGAATGACAAACACCAACTCTGGTTGTCGCTGTCTGGAAAAGTTGTAATTGATGCACAATGAAGAAGGACAGATAGGAAAATGGTAAGTGATCTCGTGTCTGCTCTCTTCGGTGCTGTGCACACTTTTCATCCCGCGGGTGAGGACAAACCAGGCAATATGCTACTGCTTGACTTGTTCGTGCGGCGTATCTATGCTCACTCTTCTTCCAGCAATACCTGTCTGCTGACTTGTGCCCTCCCTTGTCGTACTAACTCTACCTAATCGCAGCTGAAGCGGTAGTTTGTGCCAACACAATACGTGTTCGATGCAATCAGTTGTTGACGTTGTAAACAGTCCGACGCCGTGTGAGATGGAGTGCTGTGTGCCACGTCCAGCAAAGCGAAAGAAGTGAAAATCGATGTCAAGTTTAAACACCGCTCACTACGTACCATTGAGGAATGAGCGAATACTGAAGCGGTAAGTTTGAATGTACCGATCCGATCAGCACATGCGTGTCCTTCGTACCTGACGAACAGCAGCGAGGTTAGTAAAAGGACTGTACTTTGCCAGTGTGGCAGCCACAAGTGTCACTGGGAAGAGCGATGCAGCTACTACAAATCTGCCCATGATGTCATTACTGGATGACGCATGCTCTGTAGCCTACGAAAAGCACGTAGCGTACTTCATGATATGGACCGTCAGAGAGCTGTCGAGCGATTTTAGATGATGTCACCGGGCGAGTACCTCTCAGTTGCTTCACAAATAGTTCGCACTGCAACGAATGTGGCAACGGACGACAAGTCCGATTAACACGTAAGGCACAACGAACGACAAGCGTTTCCAGTATAGTTGGTGGGTCCTGTGGTGTGCGCCTTCGCAACAATGAACGATCATTCCAAAAAAGTGGCCGCAAACGAAGAGCCTCTCTGAGAACGGGTCGAATGGGACTGATAGTTGTCTCTATATCCGCAAACTGCACACACGTCGTGACGAGCACTCCATTCTTCATTGCGATTGACACTTTGTTCTCGACGTTCGATGAATTAATACCAATAGCTTCTGTTGGGCACGGAATGCATAACTTGTCCGCCACAAGGCCAGCCAAAAGGTGTTGTGCTCGCATTGCCTTCCAATTCACGCGAGGCTTGCATTGTGCTGCTCTGCCATTGCTGCGCCTTTACATTATCGTGCATTCTAGCGCCCTGTAGGATGCTATGTCGAACTTACCTGACGGATGAAGTACACGTGATATGCAAGGTTGCTCGAGCTATGTGGCATCACTGGCCATTTCGTTGGGTCTTGTCGTTGCTTTCCAAGTAATGCGCAGCACCTGCTGTATCTCAGTAGCAACAGCGAGAAAGTGTGGCGTGGAGGCACTGCACGCGACACGAGGCACGTGGTTGCATACTGCATTCTACGGCGATGCGTGCTACGATGTAGATTGGAGTTGATGTTGATGTACCTGCTGTTGTCCTTCCTGGGGTGACATTCCTTACCCCCACTATCTCGATGTGCACGTGGGTTGACATCTAGTGTGATAGCAAGCGACAGCCTTCGTAAAACAAACTTCGGTCGTGGTTACATACCGACGTCGGCCGTCTAATGCTGCAATTTTAGCGGCATGTCTGTGTCCGTCTCACCGCCATCTCACATCTTTCGGTAACGTGACGCGCTATGCGTTGTCTGGTGTAGCCATACTGTAATAGCAAAAGGAGCACTGATGACGCCAAGACGAAGGGTGCGTACCGCCATGAATTGAAGTGCAAGTGAAAGAGGTCTTGCTTATGTATGTAAGGCAAGGAAGCAGTGGCAAGCAGAACATGTACACCTGCCCACTATGCTGACGTCGTGCATGCAAAAGCACTAGACCTCGCGCATCAGCGAGAGATGTGTCAAGACGTATGCATAAAGTGTTCGACCAAAACACGTCGCATGACTCCGCCCATTCTGTTGTCCCATTTGTATGGACAGTTGTCCACACAACTGCAATCACAGCAACAGAACGACCGACGCCTTTGTACCGACCTCAACCACAAAGAAACACCGCAAGCGAATACCAAACGTGCAGCAACAGTCTCTGAGATACTGTATTGTGCTTTCTCCTCTTCGTATCTTCTCTCGTATCTTCTCCTTCTTCTTCTGCTCATGCCGTGCGCAGCGGAGGCGCTACGAGGATCACAACGTCTCCCCGCACAAACAGCATCTCAATCGTGCGCTTTGACTGCTTAATGAGCTCTTCGTACGTCTCGGGGTCCAGCTCTTGCACAGTAATCGTCTCTTCGACGTCGCTCAGCACCATATTCAGGTGCTGGTCGTACGCCTGCAGCACCCCACGCAGCTCGCGGTCGCCTCGGCACTTGATGTAGATACGCTCGGCCACGCTCAGCTTGATCAGGTCCAGTGGCTCATCGATGGACGTCATGAGTCGGAGAGTGTACCCACTTTACGATGACGCGCTCTCTCGTCGTGATCGTCTGTCTGGTCTCGGACGATTTTATCCATAGGATGCTGAGAACACGATAGTCGATATTATCCCGATCTTTTGCTCGCGTCACGCGGGTCGCGCGCGAACCTGCAAACCGTGCAGTCGTTTTTGCATTTGGTGCCGACGCTCGCTTTTGATTGGTCGATACAAGCGCCATCGAACCCGCTCGACGAATCAGCGACCTCAGCGGTCGCGCGCTGCCCACCAGTGGCGCCACGCGACCAGTCGAGAAGACGCACGACATGCGCGGCCACGACGCGGCCGTCTTGAGCGCCATGAGCGACGTGAGTGCGTCCGACGACAGCGACGACGAGCGTCTGCATGTCATGGACCCGTCGGATCCGCGCGCGCACCGTTTAGCGCCGTCTGTCGCGCAGGTTCCGAGTCCTCGTCTCGCGTTGACTCCGCCAGCGGAGATCCACCGCGACGCCGACTCAGAGTCTGAGAACATTGCTACACACCGATTGGGCGCTGGTGCACATGTCTCAGCATCGCCGACTCGGTCGACGAAAAACGTCATTGATACTGATGACGTAATCCCTATCCAGTTCGACGATGATGGCGTTGACGATGATGGAGACAGTCGTAGGACCACTAAGGAGAAGCAGAAGCCGAAGGAGACGAAGACGAACGGGACGAAGTCTGTGACGCTCTCCAAGTGGGCCCAAGCGCGTTTCCTCGTGCCTGCTGGAGCTCGAAAAGTCGCAGTGGTCGAAGAAGACACGTGTCTCGAGCCGCTCAATGACTTTATCTTGAGTGACTTTAGCTCGCGGTATCGTGGAGACGTGGGCAATGTCGACGTGGAGAAAGCTATTGCAACAGCCGACGAGGAAGATAGGGACGAAGACGAGTCGTTGGTGGGTTCGAGCAGGCAAAAGCACGTTGGTGCACCGCTGTTTGAGACGAGCGGGGACGGAAGGCCGATCGAGGCTGGCAACAGGAAGGCGAAGGACGCTGGAAGCAACCAGAGGGTGCTGAAGAAGGATGGAGAAGGACGCAAGCGCAAGGAGAGCAGGTACTTTGTGACGGACTTGGCCACCAAGTGTTATCACTGCGGAGAAGTGGGTCACATGGCCAGTGTCTGCATGAACGACAAGCTGCAGCCGCCTTGCTACTACTGTGCATTACGTGGACATCAGTCGTGGGCGTGTCCGAACCTACCGTGTGCGAGTTGTCTCCAGTTGGGGCACCAGGAGAAGGTGAGCACATTGTTCTACGTGTTGTGTGTGGGAGTGTTGGGTACCTGCTTTACTAATGGATGCTGTGCACGTTGCTGTGTGGCAACAATGTCAGTACTGCAACAATCGAGCGATGACCACCAAGACCTGCAAACTATGTGGGTGCACTGGTCATACGGAAGACCGTTGCGGCAACGTAGACACTGTAGAGCAAGCAACGTGTATGGTGTGCACAAGAGTGGGACATCTGCACTGTGTGCCCGTGCCGCCTCCTGCTGATAGACGTGTGTATTGCCCAAACTGCGCCGAGAACCACAAACTAGAACGGTGTCGGCGGTACAGCAAGCCCATTCCGGTCAACCTCACTGCTCGAGTAGCCAGCGGACGCTTTGTGCAAACGTGCTTCGTGTGCAGCGAGGCCGGTCACATTGCTGCCGAGTGTCCGACGCGCTCGAATGGATACGGCAGAGGCAGAGACGGCTGCTATAAATGCGGCAGGTCTGGGCACTTTGCTGCTGAGTGCTACGGCTCAAGCAATCACCATAGCAACGATCGACATGATAGTAGTCGCAAACGGTATCGCGATGTGCAGGATGAGTATCCGAACTACAGAGACCATCGACGACGCTGAGTTGCAAAGTACTTCTTGTAAACAGGGGCAAGCACAGCGCACTTGGATGGCGGTTCTCTGAAGATCGATTATTTATCAGCGATATAAGTGTAAGTGTTGTAAGCTCTCGGCACGCTACTTCGCTCAATGCCAAAAGGCGTTGAGGCTTTTGCAGATGCGTGACAGGTAGACACGACACGACTACGGCTTAGTTGTTTTTGTGCGGGCAAATGGAATCGACGCGCTGTACAAATGAGTTGTCTGGACAACGTTTGCGACAACAGTTGTGGTGCTCGAGTAGACAGGTTGTGCTTCTGTATCGAAAACAACGTGTGTGAGTGGTCAAGGCAAAGCAAAATTGGACACGAGATGGTCCTTCGAGTTCACGTGCGCGAGGAAGCCTATGTGAATGACAAAGATAAAAAAAAGCGTGGACAAATGCAATAAGACCTTTGTCGTCGAACAATTTTGCTGACAGAGCGGAGTGCAGATCGACTATGATGGTACCGAGGAAGATAGCAGTAGCTAGTAGAGCATTATAAAAGTGGTCTATGTCGACATCAACGCTACGCATGCTCAAAATCTCTTTGGAAGCTAAGGCATCAAGAACTTCACCTTAATCTGCTCATCACGTTGCGTGCAATACTCTCGACGCAAATGGTATACAGAATCGACTTGCGGTCCCATATCAAGGGAACTCCGCAAAATCGAGTAGTAACAGTTTAACGAGTATCAACGGGGGCGCATCACTTCCATTTACATGTATTGCATCTGATGTATCGACGGATGCATCTTTCGTACCTTCTTGTAAATTCTTCCAACTTTCTTGCCTAACTTTAGTTCATGCACAGACATCATCAACGAACATACTTAGTTGCATGTCATTGAACGTGTGTAGTATGCCTTACATAAAGCACGTGAGCTCCATTATGTCGCTCGCAAGACAGCATGCCATTACGGTCAACAAAGCGACATCATTACTGTGTACGCGTGGAGTGCCCAGCTCTTGTTTATGTCGACCCATGTAATGTATTCCGAAGCTCGCCCTACTGCTTTCTTTATCATCGCAATCACACATGATACCCGCCGAGCATAGCATAAAGCAACAACAATGCAAAGCTTCATTCATAGACGCATGGCGTATAGAACTTGTCCGCTTTCTCTTACGTTTGGTCCAAATGGACAATATATATAGTGATGCATTCAATACACCATGCGGAAGGATGAAATGTTCGGATCGCTGGCAAAGTGTAAGCAAAAGGACGGGTGACAGTCCGCACAACTTCCTATCGCCAGCTTCGTCGTAGCGCTTGCATTGTCGCCGAATCGATGCTACTCTTGCCGACGATTTGGTTGTTGTCTTGATGCTACAGCTGTAAACTACCAAACACTTCGCTACCCATGTTCTAGTCTCGTTTAGTATGCCAACTACGAAAACTGTTGCGCATGTATGGCCGATCCAGATAATACGCATCCTGCATTCCTACAGCACCACATCAATGGCTCAGTGAGCACTGCTATAGCAAGACAATTCGCAATTTTCTGCAATCAACACTCAGTCCCATTCGCTTCGGCAATTGCTGACTTTGTCGATATGCTCATCAGCACAAGAAAGAAGAGTCTTTGCGAGTGAGTGATGCGTGATTTCTTAATGTCACGCTATTCTGTATACATCCGCCACAGGAGAAAAGCACGAAAAGGTGAACGACTTCAAGTAAACAGGTCTCGAAGTACGTTCAGGCGTACTGCTGCAAAGTACTTGCGAGCGGTACAATGCAATTCAGCACTTCCTTCGCATGTCCACAGATACTAATTCGTCCACGCGACCATGATGTTTCGAACAAACAATCGTGGTCGTCCCCACTGGCGGAGGGTCAAACGTGGGTTGGCTCATGTCGGCGAGGTCGTGGACCTCGAGCTTGAGCCCGTTCTGCCGAGGCAGAAGTTCACAATCACAAGACCCATACCATACAAAATCAGGCGTGTGATTTACACGCGTCGCTGTCGATTGCTGGCTCAAGCTATGTGCTCTTGTTTTCGATGTGTTCCTGTAGGTACTACTGATGGTCTTCCGTCATGTGTGTCGCCTTCACTACCACTTTTAGACTAATCGACAGGTTCTTTAGTTGCTCCACGTACCAAATTTCGTCATACAACAACGATAGCGCCGTGCTGTGCATCGTAGTTGTCAATGAACCTACTTCACCCACGGGCTGCACTAGCGGCAACAGTGGGGACCACAGATGGACCAAGGAACTTTGCACACCACAAGGGGCAAAGTTAATAGTAAAGCGTCACGAAACTGAAAAGCGGACTCAACCGGAGGCGAAGATAAGCGAAAGAGAAAGAGGTGTTGAGGTCGATTCAGGTACGTGGACGCCCACTCTATCTCGTAAAATTGGATACTCAGCTGTGGGTAGTGACTCTTTGGCGTCACAATCAGACCACTGAGGTCGATCGACGGCGAGGGTAACGGACATGGCAAGTTCCAAGTGCCTCACCAGAGAGTACACGGGCAAACACTTGGGACGGAGCTTCGATGATAGTTCGTGCTTCTGACTTGTTGGTCCCTTCACTCGATCGACGACATGCTCTGTGCTGCATTCTAGATTAGGTGGACGTTGTGGTATAACTTTGTCCTGTACTCAACGAAGCTCGTGCATATGCTTAGGGGCAATATTGTCAGTACGTGGGCTACGAAGAGATCTCATGTGGTACAAGCTGCTAGCGATGGAGATCAATGCGGTAAGTTGATTGTCAGCAATGGTGTCGAGAACGATAGTTGGAATAGAGATTGTTGGCTGTATCAACGCGAACAGACAAACGCGCGCAGTAACGAAAAGCGCAACGTGTACGAGTTCTCGTAGTTTGCGTAAAAACGGTAAGGAACTTGCCATCCGTCGTATTTTGCCTATCGTACCACGCGATCAAGGTAGCTGCGTATCGTCATGGAGTGCTGCTAGACCCATTGGTGCTGTCGCAGCCACAAAGTTCGGTGAAGGTCTATTTTACACGGGATATTGTAAGGCGACTCCGAGTCAGCGCATCTCTTTGTCTGCAATGTGTTTGTTGGCCTTTACGACATCTACCTGCTCGCTCAGCTCCAGAGATAGCTTCTGTGCCTTTTTGGTCTCGCACAGTTCCTTCCTGCGATGTGATGGATAGTAATCGGCGATCAGGTCATTGTTATAGCTTTTAGATTGTCTCTCCATTTCTGCGGCGTCCAGCGTAGTGTATGGGAGAGGTGCAAGATCTACAGTCCATGATCAATCATTCATACATGGGCTATGTCGTGGCGACCTCGTGGTACGTCTTCCATTCTAAATATCCCATTGAGGCAGTTCAGGTGACCTGTCGAGGTCGAAAGTTACAGCTCTGCAAGCGGATTGCTACGAGTAAAGCTCTCTAGCGCCAACACGCTATCGTCTTGTGGTGCAAAGTTGCTGCTTATCAGTACACATGACAACTTGCTACAAAATGAAACATGGCTTTCGCTATGTCACACGTGTGCCGTAGCACTTCGTCACCGTGACGCCATAGTCCAGGCAAATTACAGGTGCAAAGGTCTTTCAGTAGTGCGATCGTAGGAACAGTGGCCACTAAACAAAGCTCGTCCAGGAGCTCCATTCATTACATCACCTACGACCTGTTGCTGCAGGTTGACAGCGAACCGCGGATTGCATTTGGTGAAGAGGATCGTACCGGTGAAAGTTGTCTCATTGCATAGTCCTCCGTCGTCACAGACTTTCAATTCGTTTGACAATTACGTGCGCGCAGAGCCAGACCGCATGACGTTCCGCTAGCCGTTTCATTCGGGACATTGCTGCTTCTTTTCATGACTTAAGGTCGCCATTGCTCTCGGCGCTAGACGTCTTACAGCAGTGAAGCTGCGAAGACCATCCACAAGATCCTGCTGCGGATATGTAGACGCTTGACAACAGCTACACATATTCATGGAGGGATGCAGTGCTTCGTGTACAGCTGCACTGGAGGCTCTAGACTTGTGCTTGCGATGCAGACCATCGTGCAGGATCCCGAGCATGATAATATCTCGAGTTCATCGCTCTCTGATGCTGCTTTCCCAGCTGCAGTCGAGTTTTACTTTCCATCGCGTGCTCGCTTTGCAGCAGGCGAGTTGAAGACTGCTGAGAAAGCGAATGGAAGCAAAAGAGAGACGCAGTGGGTCACTTGTTGCAACCGCTTGCGTGACTATTTTGTCGACAACGACGTCCCCAATACGTGCGAGACTAGGCGAGTTCAGCACACCTTGACAACAGGTAAGCGTACAAGCTGGATGAAGCCACAGTTGATGGCAAGCTACCGAGATGTACTCTACTTGTGCGACGCTACAAGCGGCAACTAGAAAGCATAGGTGCGGCATCGGTCTGTCACAAAGGGAGTGCATCGATAGCGTACGACGTGGTGCACGTGACGCTACCAAACGCCATTGTTCAAACCGCACACACAGCGGCTTTACCGCATTCATTACGCCGCAAGTTGCGACTCGCTCGTCTCCACCTCTTTCTCTCGTCTCTCCCAATGCATAACATTCTCATTCAATGACGTCCTACAGACTCTAAGAACATGTGCTACGCATCCTCAGTCCAAGTCCGACGTCTTTCGTCTTGCACCTTTCGCAGGACCGTCGTCACAGGCAATGCTTACGAGCTCACTCGATCGCATCCTCGTAATCAATGTCGCCCCTTTACCCCAACCTCCCCCCCTCTCTCTCCATTCGTCCGTCCGTCACGACAACTTCAACTCTGATTTGCATTGTATCCATCCGCTCACCCGTCCACTCACCGTCCACTCACCGTCCACTCACGCATCGTCCGCCCGTCCGCCCCGTCACCGGAGCTCCACAATACCCCGCGCAATCCATCCGGCATCTATCTCCTCCGAGCCCGTCGTCCGCTACATGGCGCTCTACGTCTGGGGCCACAACGCGTCGCAGCAGCTCGGCCTCGACGTCGCCGGCGAGCAAGTGCTCGACGTGACGCCAGTCCACGCGCTCCACGACCAAGTGATTGTCGACTTTTCCGCCGGCGCGCGCCACTCGCTCGCGCTCAATGAGTTGGGCCACGTGTTCGCGTGGGGCCGCGGCCGCGAGGGGCAACTCGGGCTCGGCGACTCCATTGGCGTCACGCGCGCCGTGTCGACGCCTCGTCGCATCACTGACGCGCTGGCTGACCACGTGGTGACGAAAGTCGCATGCGGCGACTCGCACTCTTTGGCGCTCACGGACGCAGGCGACGTCTTCCTATGGGGACTGCTCCCCGTGACCACTGCGCTGCCGTCCGCCACGGCGGACGCGTCGGACCAGCAGACAGTCGCGCTCACGGGGCTGTCTCAGGCAGACGGGCAGCCAGTGCAGGCAGAAGCGCCTGCGCGCCCGTTCGACCCCGCGGTCCTGGCTCGTCTACTGCAGTCGATGCATGTCTATGAAGCCGACGCGGCAGACGGGGCGTCCAGCACAGCGCAGACTGTGCGGGCGCCGTGTCACACCCCCCGTCTATGCACCGACGTCCGCGTGCGACATAGCGTGACGAACGTCGCCGCCGGGTTCGCCCACTCGCTCTTGACGACGCGCGACGGGGCCGTCTATAGCTGCGGCTACAATGACAATGGGCAACTGGGCCACGGCACGCGGCGCCACGCGGCCGACTTCCAGCGCATCGACGCGCTGCAGGCGTTCGTGATCGACCACATTGCGTGCGGCCAGCAGCACTCGCTCGCCAGTTCGCGGCTCGTCTCCACTGCGTCGGCGTCCGAGCGCTCGGGCGTGTGCTTTGCGTGGGGCTTTGGCGTCCTCGGGCAGCTCGGAACGGGGGCGCCGATTGCCTGGAGCCCACAGGAAGTGAAGCTCGGGCGGCCGGCCGTCGCTGTCGCGGCGGGGAGTCACCACAGCGTTGCGGTCACGGACGACGGCCGTGTGTACACGTGGGGCCACAGCGAGTACGGCCAGCACGGCGCGGGCGAGACGTTCCACGACCTCCAGCACAGCGCCCACTACTTTTACCCGCGACTGCAACAAGCGCTTGCAGACGACGCGCGTGTGCACGTGACGAGCGTGCGCTGCAGCTCGCACGCGACGTTTGCATTGACGCGCGACGGCTCCGTGTTCTCGTGGGGCTGGAACGCGTTCGGCGTCCTGGGCAACGGCAAGTACCAGCACTCGGTGCACCCGCAGCGCATCTTTGGCCTGAAGGACAACGTCGCTGTGGCCGTTGGCGCCGGCGCGAACCACTGCGCTGTGGCCGTGCGGCCACGCGGCGCGCACTACTCGTTGCGCTACGATCGAGTGCTCGCAGAGGCCGAGTTTGCCGACGTGGTGTTCATTGTTGAGACGTCGGGGTACGTCGAGCGCATCAGAGCGCATCGGGTCGTTCTGTGTGCGCGGAGCAACTACGTTCGCGGCTACTTGCGCGTGCTGGACGCGGACAGTGCCCAGAGGGCTCAGGTGGATCGACAGAGCACACACGGGAGCAGAAGAGGAGGAAAAGGAGAAGACGACGAGGAGGAGCTGGTCGAGGTGGACGTGTTCCAGGACGAGGACGCCCAAGTGGTCCGCGCTTTCTTGACGTTCTTGTACACTGGTCGTCTCGACGTTGTCAGCCACAAGCGCAAAGCGCTGGGGCAGTGTGCCCAGCGCCTGTGCTGCGACGCGCTCGTCGAGTTATGTCTCGACACGTGGCGAAGAGAGCAAACCGAGACGACGTCGCTGTCGCTGGCGTCGCGGCCGTCTTTCCGACGGAGCGGATACTGCTCGGGGGCTCACTCGGCGACGCCCGAAGCGCGACGATTTGGCGAAGAGATGCAGCGTATGGTGCTGTCGGACGCGCTTGCGGACGTTGTGTTTCTGTGGCCGGTGCACGAGACTTCGGACGGCATTGCGTACGAGCGTCTGCCGGCACATAAAGCTGTGCTGTCTCAAGTCCCGTACTTCCGCACGATGTTGACAGGTGGTTTTCGCGAAGGCGACAAGACCCGGCAAAGGACAACTGCAACTGCAACAGCTATAACAGCGACGCCGATCGACGCTGTGCATGAGATTTCGCTGCACTATATGCACCGCGACGGCGTCTCGCTTGAGGCGTTCAAGCGGTTGCTGCTCTACATCTACACGGGCAGTACCAACCGCTTGGACGGCGCTCCACTGGCGGACCCGAGCGACCTCATGGACGTGTACGTGGGTGCGAGTTTACTGGGGCTCACGGTGCTCGCCGCCAGCTGTGAGCTGCAGCTCGTGGCGCTCGTGCCGCAGCTCGATGTCGAGTCGCTGCGAGCGTGCGAAGCGTTTGCCGAGCGATACGACGCACAGCGATTGCAGAGGACGAGTGAGCAGGTGTTACGACGGATTGAGCGCTCGACCGGTTGTTGAGCCGGTGAGACGCTCTCGTGGGGTCGACAGACGCACGAGACGGACGAGGAGACAGAGAGCGACTGGGAAGGCACAACGACTCGTGGCATCATGTGCCGGTCCTGACTATGGGCTTCGCTGCTGTGCGCAGCATAGAGAGGTGAGCTATTGATCGATCAATCGATCAGTCGATTCAGCTGCTACGCAATCTGTCAGTGGATCACATTGTACGGTGTACGAGGGAACTGCTGATGTCCAGAGACACCACTTGCACTGTCACGTGGGACACATTCACACACACACACACTGACTGCACGTGCTTTTACTTGCTATGTACATACCTCGAGCCGCACCGGTCTCTTCTGGGCGCAAAACACTTGACGTCTGTTGTATCGGCGCGCGTGGGTGCACTGCCTCATGGACCTGCGCCACGTTTGACTCATCATCACGTGGCCGTGTTGACTCGAGTGTTTGACACGACGCATCGGCTGTCGCGGCCTCATACAAATCCAACAGAAGAAGAGAAGAGCACAAGCAGAAAAATGATAAGAACAAAGCGCTTGCGAGAGAGTAACCTGATAGTTGTTGGAGTGATTATGGCAGCAGCAGCAGTAGCAGCAGTGGTAGCCGTACGTGGATGAGCGCCGTCATAGATTCCGTCCGTCAGTCGATCGCTGGATTTGTTCACAGGCGGTCGCTCTCACCTGAGCAACGGCAGAAGGCCGCAGCCCATCCGAAACACGGCGTACACTGCTGCAGAAGGTGCGTGGCGTCCTGCAAGTTTTCGACTGCTTTGCTCGAGGCGGTAAGTCACGAGACAGTCGACGGACGGCAGCGCTGCTGCATCCACGTGACGACGACAATGACAATGACAACTGCGACGATCACAACACTGCGTTCGTCGGTTCACTGGGTTCATGACGCCGTCGCCATTGAAGAAAGAGACAAGAAAAAAGACGGGTCTCGTTCGCTCGGGGCGACGACACATGGACACCCCATCATCATCACCGGTGGACCAACTTACGCTGTCGTGGCCACAAGCGCCGAGCCGCGTGCCGAGTCTATCCGGACGCCACAACGCTTGGCGGACACACACACGCACACATGCGCCGTCGCAAGTCGTTCCGAGTTTGCAAAAGAGCCGCACCGAAACCAGACCGATCGCTGCACTGAATGGATATTTCGCTTGCTCTTCTGTCGTCGCGAGCGTCGTACGTCCCACGACGAGGACAGGGGCGGCCACGCCATCAACTCAAGTGGCGGGTGCCATAGATCGCGGCGCGGGAGGCCACAGCGACCGAAGGGAGAGAGACGTGCGATCGCTTTTTTTCGACTCGTTCGAGTGTCGACGTCGACCGAAACGTCGGTCGTTGAAGCAGCGCCAACCGCTTCAAGCTCTGCTTTCCACACGGTCGTGTAGGCACATAGTCACTCCGTCCGACGTCCCAGTCACACTCTCTCGTAGCTCGTCGACTACTTTACAAACGCCTCAGCTCTCTCTCTCTTCTCGTCCTCTCTTTCCCATAAAGCCTCAAATGAGTCGCCTCTCTTCCTCTCCATCGCAGCGACATACCCCTGACATCTCGTTCTCGCCGTTATCAACCACCAGCCACACTTTGTCCATTCATCTCTAGGCCGATGCAACCGTCACACAGGCAGTCTCACTTAGTGAGTCACTTGGTCACTTTGTCGTACCGACTGACAGCCTATTCCACTGCAACACCAGAGACCCCCTCAGGCCGCACGAGACCACTCTGCTTCCACTCACTCCGCCCTTCCGTCCGGCCGTCTGCCGCCTCTCTTCCACGATCGACGACACTGCGTCTCCAATCGCTCCGCCCTTCCCCACAAGTCCCCTTCTCCCCTCCAGTCTCGTTCCCCCACACACATACACACACATACACACACAGACACACACACAGATAGACACATACACATACGCACATACAGACCGACAGAGAGGGAGTGAAAAAGAGCTCGTGCAAGAGCCCCACAACGTCCGACAAGGCAGCGTCGACCAGTCTGCATTTGCCAAAGGGCTCTCGCTCCCTTCTGCTCCTATCGAGCGCCCGTGTCCCACTCGTGGTCGTGTCGGTCTTGGCGTGCGTCAATCGATCAACCTGTCCTCGTCCTCCTGTCGTACCTCCATAGTAAAAACCCACCCACCCACCCACTTACCCCCACGACCGCTTTCGTCCGCGCCGGTCATGCGCGCCCCGCACTCGGCCGCCGAAGCCAGTAAGCAGGCGCTCTTGCAGGACAATGCCAACTGCGTCGCGCACGTGCTCCAGAGCCACTTCTTCACGCGCGCGGCGTCGCCGTCCGTGTCGTCGAGTTACGAGCGCGTGGCGTCGCGGCCGCCGATCAACGTCCGGCCGTACGTGCACACGCGCGACTGCGGCGGCCGGCGCCGGTCCACGGCCGCCAGTTGCGAGGCCGTGCTCGGGACGCTGCAGGACGCAATGCACGCGCTGCACGCGGATAACACGAGCAGCTACCGCCGCGTCGAGAGCGACTTGTTTGGGGCCGACCGGCTCTTGGACGCCTGCGTGCTCGAGACGCTCGTGGCGCGGACGAAAGAGACGCCGTACCGCTACGTGGGCCTCAAGCACGTCAAGTACCAGTCGCTCGTGGGCGACGAGCGCCACGCCGAGGAGTTTCTGCTCATGGAGACGGCAGGGAAGGGCGTGCACCCGTCGTCCGGCCACAAGTTCGTCTTCAAGATGCTCCGGTCGGTCGACGTCCCCGACAAAGAGTTTGAGCTCCGGAGCGCCAATAGCCACCACGCCCAGCTGCAGGTCCACCGCGGCGCCATCCACGCGCTGCTCGTGGTCCTGGCCGAGACCGGCCACCGCGGCATCCTCAAGATGCAGCTGTGGCTCGACGTAGAGCTTACCAAGTGCGCTGAACCGTTCTACGGCGCGTTCTCGAGCCTCCACGACGCCTACAGCCTCTCGATTCGGTACCGCCACGTGGTCGAGCGGTACGCCGTGACGAGTGGCGAGACGGCGGCCGGCGCGGTCGGTCCGTCGAATGGCTGTGGCGCGGCCGCAGCGGCCGGCAAGACGTCGCGGTTTGAGCTGCTGGCGCACCGGTCGGACCGCGAGCGCAAGTGCCAGACGTGCCAGCGCGCGCTCGGCTTCTTTGCGCGCAAGAAGAACCACTTGTGCAGCGTGTGCGGCATCTTTGTGTGCTCGTCGTGCCTGTCGTCGACGTCGTTCGAGAACTGGAAGCTCTGCGGTCTGTGCTACCAGCGCAACAAGAGCTTTGTCACGCGCACGCGCGTGTCTAAGATCTCGTCGCTCGCGTCCGGCCTCGGCGAGACGCTGCAGTACATCTCGCGCATCGGCCGGAGCCACAGCCGCCAGCGCGACTCGATTCTATTTGCGACGGCCGAAGCCGCAGGTGAGTTGCCGCCGACGGCGCTGCTGCAGGACACGAAACACGGACCGACGGACCGCTGTGGTGGGGCCGCTGCGGCCGGCGGCCGGCGACGGTGTGCCGACGACGACGCGATGCTATTTGAGAACGACGTGAAGCCGCTCGCGCGGAGCGTCGTGGGCGTCCGGCGGGCGGTCCGACCGCACGCGGCGCCGGTCGACGCCGCCGGACGGAGCGGTCGGCGGCCGCTGCCACCGCCGCGCGGCAGCTCGAGCCGGAGCCGCACGGTGCTGAGCGAGTCCCATCATCACGGACGGCGTCGGGCCGCTGGCCGCAGTCGGTCGTGCGAACCGTTCGAAGACACGGGCAGCGGCCGCGGCGCGAGCGGCTCGTCGTCGGCCGACCGCACGAGCGGATCGTTCCGCACGAGTGAGCTCAGCCACACGCCAGTGCGGATCAGCACGAGGAGCAGCAGCAGCAGCACTTTCGTTGAGCCGACTGCGGACGCACTGCCGCCGTCGACCGACAGCAAACCAACGGGCGGCAGCACGACCAGTGACAGCACCACGAGCTCGGGCAGTGGCGAGCCGCAGGACAGGTCGGACGCGCCCGCGCCCGCGCCGGACCTGTTGCGGGTCGGCCCGCAGCGGGTGCCGGCGCCCGCTCCGGCACCGGCCGGATCAGTGGACCCGCCGCGGACGCACAATTACCCGCCGCGTCGGGCAAACCACTTGCACTGCGTGACGCAGAGCAGTAGCGACAGCCGCCGGTCGCGTGGGAGCACATCGTCTCGCAGCAGCCGATCTTCGTCTTCTCATCGGAGTCCGTCGCGGTCGCCGTCGCCGTCGCCCCGGCGGTCGAATGCTTTCAAGGTCTGGGCGTCGGCGTCGGCCGGTCCGCGCATGGTGACCCAGAAGAGCTCGTCGTCCAGAGGGATGTCGAAGCTCGCGGCGGACTATGACAGCCAAATGCTGTCCAATTATTGCGGGGACAGCTACGACGGACCGATCAAGCGAAGCCACAAGCCATTGTCGTCGTCGTCGTCGAACGTGTCAGCCGCCCTCGAGGATCAACCGCAGCACGGGGGTCGGCTGTACGAATGGATCTAAGGGTCTAGTAGACGGATATGAACGAGGGCGTCCAGTGGAAGACGCCCTGCTTCGACTCGTGCTTTGCTGCTCTGTGGTCGATGAGAGAGCGAGAGAGCTCTCGATCGACAGCGCACGTGGTTGCTATTTAACTCGACAGTCATTGTCAATGGATGTCACACTAGTTTTCCCCCTCACCGACAAACGTGCTGCATGCTTTGTATTGTGCAGCTTTCTTACGTGCTTGTTAGTTGATCCACTAGACTAGACGTGTTCCTGCGTGACCTGTAGAACGGTCTTACGATCCACGAGGACTTCCCCCACTTGAGCGCTCGACACAGGCTCTTCATCGACCGCTTTTCTTGGCGTTATATGTTTGCCGCTTGGACGACACCGGCCACGGGCTCTCCGTTCGTCTTCACGCGGACGCCACTCAGATACGTGATCTCTGCCGAACGCGACTCCATCATAGCCGTAAAGTCTATAGCCATATAAAAAGAGACGACAATGACAGAGGAATCAACGCGTAGGCGTACACATACATAGACACACACATGACAGCAAGAGCGAGGTAGAAGGTCAGAGAGCGTTGATAACAACAACCGCGTCGCACGGCAAAACGGCTCGTCGTACCTGGACACGTGACGTTTGGCGCGATCTCAAAGCTCGCCTTCTTCTCGGGGTTCTCGTTCGAACAGCGCAAGAAGCCGTTAGAGCACGTGACGACCATGTCGCTGCCCTCGAGCGCAATCGTGACCATGCCACGGCTTTTCATCGAGCTCATGCCAAACTTGCAACAGCCGACGCCGTTCGCCGGGCATTTCGGGTACGTGTACGACACGTCCGCCATCGACCAGCAGCATAGAGCGAGCAGCACAGCCGCCACAAGCGCACTTGGACGCGTCGCCTTTGACGTCATGTGTGGCAGTATAACAACAACAACAACAAGCGCAGCAGTGAGAACAATGAGCGCCTCGTTCTTCGTCCGTCCCGACTTGACAATGGCAGCAGACGGTCCACGCGAAACAGCACGCGCTGCAACACGCGACTTGACTCGATCCACACACTCGTGGCCAGAAAAGCGGCAGCAGCGGACAACACGACGCGTCGAGCGCAACAGGGGAAGCGCCAAGAGCATAGTGAACGCAAGTCAACGGGTAAAAGAGCTCCTCGCGGCCCACCCCACCAGCTGGTGCTGGCGAACGCCGTGTTATGTTCGTCTAGTGGGCAGTAATTGTCCGACTCTATCGGCTGTTGCTTCTTTTTTCTTCGACCGATGGCACGTCGTCCGTCACGTGGGACAGCTGACTCGATATCAAAGAGCTGCTGGGTGCAAGTCGAGCACAACACGACTTGTTTCTCGTCGCTATTGACACCTGTAACGAAGTACAGAGTACCTACTTCTCTCTCGTCTTCACTTGACCATTCCTCTCTACGCACGTAGCGCTTTCATTTGATTTATCATTGAGGCTGGCGATAGTCGACAGCAGAGACACGAACGGCAAAGAGTCGACAGAGAGAGGCTGAGAAGGTGACCGTGAGCTGCGCACGTCGTTCCGTCGAGTGTGCAATTGTTGTTGTTCGAGAGAGAGAGAGGTGTGTGCGTGCGCGTGTGTGAAACAGTAAGTGAGCGAGTGTCAGTAGTGCGAACGAGTTGCCGGCGTCTTATCGCCCGACAATGGGTTCCGTCCGACGCTTTGTCCTCGTCGCGGCCATTGCCACCGCGTCGATGGTATGTGCCGCCGGTCAAGCGGTCCCGCGTCTCCGCCATGCAGAGCCCTCCACGCACTCGATGCCAGCGGAACCGCACGGAGCAGTCGTCAAGCCACGCGACTGCCACGTGAGTGGCGTGACGCTGCGGCACCGGAGCTTGACGTACTACGACGCCAACTCGTACGTGGCGTGTTCGAACGGCGCGGCCGGGTGCTACGTCATTGAACGCGTGCACGACACAGCAACGCAAGTGGCGTGTCCGCGTGCCGACTTCCAGCGCCGCATCGACGCGGAGACGGCGGTGCGCGCCCGCGTCGCAGCGTCCGCGACGGGCGGACCGTTCGTTCCCGCGAGCGACGACGTCCACCGGCGTCGATTGTCGCTCGTTGTGGTCTCGACGACGCGCATTTGGGACGGCGGCGTCGTGTGCTACCAACTGAGTGAGGAGCTGCCGTTCGACGCGCAGCACGAGGAGTACATTTACGTGGCCATGGGCAAGTACGAGAACCACACGAACGTGCGGTTCGTCCCGACGGCCACGTGCGCGCGCGAGGCGCTGCCGTACTGCGACGCGTGTGCCAACTACGTGGACTTTAAGCACCCGACGCGCGGCCGCGACTGCAACGCGAGCATTGGCATTACAGACGACGGCGCGCAGGTCATGAACCTCGCCGAGCGCTGCTTCGAAGTGGACGACGAGCTCAAGACCGTGTACGGCTCGGCCATGCACGAGATCGGCCACAGCGTCGGCATGTACCACGAGCACCAGCACCCGAGCCGCAGTGTGGCCGTGTTCTGGGACACCGTGGAGCAGGGCCTTTGGAGCGAGCTCGCGGTCCGCGACCTCAGTGTCGGCGGCCCCTATGACCAGGACAGCGTCATGCACTACCCCATGTCGTACGGCTTTTGCCAGCCAAACTACTGCAGTCGGTCGACGACAAAGACCAACTGCGTCGACGAGGACACCAAGTTTTGCAACCTCAATCAGGACGACAACGACGACGACGACTGCGTGGACATAACAAAGGAATTGTGCAACAAGACCGCGACGGAAGCGATTGGCCAGCGAAAGGACCTGAGTGCGGGCGACGTGGCGGCCATTAACGAACTGTACCCGACGGCTGCGTGGCCGGCCTCGGACTCGAAGATTGGCGGCTGAGGAGGCACAACTGGTTGCTGGACGCCCGAGGCAGTGAGCCGTTCGCGGGGTGTGGTGGCCGTCGGACGTTGTCGCGTGGAGTTTGTATGTTGTTGTGCTTGTAGTTTGGTACGGTTTCGGGTGCGAGTAAAGAGGTGGAGGGTTTGATCAACATTTGTGCTGTGTCATTCGTTGTGTGTGTGTGTGTGTTTGTTTGGGTGTATTAGGCAACGGCGGCCTTGTCGTCCTGCTGTAGACTTTAACCGCGAGATGTGGGCGGGGGTCGAGGACTCGTTAGATGGCCTCGTGACTGACTGAATGTGCGTGCGTACGTACGTACGGCCTTTGGATCGTGACACAAGGAACGTGATCGATAGTGGGGGCTCGAAGAGTGCGCATACTGTATGACAACAGCGACGCTCCCATCTGTCGCTGATGGATCGATCGAGAGCGTGTCTTCAATTTCATTCATTTTTCTTCATGTAGCACCGCAACTAATGACTGCGTAGCAACAATTTGACGTTTTCCAGCTCGCAGCATGGCATGTAGAGACAGACAATGCATGTACACACTCACTTTGCCAGGCAATATGCCGCCCACGTCGCTTGATCGTTGTCGCTTCATGTCCACAGCGCGTTGCAACACCCGATCGTAAGCACATTACTTGCCCCCCCGTCAGTGGTCACGCATACACTCGTGACGTGCAGGTACCGCCCTCCTGTCTTCGTGTTCGACACCATTCTCCTCGTGCATTCGCCGCCCTCAACCACTCCCGTCGCCTGCTGTCCGATTCCGCCACAGCCCACCCGACAAAACAGCTCCTACGGGTCCATCGACTCGCGCGCAAACATCTCCTTGGCGATAATCATGCGCTGGATCTGCGACGTGCCTTCGTAGATCTGGTAAATCTTGGCGTCGCGAAAGAGTTTCTCGACGGGGTACTCAGTGTTGAACCCCGCGCCGCCAAAGATCTGCACTGCGTCCGCTGCGACTTTGTTGGCGTGGTCGCCGGCAAAGCGCTTGGCCATGGACGCGTACATGGTGTTCTTGCGGCCACAGTCAATCTCGTACGCCGCCTTGTACGTGAGCTGGCGCCCCGCTTCAATGCCCGTCGCCATGTCCGCCAGCATAAACTGGATCGCCTGGTGCTGCGCAATGGGCGCGCCCATCGTCTGGCGCTCCATCGCGTACTTGCGCGCTTCGTCGAACGCGCGACGGGCCAACCCCACGGCGCCAATCGCGACGGGCGGCCGCGTGATGTCAAACGCCTGCATGGCAATCTTAAACCCATAGCCCGGCGCGCCCAGGACGTTGGCATCCGGGACCGCCACGTCTTCAAACGTAATGCCGCGCGTGTCCGAGCACCGCTGGCCAATGTTAATCTCCTTGCGGCCAATGGTAATGCCGGGACTGTCGGCGTCGACAATGAACCCCGTGAACGCCGCGCCCGCGTTCGCGCCCGGGTCCGTCTTGGCGAGCACAAAGAACCACTTGGCCACGCCGCCGTTCGTGATCCACATCTTGGCGCCGTTCAGGACCCACTTGTCGCCGCGCTTGACCGCCGTCGTCTTGGCGCCGGCCACGTCCGAGCCCGCGCCCGGCTCCGTGACGCAGTACGCCGCTTGCACGGGCTCGTCGACAAGCCGCCCGAGATACTTTTTGTTCTGCGCGTCCGTGGCCGCGACCAGGAGCGGCGCCGTGGCCAGTCCGTTGGCCTCAATGGCGGTCGCCATGCCCGTGCAGCCGTACGCGAGCTCTTCGCCAATGATGCAGCCGTCGAGCGAGCCCAAGCCGAGGCCGCCAAACTGCTCGGGCACGTGCGTATTGACGAGCCCGAGCGCCCACGCTTTGGCAAACACGGCCTGCGGGAACTCCATGCTCTGGTCGTACTCGCGCTCGCGCGGCATCATCTCGTCGCGCGCAAACTTGCGCGCCAGCAACTGGAACTCGCGCTGGTCGTCCGAGAGCTTGAGCGAGAAGCCCGAGAGCGTCGAGTCGTCCGTGTGCTGGCTCAGGGCAAAGCCGCGCGCACGGACACTGCGCGGCACGAGGCAACGCGACTTGCGAGCGAGCGGCCACATGAGCGAGTGGGGAGTAGTAAAGTGCGGGGCGAACGACGAATGGGAAAGGGCAGCAAAGGGGAAGCGGAGATGGCGATGTGCGTGCGGAGGAGCGCGCAAAATCAGAAGTGAGTGCGCACTGGGGACCGCCCACGTTTCCTTTCGAAAAGGAAACCAGAAACCGACGTGAAGGATCCGTGCGACATGAGTGCGCATTCGGGTGCGTAAGTGAGATACTGTAGCAACTTTTCAATCATGTTGTGGGGTGTAGTGGTCGATATGCACAAAGTGTGTGCTGCCTGTCGACTTGGCTGAAGTGCCATGCAGAGAGAGGTACGTGATCGAACAGCACGACCAGCAGCGGAAGCAGTAAGGCGGAAGCAGAGGCATTAGCAGGGTGTGTTAGCAGAATACGTTAGCAAGTTGAAGTTGATGCCGCTAGTATTGCACGGTGTGGTGATAAACGTAGTGGTGTGAATGTCTCACTATTCACGTCGGTTTCTCCATCTGTCGCCAGAGGTGGTACGACGTAATCTTCTCTTCGACCGAGTGCAGGGAGACCATCACTCTGCTTCATCGCCTCACAGCAACTTCAAGTGGATTGCGCGCTTCAGACAACACTTTGACTGAGGGGGGAGGGGTACCGTCGTTTTGGATTGGATACCGCATTGCTGGATGAAGCACAATGCGGCATATCATTGGCGGAATGATAGCGGCGTCTGATTGGCTGAGGTGTTCACCGACTAAACGCCCAGCGAATGTCAGTGACAGGAATTTCTATCGCGACCCCACACGCGATCGGTACCTTCACGATGAACAACTGAGCGGCCGTTGCAATGCACATCAACAAAAGGCATGACATGTCTGCTTAGTGCTGCTGTAGTATTGCAAAACAGGGGTAGACGCCGAGTGAAGATCCAGTACAGCAGAGATAGGGGTGTGCTATTTACACTCGCCAAGTAGTAGTAATCAACGCAGTCTCACGCCTTTTCCCCACCGAGTTCAGCACACGGCCACCGCCAACACAAATGTCACGACTGACACGGCAGTTGCCTGAGACAACGCATAGCTCCTCAAGGTTTATGCTTCAGTCGGCTAAACACCCGGTCGCCACTTTCCCATACAGTTCTACCACCCAATGCACAACATGTGGTCCATCCGTCGTCATGTGCTTCGTCCGTCTTCCACCTGTGGCTCCAGTCTTGACAACACAATGCTCTGCTCGCGAACCCTTTTGCTGCCTTCTAGTAGCTGCGACCCCAAAGCACCCAGCACTTGGCTGGCTTGCCACTGATAAAGCACACGCTGTCAGCCGTTACTGGACTCTCCTCGTTCTTCTTGTACGGAATGCACAGCGTCTTGGCCGCAGCACTTGTGGCCGTGTTGTCGGCCTCTTCCTCCATGCCCATAAGAGCCAGCGACTCTTCGCGCGACTTGGTCTTGACAGTCTCCTCCCACTCCACCTCGTTGCAAAACGGAGTCAATGCCATGCACCCGTCCTGCAGCGCAGGCACAAACGCCTTCCAGTCCGTCACCTCGCGGATGTGGCTATCGCGCTCCACTGTCGCACGCTCGAGCATATCCTTCTGCACCTGCTCGAGAAGCGCTGGAATTCGAACTGCGAGCTCAGCCTCGGGAATGTCCTCTTTAACGCCGTTGTCCCGACGGACGACACGGACCTGCTGCTTGGCAATGTCCTTCGGCCCCACTTCGAAACGAAGCGGTACGCCTTTCAGTTCCCAGTAGTTGTACTTCCAGCCAGGAGTGTACCCACGACGCTTGTCCGCTTCGGCTCGCACACCTGCGCCAGACAATGTCGCCACAATCTCGTCGGCTTTGTCAAAGATCTCGTCGATCTCGTCCTGATTCTGGTACGGAATGGGCACGACAACCACCTGCGTCGGGGCGACTCGGGGCGGGAGCACGAGCCCCTTGTCGTCGCCGTGGACCATAATCATGACGCCCAGTGACCGCGTCGTAAAGCCCCACGAATTCTGCCACGGAATCAGCTTCTTGCCGTCCTCGTACTCGGCAGCAATGCCAAACATCTTGCCAAAGTTCTGGCCAAGCATGTGCGACGTGGCGGCCTGGATGCCACGTCCAGTTGCAGGGATGAAGCCCTCGATCGTCGTCGTGTAGTCGGCACCTGCAAACTTCTCCTTCTCGCTCTTGACGCCCTTGACCATCGGCACAGCCAAGAGCTCCTCGTAACAAGCCGCGTAAAAGTCCAGCACGGCACGCACTTCCTCGTCCGCCTCTTCCTTCGTCGCGTGGGCTGTATGGCCCTCTTGCCACAGGAACTCCCGTGTGCGAATGAACGGCGTCGGGTTCTTGAACTCCCACCGAACGACATTGTTCCACTGGTTGAGCTTCATCGGCAAATCGCGATGGCTACGAATCCAGTTCTTGAACGCGGGGTACATGATAGTCTCACTCGTCGGGCGAATCGCAATGGGGTCCTTCATGTCAGAACTGCCTGACTTGGTCACCCACGCCACTTCGGGCGCAAACCCTTCCAAGTGGTCCTTCTCGCGCTGGAGCTTTTCCTTGGTCACAAACATGGGAAAGTAGCAATTCTTGACGCCAATGGCCTTAATGTGGCGGTCCAAGAACTGCTGCACGCGTTCCCAGATCTCGTACGAGTACGGACGCAGGATGTAGCAGCCCGAGACGTCGTAGTAGTCGATCATCCCCGACTTCGTGATCGCGTCCGTGTACCAGTCGGCAAAATCGCCCTTCTTTGTCACTGACATGCCTTCGTTCGTCTTTTGCTCCACAGCCTTCTTCTTGCTATCTTTCTTGCCCTTGGCTGCTCCTTTGCCTCCTGATGAAGTAGCAGCAGCAGCAGCAGTAGTAGCAGTAGCGTCCTCTGCGCCCAGCGCTGCAAAGTCCACAATCACTGGCTCGTGGCCATAGTGCTTGACAAACACGAGCAGGTCCGCTGGCGTGAGACTGACCGTCCGGTCGTTGCGCAGCGGGTGGCAGTTCACCTGCGCCGCCTCGACCAGCGCCTTGTCCAGCACGAGCCGCACCTGCTGCTGCGTGTCGTGCATAACGCACAGGGGCGAGACGGCCCCTTTGACCACGTGCAGCGTCTCGCGCAGTACGTCTTCGGACGCGAAGCGCAAGTTCCACTTCGTGCCGCCGATACCGGCCGCGTGGAGCTGCGCGCCGAGTTTCTTCGTGTCAACAACAGTGGCACAGGCGGCCGTGACGAGGAAGAGCCCCTCTTTCTTGTCCTTGAACACCAAGTTCTTGGTCGAGAGGCCCGGGAGGTGCGCCAGCGCGTCCACCACGTCGCCCGTCGTGGGCAAAGCGCGGTGCTCGTGCGTCTCGAAGGCGATCGTGAGCGCTGCGAGCGCTGCCGCGACCTCGACGTCGGCCATAGATGGAGGAGAGGAGCGAACGGTCTCGAATGGGTGAGTGAGTCAATGGGTTTTGATCGATTGCTTATTGTTACTTCTTCGTTAGTACTTGTGTCTTGCTGCTTTTTTCTGTGTGGACGAGAGGGGGCGGTGGACAAAAAGAAGACGGGAGCGCGTGGCGTTGGGTTTGTGTGGTCGCCGGAGAAGTCGTGACGTGGTTTGTGGTGCTGAGCAATGATTGACCGGAGGAACCTTTGCTTGAGGTTTTTTGCGAGGATGACGGAGCGCGGTTTGAACGGGACTTGTGCACGCACAGGCAATTTGTATCGAGGGCGTGTACCACATCGCACGAGGCGGTCGGTAAGTACGCATTGGCTTGGCCCTGGTGTCGGGCGCGCCTGGTCCTACTTCAGCACCTCGTGTCGATCCAGTGCGGTAGCATTTGGCAGTTTGGCACCGCAGCACAGCTTTTGTGTGTCCACACATTGTCATTTTCCGAGCCGAGATTTCTGATGCAATGCGGTCGTCTATCGCGCAACATTACCGTTCGAGGCGTCACGCCTGCCGTTACAACAGGACGGCAAGCAGAACATAACCAGTCCATTCCTTGTGCTGGCCACGCAATTGGCCTGCACAGTGGTTGAACCGGCCACTCGTGCTGAAACGGACTGTTTCTGTTCTTACCGGTACCGGTATACCCCGAGGGATTGTCCGGCAGCTCCGGACGCCACGTACGACACGGACCCGTTCATTTCCCATTGACACGCCGAGACAACAGAGTGACCCACGGCTGTACAAGTGACGATAACGATGAACATGATGACGACGACGACGACGACATTGGCGATGATGATGACGATCGTACTCACGTGTCTACCGTCAGTTGCGCACGCACTCGACCGAGCGAACCAGTTGGACGTGGTGGGCACCGTGCGCGGCCGTTCGATTAACCTCCATTACGACGACGTGGAGGAGAACAAGCAGGAGCACAAGTGCTACGACCTCACGATTACGCGCGAGGTGGATCCAGTGTGCGCGTCGAACGGCAAGAAGTATGCGAACCCGAGCACGTATGAGTTCCACAAGTGTTTGACGTCGGCGCTGGAGGAACTGGACCTTCAAGTCGTGGACATGGAAGTCTGCCTCGACGCGGAGCTGGAAGACAACCACTATAAGTAGAAAGGGACAGCGAGCGAGGGTGGGAAGGCGGCGGGGAGAGAGAGAGAGAGAGAGAGAGAGAGAGAGAGAGAGACGAGCGAGACGAGGAACACGGGAGCGTCATGCGTTGGTCGATCGACGGCATTGCCACAAGTAGATGGGCAGTAGAGACTGCGTCGAGCGATTGGGGAAAAGAAGCTGCGACTTGTCTGAGGACTGGACGCTCTTAGGACGTAGGTAGGATATTCACCCCCTGCGCGGTCGATGGCGGCATCTCTTGCGTAGAAATCAAAGCGTCCGCATGCGTCTTAGCAGCACAACAATACGAGAGTTGTCTATTTTCTTTTGTTACTTGTCAACAGTCGTCACCGTACCTGATCCCGCCCCACGCTGCTTGAACGTAAGTGTGCACATGTGTGTATACGTGTATGTGTATGTTTGTTGGGTGGCAACGAGTGGGGTGTGTGTATACGTGTGCGCGGTATCGTACCTCGTACCGGTATGATAGACAGCCTCTCGAAAACACGCGACATGGTGCACTTCATACCGTGCCAACCTGCCACGAAGCGCATCATGCAAAAAAGAGACGTCAACGCCTTGTTTCGAGTTGTTTATTTTCTCGACAAGTGGTTCCGTACGAGTTGCTCGCACTGAAATGAACGGAAGCGCTGCGACACTTACGACTGTGGAACTTGTTGTTGTCGTCCTTTGTCGAGTTTTTCGATAGCAGTAACAACAGCAGAAACAGCAGCTGCAACAGTTGCGACTGTCCTGGAAAAGAGACTGCGCGTAATGCGGCAAGTGCACGTTCACTACCAGTGTCGATGTGAGTGCAGAGAGCAAGAGGGAGCAACAATTGCATTGACAGCGGGGCGACGACTGACGAGCCCATTTGTGCATCGAACGGGGTGCAGTATGTGAACAACGACGACGTGTTTGAGTTCCATAAGTGCCTGATCCAAGCAACGTAAAGCGAGACGATCGAACTAGTCGACCTGAACGTCTGCGCGCAAAAGGTTGCAAGAAGATAACGAGCATCAATGTGGCCCGTGACATTAACGACATGTCGTGATAGCTTTGGTAGGAAGCGAATGTAGATAGGATTGTTAGTAAGAAGCGAAAACGACAGTTTGTACTTGATCCCTTGTCATGCTTTGGTCTCTGAGCAGTGACTTGGCAACGCCATAGCTGTAGCAGAAAGTTACATTGATTTGCAACAAGTGTAAATGTCAGGTGCAGAAAACAAGTGTGTGCGTCGGTGTGGACTCGTCTGCTCTACAGCAGCAGCAGCAGATCTGGACGAGCTTTTTCGATCGAATGAGCACTTCTTGCCCATAGTTCGACGCGAAGACACGACATTAATGCTGTTCTTTCCAGCTCCGTATTCGAAGTATGAGCTGCTGAACCACTTTTTCCGCTGTTAGAGGGTCTAGACTGCAAATGGACGTCCATTGTCTGGCATGAAGTAGACAGCTTTTGATAAGGTGGCGAGTACTTGTGGAGTCGACGCCAATCACGCACGTCCATTCGCGTGTGCGCAAGACGTGTCATGCCGATCGTTTGTTGTTGTTGATAGCCTACGGCAGTAATGCTTTGCTCTCTCGCAACTTGTCTTTACCGTCAACGAGCAGTGTAGTTGTCGTTCATGAGCTTTGCAACCTCATCCGTTCGCGTAGTTCTTACTCGCATGGCCGCCAATTCGAGACCTGAAAAGTGAATGTCGTGTACAAGTTGCAATAGGAGCTTTGGGTACGACTGCTTGGTACACAACACCGTCCTGAACATACCTTCGTTCGTGCTTACATAACTTACCAGCCTGACAGCATTGTCCACACATTACTAACGAGTCTTTGTGTGGACAACGCTGTCAGGTAAGTAAGCTCGGATTTCTCCTCATGCACGTACCACTATTCGTGTCGTCAATAAGTTAGTGGAGACCATAATGACGTTCAGCAGCGCATGGTACGCGTCATGTTGCATACAAAGCTCGATATGATAGGAGACGATAGATACGTGTCAAACAGATACGTAAGCGAATGAGATAGTGACGGGATTAATGCAATACACAGCATACTTCGCTAGTGGCGATATGTTTACGATACGTTCCTCGACTGTCTAGACATTAACGCAGTTGTCGTGTCGGTGTAGCACTTGTCACTGCAAAGCAATTCTCTTCCAATGCTGGCGTTATGCTGGAAGCCACTACGCATACTTCTTGGTGCTGCCTTATTTCTCTGTCTTTATTTGCAGGTCACAGCCACTGAGCACGCACACTTCTTCTTCTGGTAAGTGATTCGTCTTCTTGCAAACGCCATCGAATCTAGAGTAGATCAGCAGGAACACCAGAGCAAAGTGCTGCTATACCTCTCTGAGCTGTTACAGCTGCTTAGTCCAGTGCAAGCTTTTGCTGCCGATGTTGAAAAACCAGTGTTGTCCATTTGCGCGCAAGACATATGCTCCACGATGCTTGTGACTGGGCTCGTCATGTTCTACAGCATTGACCCGATGAGAGTCGGCCACTTCTTGGCAGACAGCTCGAGACGAGTGCACTTCGTCGACTTGTCCTGCTCCGAAATAGGAACAAGAGATCTTCAGGAAACAGCGGTGCACTCGCGTCGATCGCATTTGTTAGCACCCAACCGCAATCAGAACGTTAGACCTGTCACCGCTTCTCCGTCAACATCGAACAAAATTCATCCGATTGCTGCTGTGCCCGACGTCGACGCCTACAGTCAACACCGAATAAAGTTAGCCGAAAGAGTTGTTACAAGATGGACCTCACGGTTGTACTCGTTGTGGTGATCACCTGCTTTCGAAAGACACCATCGCGTTTTCCTCGCGACAGCCTTCTCTTCAAAACATTTGTGGTCATCATCGCAGCTACAAGTGCATCGTTCACAGCGAATGACCCCAGTGGCTTATTGACAGCAACAGGCTGAACTATCGCACGCAGCACCTTCCACACGGTACTTTTCGATCCGACCACAAGTGAGCGCGAGCGACTGACTCCACGCTGCAAACAGCGATCCAGATACTTTCTGCTTATGTACGTGATACAAGCGCCGTGTGCAGAAGAAAACATGCTGTCACTTGCTTTGATATTGACGCATGTCCAGCGGTCGGCTGCACGATCCGAGTGCCAATGTGCTACAAAACAGCGGACGGACACGCAATCGCAGCAGAAATACCGTCCTGCAGCTGCTGTCGCCTCAATCCAGGGTCAAAGTTGTCGTCGTAGATGATGCCGGGAGGGAGAGCGAAGACGACGACCTGTGCTTGTGCTTTGCTACTTCATCTTCTGGCTGCTGTATCACCAACGGCACAACAACTCCAGCAGCAGCATGTCAAAAGTCACAGCGATCGACCTCGACCTTTTGGCCACCGCGTCTTCGATTGCGTTCGCCTTGTTATGATTGACATGAGCTTGATGTGTGTCGTTTCGGATGGAGCGCAATGGTGGCAAGATCTACACAGAAAAGATAGCGGATACCATCGTGCCAAAGTCATCGGCTTCATACAGATCCGTCGTGATGACGCACTGACCGCATAATCGCGGCTTAGATCAGTTGACGCCTTTGATCTTTCTCCTGTTGGCAAAGACAACAGCAATGTCCAGCGATTTGCAACTGCGTGAGGCATTCAACAAATTGATTTCCTTTGACGTCAGTCATTTGGTCATGAGCAGGTCATATGTCCTATTCACCACTCCGTGCAACGATCCAAGCAATGACTCTTCAACCCTTGAACCACAAAGAGATCCCACAAAGCATTCTTTGTTCTGCCAGCAGCAACTAGTGAGCGCACGAGGTCAGGGCACCGTTGCTCGATGTGGTTGATGCAGTAGTTGACGTCGACGCGATGAGCGAGCGCACAAGGTCTGGATACTGCTGCTCAATCTGTTCGGCGCACTGGTTGACGTTGAAGCATACGGAGCTAATCCGAGTATCGAAAGCAGCAAACACCTCGTCTTCCGTGTTCTCAAACTCGAGAAAACCCAGCTGCTGATCGATGCTGCCCTTCATGCGGTCTTCACCAATCATTGTAGCAGCGACGCGCTCCGCGTTCACCGGTTCGATCTCAAGCAGTTTGCCCAGCTCTTCAAGTGAGATGCTGCTGTAAACACGACTCGCAGCCAGCAGATTGTGCTCAAGGAAGGCATTCTCGAGCACCGTAAAGCCGTTGGACAACACTGCTTTCTGATGCGGCAGCAAACTTTGTTCAAACTGCACAAGCTCCGGCCGACGAATCAGCTGCTCCATGTACATTTTCTCCAGAATCGCCACATGTTCACTGTTCTTCACGCGTTCGTCCTTGTACAGCGTGCCGAGAAGACGCGATCGCTGCGGGCCCGCAGGAGCCAAGATAGCGCACGTGACGGCCTTGCTCAGGAGCTCCAACAAGTCGTCCGGGTCCACTTCATCCGGCTTGGACTGCGAGAACTCGTAATAGCGCAGTGCTGCATCGAGGAACTTGCGCTTCGAGTCGAGAATCCGGGCGTACGAGACCTGAAAGCGCAGCCGAAGCGCCCAGTCGTCCACGTTATGGATAAAGCGCGAAGCGCGATTGATAAAGTTCTCTGCGTCCACGGTCTCGTCTTCTTGTAGATACAGCTCAGCAATCTTGACGTACTTCTCAATCTTCTCGACGTCCGTGTACTGACGCGTCGAGCTCTCGAGATTGATGGCAGCCAGCGCCTTTGCAGCTTCAATGTACTCTTCTTCGTCCATGTACATAGCTGCAAGCGACTCGCGAAACATGACGTCAGGCTCCTCGAACGACAGGATGCGGGACTTGATCTTTGCGAGGCAGAAGCAGATGAACTCGAGTTTCCACGAGTGGACGTCCACGTCAATTGCTGCAACGACTGATGCCAAGTGGGTGATCACCTGCAACAAAGAAGAGAGCTTGTAAGTGGTTAAGTGCTTGTGGAGAAGTTGAGTAGCGGTAACGACGTACAGCACGCGAGATCACGAGCGGCACATCTTCTCCCAGCACTGTACGATACACCGATCCGATTAGAGCTCGGTTTGTAAATGTACTGACATAGCAGCAATCGATCTACTTACAATGCGTGACAATCGTCTTGAGTGTCGTCACGTCATGTAAATGCTCTTCCAATACCGTCTGCGAATGGTAAATCAGTGCATTAGAACTCACGGTGATTCATATCAGTACATGATGCATCGCACCTTGTACGCGGCCGTTTTTTCCTTTTGGTCGGCGATATGCGATATCTGCGCCACAGGGTATGCATTACGCGCACCTACGAGCGATCAGAGGATTCTCTTGTACATAGCACATCGTGCAAGCGCCTTATTAGGCTCTGTATGAAGCCACACGTACGCGCTGAAGCTCGGCGTCGATCATGATCCTCTGTACGTTTTGTGCCTGACGAGATACTTCGTATCAGTACATTTAACTCCCAATCGGATCACCGTATTGCATTCACACGATTTCTTTTTTGTCAAAAATAAGAGGACAGAAAGTATAAACGGAGTATTTCGTATGCGCACAATACGAACATACGTCGACTTGAAGCGTGACCCCATGACCTATAACATGGGGAATGCAAATAAGCTTATAAGTGCATTGAGGGACCTGGTCTCTAATCATCGAAAGCATTTTTACAATCGCTATACCTGAGGGACCGATGCGTGTGTGCAGTTTACGTTCTGCGCGAAATGTCGTGCCAATAAGTCTCACATGCAGTCCTTAGATCTTTAGTTTTTCGTCCTCTCAAGACATGTTCAAGTACAAGTTAAGCTTTGCGATCGTCAGCTCTTGCTTGATGAACGACAAATCTTCAGTCAGCGCCCGCCGCATGAGTGCATTGTGTCGTCTTACAGGCACTCTGCGCTACATCTGGTCGGTAGTCTTTCTGATAAGACGTTGCTCAACAACTATTGGTGTTATGGCCAAAACTCGCGCGATCCCAATCGCTACTTTCTCGTTCCTGTTGTTGCCTCACTTGTACTCTCCACTTGACTGCATCATCATCGATCGATCCTGTACTACAAACACTATCGTTCTTGTCGTACATGCTGAGCGGCCTCACAGCTCTCCATATTGCAGCCAATGTGCAATCAGCTACCACAAGATTTTCTGATTGCTTCCCATCTCTCTTGCTCTACAAGTGTCCTGTTCACTCGAAGTTTGCTGTTGTCATCAACGTCACGAGATTCCGTGTTTACTGAGTCTATACACAACCTTTGATCGAGTAGGTGTCGACAACACACGACCACGATATGTGCAACAAGCTGAAATCCTGTACATTTATCGGCAAATGTGAGATCAAGCTACTCTTCATACAACGTTTATAATCTAATCTATAGGCACGTGAAAGACAAAGTTGTAAGCGACAAGACATGAGCAGCGGTAGCATCAAAGACGTAAGGGCATTCTTCCGTCGAAAGCAGAACAAATTTGCGACCCTTCGACATGCGAGTGACCAAGTCCAACATGTCGGCTACTTCTTCAGGTAACGTCGAAAAGTGTGAACGCATTACGATCGCTATCGGACAACTCGGTCTCACATCCCCAGTAGACGACACGAGAAACACACGGCACCATGAAGTGTAAAAAATATATAGACAAACAGACACAAGACGACAAACCGCAAACAAACTTGGAAGCTGGCATTCTCTCACTCGTGCCCCCCACTCCCTTCCAGTCCGTTACGCTGCGCGTGATACATCATGCATCAAAAGAGAGAAAGACAGACGGATGGACAGCTGCGTCGCAAGCGAGAGCAGCGACAAAGGACGCCAAGTCAGCTTGAAAATACTCGATATCCACATAGTCCCTCTTCTTCTTCTGTATACAAGATGGCAAACTCACTCACACTTACTTCCCTCGGTCTCGGCTCGTTCGACAAACTCGGTCTCCCAATGTCTCATTCTTTGCTTGCAACCACCGCTTTTCGTTTGAGACACAGCACTTCCAACAGTACCGACACAATTCTAATCTCGGCTCGCCTTCCCGCCCTCTGTATCTCTCTCTCTCTCTCTTTCTCTCTCTTGCTCTTCTTACAGGGCCGAGTTCTTGTCAATGGTAAAAATGTCGCCCTCCGCTTTCTTCGACCTACTGCTCCGTCGCTTCATGTACACGGCACCCACAATCGCCAGAGCGACACAAGCCACACCGGCAGCAATGAATGGCGTAAAACTCATCGACGCCGTCTTGGGGTCGTCACTCGACTTAAAGCTCACCGCCTCAGCACTCAGAGCATTCTGCTCGACAGTGTTTTCAGTGTCTTTGCTGCCGCCGGTTGACGCAGTGGCAGTGGTGTCGTCGGGAACAAGAGCATCGTCAGCCGACGGCAATATAGTTAGCACAGAACCCGAGCCCGGCGAATCCTCCTGCTCCTGCTCCTCGCCCGTAGCAGAAGCTGGCGAATCCAGAGAGGAAGAAGTCAAGTCGGTACCCGTCTCGGTGCCTTCTCCTTTTTCACCACCAATGTCAGGAAGCGTCTCGCTGCCGAGGTCCTGCTCATCCGTCCCAGTGCTACCAGCTAACGAGAACTCTTGACTGCAAGAAGAATCATCCTGGCCAGCAATGTCAAGCTCTTCATCGCAGTCCGAGCCAGCAATGTCGAGCTCCTCAATGCAGTCCGAGCCAGCAATGTCGAGCTCTTCATCGCAGTCCGAGCCAGCAATGTCCAGCTCTTCATCGCAGTCCGAGTCGGCAATGTCCAGCTCCTCCGTGCAGTCCGAACCAGCGATGTCGAGCTCTTCCGAGCAGTCCGAGCCAGCATCGTCGTCACCACCCGTCGCTACAGGAGGTTGTCCTTTCGTTGCACTGTCATCGATCGGGTCTGTAAAGAGGCACAACAAGAATGTCAGGAGATTGTTGGCATCACATTCAACAAGTCAACGTCAAGCAAACGTACCAGGCGTTTCCGCACCACCACCCGTAGCATCAGGCAACTCTTCGGCGCCTTCAACAGCCAGACTTGGGCTTGGCTTCTCGCCCTCTCCGCTTTCAATCGGATCCTCTTCAACGTCTGGAGCTTCTTCACCACCGCCAATACCCGCGCCTATCTCTTTGCCTTCTCCGCTCTCACTCGGCAGCTCTTCGACTTCAGTAAGCTTTTCATCTTCAGTTTCGTTATCAACTAAGCCTTCAACCGCAGGTTTAACGACACCATCGTCACCACCAGGCGACGCATTGGTTTCTTCTTCGGATTCGACCGGTTCCGTAGCAGACTCACTGGCCCCAGTGCCTTCATCTTCCATCAAATCGCCTCCAGCGTCACCACCCTTCTCAGCCGTTGGGTCAGATTCAGGCTCAGTGTTTTGCAAGAAGACCTCCTTCTCATCGCCAGCAGGCGTCCCACCGTCACCGCCCGTCTCAACATCAGGAGTTTCGACTTCCGTAGCACCGCCATCGATCGGACTTGCAGCACCGCCGTCACCGGCCTCAACTGGACTAGAGCCACCGCCCGTCTCGATCGTCTCTTCAGTACCACCGCCCGTCTCAATCGTCTCTTCACCACCGCCGGTCTCGATCGTCTCTTCAGTGCCGCCGCCACCGCCGGTCTCGGGCGTCTCTTTAGCGCCGCCATCGACCGGCTCGACACCGCCATCGATCGGCTCGTCACCCTCCGTTCCAGCAATGTCCAGCTCCTCACTGCAGTCCGAGCCGGCAATGTCGAGCTCTTCATCGCAGTCCGAGCCAGCAATGTCCAGCTCTTCATCGCAGTCCGAGTCGGCAATGTCGAGCTCTTCACTGCAGTCCGAGTCGGCAATGTCGAGCTCTTCACTGCAGTCCGAGTCGGCAATCTCTAGCTCTTCATTGCAGTCCGAGGCCTCCCCAGCCTCGTCGTCACCACTTCCAGCCGCGAGCTCAAACTCCTCACTGCACGACGCTGAGCCCGTGTCTCCAGTCACGTCCGGCTCCGGCAACACTCCCCCAGCGACGTCGCCTTCTGCACTGCCGCTCAAGCTCAGCGTGTCCAGCCCGCTAGCCGCGTCCCCACCCTTGACCCCCGTCAAGTCCGCTGTCGGGTCTTCCGGGAGCTCCTCGAGCGACTCCGTCGCCGCCGACGACGTCCCGGTCGAGATGTCGTCCTGGGTCACCACATCTTCCGTGGCCGGCGACCCCGCGCCCGTGTCGTCGACGCCCGACGTGGCAAAGTCAATTGCGTGCACCTGCTGCGCGGCACAGAGCAGCGCTGCTGCAATAACGAGACGCGTTGGGACTTTCATACTTGTCCCACGTCTCTCCTACTCAGTCGAACACAAGTCGCGTCTACGAGACGTCGCGACGTGTTCTATCTGCTGTTTCGTGTTTTTCTTTTTCTTTTTCGTTCAATCGCTCCGACTGTCTCTCTCTCTCTCTCTGTGTCTCGTGCTCGATATGCAACGGGTTTGAGGGGGGAGCGCGCTCGCGATTGCTCGAAAGTGGTCCAATTGAAGAGTGAGCAGAAAGAAGCTGTGGATTGGCGCACGGCCTTTTCGGCCTATTTGGGCTCTTTGGGCCGGCGCTGGTACAGAGAGTCAGCCGACCAGTCTCAGCCGCTCAGTTGCCCACTGGCCACCAGCTGGTGCGGGCGAACACACGACTTGTCGTCCGTGGCGTTCGAGGGTAGGTCTTGCTCGGGGTTGTACTTGGTCGCAATGTGCTTGCTGACGATCAGGAGGCTGATGGTCGCGATGGTGATGCTCGCGCGTAGTCGCGTCGTGACCGCGTGTCGCTGCTCTATGGAGTTCGCTCAGCGCTTGGACCGCCTGCTTGCAAGCCGAGTTTCAGTCAGACCCGAGGGCGCGTCGCGCGGCGGCTGGTGGCGGCGAAAATGTGCGATTAGATTCATGGGATTCACTTGCGGGCAACGGCACAGTCGCGACGGCGAAATGCGGCTGGCAGTGGCAGTGGCAGTGGCGTTGTCATTGTCTACTCGCGATGGAACGCGCGCAGCGTCGACGAGAGAGAGAGAGAGAGAGAGAGAGAGAGAGAGAGAAAGAAAGAGATTTCGTTGCGATCCGCAGCGTCTCAAACTTTGACGGACAAACTAACAACAACAACAGCAATGTACAAAGAATGCAGTGGTTGCCAAGCGCATCTCGGCCTGCGAACAAGCCCACTGCATGTCGCATCGATCGCAGATCAACAGCAGAGGAACAAGAACATGCCAGTCGCAATTGACGACGATGCTGCTGCTGCTGTTATTCCCACAACTTCTTCTTCTACTACTACTACTACTACTACTACTACTACTACTACTACTACTACTACTACTACTACTACTACTACTACTACTACTACTACTACTACTACTACTACTACTACTACTACTACTACTACTACTACTCCTGCTTCTGCTACTTGTGGTCGTATCGCATTCAGTGAACGAGTCAATTGACTGTATCAGTAGATGAGGGATACGTGATCTACGCACTCGCGTACGAAGAGCGTGTGGCTGTACAATTAGACTTAGGCTTCTCAGTCAATATACGTTGTCATGCTGTAGGTCTCCTCCTATTGTCTCAACTAACGCCGTCTTCTGTGGCCGCGTCGTCCCTTGTCCACATTCAATTGCAACTGCCGACGTCCAGCGAGAGTTTGACTCGTCGTCATAGCTTCACTCGACGCGATACTTACGAGCTATGACGACGCGTTGAGATGGAACGGCAGCAAGTGCCTCGTTGCGCCAACCATTTCGTCACCTCTTAGTGACGCTCGACTCGCGTGCGGCCACTAGTGTCAGCTCACCACGCCAAAAGCTCGTGGCTGGACGATGGTCAGCCAGAGATGTGGGCGTCGCCGCCTGCTGTTACGCGCAGTACAATCGTTGCGGCTGAATTATTTGCCAGCCTTTGCGCGGTAGAAGACACACGGCGACGCGACCGTCTTTACGTACGCTGCATTAGTCACAAGCAACGCGACGTCGCGACTCGACAAATTTCTGGAAACCATCGGGTGGGTGCGTGGGTGGGTAAATGCGCAGATATGCCGCTTTGGCAATTCGACAGAGATCTCTTCTGCATCGGCAAGCAGCGACATGTACGTCCCGCTGGAACGTCACAGCACCGGAGACACGAAGGTGAGGCCATCGACAATGATCGCTCGAGGGAAACGCAATGGCTCATCGATCCAAGTAGCTTCCTCTGTGTCTTTCTTTACGTGAGACTTGCAGTGGCGTACAGTGCAGAGAGGCAAAGGGGGCAGTCAGTGGTCGCAAGCGCTTGTTCGATGGCAAAGGGGCGTGCGTTGTTGCTACCGTCTGAGGCCCCTGCCCGTCGCTGTCGTAAACAATGCGTGCGCTGCTTTCTCTCAAAAATCGACGACGGCCATCTGCTCCTGCGGCTGCATTGTCTCGCGGTCCTGGAGATGTGCACAGACGGGATGCACTTGCCCGCGCGCGCAGCCCTCGGCTCTGCACAGACCGAACCCAAGAAGCAGTTCACGCGGAGATGACGGGCGTCTAGGGATCGCGAGAGTGGGCAACGTACCCACATTCCAATTCGACCGCGTGAACCCTCTTGTCTATCTATCTATCTGTCTATCTGTCAATCTGTCTATCTGCGTGTCTACTTCGTTATCGGAGAGAGCGTTGTCGTTGGCACTCGTTTGACGACGACGAACGGGTGTTTACAAGTAGGTGTGTGTGTGTACGTACCTCTGCATCTGTTGTGCGCCATCGCTCGCGGCCACAGCGTTCAAACTGCATGGTCGGATGACGGCTCCTGCTGCTCGTGAGCACTGTCAGCCACGAGCTCCGCATGACTTCAACGTGGACTACTACATCGCACGTCTGCACTGTCGGGTGGGTGTCCTGGGTGCGACCAGGACGCCACATCTTGTCAGACTGCATTTGCGCTGGTCAGGAGCCGGTGGAACAGTAGCGTCAGCGCAGTGGCTGCCGAACACACACTCCTTGCGCCATCGCTGCTGTCAAGCAGGCGACGTGGTCGATGGGTGATAGACAGTATCCAGAATGATTAGGATCGACGGAGCGTCCCACTAGGGCGGGAAGCTCCTGCAAATATCCGGTCCAGCGCGATATGACGTACCCACATAAGGAACGGGACAAGAGGAGGGCTACGCAGCAGTAGTAGCACCGAAAGAAGAGCTGTGAGAGACAGCTCGCGATCGTGTGCATGCCAACTTTTCGACTGCTACTGGTCGAGGGACAACGTCTCGATTCGTCGTTGACTGTGTGTTGGCCAGTCGAGTCATTTACTCGTTCACTAGTGCGTCGCGTAGTCTTGTGTAGGCAAAGCCAAGAGCCTGATGGGGTCTCGTGCAAAAGACGCTGTCCTTATGCACGATGGGGCTACAGCACCACACACACGTAAGAGTAGTGATGCCCTACGCGTGTCTGGTAGACTGCACTGTCGCAATCAGGATCAAATATGTCGTGAATAGCCGCAGGACGATTGACTCGCCCTTGCTGACGCTTTGCGCGTACCGACATGGGTAATGTCGGCGTCTACGCTCGGCGTCTATGCAGAACGTCTCAAGTAAGGTGTACATGCTTGTAACTCTTCGAGTAGTTTCCATGACCCGATCATACTTCTGCTGACATGATGTACCTCTCTGATCATACTATCTGTACACTTGCATTAGTAAAAAGTGAAGGAGAGTCAAACAAGCAGCTATGAACGCCAGTGCTTCGCAGACCGGAACACCGACAGTGAGGCTCGTGTCGATGAAGGCGTCCACGCGGTCGAGTGTCGATAAACAGTTCCTGATGCAATACAACGCACGGTTTGCTGGCAATGACTTGCGTATCACGTAGCTACAGCAGCTGCTTTTCGAGCTGGAACTGGACCCATGTGCTGATGTTGCCTGGTCATCTTTTTCGTGAACGTGAGAGCGGTTTTACAGACACGAGCTTAACAGTGGACGCTGAGGTCTCGCGAGCACTTCAGTGTTCTTACCAGCGCCCGCCTCTCTCGTCGACAGAATCGGAGCCATTGGTCGAGTAGAGGCGCCCCACCACACGACTCGCACTGCGCTCGCAAGCGTAGTGATGATGGCACCGACATTCTGCTAGGAAACGGCTGGCACTGGTAATCGACATAGCTCTTTGTCGTCTCCGCTTTGCGCGGCATGACGAGCCCGACACAATTACACGACAGTTGCAACGGCGCCACGCTGCCGTCATTGTGTTGCACCGCCGACGCCGACACAATTTACCGTCGTACACGTGGTATGTAAGGCACACGATGGCATCCTCAGGACGCAGGAGCATTGCGCCATCGTCTCAAGTTTGCGAGTGCAGAAAGCAACTTACTAAGTACTTCCTCGTTTATTGTCGGCTACCGCATGTCAAGCCCTCGCATGCACAGGTTGACGACGACGAGAGGAGCACGGAATTAGAGAGCAGTGTACGTGAGGCGGCGTTACGTAGGGAATATGGCTGCATTACTTGGACTATAGCAGGGGGAGCAGCCGTACAAGTGAGGGCGAGTAAGTGGAATTGTTTAGCGAAATTTATGAAACGCTACTAAATTGACGTATACTCCTTAGCTCTTGGCTATGGAATGCATGCAACGAGACCGCAGAGCTGGAAAAGTCACCTCGTCAAGTACAAAGAAGTCATGAAATGTGACAGATGTAACGGGGCCGCCGTTGCTTGACTCTAGCATCAGAATATTGTCAATGTCAATGTACGCAATATCTGATACATTCGCTGATATTACCGTTAAGAGTAGATATTTTCGGAAACGAAGGCTGATAGTCATCACAAGGGTTGCTGTCGGCCTTAGTAACAATCGATTTCCATCACTCAAAAAACAATCACGCAAGGAATGATGAGCAGATATTTACAGTACATATATACATCTGATATAGGGTGTAGCAGAGCTACACAGCTCCTTAAGTCAGAGAAAGACTTAGCGCTCTTACGAGCAACTTTGGTTCAACGAACCCGACTCAAAGAGTCAACAGCTCCGAGAGCTAAAAGGTGGTCCAAAGAACCCGACTCAAAGTGTCAACAAGCTCAAAGAGCTTACGGTCCCTGTTCCAGGGGGACCAAACGATTCAAAGAATCAATCGCACTAAGTGCACAAGGAGTAGCTGCCTTAGCAAGGCGTTGCTACTTGCTTACAATCACAAGACGTGTAGCGGAGCTACACAGCTCCTTAAGTCAGAGGAAGACTTAACGCTCTTACGAGCAACTTTGGTTCTACGAACCCGACTCAGAGAGTCAACAAGCTCAGAGAGCTTACGGTCCCCGTTCCTAAGGGACCAAACGATTGAAAAGAATCACAGCACAGAGTGCTCAGGAGTAGCCACCTTCACAGGTATTGCTAGCTCCTACCGATCAAAGACGCCTCGTGAGGCACGTGTCTTTCAGTGATCAAAAGGGGAACTGAATTTTTATTTCTTCATCAAACCTAAAAGAACACCTTAGAACAACGTATTTAACCTGCCCTAAATAACCTCTTAAAAGATCTCGTAATCAATTGATGACAAACATCAGTCTTCAACAATTGATACACTCACTGTGTTATAAAATTACTTTAAAGGGGATTTCCTCTCTTGTGTGCACCACACCTATCGTCGACTACCAGCCGACGTGTAACCCCGTTACACCCTCCCCCACCAGACTGACGTTTCCACAAAACGTCAATCGAATTCTTTCCTCGAAGAGGACGGTGTGTTTGCGCTTCAACCTCACGGTTGCTTGACATGAAACACCATGGCATTGCCACCCAACGAGTCTCGGACTCTTTCCTCTTACCTCGGCTTCGATGAGGATGTGGACGATGGTAGTGATACCAGTGTCCATGGAGATGACGGGATATCGTCCCACTCCGCTGTACCTGAGGCTCGTCCTCTAAAAGCTCCGAACCCGTTCGTTGAACGTGGTGATACCACCGCGCCAGTGGCGCAGCATCATACAACAGATGCAGGTGAGAACATCATCACGAACCCGCTCGACGAGCAACAGGAGCTAATCCTTCAGCGTGGGGAGAGAGCTCGACGTCGAGCGCATACCCAGGCGGTTGTTCAAGCATTGGAGTTGGCCTTAGCCTGTGTGTATGGTCAGCTTGAGCTCCTGGTTTGGATGCAACAGCCGACGGCAAGGCCCTATTGTTATTATCCGATGGCTTGAGCAGATGATGGTGAATTGGGAACTGTGATTGAGTGTGTGCTCTGCCTGTTCTCGCTATCGCTCACACTAACTCTCTCTCCTACTTCGCTCGCCTTTAGCCGTCCGTTAGCAACGGCCGCTGCTTCACACTGCATCAGCCGTCACCACGCGCCGCTTCGTGCTGTAACAGCCGCCGTCGCGCGCCAGCTACCCACCGCACACGTAGATCCCAAGCGACGCACACGTGCCGTCGTGCCCTTTCGGTGCGTCGCTTCACTCGTCTTTCACATGCACCTTGACGTCGGCACTCACTGGCTCCCTCGTACGTCGTATATGTAGCCGCAACACCGTCGATCTCCAACACTCCTCCTTGCCGACGGCTCCTTGCATCACCCACGCCCACGCTACTCGACCTGCAGCAGCGCACGTAGCTCGACCAGCTTGTTCGCGTCCAACGCTTTTGTCAAGACGTCAGCGAGCATCAGCTCGCTCTTCACGTAGACAGGCGCAACAATCCCACGTTGTTCTTGGTCACTCAAGTACTTGATGCGTACGTCGATGTGCTTCGCTTTGGTTGACGTAGCCTCTCCCGCCATCTGCACGATCTCGGCCTTGTTGTCAATGCACATGGTGAGCGGCAGTGCCGGTGCCATGCCGATCTCGATGAGCGTCTCGCGAATGCCGAGCAGCTCGCGTCCCGCCTCCGACGCTTCGACGTACTCCGACTCCATCGTGCTCAGTGACACGCCGCCTTGTTTCTTTGACCACCAGCTCACCGCCATTCCGTTGAACAGCACCAGACAGCCGCTCAACGACTTACGGTCTGATTTGTCCGCTGCGTAGTCTGCGTCACTGTAGCTGACGAGCGTTGGCTGCACATTTGCGTTTGCTGTTGTCGCCATTCGGAGCTTGAGCGCGCGAGTGCCGATCAGATAGCGCACGATGCTCTTCGCGAGCATCCAGTCGTGTGTACGCGGCGCGTGCGTCTGTCGTGTGACCTTGTGAACTGCAAAAGCGATGTCGGGTCTCGTGCATCTGGCAATCCATAGCAACGAGCCCACAAGCGACTGGAACGTGCGCACGTTTGGCTGTCCTGGCGCGCTCGTGACTGGGAGTAGCTCGCTCTCGTCGCTCACGATGTCGTGACAGTCTGCTCCGATCGGCGCGTGCACTGCGTTAGCTTCGACCATACCGTGCTGCTGCAGGATATCGAGGATCGCCTCCTCCTGATCGAGTTGGTACTCATGCTCGTTGACATGCGTCACGCGCATTCCCAGGAACTTTGACACCGGGCCGAGTTTCTTGATCGACAGAGATCCGAGACTTGCAAAGAACGCCTCGACCGCGTCGCTCGACGTCCCGGTCACCAGCAGATCATCCACATAGACGCCGACGATCACCACGCCAGTCACCTCGCGCCGGTAGTAAAGGCAGAGGTCGCTGATGCAGCGCGTGAAGCCCGCCTCCTCGAGGCGCTTGTGAAGCAACTGACTCCACAGTCGCCCAGCCTGCTTCAACCCATACAAGCTCTTCTTGAGTTCCAGCACGACGTCGGCGCTGCTGCTCACATTGAGTTCCTTGAGCTTGTCGTCGCCGATCGTCATTCCCTTCGGCACGTGCATCAGGATCTCCAGATGGTGCTCCTTCTCCGCCTTGACATACGCATTCGGCACATCGCCGTGCTTCGCGGGGACGCCCCAAGTCGCGGCGAGAGCAATGATCAACTTCACCGTTGTCAAGTCCATGACAGCAGCGAATGTGAGTGCATAATCAACGCCAAACACTTGCTCATTCCCGCATGCCACCAAGCGAGCCTTGTGGCGCTCCAGCTCGCCGTCGGCAGTGGTCTTCGTCTTGTAGACCCACTTGCTGTGCAACACGTTGCTGCGGCTCGAGCGTCTCGACAGCGTCCACACGTCATTCGCCTCGAGAGCGGCGATCTCTTCGATCATGGCGGCTTGCCATTGCTGGATCTTTGACGACTTCATGGCTTCAGTGTAGTTGCGAGGATCGCGTTCAAAGACGTGAGCAACAACTTCACTTGGCGTCTCCACTTGACTCGATGCGGCTCTCTTTGCAGCTCCGCGCGTCGCATGCGGCGGGCGAGTCCACTGGTTCTTCTTCTTCGACTTGCTCGCCTGCTGTCGCTTCGACGGATCTGGCGCGCTCTCGTCCGCGTCTGCTCGATCATCGCCGTCGAGCTCAAGCTGCAGCTGACGGTTCTGCACGTCTGTCAGCGTCTCAATGTTCTGCACATGCTGCGTTGTGATGACCTTGTTGTCCTTCTTCAGATAGACTCTGAACCCCTTCGTCTCATTGCTGCATCCCATGATCGTGCCGACTTGAGCTCGGTGCGCAAAGTTGCTCTTCGACGGGTCGCGGTTGACAGTGCAGTGCGATCCAAACACGACGATATTGCGCAAATCAGGTGCGTGGCCAGTCAGCACTTCTAGCGGCGACGCGCGCTTTGGGTTCGAGTTGGTGGGGCTCTGATTGAGGATGTACGTTGAATACTCGGCTGCGTCCCCCCAGAACGTGAGTGGCAGTCCTGATGCAAAGATCATCGCTCTGGTCATGTTCAGAACGGTACGGTGCATACGTTCAGCCTTCCCATTGGAAGCCTGGTTCTTGGCCTCTCTCACTTGCCTCGCAACGCCAGTGGTCTTGCAGAAGAGGTCCACTTTCTGGTACTCCCCGCCTCCATCAGTTCTGAGAACGGCGATGCGGCACTCGAACTGCTGTTCAAAGAACGCCAGGAAGTTTTCAAACTTCTTCACGGCAGCGTCCTTCGTACGCGCCAGGAATACACGACAATAATTGCTCCGATAGTCAATAAAATTGACCAGGTACCGGTTTTGAAGCCGATCAGCAGGCTTCAGAGGCCCCCTGAGATCAGAACAGATGACGCCGCCGATGCGATCAATCGGGGCGTTTTGACCCGAGTCCTTCTGGTTCTGTCTGTTCTTGGTCTGTTTGCTCTGGGCACAAATGACGCATGTAATTCGCTTGTGATCCGTGAGCTCTATTCCCGAAGTTGGGTTCTTGGCAATCTTCTCGATCGTATCGAAATATAGATGCCCCAACCGTTGGTGGAAGTGGAGCAGCGAGCCACGGTGCATTGTCGGTGACGTGTCGACCGCCAGTTCCTCCTGAAGCGCGGCCATGATCACATCGACTGGCTCTTCCGACCTCGCAGTCATGCCGACTGTCCGGATGATCAAAACGCTGTTCTGGATCTCGACGTCGAGCACAACGTGGTTGTCACTGCGACGCGCCACAACTCGCTTTCCACCCGCGTACGCAAGCGCATCCCCGCTCGCGTCGAGCTTCCCATAGCTGACGATGTTCCGCGCGAGGCTTGAAGCGTAGTACACGTTCGTGAGCAGCACTGTACTTTCTTTGCCGTCAGCGATGACGTGTAGCCGCACGTCACCGACCTTCGTGAGCACCAGCTTCTCGCCGTCAGCAAGCGACACCTCGTCGTCGCAGTCCTTGGCGTTAAGCAGCAGTCGCTCGTTGCTGACGAGGTGACGACTCGCTCCGCTGTCCAGGATCCAGTCGTCTCGTCCATCGCTGCCACCGTCTTGCACGGCCAGAATGACCTCCTCCTCACTGCGGCCAGCGTCGTGTTCTTCCTTGACCTTTTCTTCGATGGGCAGTCGACCTTCAAGTGACCTTTCTTGCCGCACTTGAAGCACGTGCGCGTCTCCTCCTGCGTCGCACCGTCGGTGACTGCAGCAACGACCTCGCGACCGAACGTCCGCCCCGACTTGTTCTCGATCTCGACGGCTTGCGCGAAGTGCGCGAGTTCTTCAGCTTGGCGGAGGTGGTCGAACCTGGCGTTGTTGAACTTTGCCATGAGGACGGTGCTGAGCTCGCTGGACGCGTAGTGCACAATGTTGTCCAACACTTGCGCCTCGGCGCCGCCGCCGCAAGCATCACAAATGGCGACCAGATACAAAAAGTGTTCTGGCCACGATCGCTTTGGATCCTTGCGCGCCGTGAAGAGCTTCATGCTCTGCGACGCTGTGATCGTCGTCCTGAATGTGCGCAGCAGCCGACCCATCGCGTGGTCGAGGGTCGCTTCCTCGAGCCACCAGGTATCGACTTGTTTCTGGTAGTACCGCTCGGCCGTCCCGGCCAAGTAGTGTCCTAGTAGGTCGACTTTAACATCTTCGGCCCACGCGAACCCACACGATTGTTCCGCCATCGCGACCTGTCGAAGGAACGTTCTTCCCCAGTCCGAGAAGCCCGATCCAAGACCCTGGTACAGCTCACTCCCATCGAATTTTCGAATGGCGAGCTTCCGTTGACGCGCGTCCGGCGTACGCAGCAGCATCTCTTGCATCGGTGCTGCTGGTGGTGGTACGGGCGGTGCTTGAGCTGGCATCTGCGCATACCCTTGAGCTGGCATCTGCGTGTACCCTTGAGCCGGTGTTGGCGCATAGAGCGGCACTTGCTGCTGTACACCGCCGCGTTGCGGCCCGAACGGTTCAAACAGAGAGCTCCCTGGTTGCGCCACGCGCACGCGTCCGCGTCCCGGCCGCGGCTCGTCGTAACCAAGGGCGTCTCGATGCATCGAGCCACCGCCCATGCCTCGGCCGATCTCTGACGCGTAAAACCCCGCGTCGATCGCGCCTCGCATTCGCTCTTCCTCGTCGATCGCCATCTGCGACGTTTCGAGCGCCTGCATGCGGTCGGTGAGCGCCTGGAGCATCGTGAGGACCCGATCATCTGTACCCGCACCCCTTTCGTGAGCTTGGGCATCGACGACGACGGCTGGTTCAGCAGGGGTCGAGTCGTCGACTGTTGGCGGAGCCGGATTTGGGCTCATAACCTGTTATTATCCGATGACTTGAGCAGATGATGGTGAATTGGGAACTGTGATTGAGTGTGTGCTCTGCCTGTTCTCGCTTTCGCTCACACTAACTCTCTCTCCTACTGCGCTCGCCTTTAGCCGTCCGTTAGCAACGGCCGCTGCTTCACACTGCATCAGCCGTCACCACGCGCCGCTTCGTGCTGTAACAGCCGTCGTCGCGCGCCAGCTACTCACCGCACACGTAGATCCCAAGCGACGCACACGTACCTTCGTGCCCTTTCGGTGCGTCGCTTCACTCGTCTTTCACATGCACCCTGACGTCGGCACTCACTGGCTCCCTCGTACGTCGTATATGTAGCCGCAACACCGTCTATCTCCAACACCTATTACCCGGCGCAAGCGCCTCCGAGTTCACATGGGACGGGTCCCGATACGGCTTAAGTAAGCCAACGTAAAACACTGGGTGCGTGCGCAGTTTGCGCGAAAGGTTGAGAGTGTACGCTAGTCCCTTCTTAGCAATGACCGTGAATGGCCCAATGAAGCGCGGACGCAACTTTGTCTTGAAGACGGCAGACACTACATTTGTAGGTAGTTTTTATCATTGAGTATAACTTGGTCTCCGACCTCATAACTTTCAATACACCCTCTGCCTTTAGCATCAGCTTGTTCCTTTTGTTTATCTTGGCTATCAGCCAGTGCATCACGTACGTGTCGTAACACATATAAGCGCGTTGCGAGAAACTCGCTTACCTGTTTCTGAACAGTAGCAGGGCTGAAAACAGCAAGCCGATCGGCCATCTCTCCCCCACCAAGCCCTGAACCACGCAGTGGTAGCGTTAACGGAACGCGAGGGTGTGTGAGACCGTTCACGTAGAACGGAGTAAAGCCTGTAGAGGCGTGAACAGCGTTATTTAACGCAAACTCAACAACAGGAAGCATTGAACTCCAACGTTTTGGTGTATTAGCGCAAACACTGCGTAATATGTCACCGATGACACGATTAACGCGCTCCGTTTGACCATCGGTCTGCGGATGATCCGCTGTGGACATGTCCAAACGTGTGCCGAGCACCTTAAAGATGGATTTCCAAAACTTCCCAGTGAAGCGAGGATCTCTATCAGAGACAATTGTCAACGGCAAACCGTGTTGTCGAAACACTCGATCGATAAACAGCGTAGCTGTACCTTTACCATCAATGGTATCTGGCACCGCTGCTAAATGAGCCACATTGCTCAAACGGTCAACAAAGACCACAATACCCGTATTGCCTTGCACATCTTTCGGCAGACCGAACATGAAATCCATGCTGATGGACTCCCAGCACCCAGAGGGTATAGGAAGAATAGCGAGCTGCGCAGCCGCATGAGCTATGGGTTTCACCCGTTGACACGTTTCGCACGTACGCACGTATGTGCCCACCCATTTGTATAGTTTGGGCCACCAATCGCATTGGCTAACTGAGCCATATGTCTTCTCTCGACCGAGATGACCACTCAACGCAGTATCATGTGCCTCATAGAGGATGCGATACTTCGATTCCTCATCATGAGGGACAACGATGCGAGGGGTATCCTCCACACCCGTTCTATAGCACAATAGGCCTTGATCGATGGAATATCGATGTAGCTTTGCACGTAACCGTGCCGACAATTTTATGTCCGAGTCCTTAAACTCCTCGCTCCCTTGAGCACGTAGCAGGGCTACACAATGTTCATCCTTGACATACGCCGTGCGGATTAGGTCAGTGACCGGTGACGACAGAGTCGAAACATGAGCAAGCTCATAGTCAGGCCTGCGTGACAACGCATCCGCCAAAGCATTTTGCTTGCCCGGCTTATACTTCACCTCGAAGTTGTACTCGGCAAAGAAGGAAAGCCAACGAGCCATTCTCTGAGAGAGGTGAGGCGACTGGGTCGCAGTGCGTAGTGACGCATGATCTGTATAGATCACAAACGGCTTAGAGCCAAGAAGATGAACTCTGAATTTGACGAGAGCATACTTCATTGAAAATAGCTCTTTGTCATGAACAGGATAGTTCTTTTCAGCTGCTTTCAGCTGCCGGGACTCAAACGCAATGACGTATTCCCGTCCATAAGAATCTGTTTGTAACAGAGCGCTGCCTATGGCAAAGTCAGATGCGTCACAGACGACACTGAAAGATCGATCAGGATCAGGCAAAGCCAAGATTGACGCATGAAGGAGAATTTCTTTTACTGCTTAAAAAACATCATGCTAGGTGCTAGTCCAGCACCATTACACATCCTTTTTAAGGAGATTGGTCAATGGCCGAGCCATATCTGCATAATTCGCACTGTACTTGTGCAAGTAATTGGCAAGACCAAGTCACTTACGTAAGTCCTTTTGGTTCTTTGGAACCGGCCAATCAACTATGGCTTTTATCTTAGCGGGATCCGCTCTAAGGCCTGGCTTATTAATAAAGCACCCTAAAAAGGGAATCTCTTCTTCACCAAAGATGCACTTAGACGCGTTGGCGTACAACTTATTTGTGCGCATGCACTCGAGCACCGCTCGTAAATGGTCAATGTGATTGTCCACATCTGACCGACCGTTCATAGCACGACTATGGACAAAGATGTCATCAAAGTACGTATGTGCATATCCTCTGTGAGGTCTGAACAATTTTGTCACAAGACGGTTGAATGTAGCCGGGCAATTTAATAACCCTTGCGGCATAACAAGCCACTCCCAGAGCATACCGCTTGGAGTGCTGACCGCTGTCAGCGGGATATCGCTTTCTCGCATGAGCAGCTGGTAATAACCATCGACTAAGTCGAGCGCACTGTACATTGTACATCCCACCATTTTATTCTGAAGAACATCCTTCCTAGGAATTGGTGTCTGAGCCGGGATGGTGGCCGCATTAAGCTTGTTGTAAGCATGAACAATGCGCCACTTCCCATTGAGTTTTTTTTGACACAGAAGGTCGGTGTGGAATGGGGAGATTTGCTCTCACGTACCATTCCTGCCGCGTGCTTTGCACGAAAGAAGTCGTCAATGACGTCACAATGTTCCTTCGGCAAAAGCAACTGCCGTGTTACGCAGTATTTAGTTACACGAACCAAGGCAATTTCATAACGTACACCTCTATCAGGAGGTAAGACGGACGGTAGTTTGTGAAACACCACGTCCTGAAACTCCTATACTAAAGGATAGAACGGATCAAGAGGATCCTTAAGGATCCTGGATCCACTATGGGCATCCAATGCCGCCTTTGTGTCCTCAAGGACAGACTCGTCCAATAACGAGGATGAGTTCAACTAAATATCCGGTCGAATGACCACTAACTCGGATGATTCTCCTGCCTGTAAGGCTTGGCTAAAGTCGCCGTCAGACATTTCGTCTATGTCAAAGAGAGTATCCAAGGATGGAAGAGTCTCAAGACTAATATTTCCATCAAAATGGCCAGTCAATCCATTGACAAGTGTATATAGTGTATTATTACTATTATCGCTTCGTGACTTCTTACATGTTGGGCGCTTAACAGTTGCCACCCGACTCCATATTGTTTCCTCAAATAAACCTTACGCCTCCTAGATGTCGGGACAGTAGGGTTCCCGTGGTTTCTATTTATCTTAGCACTCTCTATACGAGAGCTCATGTCTTGAGCGACATCTGGGGAAGTGTTTCGTAACTCGAACACTTCACCCAGTGGATTTACGCGTTTCAATTCACGTACAGCATCCGGGTCTAGCCCTGAACACTCTGACTTCTCGCCATCAATGTCATTACCGACATTCAGTGAGGTGCTACCTCGGCCGCCCTCACTCGGTGGGATTTCACGTGCCACCCCACTCACATCAGAGGAATTGCATTCTTGATGTCTCTGCCCTAGGCCAACCATGCCTGAAGCATGCAGTGACTCAGTATCACAACGAGTATCACTCAACGGAGTATGACTCCCTTCACATACGGTGAAAGAGCTCCGCTCAATATCGATATCATTGGCATTGGAGTTAATTAACTCTGGCATACCAATGTCCAGCACATTGACATCTTCCGTCAAAGGCTCGCGCAAATAGCGCTTTTGTTGCCTAGCAAAGGTGGGTTCATGACTCTTTAAAACCTCGCTAGAAACATTGCGCGTGGCGCCTAAGGTCTTAGACCTCCAATCAATACATGGATCATGGCATTCAAGCCAAGCCGTACCCCGGATGAGATCGTATCTCAAATCCAAATCGAGGACAAGACAGCGGTCAATGCTGTCAAAGTCCAAAAATTTCACACCTAAGTTCAACGGAACTTTAGGCACCGTGACGCGACTACCAGTCGCTAAACGAACGGTGATTGAATCACCCTCATGCGCTTTGAGCGCTTCAGCGTATCGCTGACTTCTCTCAAGGGAGCGACGTATAGCATAGTTGCATGATGCTCCGGAGTCGATTAGGATCGACCAGTGCTTCTCAAAGCCTTTAACTATCGCCTCGGTGACTAACAAGCCAGGCTTGTATCCACGCTCTGTGATGGTGGGCACATAGCTCGGTGATGGCTAAGCCCTGTTTCACTCTACCTCGTAGAGAAGTGACATAACTCAGTTCTACCCCAGTAGGGCGCCCCACGACTACTGGGTGTCAACGTTTCCCCGTGCCATACCAGGTTTCTGGTTGAGGCTGGGGTTTCGACCCATAGGAGTCGGTTGTTGCTTACGCAAAGTACAAGTGGGACGCAAGTGTTTAGTGCTTCCGCACATATAACAGCGTTTCACTTCCTGTCGTTGCTCTGCAACATGAAGCTCAGCTTCATCTTCATCTTCAGCATGGCTGAGATCCATCGGTTCTGGCTTACAGTAAGCCGAGGTGCTCGCAGAGGTCGCCCTCGCAAAGCTTGGGTTGTACCCATTCCAACCAAGTCAGGCCGACTTGAAGTCGTGCTCAGCATTTTAAGCGGTGCTAACAGCTTACTCAAAAGTCGAGGGATGGACTCGAAAAACCTCGGTCCTGGCAACGCCAGTGCGAAGACCTTCCATGAAGACAGTCACATAGACTGTCTCAGGGAGAGGGTCAGACTGCATAGCAGCCATAAGAGTTCTCAACTCTTGGACATAGTCCGTTAACTCATTCTTACCCTTACGGGTAGTCAAGAAGCGTGAGCGCACGCGATAGGCCTGGTTAGGCGGCGAGAAAACTCGCAAAAGGTCTAGCTTGAGCGAATCCCAAGTAGGAAGCGCCAAGTTGACCGACGTGCCACACGTCAGAGCCCACTCTCTAGCTCTTCCATAGAGCTTGGAGATAGCCAGCGAAACCCGCTGGTACTCCAGTGAGATAAGACCAGAGATCATGGCCATCTCAATCTCACGGATCCAGAGGGTCAGGTTTTCCCCCTACTTCCCGGAGTAATGTTTAACGTCCACCCGAAGGGGACGAGGCTTATCTTCTTCTGGTGGCATTGTCACGTGGCGTGTTGGCATAGCCGACGCTACTTGGTTTTGAACCTGCCCTAAAAGGGCCATTTCGTACTGCATGAAGGTCTCGACTCGTGCATTGAGCACATCGGGACCTTGTGCAGCTAGAAACTCCACATATTCTGGGCCTAAGGCCGCGGTAAGATTATCAGTCGCGTCCTTTTGGGCCTTAGAGAGGGGTGTGGATTGCTTCATCCTCACAGAGGATCAGTCGTAACGACTCAGGCGTAGATTGACTACAAGTGTTACCAAGTGTAGCGGAGCTACACAGCTCCTTAAGTCAGAGAAAGACTTTAACGCTCAACGAGCAACTTAAGGTTCAGAGAATCCGACTCAAAGAGTCAACAGCTCCGAGAGCTAAGGTTTGGTTTGAAGAACGTGACTCAAAGAGTCAACAAGATCAGAGATCTTACGGTCCCTGTTCCAGGGGGGCCAAGCGATTCAGAGAATCAACGCACAGAGTGCACAAGGAGTAGCTGCCTTAACAAGGCGCTGCTACCTCCTCAACGATCACAAGACGCCTCAAAGAGGCACGTGTCTATCGGATCAAAATGGGAACTGAACTTTATTTCTTCTTTTAACTTAAAAGAACACCTTAGAACAACGTGATTAACCTACTCGCTAATGTCCTAAATAAACCTCTCAAAAGATCTCCTAATCAATGGTTGACAGACATCAGTCTTCGACAATTGATACTGTATTCTAATATCACTTTAAAAGGGATCCCATCCCTTGTGTGTACCACACCTATTGTCGACTACCAGTCGACGTGTAACCCCGTTACACACAATCATAAAATGCAAACACATCGAAACTTGGTCTACTGTTCATGCCGTATCGCTATCGATGTGTGGTGTTGTCCCTTTCGGCTTGAAGCCTCTGTCGCAACAAACGTTGTAATGCCACGAGAAGATATAGTGTGAATCATGCAGATCTTTCGGTCCAATGTAATGTCTATTTCGTTTGCATACTCGAGCTCGAGCACACAAACACAATGGGCCATCCAAACTAATATCGTCTGCAGCCTAGTTGCTGTCGTCTCACCGCCTGCAGCATATCAACGTCGATCGTAGAACGCACTCAAAAAAGGTACCCCGCGAGCTTCGCGATACACAATGCACTTTAGCGCTCAAGCAGTTGCAATGCAATCACTCAATGTGCGTTATTGTTACAATACAAGCACAAGAGCAATAAGTTCGCTATCTGCCTCGTGGCTTGACGACGACAACGACGTCTCCTTGCCCCAGCATCGTTATCGTCACAAAGAGACGCGACTGGATATCATAGGCATCGAACCTTGCATGCTGATACGTTTTCTTGTACATGCAGCGTTGATGATAGAATTGACAAGGCAAGTGAGCCACAGAAACACATATTATGAAGCAACTCTCGCCTGACCTGCTCGATGTATTGTTCAGTTACGCGTCTTACGACACTAAACTTCGCGTCGAAGTAGCTGTGTACAGCGTGTTAAGTAACTATTTGCGTGGCCTTCGTGCCTCATCGTGTTGATGTCACTACACTCATCACACGCTGCCACCAACAGCATCGTCTCTTACTTTGTCAAGCTATAGTTCAAGAATGTCTCTATCTTAATCCGACATTATGGGTGAAGTGTGATGCGAAAGGACGATGGACTTGTCGCCATGTACGGTAGTGAGCACTAGCACCATTCCGGTCGATCAGTCGATTGCAGGAGTTGATGTCATTTTCATATCGATGCCAGCGCCATTGCTCTTGCGGCAAGGAGTGTCGTATTGCCATGTGCACAGGTCTATTATTATTGCAAAATCAAGTTCACCACTACAATAATTGTAATACTACACGGTATACATGTGACGCAAGATGTATACGTCATTGACACCAATGTCAGCTCAGCACCCCGACACGTTCTCCTGCATTATCACATCAATTGTGACCGCCACGACTCGTTTTTGACCATGCGATCCACGGTCAACAACCTGCCATGCCGTCTACGCATGACAGCACTCGCTCGCTACGCCTCGACGACCTCAAAGGCAGCAGGTCGTGTAGTAGTCATCACGTCGGGCAAAGGCGGTGTGGGCAAGACCACGGTCACGGCTTCCATGGGCTACGGGTTGGCACAACGTGGCTTTCGGACGTGTCTGATTGATTTTGACATTGGACTGCGCAACTTAGACTTGCATCTGGTACGTTGCGCAACGACCATACAAACGTGAAGCGAGTCATTCTGTTTTTGTCATTGTTTGTTGTTTATTCGCTCGACGACGGGTGTGATTTTTGACAACGTGGTCCACTTATACTAGGGCTGCGAACGGCGGGTCATTTTTGACTTTATTCACGTGATTGAGAAAAATTGTCGGCTGAGTCAAGCGCTGATTAAAGACAAGCGACTGGATCGACTGTCGCTTTTAGCCGCCAGCCAAACTCGGGACAAGGAAGCATTGACGGAAAAAGGCGTGGAACTCGTTCTCGACGAGCTCAAGTCACAGTTTGACTTTATTCTATGTGACTCACCCGCTGGCATTGAGTCGGGGGCTCGTCACGCCATGTACTTTGCCGACGATGCACTTGTGGTCACGAATCCCGAGATCTCTAGTTGTCGCGACTCGGACAAGATGATCGGCTTCATTGCAAGTCATGCACGTCGGGCTCAAGAAGGTCGCGAACCTGTTACTCAGCGACTGCTGGTCAATCGATACGATGCCAATCGTGTCAAAAACGACGACTGCCTTTCGGTGGACGACATTGAAGAAATGCTGGGGTTGCCAGTGTGCGGAGTCATTCCGGAGAGTGCGCACGTGCTCACGTCGTCGAATATGGGCCAGCCGGTGATTACTGTCGAAGGAGAAAAGGCAGCAGTAGCGTTTGAGGACGCAGTGGCACGTTTCTTGGGCGAAGAGCGCGAGATGAAGTTCTTGGAACCGGAAGCACCCAAGGGGCTATTCCGTCGGATCTTCTCCTAGCTGGCGCTTAGGTTGACAACGGTGGGCACATTCGTTGATGTCGCGTGTATCGGTTATGTTGTGCAAACTCCTCGGATGCTTCGGAAGCGTTGGTGACGGAACGAATGTCAAGCAGCTCGAACAGATTCAAGTGACACGTTTCAGCTAATAAAATCTATAGACAAGCTCAACTAAATAAGCTGCTATCATGCTGATGAGCCGCTATCAACGTCGACTCTTTTCATTCCCGCCCTTCTTCTTCAACGCGTGCAACTCCTCAGCCTCCTTCTGCTCAAGCTCAAGCGCATTCAGGCGCTCCAGTACTGCATCACAGCAACATCCGTTAGCAAAAACAACCCCCATCGTAGATGTAGCATTCAAATTGCCTGTACCTGGTAGAAGCTCCGTGTAACGCGCTTCAGCTAGCAAGAAACCCTCTCGCTTGATCTCCTTGATGCTAAGCTCATGCTCCACAGTGCTGGGACGCTTCATTACCTCTCTTGCCCAAGTCGCATCGGTACGTGCGACGAAATCACGCAAGTTCTCACCCATTTGAGGCGTGCGGTCGATATCGCCAAGTCCCAATTGTTCCTGCAACTTCTCCATCTCCGCACGAATCGTTTTGCGATGACTCTCCTTCTTGACTTTGCCTTTCTTCTTCTTGTCTTTCTTTTCTCTCGCCACCGCTTCCTTCACGTCCTCTCCTTCATTCTTGGCAAGCACAACCATCGCCCGTTTCACAGCTTTCGCCAACTTTTTTTCTTTGCGCGCCTTCATGCGACCCGCGTCGTCGTCGTCGTTATCGTCCTCCTCATCCTCTTCGTTATCATCAGATTCGTCGTAATCGTCGTCGTCGTCATCGTCTGAGGACTCCTCCGTCTCGCTCACGTCGCCCTTCCAGATCTGATGCGACATTGTGCCAGGCAGCACTTGTTTCCACTCATCAAGACGCTTGAGGTCCAGTGACCAACAATCATCAAGCGTTATCTCGCGGTCGCCATCCTCTACAACACCGCCATAGACATATAGCGTGCTTCCTCGAACAATCAGAGCAGGATTAATGCGCGGACAAGGCGCAGGAGCAACCGGACCTTTCTCCTCGACTATAACGAGCTCTGTCTCATCAGCAGATACAGCAGAGCTCTCCGCCATATCCTCTTTTGTTTCCTCTTCTTCGTCTTCCAGCTTCACCTCGACTTGCTTCGCAGCACAAGTTTCTTGCGGCACATCATTGCTGTCTCCTTCCTCAACATCTTCTTTACTCTCCTCTTCCTCGTGGACGTCCTCTACATACACGATATTGCCCATATCGTCCACATATCCAAACTGCTTGTCCGCGATCGCATCGAAATCCTCCATATCATCGTCATCGTCGTCTTCTTCGTCATCTCTATCAGCTTCATCGCTGTCACCGGCCGTCGCATCCTCTATCACCCCTACCTTCTTCTTGCGTCGGCGCTTGCTGTCCGTGGACTTCTTACCTCGAACTTTATACTCAAACCAACGACGACGATCCATGTCGTACACGAACAGATCATTGTAAAACGTCGACTGCATCGTATGACGACGTTTTTCTTCGTCAAATACGCCTCCGAAAAAAATGAAGCGCTGTTTGTGCACCGTCGCGGCCGCTCCGCTACGAGGACTCGGCGCCTGGCCTTTCCGTGACAGCTTCTCCCACGTGGGCGCCTGGTGCTTGAGCACTGGGGCCAGATTCAGCGCCCACAAGTCAGAGTACACTTTGCCTTCCGCCTTTTCGCCCGCGATTTTCACCTTGGCATATCCTCCGTACATGAACACCAGATCCTTTGACGGGTGCACTGCCATCTGACAGCCACTGCGTTCGGCAGGCACCTGTCGATGTGGCGGGTACGTAATCTTTTGCCACTGCAGCGAGGCCAGATTAAATAAATACACATCGTTGAACCACCTGTCACGACAAAACAACACCGTCCGCCAAGTCAGTCACTCTTCCAATCGCTACCAGCACCACCACATCCTCATAACCTTCACTACAAGACATCCATCGATTCCAGTGTCCATTCAAACACCCATCCACGCAGGCACGTACTTGGTCTCTCGCGCTGCTTCGTAAAACCCGCCAAACACCACGAGGTAGTTCCGCCACACAACCATGCGATGGCCACTTCGCGGTGACGGTCCGCCCTTTACCTCGAGCTCTTCCCACGCATTAGTCTTCAAATTCAGTCGCCATAGATCCCGGTAGTGATGAAACTGCTCGGCCGTTGCAAACTCGCCGCCAAACACGTAGACATGGTCCCTGAACACGGCTGCTTGGTGGCTGCATCGAGGCGGCGGCGTATGCAACGAGCAAATGAGTTTCCACGCCGGATCCGCACGTCGTTTATCTTGAGACTCCTCCCCACAACGAGCATCGCCTTTGCCTCCGTCAAAAACCGCGTCTCCGACCACGTTATGCACGTCCAGAGTCCACTTGAACACGTCGTTGAAGCACACGTTCACGTCGCCGTCAAAGTATTCGCCGCCAAAGAGCAGCAACTCGCCCGACGGCAGCGTCGAGAGCGTGAAGTGCGCCCGGGGCGACGGCGGCGGCGCGGCGTCCACTGTCACGTGCGTGCGCGCCGCGTCTTTCTTGCAAAACTCGTGGAGCAGCACCTCAATGTCTTCTTCTGTATGGCCCAACGCTTTGCGGTCTTTCTTGGCGCCCTTGGCGCTCTGCTTGAGCTTCTTGTCGGCCTGTCGCTGCGTCTTGTCCGGCGTCTTCTTCTTGCCCATTGTTGACCGTCGTGTCGATTATGTGGGAGTTGAGTGTGGATGGGGTCGGTATTCTGACTTGGAATGCTGTCAAGAACGAGCGCGTGGAAACCTCTGTTGGGTGGTAAAGCACAAAAGAAGCGAATAGAGGTGATCGATAGCGCGAAGAGATGGTTGATCGATATCGTCGTTTTGTACTGATAGGGCAGCGCTATCCATTCCATTGTCAACAAGTGTTAGCTATCGACCACGCTTCTATTTCGAGCAGCAATTGCTTATCTGAAGAATTGTAGCCTTTACTACTGACCACACTTCTAAATGGTGCGGCAAATTGCTTAGTACAAAGGTTGTGGATGAAATTTGCAGCAGTATAGGGCAATCTACGACCGCCTCGCCTCTTTACATAAACATGAGGGAAAGTCTGTGCGACGCGCCTGGACCTAAAGCGTTTCTGCTGTCAAGTCCGATACATAGAGAATGCCTGACTGGGTCAACCCGTCTCGCGTCGCGGTACCTGGTCTACACTGTCATCACTATGGGAAGCACATAAAATTGCAAGCATTTGCGTGAGATACTCCGTCACACCTGGTAGTATTTTTTTTTGTTACGGATGGTCTATTGCACGGAATCAACTATGTGCATGATCTCTGGTACAGCCTTAGCCATGATGTCAGCGCAGGAGGATCAGAGGGCTGACCGGGGCTGGGTCCAGGTAAGCCTGGTGATGTGGTGGAGTGGCGATCGCTCAATTTATGAGTCGATCCCAACTCTCCACTGGCGCCCGGACGACCGACTAACGGAGGGTGTACTGCGATTCCGTGTGTGTTGCCTTCCTCACCTTGTGTACCCGTCGGTAGGGCGGGTTGCACTCTTCCAGGTGGACTCGTGTCGAAGGAAAACTTGACCGTGCTGGAGATGGGGTTGTGATCGTGCGTAAATCTTTACGCGATCACGGGGTACTCGTGGGTACTGATATAAGTTACCCTGATCTCAACGAGATCGCCTTGTCCACTATGTGGTAGCTTGATCCGCGAGCCTTCTCGCGAATCTTGCGCCTTGCCTTTACGTGTCTTGTTGCGTCCGATCGCAGTTGATGTTGCTTGAGAGTTCTTGAACACACCTGGCCAAAACAATCCAGGTGTGACACTTCCGTAGACGTATAGCGCGACTTATTCTGTAACGGGGTTACTCGTCGGCTGGTAGCCGACGATAGGTGTGGTGCACACACGAGAGGGGGGTACCCTATAAGGTAATATTAGAACACAGTGAGCGTATCAATTGTTGAAGACTGGTGTCTGTCATCAATTGATTGCAAGATCTTTTAAGAGGTTATTTAGGGCAGGTTAAATACGTTGTTCTAAGGTGTTCTTTTAGGTTAAATGAAGAAATAAAATGCAGTTCCCATTTTGATCAACAAAAGACACGTGCCTCTCTGAGGCGTCTTGCGATCGTAAGGAAGTAGCAACGCCTTGTTAAGGCAGATACTCCTTGTGCACTTAGTGCGTTCGATTCTTTGAATCGTTTGGTCCCCCTGGAACAGGGACCGTAAGCTCTTTGAGCTGTTGACTCTCTGAGTCGGGTTCTTTGAACCAAAGTTGCTCATTGAGCGTAAAGTCTTCCTCTGACTTAAGGAGCTGTGTAGCTCCGCTACACTTGGTAGCACTCGTAGTCAATCTACACCTGAGTCGGTAACGACTGATCCTCTGCGAGGATGGAGCAATCCACACCCCTCTCTGAGGCTCAAAAGGTCGCGCTTGATAATCTGACCGCGGCCGTAGGCCTAGAGTATGTGGAGTTTCTAGCTGCACAGGGTCCCGATGTGCTCAATGCACGAGTCGAGGCCTTTACGCAGTATGAAACGGCCCTGTTGGGCCAGGTTCAAAACCAAGTAGCGTCGGCTATGCCGACACGCTACGTGGCTATGCCACCAGAAGAGGCTAAGCCTCGTCCCCTTCGGGTGGATGTTAAACTTTACTCCGGGAAGGAGGGGGAAAACTTGACCCTCTGGATCCGTGAGATTGAGATGGCCATGGACTCTGGTCTTATCTCACTGGAGAACCAGCGGGTCTCTTTGGCCATCTCTAAGCTCGATGGTAGAGCTAGAGAGTGGGCTTTGACGTGTGGCACGTCGGTCAATTTGGCATTTCCCACGTGGGAATCGCTCAAGTTAGACCTCATGCGAGTTTTCTCGCCGCCTAACCAGGCATATCGCGTGCGATCACGCTTCTTATCAACCCGTCAGGGTAAGAGCGAGTTAACGGACTATGTCCAAGAGTTGAGAACTCTAATGGCTGCTATGCAGTCTGACCCTCTCCCTGAGACTGTCTACGTGACAGTCTTCATGGAAGGTCTTCGCACTGGCGTGGCCAGGACCGAGGTTTTTCGGGTTCATCCCTCTACCTTCGAGGAAGCTGTGAGCGTCGCTCAAAATGCTGAGCACAACTTCAAGTCGGCCAGACTTGGTTGGAATGGGTACAACCCAAGCTTTGCGAGGGCGGCCTCTGCGAGGGCTTCGGCTTACTGTAAGCCAGAACCGATGGATCTTAGCCATGCTGAAGATTCAGGCGAAGCGGAGCTTCATGTTGCGGAGCAACGACAGGATGTGAGACGCTGTTACACGTGCGGAAGCACTAAACACTTGCGTCCCACTTGTCCCTTGCGTAAGCAACAACCGACTCCTATGAGCCGAAACCCCAGCCTCAACCAGAAACCTGGTATGGCACGGGGAAACGTCGACACCCAGTAGGCGCGGGGCGCCCTACTGGGGTAGAACTAAGTTCTGTCACATCTCTACGAGATAAAGTGAAACAGGGCTTAGCCCCACTTAGCGCTGTGTCAGCCAACACAGAGCGTGGATACAAGCCTGGCTTGTTAGTCGCCGAGGCGACAGTAAAAGGCTTTGAGAAGCCGTGGTCGATTTTAATCGATTCAGGAGCATCATGTAACTATGCTCGACGTCGTTCCCTTGAGGGAAGTCAGCGATACGCTGAAGCGCTCAAAGCGCACGAAGGTGATTCGATCACCGTTCGTTTAGCCACTGGTAGTCGCGTCACGGTGCCTAAAGTTCCGTTGAACTTAGGTGTGAAGTTTTTGGACTTTGACAGCATTGAACGTTGTCTCGTCCTCGATTTGGATTCGAGATATGATCTCATCCTGGGTATGGCTTGGCTTGAACGTCATGAGCCATGGATTGATTGGAGGTCTAAGACCTTAGGCGCAACGCGCAATGTTCCTAGCGAATCTTTGGAGAGTCATGAACCCACCTTTGCTAGGCAACAAAAGCGCTATTGGCGCGAGCCATTGACGGAAGATGTCAATGTGCTGGACATTGGTATGTCAGAGTTATTTAACTCGAATGTCGATGACATAAATATTGAGCGGAGCTCTTCTAACGCGTTTGCAGAGAGTTATACTCCGTTGAGTGATACTCGTTGTGATACTGAGTCACTGCATGCATCAAGCATGGTTGGCCTAGGGCCGAAACATCAAGAATGTAATTCCTCTGATGTAAGTGCGGTGGCACGTGAAAATACACAGAGTGAGGACGGCCGAGGTGGCACCTCACTGAATGTCGGTAATGACATTGATGGCGAGAAGCCAGAGTGTTCAGGGCTAGGCCCTAATGCTATAAGTGCGGTGGCACGTGAAAATACACAGAGTGAGGGCGGCCGAGGGGGCACCTCACTGAATGTCGGTAATGACATTGTTGGCGAGAAGCCAGAGTGTTTAGGGCTAGGCCCGAATAATGTACGTGAAGTGGCACGTGTAAATCCACTGGGTGAAGTGTTCGAGTTACGTAACACTTCACCAGATGTCGCTCAAGACATGAGCTCTCGTATAGAGCGTGCTAAGATGAATAGCAACCATGGGGACTTTGCTGTCCCGGCCTCTAAGAGGCGTAAGGTTTCTTTGAGGAAACAATCGAAGCGTAGGGTGGTGACTGTTAAGCGCCCAACGTTTGAGAAGTCACAGAGTGATAATAGTAATGATAAACTGTATACACTTGTCAATGGAGTGACTGGCCAGATCGATGGCAACATTAGTCTTGAGACTCTTCCATCCGTGGATAAAATCTGTGAGCTAGACGAGATGTCTGACGGCGAATTTAGCCAAGCCTTGCAGGCAGGAGAATTCTCCGAGTTAGTGGTCATTCGTCCTGATATTGAGTTGAACTCATCCTCGTTATTGGACGAGTCTGTCCTTGAGGACACAAAGGCGGCATTGGATGCCCGTAGTGGATCCTCGATCCTTAAAGATCCTCTTGATCCGTTTTATCCTTTGGTAAAGGAATTTCAAGACGTGGTGTGTCACATCCCACCGTCTGTCTTACCTCCTGATAGAGGTGTGCGTCATGAAATTGACTTGGTTCCTGGAACTAAATACTGCGTAACACGGCAGTGGCCTTTGCCCAAGGAACAGTGTGACGTCATAGACGACTTCTTTCGTGCAAAGCACGCGGCAGGAATGGTACGTGAGAGCAAATCTCCCCATTCCACACCGACCTTCTGTGTCAAAAAAACTCAATGGGAAGTGGCGCATTGTTCATGCTTACAACAAGCTTAATGCGGCCACCATCCCGGCTCAGACACCAATTCCGAGGAAGGATGTTATTCAGAATAAAATGGTGGGATGTACAATGTACAGTGCGCTCGACTTAGTCGATGGTTATTACCAGCTTCTCATGCGAGAAAGCGATATTCCGCTGTCAGCGGTCAGCACTCCAAGCGGTATGCTCTGGGAGTGGCTCGTTATGCCGTAAGGGCTATCAAATGCCCCGGCTACATTCAACCCTCTTGTGACACAATTGTTTAGACCTCACAGAGGTTATGCACGTACGTACTTTGATGACATCTTTGTCCATAGTCGTGCTATGAACGGTCGGTCAGATGTGGATAATCACATTGACCATTTACGAGCGGTGCTCGAGTGCATGCGCACGAATAAGTTGTACGCCAACGCGTCCAAGTGCATTTTTGGTGAAGAAGAGATTCCCTTTTTAGGGTGCTTTATTGGTAAGCAAGGCCTTAGAGCGGATCCCGCCAAGGTAAAAGCCATAGTTGATTGGCCGGTTCCAAAGAACCAAAAGGACTTACGTAAGTGGCTTGGTCTCGCCAATTACTTACACAAGTACAGTGCGAATTATGCAGACATGGCTCGGCCATTGACCAATCTCCTTAAAAAGGATGTAGAATGGTGCTGGACTAGCACTGAGCATGATGCTTTTCAAGCAGTCAAGGAGAGTCTCCTACATGCGCCCATATTGGCTTTGCCTGATCCTGAGCGATCTTCCAGTGTCGTCTGTGACGCATCTGACTTTGCCATAGGCAGCGCTCTGTTACAAACAGATGATGATGGGCGGGAACGCGTTATTGCGTTTGAGTCCCGACAGCTAAAAGCTGCGGAGAAGAACTATCCTGTTCATGACAAAGAGCTACTTGCAATGAAGTATGCTCTCGTCAAATTCAGAGTTCATCTTCTTGGCTCTAAGCCGTTTGTGATCTACACAGATCATGCTTCGTTACGCACTGCGACCCAGTCGCCTCACCTCTCTCAGAGAATGGCTCGTTGGGTTCCTTCTTTGCATAATTCAACTTCGAGGTGAATTATAAGCCGGGCAAGCAGAATGATTTGACTGATGCGTTGTCACGCAGACCTGACTATGAGCTTGCTCCTGTTACGACTCTGTCATCATCGGTCACAGACCTCATTCGTTCGGCATATGCCAAAGATGAACATTTTGTAGCTTTGATACGTGCTCTGGGGATCGAGGAGTTTAACGACTCAGACATTAAATTGTCGGCACGTTTGCGTGCGAGGCTACATCGATATTCCATCGATCAAGGCCTGTTGTGCTATAGCACAGATATGGAGGATACTCCCCGTATCGCTGTCCCTCATGATGAGGAAACGAAGTATCGCATCCTCTATGAGGCACATGATACTGCGTTGAGTGGTCATCTCGGTCGAGAGAAGACATATGGCTCAGTTAGCCAATGCGATTGGTGGCCCAAACTATACAAATGGGTGGGCACATACGTGCGTACGTGCGAAACGTGTCAACGGGTGAAACCCTCAGCTCATGCGGCTGCGCCGCTCGCTATTCTTCCTATACCCTCTGGGTGCTGGGAGTCCATCAGCATGGATTTCATGTTCAGTTTGCCGAAAGATGCACAAGGCAATACGGGTATTGTGGTTTTTGTTGACTGTTTGAGCAAGATGGCTCATTTAGCAGCGGTGCCAGATACCATTGATGGTGAAGGTACAGCTACGCTGTTCATCGATCGAGTGTTTCGACAACACGGCTTGCCTGTGGCAATTGTATCTGACCGAGACCCTCGCTTCACTGGGAAGTTTTGGAAGTCCATCTTCAAGGTGCTCGGCACACGTTTGGACATGTCCACAGCGGATCATCCGCAGACAGATGGTCAAACCGAGCGAGTCAACCGCGTTATCGGTGACATCTTGCGCAGTGTTTGCGCTAATACACCAAAACGTTGGTGTTCGATGCTCCCTGTTGTTGAGTTTGCGTTGAACAACGCTGTTCATGCCTCTACAGGCTTTACTCCGTTCTACGTGAACGGTCTCACACACCCTCGCGTTCCGTTAACGCTACCACTGCGTGGTTCAGGGCTTGGTGGGGGAGAGATGGCCGATCGGCTTGCTGATATCAGCCCTGCTACTGTTCAGAAACAGGTAAGCGAGTTTCTCGCAACGCGCTTATATGTGTTACGACACGTACGTGATGCACTGGCTGATAGCCAAGATAAACAAAAGGAACAAGCTGATGCTAAAGGCAGAGGGTGTATTGAAAGTTATAAGGTCGGAGACCAAGTTCTACTCAATGATAAAAACTACCTACAAATGTAGTGTCTGCCGTCTTCAAGACAAAGTTGCGTACGCGCTTCATTGGGCCATTCACGGTCATTGCTAAGAAGGGACTTGCGTACACTCTCAAACTTCCGCGCAAACTGCGCACGCACCCAGTGTTCTACGTTGGCTTGCTTAAGCCGTATCGGGACCCGTCCCATGTGAACTCGGAGGCGCTTGCGCCTGGAAATAAGGCCTTGACGTCGACTGTTGCATCCGAACCAGGAGGTCAAGCTGACCATCCACACGGGCTAAGGCCAACTCCAACGCCTGAACACGGGCTTGCATCGCGCCGAGTTCATTCTGGGTCTTACCCAATGTCTCTCGGAGACCACTCAGCTCACGGAGCACCTTCTCATGCTCCTCCTTCGGTACCCCGACCGCCACCGACGCTGCTCGATGAGCAAGGGAACCACCAGTTCCATGTGGAGAAAATCCTTCAGCGACGTCGTCGTCGTGGCCAATACCAGTATCTGGTGAAGTGGCGAGGGTACCCGGAGTTGGAGAACTCGTGGGAGTATGAGATACCCCTTCGGCAGGACTGCCCTTACGCCGTGGATGTTTTTGAACATCGTGGCCAGGGTCGCCTTGCGAGCGAGAACGCTTCTCACCAATAGTGGTGGGAGGTGGCGTGTTGCTCCGCACCTTAGGGTTGTGACCCGTGGCTTCCATTGTAGCCGGAGCATAACGCTTACGTGTACACTGGCCTCTGGCCTTGAGCTTGGCATACTCGAACCGCAGCTTCCGTTCCAGACGAACGTCAGCCACATCGGCGCTGGCCCGCAGCGTTGGCACACTGCTAAGATGCCGCTTGCGGTACACCCAACAGATGAACTCATTGTCCTCCTCCTCGGGCAGTTCGCCAGCGAACAACAAGATGGGCACGCCCTTTATCGGTCGAACCGAAACACCACGAGAAAGACTCTCAAGGTGTGCAAGGTACTGACCTTGCGTGGTGTAGGCTGGTTCGAGATACCTCTCATTTAGAGCCTGGCGAAAGGCGATATCTTCTGGCGACGTAGCCTCGGGGCCAATGGCCCATGTTGCAAGGCTACGGCCTTCCGTTTGACGGAGGCGTTGCTCCACGTCTGGTGTTGAGAACACGTAACCACTCCGGTTTTGAATAACCGCCTGGGTATGAGTGCGACGTAGAGCACGCTCCTTACGCTGACGGATCAGCTGCTGTTGCTCGTCGAGCGGGTTCGTGATGATGTTCTCATCTGCGTCTGTTGTATGATGCTGCGCCACTGGCGCGGTGATATCACCACGTTCAACGAACGGATTCGATGCTGTAAGAGGACGAGCCTCAGGTACAGCGGAGTGGGATGATATCCCGTCATCTCCATGGACACTGGTATCACTACCATAGTCCACATCCTCATCGAAGTCGAGGTAAGAGGAAAGAGTCCGAGACTCATTGGGTGGCAAAGCCATGGTGTTTCGTGTTTAGCAACCGCGAGGTTAAGCACACACACACACCGACCTCTTCGAGGAAAGAAGCCGATTGACGTTTGGTGGTAACGTCAGTCTGGTGGGGGAGGGTGTGACGGGGTTACACGTCGGCTGGTAGTCGACGATAGGTGTGGTGCACACAAGAGAGGGGGGTTACCCTATAAAGTAATTTTAGAATACAGTGAGTGTATCAATTGTTGAAGACTGATGTCTGTCATCAATTGATTGCGAGATCTTATAAGAGGTTATTTAGGGCAGGTTAAATACGTTGTTCTAAGGTGTTCTTTTAGGTTAATCAAAGAAATAAAAATTCAGTTCCCCTTTTGATCAGTAAGAGACACGTGCCTTACGAGGCGTCTTTGATCGATTGGAGCTAGCAATACCTGTGAAGGTAGCTACTCCTGAGCACTCTGTGCTGTGATTCTTTTGAATCGTTTGGTCCCTTAGGAACGGGGACCGTAAGCTCTCTGAGCTTGTTGACTCTCTGAGTCGGGTTGTAGAACCAAAGTTGCTCGTAAGAGCGTTAAGTCTTCCTCTGACTTAAGGAGCTGTGTAGCTCCGCTACACCCCCTTAGCTGATAGTCACTGCGTGACTATCGAAAATTATGGCGGCCACCCCTTGGGCGCCATTGAGACAGGGAGCACCTGTTGGGTCAGTTCCATTCATAACTCGACCTGACCTCGCATAGTTAACATGTCTATGCGGGGTGACTCAAGACACGCAAAGCCCGCTGCTGTGCCAGCCTCTGCGGCAGACGATTCGTCGTCTGCTGTTTGTTCTTCGCCTGCAGCAAGAGGTGCTGCAGGTGCACGCGGTACCGCACCTCGTGCGCATGATGAACCCGACATTGAGGTCATCTACTCTGTCGAGTCAAACGTGTCTGACTCGGGCAATGCTGCAGAGGCGTCTCGATCACCGGCGACGCCTCAGTATTCGCCAAGGCCACTGCCAAACGAACGGACTCGTGAGTTGCAACACATTCTGTTCGGCAGTGATGACGAATCAGATGATGAGTATGTTTGCTCATCACCGCAATCAGCTCGTGCTCCTTCGCACGAGCGACTTGACGATGGTGCAACCCATCGTCATACTAACAATCGTGGTAACGACAAAGGTACCACTGTGAAGCGTGATGAGATGAAGCCGTGGCGTTGCCTGAACGGCTCATCAATGGCTTGTCTCACGAGACAAGCCAACACCATCGAATACCCTTATTCGTTGCGACTGAGCTTCACGGCTTGGATCCCATCGCGAGTAACTTTCGCGCTGAGGAAGACTTTTATCTCGATGTCTTCCTTAGACATCGATGGTACAACAACAACCAAAAGCGTGACAAGGCCTCGCTTTTGGGCTGCGTGGAACGCGTTCGTCCAAAACGTAAAGAATTTGGACGCGAAGGGTGGCTTAAGAAGCTTGAGGCGACAGACATCAGGTTCGAAAAGCGAACGCCAACCGGTGCCAGGTACCGGTTGCATTGTTTATCAAGTGAGGCCGGCATTCCATGCCTCACTTGAGTAGAACCTTGTGCGAGTTGTGCTGACAACTCGCAGCGTGCACATAGGGATGTGTGTTCCCTCGATTCGACCTGGGGAAGGGCACACATCTCGACTGAGATGCGTGACGCGATTGAAAACTTGCAATACGTCTAAAAGCGCCAAAAGCGCGTGTATACCGATGGTCCCTCGGACCAATCGGATGAGTCTCGTCATACTGGCGGACGAGACCTTCAACATCCATCAACAGCTGAGAGCGAGGCTCCCAGCTGTTCCAAGAGGGTGGATACCCCCGCCACTGGACGAGGTAGCTCGTCCTTGATCCTGAATCGTCACGGTGATTCAAGATACGCTCCACTAGAAAGCGTTGACCACCGTGAGTCCACCAAAGGATGTGGTGGAGTAGGGAAGACCTCCTCCAGATGATTCGGCTCACCATCTCAACCCTTACGAGATGGATCGCGCAATCGATGAATTATGCGATGACTTAAAGCACGAGCGCGAGGCTGATCGGGCGAGAGACCGCGCCGATTATGCCACTGCGCAGCTTCAGGTCCAGCGGGATGTCCGCTCCCTTTACGTCGAGCTGGCGACAGCTCGCGGGAGATATCTCGGTTGAGTTCCGAGGTATCATATCTGCGCGACCAGACGGATCGTCTGGAGCGCGAACGCAAGAACTTGATGGATATCCTTGAACGTGGGGGCTATCTTCATCGGAAGAAGAAGGCTCGTAATGACAGTAGGGCCTGAGCCTCCCCAAGTAAAACGTAGGGTGCGTGCGCATCCTACGTGGCAATTCGATCGTGTATGCATTGCTTTTGCGATGCAACACTCGAAATGGCCCGATGTATTTCGGCAGTAGTTTACTACTGCCGACACTAGTGACTGCATGTCCAGGTAAGTTTACCGTAGACAGTAGTACTAGGTCGTTAACCTTAAATGAAAGAACATTTTCTCTTCAATTCTTGTCTGCGTTCCGTTTCTGAAGGTCCACCGCATTTGCGATGGAGTCCTGAACAAAACAGACTACCGCCTCTCGAGTCAGCAGGAAGTTCTCTGCTGACTCGTTGTTTTGTCTTTCAATGCGATTCGTGCGCACTGCTAAGAGGTTCTTCTCTTCTTCAGCGAGGTTGTCTTCTTCCTCGCTGGAATAATCGTTGACGATGCTGAATGTACCAGCATCGTCATCATCATCCGAGTCAATAATAGCGTCATCGCTATTATTGAGGTGATCTTCTTCATCGATGTCGACTTGATCGACATCGGCATCATACGTGACGACGTTTGCGTCGACACGTGATGAGCAAGAGCCAAAACGGTTTTTGCTCGAGCGAGTCCCTTCCCGCTTATCCAAGAGTCATACTCTAGAAGGGCGGGAATACATGGATGGCGTAATCCATTCACGTAAAACGGTGTGTGCTGTGTCGAAGCATGCACCGAATTATTGATGGCGAATTCCACCATTGGAAGGAATTCGCTCCAACTCGAAAACGAGTGGACATATCCTCGAAGGATCTCTTCAAGGACACGGTTTGCACGTTCCGTCTGACCGTCTATTTCCGGATGGTCAGAGGTAGACATCTTCAATCGTGTTCCGAGAGAACGTAACACGATTTGCCAAAATGCCGCCGTGAACCGAAAGTCACGGTCGGACACGAGTTCACGGGGCAACCCGTGGAGTCGGAAGATCGTGTCAAGAAAGACACGAGCACAACCGGGTGCCGTGATGGAATTGGGCACTGCAGCAAGATACACCATCTTGCTGAACCGATCAACGAACACAAGAATACCATTATTCTTGTGAGCTTCTCCGGGAAACCCGAAGACGAAGTCCATTGAAATGGACTGCCAGCACTCTGCCGTGACCGGTAGAGGCTGTAATGGTGCTCGGGATGAAGGACTAGGCTTCACCCGTTGACAAACTTCGCAAGCACGTATATACTTGCGAACAAACTGATACTGGCGGGGCCAGTAAAAGTCACGACTTACCGTGAGGTAAGTCTTTTCCCTTCCACGATAGCCGCTTGTTGGGGCATCGTGACACTCGTACATGATGCGCAACCGCAAATCATGATGAGCGGGTACGACGACACGAGGCGTTTCGTCGGCAACAGCTGTATAGTACAGCAATCCGTTGCGTGTACTACACCGATCCGATGAGGTTCGGTACAAAGCCGGTAAATCCCTCATGGGTTTACTGGATGGATTCACCAGATGATCCATCAATCGCAGAAGATCCTTATCTTCCGCGTATGCCTTTCGTACGTCGTCAAGTAAACTTGACGACGGGACACTGACTGACAGTGTCGCAACAGTGGGCTTATCCTCACTGTTATATTGTGCGTCCGGCTCGAAATCGGGCCGGCGCGAAAGAGCATCCGCGACGACATTGAGTCGTCCCGGTTTATACTCCACGGAGAAGTTATACTCCGCGAAGAAAGACAGCCACCTCGCCATTCTTTGCGAGAGGTGTGGGCTGTTTACTTCCGTGTGTAATGACGCATGGTCCGTGTAGACAACAAACGGTCTATCTCCCAAGAGATAGACGCGAAACTTAGCCAGTGCGTATTTCATGGCAAGGAGTTCCTTGTCATGCACTGGGTAATTACGCTCAGCTGCTTGCAGCTGACGCGACTGATAACAGATGACGCGCTCCGCGCCATCTGCATCGAACTGCATTAACGCACAGCCGATTGCGAAAACGCTGGCGTCACAGACCACATGAAATGGTCTGTCCTGATCTGCAATCGCCAAGATCGGCGATTGCATCAAGCTCCGCTTGATACCTTCAAAGGAACGCTGGCACTCAGCGTTCCATAACCACTTGACATTTTTCTTGAGCAAGCAAGAAAGATGAACAGTCATCTCGGCGTAGTTGCGCGAGTACTTGTGCAAGTATGCCGCTAGCCCAAGGAACTTCCTTAGTCCCTTGACATCAACTGGCACTAGCCAGTCGGTGATCGCCTTGATCTTTTCGTGATTAGGGCGTACGCCGTGTTTACCCACGATGCACCCAAGAAGTGGTATTTCGCTAGCCGCGAATATACACTTCTTGAGGTTGGCGTACAACTTATGCTTGCGCATAAGTTGAAGGACTTGACGAACGTGAGTTCTGTGAACTTCAACGTCCGTCTTCCCGTCCATAGCCCGTCTATGGACGAACACATCGTCGAAGTAACTCGGTGCGAAGTCTCGCACCGGTCTCAACAGATTTGTAACACATATGTTGAAAGTAGCAGGGGCATTAGTCAGACCCTGTGGCATCACTAGCCACTCCCACAACATACCGCTGAGGGTGCTCACTGCTGTGTACGGGATGTCCCGTTCACGCATGAGGATCTGATAGAATCCATCGATCAGATCCATGGACGAAAAGATGGTACTCTTTGACATACCATCTATGATTACGTCCTTCCTCGGTATCGGCGTCTGAGCCGGTACCGTTGCAGCATTCAGCTTGTTGAACGCGTGCACTATCCGCCATCCTCCTGTGGCCTTTCGCACACAGAAGGTCGGAGAGCTGTGAGGGGATGTCGATTCCCTCACATGGCTCGCTGCTAAGCGATCGGCAAAGAACTTGTCGATCGCTGGTACTTGTTCACGAGGCAGTGGCCACTGCTTCATGATACAGTACTTCGAGCCCGGTTTGAGCTCGATCTCGTGTCGAGTGCCTTTGCCCTTAGGCAACTCGCAAGGTACGGATTCAGGGAACACGTCCTTGAATTCGATCAAATCCTTATACAAAGGATTTGCCTGAAGCGACTCCCAGGATTGAGACGTGTATCGCTCAATCCGAGTCTTCTCATCGATGACACTTTCGTCCATCGATGAACTGCTGAGAACCCGTTCGTTCTCATCAAATACTGTCGCCGACCGAATATCGGCCACATACTCATCCTCTGTGACGAGTATGCAGATCTGCTTGACTTTTTCACTACGCGGATCACACAAGAACCGTTTCGGTTCTAGCGTCGGCAGTTGAATTATCTCCGAAGTTAATTTCGGAGGCGCAACCAGATCAAGCGTATAAGCGCCTACGCTTGATCCGTCATTAACTAAGACGTTCAACGTCTCGATTACTTCCTGGGAACTCCGTTCCACAGGTTGCTGAAGGCCTAATCCTTCAGCAAGTGACTCTTGAGGAATTCCTTCCTCAAGTACGTGGGGACTTATTCCCTCGACGTCTTCCGACTGTGGCTGTGCAACCACAGCCAGGGAACGATCCTCTACGGTCGACTCTCCAGTAGACCTAAGATATCCGTGTTGCCCCTTGGGGGCAACCGGTCTACTCTTGCTAAGATGTCGCCCGCTAGGCGTGCATCCACGTCCCGGTCCACTCGACTTATTCGAGTGGTGGACCTTCGGCGCCGCCTGTACTTCTGTACAGCCGCTGGAAGCTTGCTCCATAGTGTAGTGATCAAGTACTCTGTGATCTTGTGCAGTCGTGCTAACGACCGTACCGCAAGTGAGGCCATCGCACTCACTCGCAGTACATCCTCACGCTTGTGGACGCTCCAAGATGTTCATCAGATGGCCATCTGATGAACAAGCGGCAGGCATCTTCACGGATCGATGCTGCCAGCTCACCCTTGGCTCGTACTTTCTGAGCCAAGGTAATCCCAGGATGACATCAAATTTGTCATCCAGATCCAGTACGATGAAATCCTCATCGTACTGTTCGCCCTCTAACGTGTAGTGGATTCCGACTACACGTTTCTTAACGGTAATCGATGCGCATGTTGCAAGGCGCACCGTCATCCTAGTGAGGGGAATGTCGCGCTCAACGAACTTGATCCTACGACCCTCTAGTGACTGGCGACGAACAAAGTTGTTCGACGAACCACAGTCTACTAGGGCTCGAAGCGACAAATCATTTGTCGCTTCCAACTTCAAGGTGATGAGCGAAACGTCATCACCAGGTGCAGAGACACACAATGATTGTGTATCTAGAGCAACGTTCGTCAAGAGATTTGCAAATTCTCTTGAGGTTGCTGGATCAGTAGGGCGCTCCGCCTCTACTGACCCCGACCATTTTTTTACTGGTCCGTCTCGCTGTTGCGGCTTCGCAACAGCGCTGGAACCACGACCATTGCCCTTCTTGGCGAATGGTCGTCCATTTCGCTCAGTACTGTTTGGTACTGGGCGTGGAGCACTACACTCATATGCGTAGTGCCCTAACTTCTGACAGCGATTGCACCTCTGCAATCGCTTGTTATTTGAAGAGCGAGGTCTCTCGCTCTCAACATAACAGAGGTCCATTGGTTCTTGACCTCTGATCTCTTGTCGTCTCGGTGGACGATAAGAGTTTGAGCTAGCATGAGCCTGTCTCATGCTAAAGTCTTCCTGTTCCGCGGCTGATATCGCATCTTCCAGCGTATTCAGCTCAAGGCGGAACAGGTGGCTCCTGACGGGCCCTTCTGCGAGCCCTTGCATGAACACCGTAATCAACGTGTGTTCATGGACTCGGTTAGCAGTTATACTACTCGCAAAGAGTCGTATATGTTGAGCGTAAGCGTGCACATCACGCTTACCCTGCTTGAGTTTCAGGAGCTCTGAACGAGCCCTGAACTCAGCCCGTGGCGGCTCAAACGTTTGTCTGAGCCGGGCCTTGAAGTCATCTGGCGACCTAAACACATTTGGGTCGCTACTCTCGAATCCCAGGGACCAAGTTTTGGCACGTCCCGCCAAGTGGGTTTGAGAAAATGTGAGCTTCATTTGCTCACCTTCGACGCGACGAGCCCTTAGGGCTCTGTCGAGTTCGACAAACCACAGTAACAGGGAGTCCTCCGGGACTCCACTGTACTTGGAAATGTCAACTTTCATGACTTCGGGACGACGCGCATGTGCCGTCCCGCCCACAGCAGCATGGAATTGCTGCTGTCTCAACAGCTCTGTCTGTTGAGCACCGAGTTCTCTCAACTGCTCGGCCTGTTGAGAGCCTTGCTGGTGAATCAAGGCTACTTTTTCCCTTTCGGCGACAAGCTTACTTTGGATGAACTTGGCTATAGCGGCATGTTGTTGGTCTCTGTCTAGAGACTCCAACATGGTGCTGACGACGAGTTCGCCTACGGTAGAACTCATTCGTTCTATCTCACTCCATTCGATGTCACTCAAATGGGTAAACCCTTCACGCGTGGCGTGAAAGGTTTCTTCGTCATCCAACATGTTCATGTTGGATGTTGTGGTCCTTGGAAGGACTACAAAGTGCTACCAGGTGTAACGGGGCACACCCTTGCGTGAACTTGACGCAAGGGTTTGAGGTGCCCCGACAGACGTACACGAGGCAAACGAGGAAGCGTAGATTAGGGTAAAAGTAGAACTGTTATATTAATAAATTAAGTCTTTTTGCTACTGTCTCTTTGTTTAACCTGACTTAATTATAGTAATATAACTGAGTGTATGGTGACGTCTCGTCACCACTCATTGCGCGCGTCCTGCGGCGATTGGTGGGTTGATATCATCACGATATCAACCAATGAGCAGACGTTTTGGTCGACCCTTCACCAATATCACCATTATCAATGATATTGTTCAAAGAATATTCACTTAATATTCTTTATTGTCATTGTAACGGGGCACACCCTTGCGTAACTTAACGCAAGGGATTTGGGTGCCCCGACGGACGTACACGTGGCGAGCGAGGAAGCGTAGGTAGGGTAAAAGTAGAACTGTTATATTAATAAATTAAGTCTTTAAACTACTGTCTCTTCGTTTGACTTAATTCAATTATACTAATATAACTGCATGTATGGTGACGTCTCGTCACCACTCATTGCGCGCGTCTTGCGGCGATTGGTGGGTTGATATCATCACGATATCAACCAATGAACAGACCCTTTGGTCGACCCTTCAATATCACCACTTTGGTGATATTGTTTAAAGAATATCCATCTTATATTCTTTATTGTCACTTTCCTTAAGTGACAATATCATGTAACGGGCTGCCCCGTTACATCACCCCCCTTAACTGATAGTCACCGTGTGACTATCGAAATATGGAGGCCACCCGTTGGCCACCATTGGGACAGGGAGCACTTGTTTGGTCCGTTCCACTCACTTTCCGCTTGACCTCGCATAGTTAACATGTCTATGCGAGGTGACTCAAGACCCACACAGCCTGGTGCTGTGCAAGCCTCTGCGGCAGACGCTTCGTCGTCTGCCGCCCCTTCTTCGCCTGCAGCAACAGGTGCTGCAGGTGCACGCGGTATCACGCCGCGTGCGCACGATGACCCCGATGTGGAGGTCATCTACTCTGGCGAGTCAGACGTGTCTGACTCGGGCAATGCTCCAGAGGCGTCTCGCTCACCGGCGACGCCTCAGTATTCGCCAAGGCCACTGCCGAACGAACGGACTCGTGATTCGCGTCACAGTCTGTTCGGCAGTGATGATGAGTCAGATGATGAGTATGTTTGCTCATCACCGCGATCAACTCGTGCTCCTTCGCACGAGCGACTTGACGATGGTGCAAGCCATCGTCATACTGACAACCGTGGTACCGACAAGGGTACCACTGTGAAGCGTGATGAGTTGAAGCCGTGGCGTTTGCCCGAACAACTCATCAATAGCCTGTCTCACGAGACAGGCCAACACCATCGAATACCCTTATTCGATGCGACTGAGCTTCACGGCTTGGATCCCAGCGCGAAGAACTTTCGCGCTGAAGAAGACTTTTATCTCGATGTCTTCCTTAGACATCGATGGTACAATAGCAACCAAAAGCGTGACAAAACATCGCTTTTGGCTGCGTGGAACGCGTTCGTCCAAAACGTAAAGAATTTTGGACGAGAAGGGTGGCTCAAGAAACTTGAGGCAACACGCCTCAGGTTCGAACGGCGAACGCCAACCGGTGCTAGGTACCGGTTGCATTGTTTATCGAGTGAGGCAGGCATTCCTTGCCTCACATGGGGAGACCCTTGTGCGAGTTGTGTTGACAACTCGCAGCGTGCACATAGGGATGTGTACTCCCTAAATTCGCCCTGGGGAAGGGCACATCTCTCGGACGAGATGCGTGACGCGATTGCAAACTTGCAATCCGTCTACAAGCGCCTAGGGCGCGTGTTTACCGATGGGCCACAGGACTCATCGGATGGGTCTCGTCATACTGGTGGACGAGACCTTCAACATCCATTAACAGCTGAGAGCGGGGCTCCCAGCTGTTCCAAGAGGGTGGATACCCCCGCCACTGGACGAGGTAGCTCGTCCTTGATCCTGAATCGTCACGGTGATTCAAGATACGCTCCACTAGAAAGCGTTGATCACCGTGAGCATCCACCAAAGGATGTGGTGGAGGAGGAAAGACCTCCTCCAGAACCCCAGGCCCACCATCTCGACCCTTACGAGATGGATCGCGCAATCGATGAATTGCGCGATGACTTGAAGCACGAGCGCGACCGACGCTACGCTTTGACCGACACCGTGCGGAAGAACCGCAAGGGTCACGAGGCTGATCGGGCGAGGGATCGCGCCGATTATGCCACGGCGCAGCTTCAGGTCGAGCGGGATGTCCGCTCCCTTTTCGGCGAGCTGGCGACAGCTCGCGGAGAGATAACTCGGTTGAATACCGAGGTATCATATCTGCGCGACCAGACGGATCGTCTGGAGCGCGAACGCAAGAACTTGATGGATGTTCTTGAACGTGGGGGCTATCTTCATCGGAAGAAGAAGGCTCGTACTGACAGTACGACCTAAGCCTCCCCACGTAAAACGTAGGATGCGTGCGCATCCTACGTGGCAATTCGAGTGTGTATGCATTGCCCTTGCGATGCAACACTCGAAATGGCCCAATGTATTTCGGCAGTAGTTTACTACTGCCGACACTAGTGACTGCATGTCCAGGTAGGTTTACCGTTGACAGTAGTACTAGGTCATTAACCTTAAATGAAAGAACATTTGCTCTTCCATTCTTGTCTGCGTTCCGTTTCTGACGGTCCACCGCATTTGCGATGGAGTCCTGAACGAAACGGACTACCCCTTCTCGAGTCAGCAGGAAGTTCTCTGCTGACTCTTTGTTTTGTCTAGCAGTGCGCTTCGTGCGCACTGCTAAGAGATTGCTCTCTTCTTCAGCGAGGTTGTCTTCTTCCTCGCTGGCATAATCGTTGGCGATGCTGAATATACCAGCATCGTCATCATCATCCGAATCAATAATAGCGTCTTCGCTATTATTGAGATGATCTTCTTCATCGATGTCGACTTGATCGACATCGGCATCATACGTGACGACGTTTGCGTCGACACGTGATGAGCAAGAGCCAAAACGGTTTTTGCTCGAGCGAGTCCCTCCCCCCTTATCCAAGAGTCACACTCTAGAAGGGTGGGCACACGTGGATGGCGTAGGCCATTCACGTAAAACGGTGTGTGCTGTGTTGAAGCATGCACCGAATTATTGATGGCGAATTCCACCATGGGTAGGAATTCGCTCCAACTCGGAAACGAGTGGACATATCCTCGAAGAATCTCTTCGAGGACACGGTTCGCACGTTCCGTCTGACCATCTGTTTCTGGATGGTCAGAAGTGGACATCTTCAATCGTGTTCCGAGAGTACGGAACACGGTTTGCCAAAATTCCGCCGTGAACCGAGGGTCACGGTCGGATACGAGTTCACGGGGTAACCCGTGGAGTCTAAAGACCGTGTCTAGAAAGACACGAGCACAACCTTGAGCCTTGATTGACTCAGGGACAGCAGCAAGATGGACCATCTTGCTGAATCGGTCCACAAACACAAGAATACCATTATTCTTGTGAGCGTCTTCGGGAAACCCGAAGACGAAGTCCATTGAAACGGACTGCCAGCACTCTGTCGGAACAGGCAGAGGCTGCAATGGCGCACGGGATGAAGGACTAGGCTTCACCCGTTGACATACTTCGCAAGCACGGATGTACTTGCGAACAAACTGATACTGGCGGGGCCAGTAAAAGTCGCGACTTACCGTGAGGTAAGTCTTTTCTCTACCACGATGGCCGCTTGTTGGGGCATCGTGACACTCATACATGATGCGCAATCGCAAATCATGATGAGCGGGTACGACGACACGAGGCGTGTCGTCGGCAACAGCTGTATAGTACAGCAATCCGTTGCGTGTACTATACCGATCCGATGAGGATCGGTACAAAGCCGGTAAATCCCTCATGGATTTACTGGATGGATTCACCAGATGATCCATCAATCGCAGAAGATCCTTATCTTCCGCGTATGCCTTTCGTACGTCGTCAAGTAAACTTGACGACGGGACACTGACTGACAGTGTCGCAACAGTGGGCTTGTCCTCACTGTTGGATTGCGCGTCCGGCTCGAAATCGGGCCGGCGCGAAAGAGCATCCGCGACGACATTGAGTCGTCCCGGTTTATACTCCACGGAGAAGTTATACTCCGCGAAGAAAGACAGCCACCTCGCCATTCTTTGCGAGAGGTGTGGGCTGTTTACGGCCGTGCGTAATGACGCATGGTCCGTGTAGACAACAAACGGTCTATCTCCCAAGAGATAGACGCGAAATTTAGCCAGTGCGTATTTCATGGCAAGGAGTTCCTTGTCATGCACTGGGTAATTACGCTCAGCTGCTTGCAGCTGACGCGATTGATAACAGATGACGCGCTCCGCGCCATCTGCATCGAACTGCATTAACGCACAGCCGATTGCGAAATCGCTGGCGTCACAGACCACATGAAATGGTCTGTCCTGATCTGCAATCGCCAAGATCGGCGATTGCATCAAGCTTTGCTTGATACCTTCAAAGGAACGCTGGCACTCAGCGTTCCATGACCACTTGACATTTTTCTTGAGCAAGCAAGAAAGATGTACCGTCATCTCGGCGTAGTTGCGCGAGTACTTGTGCAAGTACGCCGCAAGACCAAGGAACTTTCGAAGTCCCTTGACATCGACTGGCACTGGCCAGTCGGTGATCGCCTTGATCTTTTCGGGATCAGGGCGTACGCCGTGTTTCCCCACGATGCACCCAAGAAGTGGTATTTCGCTAGCCGCGAATATACACTTCTTGAGGTTGGCGTACAACTTATGCTTGCGCATAAGTTGAAGAACCTGACGAACGTGAGTTCTGTGAACTTCAACGTCCGTCTTCCCGTCCATAGCCCGGCTATGGACGAACACATCGTCGAAGTAACTCGGTGCGAAGTCTCGCACCGGTCTCAACAGATTTGTTACACATCTGTTGAATGTTGCAGGGGCATTACTCAGCCCCTGTGGCATCACTAGCCACTCCCACAGCATCCCGCTGGGGGTACTCACTGCTGTGAACGGGACGTCCCGTTCACGCATCAGGATCTGATAGAATCCATCCATCAGATCCATGGACGAAAAGATGGTACTCTTTGACATACCATCTATGATTACGTCCTTCCTCGGTATCGGCGTCTGAGCCGGTACCGTTGCAGCATTCAACTTGTTGAATGCGTGCACTATCCGCCACCCTCCTGTGGCCTTTCGCACACAGAAGGTCGGAGAGCTGTGAGGGGATGTTGATTCCCTCACATGGCCCGCTGCTAAGCGATCGGCAAAGAACTTGTCGATCGCTATCACTTGTTCACGAGGCAGTGGCCACTGCTTCATGACACAGTATTTCGAGCCCGGTTTGAGCTCGATCTCGTGTCGAGTGCCTTTGTCCTTAGGCAACTCGCAAGGTACGGATTCAGGGAACACATCCCTGAATTCGATCAAATCCTTATACAAAGGATTTGCCTGAAGTGACTCCCAGGATTGGGACGCGTATCGCTCAATCCGAGTCTTCTCATCGAGGACACTTTCGTCCATCGATGAGCTGCTGAGAACCCGTTCGTTCTCAGCAAATACTGTTGCCGACCGAATGTCGGTCACATACTCGTCCTCTGTGACGAGTATGCAGATCTGCTTGACTTTGCCACTACGCAGATCACGCAAGAACCGTTTCGGTTCTAGCGTTGGCAACTGAGTTATCTCCGAAGTCAACTTCGGAGGCACAATCAGATCAAGCGTATAAGCGCCTACGCTTGATCCGTCATTAACCAAGACGTTCAACGTCTCGGTTTCTTCCTGGGATCTTGCTTCCACAGGTTGCTGAGGGCCTGATCCCTCAGCAAGCAACTCTTGAGGAACTCCTTCCTCAAGTACGTGGGGACTTATTCCCTCGACGTCTTCCGACTGTGGCTGTGCAACCACAGTCAGGAACCGATCCTCTACGGTCGACTCTCCAGTCGACCTAGGATTTTCATGTTGCCCCTTGGGGGCAACAGATTTCTTTCTTCTAAGATGCTGCCCGCTAGGCATGCATCCATGTCCCGGTCCACTCGACTTATTCGAGTGGTGGACCTTCGGCGCAGCCTGTACTTCTGTACAGCCGCCGGGAGCTTGCTCCACAGTGTAGTGATCAACTACACTGTGACCTTGTGCAGTCGTGCTAACGACCGTACCGCAAGTGAGGCCATCGCACTCACTCGCAGAACATCCACACGCTTGTGGACGCTCCAAGATGTTCATCAGATGGCCATCTGATGAACAAGCAGCAGGCATCTTCACGGATCGATGCTGCCAGCTCACCCTTGGCTCGTATTTTCTGAGCCAAGGTAATCCCAGGATGACATCAAATTTGTCATCCAGATCTAGTACGATGAAATCATCATCGTACTGCTCGCCCTCTAACGTGTAGTGGATTCCTACTACACGTTTCTCAACGGTTATCGATGCGCCTGTTGCAAGGCGCACCGTCATCCTTGTGAGGGGAATGTCGCGCTCAACGAACTTGAGCCTACGACCCTCTAGTGACTGGCGACGAACAAAGTTGTTCGACGCCCCACAGTCTACTAGGGCACGAAGCGACAAGTCATTTGTCGCTTCCAACTTCAAGGTGATGAGCGAAACGTCATCACCAGGTGCAGAGACACACAATGATTGTGTATCTGGAGCAACTTTCGTCAAGAGGTTTGCAAATTCTCTTGAGGTTGCTGGATCAGTAGGGCGCTCCGCCCCTACTGACCCCGACCATTTTTTGATGGCCCGTCTCGCTGTTGCGGCTTCGCAACAGCGCTGGACCCACGCCCATTGCCCTTTCTGGCGAATGGTCGTCCATTTCGCTCAGTACTGTTTGGTACTGGGCGCGGAGCACTACACTCGTATGCGTAGTGCCCTAACTTCTGACAGCGATTGCACCTCTGCAATCGCTTGTTGCTTGTAGAGCGAGGTCTCTCGCTCTCAACATAACAGAGGTCCATTGGTTCTGGACCTCCGATCTCTTGTCGTCTCGGTGGACGGTAAGAGTTTGAGCTAGCATGAGCCTGTCTCATGCTAAAGTCTTCCTGTTCCGCGGCTGATATCGCTTCTTCAAGCGTATTCAGCTCAAGGCGGAACAGGTGGCTCCTGACGGGCCCTTCTGCGAGCCCTTGCATGAACACCGTAATCAACGTGTGTTCATGAACTGGGTTTGCAGTTATACTACTCGCAAGGAGTCGTATATGTTGTGCGTAAGCGTGCACATCACGCTTACCCTGCTTGAGTTTCAGGAGCTCTGAACGAGCCCTGAACTCAGCACGTGGCGGCTCAAACGTTTGTCTGAGCCGGGACTTGAAGTCATCTAGCGACCTAAACACATTTGGGTCGCTACTCTCGAGTCCCAGGGACCAAGTTTTGGCACGCCCTGCCAAGTGGGTCTGAGCAAATGTGAGTTTCATTTGCTCATCTTCGACGCGACGAGCCCTTAGGGCTCTGTCGAGTTCGACAAACCATAGTAACAGGGAGTCCTCCGGGACTCCACTGTACTTGGAGATGTCGACTTTCATCACTTCGGGACGACGCGCATGCGCCGTCCCGCCCACAGCAGCATGGAATTGCTGCTGTCTCAACAGCTCCGTCTGTTGAGCACCGAGTTCTCTCAACTGCTCGGCCTGTTGAGAGCCTTGCTGGTGAAGCAAGGCTACTTTCTCCCTCTCGAGAGCAAGTTCATTGTGAATGAACTTGGCGATAGCAGCATGTTGTTGGTCTCTGTCTAGAGACTCCAACATGGTGCTGACGACGAGTTCGCCTACGGTAGAACTCATTCGTTCTACCGCACCCCATTCGATGTCACTCAAATGGGTAAACCCTTCACGCGTGGCGTGAAAGGTGTCTTCTTCATCCAACATGTTCATGTTGGATGATGTGGTCCTTGGAAGGACTACAAAGTGCTACCAGGTGTAACGGGGCACACCCTTGCGTAACTTAACGCAAGGGATTTGGGTGCCCCGACGGACGTACACGTGGCGAGCGAGGAAGCGTAGGTAGGGTAAAAGTAGAACTGTTATATTAATAAATTAAGTCTTTAAACTACTGTCTCTTCGTTTGACTTAATTCAATTATACTAATATAACTGCATGTATGGTGACGTCTCGTCACCACTCATTGCGCGCGTCTTGCGGCGATTGGTGGGTTGATATCATCACGATATCAACCAATGAACAGACCCTTTGGTCGACCCTTCAATATCACCACTTTGGTGATATTGTTTAAAGAATATCCATCTTATATTCTTTATTGTCACTTTCCTTAAGTGACAATATCATGTAACGGGCTGCCCCGTTACAGTCATTCTTTCTTTAAAGTGACACTTCCATGTAACGGGCTGCCCCGTTACATTATACAAATGTATACGTCTTGTAAGGATGTAATGCATACTGAGAACCCATATTGATATCGGTCTATCCGTCAACCCATGCAGGAGCACAGCAATGTGCAAATCGCACTCAGCAGTTTTCCTTGTCATGGCCACGCTGCCGTCTGGTACACAGCCCATCTTTCGCCTAGACTTCTTAAAGAACTGTCAATCGTTAGTTAAGAAACGAACAACGCTGTGTAGTGTGTGCAACAATGATACACCACGACATTCTCGTAAAACACTTGCCGGGCGCATACTCTCGACCAGACCGCTCTGACTTTTGTTAACAGTACTGTGACAACGGCCAAATGAGAACGACATACTTGCATGAACACATACTACGGTGACTGATCAAGTCTGTGCTCCCAATATTGCTATCAAGCATGGAGGTGTAGTGATGATGGATCGTGGCAAGCGAAGAGGAAGCTAGAATAACTACAGATAGAAAATTCCAGGCTTGCCTTAATGGCTGCTGACCATTTTGCTAGGGGTGAAATGGACACTGCGACATGCAAGAGACAAAGACCATCAGATTGTCATTCGAACGATAAAATCACCCTCTTTGATTAAAGAGCTAGCTTTGCATACGTGTGAAGACATCATCGTAAGGTAGGTTGTAGCACCTGAGCCCAAGCGACGTGCAGATCATTTTTGTGTGCTAAGTAGGTTATGGCAGCCATTGGATTGTGGCAATACAGTACTTAACGACTGCATTTGTCGACCTCGTACACATGCAATGTCTCTTTTCGACTGATATCCGGTATGCATGGACAGGCCTTGATAACATCGGCAAATTGCTTGGAAGAACGATACCACTGTGTCTAAATTGACGCAACGAGTAATCACATGTACATCTCTTATCGTGTAATGTCAGTGCCAGCGTATTTGTGCCCACCAAACTTATCTTACTTTCTGCATCTACCGCCATCTGATCCCTCGAGTTTGGCTATCGAACACTGAACCGATCCTTCTTCTACTTGCATCTGTTTGCATAAACAGCCAAACACTAGCCCGATTATCGCTGCGTCAGAAAGGCTAAAGCTGTCCAGAGACTTCTTGACACCTCGAGCTTATGTATGAGTGTTGATTTACACAACGTAGTCGTCGTGGTTGTTTCAGCTTTGTGTCAAGAGCTCTCCGTGACAAACACATATCGTTGACACGATCCTTCATCGTTGAGCCGTTTCAAAAACTGGATAAAGTGCACAGCCAGTGAGGCTCACCGTAGAAAGCTGATCAGAATGCAATGATTGGGCCTGCACACAACGATCTAGTTCAGCAGACGCTCTTATAAGTCATTGTGGATCGTTCTAGTAGGTCGTGGCTATCATGAGCTCACATTGATACCCTAATGATCATTAGAAGCGTCGCTCGACAGCGAATCTAGTGCACCCAATTGCGACAATATAAGACCGAGGCGGTATATACGATGTCCAACGTGGCCTGACAGCCAATGAAGAAAAATGATTTATGCAGTGGGACTTGAACGAATCCGGGCGGCAAAAAGAAGGATGGGTAGGATTTAAGAACCCGGGTCGATGCCCGCGAAAGTGCCTCGCTGTTTTGCGTGGGTTGGACCTCTCCGCGAACCGTTCAGCTGCAGTTCCACTGTCAGTAAGGTGGTCATTGGTCGACGATACACGCATGCGTATGCGTATGCACACTATACAACGCATAGCTGGGCTATCACTGTCGGTAGTGGCTTCAATGATTACGCCGTATTAAGCGAGATCTTGTACCGCATCACCATCACGATGGCAGCACGCACGTCAACCTATGTTTCCGATGCGTCGACAGGCTTCACACACGCTTGCATCATTCTTTCCTCAGATACGCGTTTTGCAATGCGAAGCAGTTAGCGCAATCACTTTTGCGACTTGAGCTTCTTTAGTCGACACGTTTTCAGACAGAGTCGTGGTGCTGCCTGCATCGAAATCAGGATCGATATCAGTCACACGAGCTCAAGTACGAAGTGCCGTCTCCATTAGTAGTTTATTCCGTACCGCATATGCAAAAGAAGCGGGTGCCAACGTGATCTTCGACCGAGCCCATCACGATCGCGGTGGGATGCGTGATAGCAAAAGAAGTTTGGCAAATCAATCTAGACTTAATGTTGTTGCCTTTTTGAGCCAAACCATATCGCTGTAAAACGAGTCCACTGTACTCGGTTGTTCCGGTACCCATAGCGCCGCAGCCTTTACCAACCATGATAGTGGTCGTAGTCGACCACTTTCATGGTTGGTAAAGGCTCGTACAATGCTATATTCGCGCACTACGTTTCGCTGGTACCGTCCAATGTTCATGTTGCAACTGCGGTAAGTATCGAAAGTGCGTGACGTCGTTGATGTTGTCGTAAAGGCTGCGCTTTCGTTATACTTCGCTCAGACTCAGCCATCGTGGGATGGTACGAAGCATGACGACAACCAACACGATGAAGGAGGAATACGAACAAGGTTGTTGTGCGACGTGCGGCACGCAGACTACAAGCTACCTTGTGAGCTGCAGTGGTGTTACATACAAAAGGCATCCGACCTTGGTCTCTCACATTGCAACAGCACAAGTCGTTAAAATTTTGAGCAAGGCACGCGCATCGTTGTCATGTTGATACACGTTTGCCTTTGTAAGTGCTTATCCAAAGATTACAAGTTCGACAGAGTCACGATCGCACTTTGCTCGCGTATGTAGTCAGAACTAGCACGCATAACAAGTCTCAGGAAAGTATGAAGCTTACAAGTGTCATCGTACAGACTTAGCTATGGTACAAAGTGCTGGCAAATATGATGCATCATTAGCTGTCAAGTGCAATGCTCGTGTGATGCTGTGTGCGATGTCACTGGTGTTGTGCTTCGTCATTCTCGTTGCAGCCTCTGTTTGACGATGTCTGCTTGTGTGGACCGAAGAGACGGAGCTATAAGACCATTCGATTCGCACGAGCGCACTGACGTAGCAGCATGGACAACCGGATGCCAGGTCTTAGGTTACGGCAAGAAAAATCGACGATTGCACGCGGCCGATCCCGAGGTTCGAGTGAACGATCTGCGCGCAAAAATTTGAAAGCAATGGTCGACCTGGTTGTGCCATTCCTATTCTTGCAAGCAGTCATCCCGTGCCCAGGCGGTCCTGTGGTGGTCGCATCGTCGGACTGTTGCATCGTGAAGGTAAAGGCCAATCCGCCTAGTCATTCTGGGCAAGGCGGACTGGTCCGCCCACTTCAAGGACAAGGCGTACCCGTGACAAATTTGTTAATAGTGTTCACCGCACTTGAATTGCAAAAGGTCTTTCGACACACACCCAACACTTTCCCAATGTGCGCAAAGGAAGCATACATGGCATCGCATACAATGTCTCTCAGCCGTAAAAACGGGCTTCGCAAGTGGTGTATGTGTGGAATATCGCTCCAAGTCGCTCAAGGGCGTACGAATGGGCGGCCACATCAAGTACAGTCGCTTTGCCTAAGTAGTGGCCTAGCAAAACCCTCTTCGAGGTCGCAGACGGGATCTGCTATTCCTGTATCACCATGTTTTTTACTACGGACCCCTTCAAGTGCCACCAATCGTCACACCGCCAGCGCGAGCTGCTGACCGAGTTGACAGTACGAGCTCACTAAACTGAACTCACACGTTGCTGCTGACCGAGTTGACAGTACGAGCTCACTAAACTGAACTCACACGTTGCTGCTGAACCGCACCACGCAGAACAGCGACAGCGATAGATAAGTAGCAAATACCGTCATGGCATCAATATTTCAGACGTTGGCACCCTCGACGAGATCACCCTCTACAAAGCAAGACCGTTGTGTTGCTGCGATCGTCGCTGGTGTGCGATGCACCTTCCCAGTGGGCGTTGCCGTGGCCGATGCCCCAACAACCAACGACGTTACTATATGGCCTATCTTCTTCGGAAGGGAGGGGACCATAAAATCTGTCGTGTGTCGCTCCGCTTGTAATCGAGGCAAAGTCTCTCGTCGACCAAAGATATTTGCAACATCATGTTGTAAAGCTTACGGCAGGAGATGGGCGTACGGAAGCTGCGCGAAACACGGCTTCCAGTCGCACACTTTGTGGCGTTGATGATCTCGAGCTACTAGACCCGGCGCGGTAAGAAGGGGCACCCCTACACACCCCCATGCAAATGTTGTGGTGACGAAGAAGGAAAAAGAACTGCTTGTCGAATCTTGACCACAGACGTCGAGCGCATGCCGCACGCCAGCCACACATCCCAGCGGATACGCTCGAATATCAGCTGCATTGTCTAGCTGCTTCTCAACTGAACCAGTACATGGCGCAAGTGCTCTCGTCACGCGTCCAGACTGACTCGACTACGTGCGTTCACGTCTGCCGGTCATTCCGAGCCATTGCTACCATGTCGAGGAACTCTGTGCATGACTGCTACCATCGAGTCTCGTGAATAAGCTTACAGGGGCATACATCGCGCGTTCCGGCCGTTCCAGCGATACCGTTACTAGCTCATCGCTCGTGGCAACGACCGCTCGGGACGTCGCGGCGATACAAAACCTGGGGTTGTCCCAAGCGTAGGAACCGCATCAGCTGGTACACTCACGCGCACGACGTTGCATACGAAATCGATTTGCAACGGAGCGCTCAGCTGCTTCCCCATCGGTAATGTCTGAGTGGCGCTCATAAATCATACCTTTGTGCGAACTTTAGGGGACGAAGGCGCTTGGGACGACCGTTCCGAAAGTTTTACGTTCGACGAGGTCACGTCCGTTTTACGCTAAATCGGATGGCCCGACCACCTGGTTACCTGGTTTGCGTAAATCCTGCTTGCGCGCGTGCAAAACGTCGCAGATTGCGGCTAAAACGAGACACGGGGGCAGCAGCCTTCCCACCGGCTTTTTATGATCGACGTGGCCGGTCTCGCTCGTCTCTCTCGTCCCAGCCCATGATCACTCTTCGTGCTTTGACGGACTGAACGTTCTGAAAGTCCACTCTCTCTCTCTCTCTCTCTCTCTCTCTCGGTCTGTCTATAGCGGCGAAGTGGCCATTCTTCATTTCGACGCCTCATAGGTGGGACATCATCATCGCTCCACCTCATTCCCAATCAAGCAGACCCGTTGTCACGCACACTCCACTCACTCAGTGATCGAACAAACGAAGAAACTCCCCATGCATTTCAAAGCACTCTTTGCCGTTGCGATGCTGTGCGTCGTAGCACTATTTCACGCGGCCAACGCAGCGGAAGAGGAACCGCCGCTCGAACCACAACGCCGCCCGAAGCGCCGGTTGGGTGGCAGCCCCGAGGCGACCGACGACCGCGCGCCGAAGCCCCCGGCAGTGGAAAAGGGCTTTAGCGTGCAAGAGGTCAAGTTCGCCAGCGGCGATCCGGTGGACGAGAGCGAGGAAAAGCAGAGCTCGTCGGGGACGATCCCAATCGTTGCGGGCGTCGGGGCCTGTGCCTGCATTGCGTTGCTTGGCGCTGTGTATATGAAGCGACGGAAAGACGACGACAAGCTGCCGGGCGAGATTTTCACGATCGACGACAAGAACTCTGTGCTCTAGACAAGGGGCTGCACAGGGGGCTTGTGGTTACAATGACGACGTTGGGGTCGGGACGAGGTGTTGGTTGTCGTCACGATCATCATTATCATCTGTTTCCGGCCATGTCTTATTACGTTGGTAGCTTTGTACTTCTTTTGATCGTAATGGACCGACAATTGGACAGTGTGTGTGTGAACGAAACACAGCTTTCAGTCGCCCAGAGTGATGATGGGGGACCCTGTTACGGTGGTGCATAGCGACCCGTAGATGACTGACTGGCCCGTGCATCTCGACGAGGCAGCGCGTGAGTGAGAGAACAGTAGAGCGCAGCACCTTTGATGCCGCAGCGCCCGTATACCTTAATATACATATATGTATGTTCGTTTTATACGATCGCTCTGTTTGCACAGGCCCCAAGCCCGTCAACGTGTCTGGTAAGTCATTCACCTTGCGACTTCGCCTCGCAGGACCTACAAGTTCACTCCGCCACTTCTGCTACAATATTTACACGCAGTAAGTTGTCACTTGCGAAGAAAGCTTCTACACGTGCCTACACTTGTCCACGCTAGACAAAGCTGTGGAAGCCATTGCTGCGAACGCGTGTTGGCACTTTCCTGCTTGATCGCCTCATCGCAGTTCGAACACATATCGCACATCGCGCGCAGCCAGTGCGCACGTCGACAGGCGATTCTCCCGCAGTGGTGCGGTCGACGACCGTTGTCACGACGTAAGAGCCGTTTCTTGGACCATTTGTAACTTGACAAGACGCACACTGTGTACCTTATTCAAACGGATGCTGCATCCAATACGGCAAATGCTGTCATGATATGTCTTTTGCCGCGGGAGATGTACATTGTCCAGCGTGTGTTTCTGCCATTGCACTCACAGCTCTCTACTACCTGATGCTGGCAGAGCACTAACTGTTTCTCTCCGCAACAGCCATGCTAGAACCGATACGGTAACAAGAATGTAAACAGTGAGTGACCGACACTACTGGCGCCCAATATCCAGCTGAGGACACAACGAGTGGACGTCGACGAGTGACAATATCTATTGCTAATAAATTGACGTGCGTGCCTTGCGAACGGCAGATGTCCGTCGCAACGTTGGTCACGGTTGAAACTGAGTTTGTATCGGGTGTTCATGGGACGCCAAGCGACCCTCTGGGTTTGTACAAGTTGTTGTTGTATGTCACGTGGGACGTTGATTGTCGAGAGAGGTGGTCGTTGTTCACTAAGCAAGCGTAGAAGATCGACAAAGGTGCTGCCACGGTCAAGCCCAAGCGCTTACGTGCAAACTACAATCGACTATAGATAAAGACATAGGCGTGTGAAGATAGACGCGTGTGGAGACAAAGGGGCTCGTCCTTGACCGGCGCATTCGGCTTGTTGCGGCACCACATCTTAGGCTGCTGCCTCTAATCTGGAGTCGTCCGTCCCCGGTAGCACGAGCTATACAGCCGCGTCGAGACCCTGCTCTTCTCTGACACGGGTCTCGCGGACCACACGTTTCACGATTGTTAAACTTTAGTGGAACCCCACAAAGACGAGGCCAGCAGACCCCCTTGCAACCAGAGATTGCAGACGTTACGATCGAGCTCGTACAGTCGCAGATCGTCGTCGCTTGTTGACATCGTCGCTGTACATGGCGACGCAATAAGGCTCTATAACAAGTTAAAAAAGGTGACGACGAACTGCGTCACACCAACAGCGATACATTTCTTGTTCAACATCTGGCTGCTTCGTTTGCCAGATGCGGCGGTCGCATAGGCTCTTTTGCTCCATTCAAATGCACACAATCTACCAGTGTCCGTCACGCCCTATACGCGTCAATCCTTTTCTCGAAACTCGTGTGCTTTAAGACACACGAACATTGAACCGAACGTCGCAGCACAAACATGTGCGTTCGCGGTATTGACGTGTGTGGCACACAAGTGGCGACGTTCAGTTTCCCCTTTGCTTTCCCCAGGTGCTTTCTCGATAGCAGCAGCGGCTCTCTCGTGGTAGATGCCTACGTGTCCCTCCTAGCCACACACTGCAGAGCGTCTCGACGCGCCCTGCTGCCTGTTCACCGCACCATCAGCTTATGACGTCAGCGAGAGTAGAAATTACAGTGAACATGTTGCACAAGGCTGCATGTGGTTTACAGCCTCGTGCAGCAATGTTCGCTGTGATGTTGGAGGGTTCGTAGAAAGCTGCAGCTTGCTTGGCACGATGTACCGCGAAGTCGCGTTGATCTCGCAACCCTTGGTGCCCTCATTCGCGATCTTGCACACTGATGACGTCAGCAGCTACTCTCAGCTACTGACCGTGAATACATTGAATGATTCGTGAGAAAAACAACGGCCCCTGATTTTTTACTGACCCCTTGGCCAGGTGTGTGCTGTGCTTCTTCGCTGGCCTCCATGACCGGCTGCTGCGATGTAGGACGATGTCCTATTTTGTCCTTAGATAGCCAATGTAGGACAGGTGAGCCCCCTGCTTTCGACTGTAATGTAGGATACCGGAATAATGACTGTATTGCGAATAAGGAAGGCACTTAGAGCGCAACCTCCTATAGGTCCTCGTACTGCTTCGCTTCCACATTTACTGCTCGTTCGTGTCACTATTGTCAGACCTGCTGCAGCAAAACCGCGCTGTCATCCAATTTACAGTGCGGTAATAGCTAATTGTACCTCATCATTTATGGCATGCTTTATCGAGTGTGGGTTGCTATTGCCTTAACCGTCACGGCGAGCAATTGTCGTGTAAAGATCGTAAAAAGGTCGTTGACATTTGTCAGCCAAAATACGTAAAGTTTGCTTCCTACTTTAGCAGTAAGTAGACGTTTCGCAGAAGTACTCAGATGAGGTTCATTGTCCTTCACAACTTAATATTATTTCCGCTTACGCATTGATCGGCAAGGATAGGTGCAATCAAGGACATCTATTGGGTGTTATAGGGTCTCAAAGAAACGTCGGCTCACATCTTTTGGGAATGCGCTAAAGCCCAAGCTTGTCGGACCAAAATTATCGGACATTGGACTGGTGTCCGAGACGGACGGCCTGCTCTTTCGAACACCCCTCTCGCTGGTATGAATCGTCAAGCTCCGGCCTTACCGGCCAGGCAACGTCTTCGGATACATCATAAGCTCCCGGAGGACTCCGAGACAGGCGTCGCGGTTTGGGACCGTCTTTTGTTAATCATGAGCAGCATCTGTCTGACTCACTTATGGTGTGAGCGGAACGACGCTGTCTTTCGAGGGAAGCAGACGGCGGCTCTTCAGAGCGCTGAGCGTTTTTGGGAGGTCGGCATCAGGCATCTTAACGCGGTAGCGAAACGCGAACATCGCGGTCCCGACACAGCTGTTGCTGGGGCTATCATGCATACATGTATCGACCTCTTCACTCTCGAACCTCGAGACGGGTCGATATATTCAGGGGAAAGCTACGACCAGCCACCGATTCCGGAGCTGCTGTCCTGGCTTAGAAGTTTTCAGACATCTTGTGCATAATTGTTTGCAAATAGACGGTCATGCAATCATCATCATCTATTGGGTGTTACACCAGCCAAAGTTATGACCTTCGAATATAGGACATTCAAGCCTCACAAACGTGCTTGGCAAGCATGAGCCGTCAATCCGACCTTTGACATGCCGGACTGAAGTTGATATTTATATGAAATTAATGAAGCCCAAAAAGACTAAACGAGCCTTACTTTCAGCTGAAGCTTAAGACGCTTCTTAAACAGCGGTATACAATTGGGAAGTTTGCTGCTAGTACATTTTCCGCTGCACATAAGATAGCCAGCAGCTTGCATCAGGCTAGATCGGATGACAATGTTATTTCCCAACTTTATCAGGTGTAACGGTAAACAAGGAGACATAGTAGTGAATTATGGCCAGAATCTTGCATCGAAAAATGCAAAACGCCTCTCTTAACGGTCTAGATACGAAACCGATGTCAAATGTTAAGCAGTACCGTGATGTTGGGGGCTTTTGACACATAATAAGTAGAAGTAGCTACGAGCCACCGTCATTAATTTGGCGCTTCATACGTGTGATTCTACTCACTTTATAATTTAGTTTAGAGTGACTCGGATGCTAGCAGCGCTTTCGCAGCTGAAAATACGGCAGTGTAAGCTTTTTCTGTAGTTGTTAGGCGACATGAAACAATGGTTGCAGAGCACACGCACGGCCTAACCTTACTGCAGCACACCGACACATGCCGCTATCTTGGTATAAAAGTTGGCAAGTTGATGCGTCCATCATTGACTGGGATAAATGTTTTCAGTCGGTCTAAGCAAGACTTGCACTGGCGCGCCAGGAGACGCATTATGTCGAACAGAGAGCGCTCCTCGTTCGCGCGGTTGCTTTGCCAAAGTTTTTTTGTACGTCGCAAGACATTGCTGGCCGCCAAAAAAATACTATACGGCGTCTACACAAGCTTATAAAAGATTTTTTTGTGGGACATGCAGGACGGGAAGCGGAACAGGCCCTGGATTCCAGATGAAAAAGCTGAACTCCCGATCAAAAATGATGTTCTATCAGTTTCCTGTATACATACCGAGCTTGTTACTAAAGGTGCAAAACAGTAGGATCCTGGATTACTTCGGCAGGTCTACTTGAACTCCTCCTAGGTGACATCCTCTGTACAGGCAGCACATCACGACATGCTTAAATAAATTTAAACTAAGACGAACGTTCCCCAGCAAATATTTGCGACAAATTATGGGACACAGATGCTGATGTTGTCGGAGTGGCGGCGGCCGAGCTTGCCGGAGGTGGAACCACCGAAAGCCTGAGACGAAGGGCGAAACGCTTTTAGGCCAACTTTAGAGTTACTTATGACATCGATGGGAGTGTCATCGTCGATGTGTCCGCCGCTCTTAATTGTGAAACAATAGCCGCCTAGAAAGCAGACGACGCCACAGTTGGTCAAGTGGAACCGCACTAGTTAGTGCATGTATCACTTGATAACGTGTCGTGCCTTCTTTCCAGTGACGGCCAGCATTACAAACTTGACGGTGCTAGTTTTGCGGTTGGAAAACAACTCTCGGGGATGTGCTTTTCTGGGCATGGATTATCTCAGGTAAGGTGTGTTTTACCCCGCTACCAGCTTCTACCGGCGCAGTACATTCTGCTAAACTCGGCCTATCGTGGGATTTTGCCCCGCTATGATGTATAACTTGCCTACACTACTTTGTTCCTCGCCTCTAGCAGAATCTATGAAATCTTACGCAACCAAAAACGCACCAGTATCACGTATAGAGTTTAGACACGAGCGGCAGGAATATTGTGACCTATGACACCGCCCAAGTGTTAAATACCACTCCCGTACAACCAATGGTTGACTGCGATCAGGTTGCAACATGTGCCTATGGTGCCCCTGTACACTTTACAGAACATCCAAAGCTGACCTCAATTGCACAGCTATGGGCTGGAACTTGTCTCTGGAATCCTCGGCCTACGTTACTTAAGAAAATTACTGCCAGGTTGCGGGCACATAATGGGTTCTCGAAACGAAATCGTACGATGTAAAGTCGAGATCACGCGATTGTCACTGTAGCGGAGCTACAGAGCTCCTTAAGCCAGATGAAAGACTTAACGCTCAATGAGCAGCTTTGGTTCAAGAACCCGACTCAGAGGGTCAACAGCTCAGAGAGCTAAGGTTTGGTTCAAGAACGTGAATCAAAGAGTCAACAAGCTCAGAGAGCTTACGGTCCCTGTTTTAGGGGGAACAAACGATTCAGAGAATCAACGCTCAGAGTGCACAAGGAGTAGCTACCTTAACAAGGCGCTGCTACCTCCCTAACGATCACAAGACGCCTCAAAGAGGCACGTGTCTATCGGATCAAAATGGGAATTGAATTTTATTTCTTCTTTTAACCTTAAGGAACACCTTAGAACAACGCGATTAACCTATTCGCTAATGTCCTAAATAAACCTCTCAAAAGATCTCGTAATCAATGGTTGACAGACATCAGTCTTCAACAATTGATACTGTGTTCGAATATCACTTTAAAGGGAATCCCATCTCTTGTGTGTATCACACCTATTGTCGACTACCAGTCGACGTGTAACCCCGTTACACCCTCCCCCACCAGAATGACGTTTCCACAAAACGTCAATCGAATTCTTTCCTCGAAGAGGACGGTGTGTGTGCGCTTCAACCTTACGGTTGGCAAAACACAAAACACCATGGCATCGCCACCCCATGAGTCCTTGACTCTCTCGTCCTACCTCGGCATTGATGTGGAGGTGGATTATGGTAGCGATACCGGTATCCATGGTGAAGAGAGGACAATGTCCGACTCACCAGTGCAAGAGGCACCGCCTCATACTGCACCAAACCCATTTGCCGAGCGTCGCGAAGCCAACGCGCCATCGGCGCCGCATCAAACACTTCTTGTGGGTGATGCCATCATTACTAATCCGCTCGATGAGCAACAAGAGCTGGCTATCCAACGAGAGAAGAGCGCTCAGCGCCGTATGCAGCTTGCTGCAACCCTTGAGGGTCGTCGTGGCTATCTGTTTACTTCACTCAGTGTGGAAGAGCGTATACGCCAAAAGACAGGTCGTTCTTTGGCAACGTGGGCCATTGGTGCTGATCCAACATCTTCTGATGAGGTGGTATGGCGACATGTACTTCGCGAGAGGTACCTGCAACCTTACTTAACGACTCAGTGTCAATGCAAGTTGCGACTTGACACGCAAGCACGGGGTGCACCGGTTCCACCGATGAAGGGTATACCCATCCTCCTATTTCCCGGCGAATCTCAGGAGGAAGAAGACAACGCTTTTGTTCGCTTGGTACATCGGAAACGACACCTCAGCAACGTGTTAGCTCTTAGAGCAAGTGCCGATGTGGCAGATGCTCGTCTAGAACGAAAGCTTCGGTATGATTACGCCAAGCTTAACGCCAGAGGCCAGTTGCGAACTCGCACACGCTATGCTCCGGCTGTGCCGGCTGATGTGGGTGTTGGTAAAGCGGTGCCAAACTGCCCACCTGCTTCCACCACTATTAGTGAGAAGCATGATTGGTCGCAGAAAGACCCTTGCCGCGATGCTCAAAAACATTCAAGGCGTATGGGCAATCCTGGCGAAGGAATCTCAAACTCCCATAAGTTCTCCGACTCAGGGGGCCCTCGCCACTTCACCAGATACTAGTATTGACCCTGACGACGACGTCGTTTCAGGAGTCGCTCCACATGGAACTAGTGGTTCCCTTGCTCATCGAGCAGCGTCGGGGGTGGTCGGTATAACGAAGGAGGGGCATGAGAAGATGCTTCTCGTGATGAGTGGTCTCCGTGAGACATTGGGTAAGACCCAGAGTGCGTTTGACGCGATGCGAGCCCGTGTCCAGGCGTTTGATTTGGGCCAAGCCTGGATGGAGGCTCAGCTTGACCTCCTGATACGGATTCAGCAACCGATGGTAAGGCCAACCTACCCGACGCAAGCGCCTCCAAATTCACGTGGGATGGATCCCAATACGGATTAATCAAGCCAACGTAGAATACGGGATGTGTGCATAGTTTGCGCGGAAGGTTGAGCGTATACGCAAGTCCCTTCTTTGCGACGACCGTAAAGGGTCCAATGAAGCGCGGGCGCAACTTCGTCTTGAAGACGGCGGATACTACATTTGTAGGTAGGTTTTTAGCATTGAGTAGAACTTGGTCTCCGACCTTATAACGTTCAATACAACCTCTGCCTTTGGCATCTGCTTGTTCCTTCTGCTTATCTTGGCTATCAGCCAGTTCGTCACGCACATGTCGTAAGACGTTCAATCGCGTAGCGAGAAACTCGCTTACCTGTTTTTGAACAGTAGCAGGGCTGATATCAGCAAGCCGATCGGCAACTCCTCCCCCACCAAGCCCTGAACCACGCAGTGGTAGCGTTAACGGAACGCGAGGGTGTGTGAGACCGTTCACGTAGAACGGGGTGTAGCCGGTGGAGGTATGCACAGCGTTATTCAACGCAAACTCAACGACAGGGAGCATCGAGCTCCAACGCTTAGGTGTTTCAGCGCAAACACTGCACAAGATGTCACCGATGATGCGATTCACTCGCTCGGTTTGACCGTCAGTCTGTGGATGATCCGATGTGGACATGTTCAAACGTGTGCCGAGCACCTTAAAGATGGATTTCCAAAACTTCCCAGTGAAGCGAGGACCTCTATCAGAGCTAATTGCCAACGGCAAAACGTGTTGTCAAAACACTCGATCGATAAACAGCGTATCTGTACCCTCACCATCAATGGTATCCGGCACCGCCGCTAAATGAGCCATCGGTAATCCGAACAGGAAATCCATACCGCTGGGCTCCCAGCACCCCTTGGTTATAGGCAAACTAGCCAGCGGCGCGGCCGCGTGAGGTGAGGGTTTTACCCGTTGACACGTTTTGCACGTACGCACGTATGTGCTTACCCATTTGTAAAGTTTGAGCCACCAATAATATTGGCTCACAGAGCTATATGTCTTCTCTCGACCGAGATGACCACTCAACGCAGTATCATGTGCCTCATAGAGGATCCGATACTTCAACTCCTCATCATGAGGGACAACGATGCAAGGAATATCCTCCACATCCGTGCTATAGCTCAACAGGCCCTGATTGATAGAATATCGATGTAACCTCGCACATAACCGCGCCGACAATTCTATGTCCGAGTCCTTAAACTCCTCGCTCCCTAGAGCACGTAGCAGAGCTACACAAAGTTAATCCTTGGCATATGCCGCACGGATTAGGTCAGTGATCGTCGACGACAGAGTCGTAACAGGAGCAAGCTCATAGTCAGGCCTGCGTGACAACGCATCAGCCAAAGCATTTTGCTTTCCCGGCTTCTACTTCACCCCGAAGTTGTAGTCCGCAAAGAATGAGAGCCAACGAGCCATTCGCTGAGAGAGGTGTGGCGACTGGGTCGCAGTGCGTAGTGACGCATGATCTGTACAGATCACAAACAGCTTAGAGCCAAGAAGATGAAATCTGAATTTGACGAGAGCATACTTCATTGTAAGTAGCTCTTTGTCATGAACTGGATAGTTCTTTTCTGCAGCCTTCAGATGCCGTGCTTGAAGCGCAATGACGCATTACCGTCCATCATTATCTGTTTGTAACAGGGCGCAGCCTATGGCAAAGTCAGATGCGTCACAGACGACACTGAAAGATCGATCAGGATCAGGCAAAGCCAAGATTGGCGCATGAAGGAGACTCTCCTTTACTGCTTGAAAAACATCATGCTCGGTGCTAGTCCAGCATTATTCCACACCCTTTTTAAGGAGATTGGATAATGGCCGAGCCATATCTGCGTAATTCGCATTGTACTTGTGCGAGTAATTGGCAAGGCCAAACCACTCACGTAAGTTCTTTTGGTTCTTTAGAACCGGACACTCAACTATGGCTTTAAACTTAGCGGGATCCAAACTAAGGCGTGGCTTGACAATAAAGCACCCTAAAAAGAGAATCTCTTCTGCACCAAAGATACACTTGGACGCGATGGCGTTCAACTTATTCGTGCGCATGCACTCGGAAACCGCTCGTGAATGGTCAATGTGATTGTCCACATCTGACCGACCGTTCATAGCACGACTATGAAAAAAGATATCATCAAAGTACGTCAGTACATATCCTCTGTGAGGTCTAAACAATTGCGTCACAAGACGATTGAATGTAGCCGAGGCATTTGATAACCCTTGCGGCATAACAAACCACTCCCATAGCATACTGCTCGGAGTGCTGACCGCTGTCAGCGGAATGTCGCCTTCTCGCATGAGCAGTGGGTAATAAACATTGACTAAGTCGAGCGCACTGTACATTGTACATCCCACCATATTGTTGTGAAGAGCATCCTTCCTCGGAATTGATGTCTGAGCCGAGAATGTGGCCGCATTAGGCTTATTGTAAGCATGAACAATGCTCCACTTCCCATTGGGCTTTTTGACACAGAAGGTCGGTGTGGAATGGGGAGATTTGCTCTCACGTACCATTCCTGCCGCGTGCTTTGCATGAAAGAAGTCGTCGATGACGTCACAATGTTCCTTCGGTAAAAGCAACTGCCGTGTTACGCAGTATTTAGTTACATGAACCAAGGCAATTTCATAACGTACACCTCTATCAGGAGGTAAGACGGACGGTGGTTTGTGAAACACCACGTCCTGAAACTCCTATACCAAAGGATAAAACGGATCAAGAGGATCCTTAAGGATCCTGGATCCACTATGGGCATCCAATGCCGCCTTTATATCCTCAAGGACAGGCTCGTCCAATAACGAGGATGAGCTCAGCACAATATCAGGCCGAATAACATCTAACTCGGATACCTGTCCTGCCTGTAAGGCTTGGCTAAATTCGCCGTCAGACATTTCGTCGAGGTCAAAGAGATTATCCAAGGATGGGAGAGTCTCAAGACTAATATTTCCATCAACATGGCCAGTCAATCCATTGACAAACGCATATAGTGTATTCTTACTATTATCGCTTCGTGACTTCTTAGATGTTGGGCGCTTAACAGTTGCCACCCGACGCCATATTGTTTCCTCAAAGAAACATTACGCCTCCTAGAGGTCGGGACAGTAGGGTTCCCGTGGTTGCTGTTTATCTTAGTACGCTCTATACGAGAGCTCATGTCTTGAGCGACATCTGGCGAAGTGTTACGTAACTCGAACACTTCACCCAGTGGATTTACGCGTACCACTTCACGTACAGCATCCGGACCTAGCCCTGAGCACTCTGGCTTCTTGCCACCAATGTCATTACCGCCATTCAGTGAGGTGCCACCTCGGCCGCCCTCACTCGGTGCAATTTCACGTGCCACCCCACTCACATCAGAGGAATTACATTCTTGATGTCTCTGCCCTAGGCCAACCATGCCTGAACGGTGATTGAATCACCCTCATGCGCTTTGAGCGCTTCAGCGTATCGCTGACTTCTCTCAAGGGAGCGATGTCGAGCATAGTTGCATGATGCTTTGGAGTCGATTAGGATCGACCAATGCTTCTCAAAGCCTAATCTTCGCCTCGGCGACTAACAAGCCAGGCTTGTATCCACGCTCTGTGCTGGTGGGCACATAGCTCAGTGGGGCTAAACCCTGTTTCACTCGACCTCGTAGAGAAGTAACAGAACCCAATTCTACCCCAGTAGGGCACCTCGCTTTTACTGGGTGTAGACATTTCCCCGTGCCATACCAGGTTTCTGGTTGATGCTGGGGATTCGCCCATAGGAGTCGGTTGTTGCTTACGCAAAGTACAAGTGGGACGCAAGTGTTTAGCGCTTCCGCACATATAACAGCGTCTCACTTCCTGTCGTTGCTCTGCAACATGAAGCTCCGCTTCACTTTCATCTTCAGCATGGCTGAGATCCATCGATTCGGGCTTACAGTAAGCCGAGGTGCTCGCAGAGGTTGCCCTCGCAAATCTTTGGTTGTACCCATTCCAACCAAGTATGGCCGACTTGAAGTTGTGCTCAGCATTTTAAGCGATGCTAACAGCCTCCTCAAAAGGAGAGGGATGGACCCGAAACACCTCGGTCTTGGCAATGCCATTACAAAGACCTTCCATGAAGACAGTCACATAGACTGTCTCAGGGAGAAGGTCAGACTGCATAGCAGCCATCAGAGTTCTCAACTCTTGAACATAGTCCGTTAACTCATTTTTACCCTGACGGGTAGACGAGAAGCGTAAGCGCACGCGATAAGCCTGTTTAGGCGGCGAGAAAACTCGCAAAAGGTCTAGTTCAGCGAATAATCATGTGGGAAACGCCAAGTCGACCGACGTGCCACACGTCAGAGCCCACTCTCTAGCTCTTCGATCGAGCTTGGAGATAGCCAGCGAGACCCGCTGGTACTCCAGTGAGATAAGGCGAGAGCTCATGGCCATCTCAATCTCACGGATACAGAGGGTCAATTTTTACCCCTACTTCCCGGATTAATGTTTGATGTCCACCCGAAGGTGACGAGGCTTAGCCTCTTCATTTGGCATCGCCGCGTGGCGTGTTGGCATAGCCGACGCTACTTGGTTTTGAACCTGCCCCAAAAGGGCCGTTTCATACTGCATGAAGGTATCGACTCGTGCATTGAGCACATCGGGACCTTGTGCAGCTAGAATCTTCACATATTCTGGGCCTACGGACGCGGTAAGCCTATCAATCGCGACCTTTTGGGCCTTAGAGAGGGGTGTGGATTGCTCCATCCTCACAGAGGATCAGTCGGTACCGACTCAGGCGTAGATTGACTACAAGTGTTACCAAGTGTAGCGGAGCTACACAGCTCCTTAAGTCAGAGGAAGACTTTAACGCTCAACGAGCAACTTAAGGTTCAGAGAATCCGACTCAAAGAGTCAACAGCTCCGAGAGCTAAGGTTTGGTTCAAGAACGTGAATCAAAGAGTCAACAAGATCAGAGATCTTACGGTCCCTGTTCCAGGGGGACCAAGCGATTCAGAGAATCAACGCACAGAGTGCACAAGGAGTAGCTGCCTTAACAAGGCGCTGCTACCTCCTCAACGATCACAAGACGCCTCAAAGAGGCACGTGTCTATCGGATCAAAATGGGAATTGAATTTTATTTCTTCTTTTAACCTTAAGGAACACCTTAGAACAACGTGATTAACCTATTCGCTAATGTCCTAAATAAACCTCTCAAAAGATCTCGTAATCAATGGTTGACAGACATCAGTCTTCAACAATTGATACTGTGTTCTAGTATTACTTTAAAGGGGATCCCATCTCTTGTGTGTACCACACCTATTTTCGACTACCAGTCGACGTGTAACCCCGTAACAGTCACCCTCGATTTTGACTCTATGCATTGGCGCGATATCCGACGAATCCGTGCCACGCCTCCATACGTCACTCAGACGATTTGTCGGCTCAAGTGTAACCGTTCTCCACTTTGGAATCGCTTGGCGAACAACTTGTCATGTCCTAATCTGGGATGCTCGCCAAGTGACAATGCCCCTGCTAGTCATGTGTTCTGGAATTGCCCACTCCCCCAGAGACGGTGGCGGAATACTGTTCGACGTGTGGAGCAGAATCGGTCGACTCCCTGACACGGACCTATCGCACTTTGTGTTTTCACTGACCTTTCCGAAGACCCCTGACCATGCATGGCATATTGCACTAGCTGTTTTACAGCAAACAAACGCAATGTTGGGGATCGAGCGATCGTCTTTGACGCTGTCAACGAATTATGGCGTTTTATGGCGTTTTATTGCGTCTATTACAATCCACGCTATCCGGCTGGAACGGCTCCGACGAATAGAGGACTCGTCAGTATCCGATGACAGCCACAACTTGATTGCCCGAGCTATTTTGCGACGGGCGGTCACTTGTTATCGTGGTTCGACTTAACAACCTGGTGGCGATACCCAGGACTTTATTCTTGCTCGAGTTCGATCTGCGCTTGCTGATTAGATTGTGCACCATATTGAGGTGCCACAACTACGATCCATGGATTCACAACACTTGCCATCCGACAACTATCTGCTTTTTTTGTGGTACGTGTCCAGGAATCCTCGGACCAGGAGTTTTGGCTTTATAATCATGCGATTACAGGAACAGACACATGCCGCTCGAATCGTGTGGATGACGAGCACGTCGCTTGGGTCGTCGAAGACGACTAGTTTGGCTGAGTACTACGGCCTCGTCTACGATTTGCAGGAGGCGAAGACATGGCTACCGTTATCTGGATTTTGTTGGGGGTAGCACTATGATCATCACTTAACTTTAGCTGCAACGCTGCTTGCGCCAGCCTTCCCTCGCCACACTTTGCCGAAAGGCGCGGTGCCTTGCTAATGATGTTTAAGTCGCAAACTGGTCTCACCAGTACCGTGACTTCAACACTATGGCACAACTTGCGGCAACAATTGCGATGGAAACCGGGCAATCGGTTTAAGTTCACGCACCCACTGATCGCGTCATTTCCCTAGCCCCGCAATAATACCTCCACCACGATGCCAAGTACTGGCTTGAGAACATCACACTCCATCCAAGTCGGAAAAAGTTCCTGTCGCTCGCGGACCACTTGCGGGCGGGATTCGATAGAGAATAAATAATAGATAACATGCATCCCGTTTGTGCGAGGGCACTACCGGATACTGATGGTCGTTACGCCGGATAGTTAGCTCTGTCTGGACAGGGTATTGCTGGTCGCCAATTGTTACTCAATATAACTCACTTATACTACTCATTATGTAGTTGTTGATTACCTGGTAAAAGCTATCGGACTACCATTGACGACATCTACCTAGCACGGTCATATCTCAGGTACTTGCTGCTCATTTTTTGGATCAAGGTACAATGACAGTGGAGTCAATGGCGATCGTCGTTGAATTAATCATGAATCAGAAGAAGCATTGTTTAAGATACCTGTCAGGGAGGTCTTGATATTAGATCGAGCAGATGTGTCAATTACTGTACGCTATGCAGCGCCTGACCGTCATCGAGGGGTCTCCAGACGCATTGTGAATTTGTAGTGGCAGCCGCAATGTCCGGTGCCCCATTTATTAAGGATTCGACGACCCGTTACATTCGATGTGCGCACAAAGCGTCAAGGAGCTTATTAAAGAAGAATATGCGACTCGTCGCTGTTCGAGTCTTTAAGCACCAGACTTAATATCAAGTTGAAAGATTTGAGGCCGCCTGTGGCGTCCATTACAAAAAATGGAAGTGAGCAATTTTCAGGTCAAATAAGCCTATCCATCGGGCTGTACATCGTTGCGGGTAGACAGAGGTTACGACTCGATCGGTCGCCACGTTCGTCAACATCTGCATGTCTAACGCGCTGGGAATACTGGCAATGCACGACGTGTCTTCGACATCGGCTTAGTATGTTTTATACAGAGCAGCCCATATGATTGCAGTTGTACGGAAATAGATAAATAATCGACAGAAGCTCTGCCCAGCGTCGAGCATGCATAAAATTGGGTAAGAAAGGTATAGAATGGTGATAAAAAACAGGACATCCCCCAATAAATACCATAACCGTATATAATTATCGCATAGATATTCTTACGAAATTCCACGTATCCATTGCTAAACATATATCAATTTCTATGACGGATGACGTGGTCTTCAGCAAGTTCCCCACCGTCGATTCTAGGTGGCATTAGCATTTGTACCATCAAGGTGAAGTGAAGTCGATCAGAATAACGTGAAAAGTCAATTAATATATTTTCATGAGTCTAAACTATTATCGAAATGGTCATATCCCGAGCCGAAATTGTCACTTTTTGCATCTTTCGAGATACAAGAGTAATAGGATCTCTGTCGCCCATCAGTGCATTCACCGATAAGTGGCAATAATTGAGGATGTACAATAATGGTGATACGTAAATGCTGGATATGTGGTCCACGTTCCGATATGTAGTAGGTATGAGAACAACTTGTATGTTGTACAAAAAGAATCTTACAGAAGCAAGACCGGTACATGGGTGATATATATCGTCGTTTAAATACAGGTGCTGGTGAAATATCATGGCGTATGGAAAGCCATCCTCATCGCAAGTTAAGTGGCATATCTGATTGTAATTGTAATTTATTATTGAGAAAATAAAAACGCCCAAGATATTAAAAATAATCATAGATAATCACGAAAATAAAAAATGCCCCGCTTTCATGTAAATTCATGTTAATGTGGTACACATAAAACCACGCGTCCTCAATCATTTTCGTTTTTTTCATTTTAGGGTCGTGACCAACCCCCGCCCTGTTTGGGAAGCCGTGGAGAGGGTTCTGCCGCGGGCATGCTGCGCTTGCAGCCACCAGTTGCGGGCTTGTCGCGCTTGCAGCCACCAGTTGCAAGCGCAGACGCGAGATATAAGTACGTAAACTCGTCGTTGTATCATCCGTCGCGGCCGTAAACACATTAAGTCGGTGCTAATGTTGTTAATATTAACGTTATTCCTTTTGCTATTGTTGTTTCAGTTTCGATTGTTGATGCTGTTGCTGCTACTGTTGATGCTGATACTGATGTTGTTCTTGCCGCCGCTGCTGATGCTGTTGTTGTAGGTGATGCGGTTGCTGTTGTTGTTTAAGTATCTATTGTAGATGATGCTACTGCTATTGCTACTGATGTTGATACTATTGTTGTTGTTGTAGGTGCTGCTATTGCCATTAATGTCGTTTTACTTGTGGGATTTCATTTACTTCCTGCTTATCAGTTTTAATACTTAAAAAGACCATAATCATATCAATAGACCCCAATGAATATATTCTTTCTGTTTAGCTCTTACTGATGGCTTTAATGTCTGCAGACTTCGTCTTATGCAGGCCCATTCAAGGAAGGAAACGTGAGATGATGCCTTAATCGTATTCGTCAAACTACGAGGTATGAAATTTTTGTTTTCCAATTATCTGGGGCATTTTTTTAATTTTCGTGATTAAATGAAGCATTTTATAGTTTCCATTACATATATCGTAGGATTATTAATGTTGAGCAGATCTCGGGAATGAGCCCCAAATTGCGCAGCGTTTCGGTTTCGGGTGGCTTCTTTGTCTTTCCGACGTGCCAAAAATACGACCTTTTCTTCGTAAGGTTTTGCAGTGTGTAAATTGGCTGAAGACACACGCAAAACTACATACAATTTCAATTTTATTCAGACGCACCAAATTCACATTTAAACACGTTTTTGACTATCTGGGATGAATGGCAAGGTAGATGGGTGGCAAATGACAGGTCGGAAGCTACTTTTAAGAAGATATTGAGCGAAATTACAGATCAAGTTGTCAAGTACTTGAGATCGCGTAATTAATTATGGATGTAAGGAATCAATTTAATTCTGGATAGCACAGACGTCTGCGCAAGTCAGCATGGTAGCGCGCAGTCCGTCTTTCCGAAACACACATCAGGCGAAGCATTTACATCAATGACAATTAATCAGTGCGAATTCTGCGAAACATAGTCGCCTGGCAGTCTCTAGTGATTCTATATTCGATCAAGCATTTATTAAATTACTGTATCACAATAATAAACAAGCGCGAATCTTCTCGAAACTCTAAAGAGGTTATCGAAGTATAATGGGAGATGTTTCCAAATTTTGCAGCATCAGCGCAAGATCAATCAGCTTAAATTCAAGGGAAGAAAACTGATAATCCAACAAGACCTCTTTCAATATCTCGACGGCATTGTAATACCAGTCTGGATTAGATTCTAACAATTGATGTCAGCGGTCTTATCTAATAACGGCGTACAAATGTTCGACTGAAGGAGCTCAAAAGCTTATGCATAATATTCGAGACCGCAATTCTGCAAGAAATAGTGGTTGCGATCGAGGTCAAGTCGTAATTGAACGAAGAACTCAAATAAAAGGCACGAAGTCTAGTCGGCCAATGTCGTTCATCACCGCGACGTGAAACAAAAATGCAATTCTTTTACGTTCTATATTTTAAGAATACAGCAATCATATTGGTCTAATACGTTTAATCGGTTTAATCTTTCCAGATCGTACACTCTAATATTTGGACAAACTATCTTGTTAGCGTCATAGACGATCTAACAAAGAAATATCAATATCCTGTAAGTTTGACACATTTAACTGGTGTGAGCGTTACAACATAATGAAGAGATCACGCCAAAAGCTCAATATTCAGCGTATCCTCAGGTAAATACCGAGGAATAAAAAACTGAACGCGAGGAAATTATACGGACGATATTTACAGTCATGTCCGCGAGCTCGAGACCCCGATCGATACCGACAAGGAACATTTTTGTGGAAATCTGCTTTTATGACCAAAACAATAGTGTATATAGCTAAGACGGCAGACCAGGTCTTCATTATAATGTTTACAAGGCATTGTGTTTATTCAACGAAGGAGGGGTTTTAAGTTGGAAGTCGATGTTTTTCTCTAGAAACAATCATAGCAAAAGTATGTTGACCTTTTATGATTGACGGTGGTGCTACCAATGAAACCAGCCAGTCAAAAGTGATCATCTTTGCGTCCCTCAAATGTAATTTAAACCGTTTAGACATTTGACGCTTACTTTTCGGTCGAACTTATTTATTTGTAATGTTCAATAGACGCGTGTAATTCCGGAAATGGCTTTGCGCGTACAAGAATGAGCGAAAGCTAAATAAGGGAATGCGTTGATGTGACCACGTTGTATGAGAAGCGATTATCTGCAACTTCCGACACATACATATATGCGTCTCTATATCGGTCCATACCAAAGATGATCTTGCATATAAAATCGCTTTTCGCCCTTCGCGTCGGAAGATGGTCGACGTACAACCTATTCAGCGACATCAGTATCTGCACAATAATCCATTAAAAACTACATCGAATACTGCTGTTCTTCCGCATGTATAACAGGGGTGTATCATATTGTTCAATTTCGAAATTTATATATTTCCCATACATAATTATGTTTTGCGACAAGAAATATCGAATCTGGAAATCTTGTGATTTGCTAGGTTATTGTTAAAATAATCAGGCGTACGAATTGAAATTATATGTATAATAAAGATTTGTTAAATCCTTATCGTTAACCTTGACAAATAATACAAGGGATCAGTAGATCAGACAAGTAAGTAAAATTAATCCAACGCTTAACGTCATAACGCTCGATCGAATTCGTAGGTCCACTGAGGATTGGTAATTGGTAAAATAGGATTTATATGCAATAGTAATTGGTCGGACACATCGATATAGTTTTCCCGGACAAGTTTAGTCTTGTAAACTGTTTGCGTTCCATAAATAACTCGTGGAAGAGGTTGCAAGAAAAATCTTATAACAAGACCTGATTTCTTAATGTGCTATTTAATTATTCTATCTAATAATACAGATTACGGTTCGTTGAGGATAAACCATCGACTTAAATTACAATTCGTGCTGAATATAGTTTGAGCTACTTGTTTTAAATTCTGGAACCATGCATATAAAAAGGAGCCGATCACCTTTAAAGAGCGTAATGAGTACTGATAGTTTCGTTAATACAAGCGAAAAGATTAATATTCTTTTGTTTACAATGTCAAAAGATGAATGGGCAAATTATTATTAGCGATACTAAAATTGGACAATACAATAAAATTCAGCGTACAGCTCCTGTTTCATGAAGCGAAAGTTGTTAACATTACAATATCAAGACACAACAACGAGGTCCATGTATGAAAAAGGCAACTTTATTGGTAATTAGCTCGATGGCTCTATTGATTGACGCAAAGTCTTCTTTAGAACTAGCTAATGCAATATGAATTATTATCGATAAATATAAGGGTCGTTTATAAAATGTACAAACGGAAGGGCATATTCATATTAGGGTCAATTTGTCGGATCCCAAGCTGTAACTATGGTTACATAGAGAAACTGGGTCAAATGGGAAGAAAAAATTGCACACGGCTGTTTTGCTTTGTACACGATATGTATAGGTAGTTTTTGACAATGAATTGCATTTCTTGCGTGAGGTCAACTATGTATTTTTTATATTAGCGAATGATGCGAAGTCGACCATGTAGCGGTGGCGCAGATTGGTGACAAGTCAACAGTGTATAATTATACGTGCTTTGTGCTAAACTGGTTGTATCTATCATTTATCCTGTACATGCTAGTTGGTATTAGGCGCATGTAACTTACTCAAAAAAACAATTCTCAGGTTTACTTTGGTAAGGAGTAAAACATTACATTGAAGTAGAAAAATAAACCCATTTTCCGTTTTATTATATGCCTATGTATTAAGTAAACTTGAGATCTTCTTTCATCATAAAGGACAGGAGCCATGATATGGCGTCTTTTATTCATAAATCGAAATCCTCTTTCGTGGCGTGCACTCTTGGACCTTAATTGTCACTTAAATTGATGAATCTAAGATTTTCGAATTGGGACTTGTAGCTCTGGAAGCAACATTGACTTTATAGAGTCAGAAAACTTTAGTTTTTATTATTATTCGATATTTTGACATTAATTTAGAACAAAACAGTTATTCATATATATTCCTTGTGGGTGTCAGAACAATGTAGATATATAGACTGTAAGCCTTTTTCTGCTGAGGATCTGGTAAAGATCCACTCCTACCCTGACTTACTTAACTTTAAACAAAATTCAACAAGGTGAAATCTTAAAGGCTTAATTGGTGAGAATAACTAGTAGAGGTAGCTGTCCTAATATTATATTAGTAAAGACGCTATCATTTGGGTGATTGCCCGATAAATTTCATTTTTTCATGCATTAAAAATATATGCGTGCTAAAAAACATCGACAAGAAATCGGAAGCAAATAGTTATATGTTGACGGTGATGGTGTCCTGATGTATCAAAATTCGGGCTTAAAATGAAGATTACCAATACTCAACTAAACAACATGATCACGAGCTATTGTACGGAAAAATGGTGGACGATCTTTGTGTTTCTATCGACCAAAGTTTAGCGTAACTTTGATCGAGTTGGAAACGATCAATTAGGTAATTATAACCCTTACGATGACCACCATAAATGATGATGTACTACATATCGGGCATACCCATTCTATAAGTTCCTATCAATACACCTGCACGATGTATAAATAGTGGTCAAAACGTACCTCAGCAACTGAGGTAGAAGATAGATCATCGAAGACGCCGATGTGATATGAAGACAATGTCGATGTGTAATCTTAATATATGGATCCACATGATATGTGTCGTCGAAGGTAAAGCTTATGAAGTTGATGGTAGATCAAGTTTTTCAATGTTCGACGATCTGAGGTACCATTTCGGAATACATAGGGTCCAGACAAGCATATAAAATGTAGAAATTATAGCCATTTTAAACGCGATGGTAATGAACAAAATCCTGCGGCGCTTGAAGCAGTTTTTTAGGAACGGTTGTCAGAAATTATTGACCGCACAACGCCCATTCTCATATCTGCCATAATTTGATAATAACCGATCATTATGGAGGCTTGTTGTCAATCATGATCATACAACAATTTATATCATAGAAATTGACGATTTTGTCGATCATCAAGACAGATTGTGAGAATGTTCTTTGTGTACAGATCACCAACAAGTAAGTAATCATCTCGTAACATGTTGATGATGCAACTTACTCCTGTGATAGTAGTATAAAGAGATGAATCGAATATATATGCCAAAAACAACTTAGGCCATTAAAATTTTTTACGACCATATTGACTTTGGTAGCATTCTGTGCGGAGGATTAAAGGACTTGATGAAATGTTTAGACCTTTGTTAATAACAGACAAACATTTAAGTTGGTCATCTCTGGTATAAAGTCCATGGCGTTCCAAATTAAATACGAAGCGCCAACCCTTATTGTAGATTCGTAAAATATGATGTTGCATCGTACAATTATGTTATCGCGCTCACTATAATTTTAATTGTAACTTGTGAAATTTTTTGAGATGTTGAGATGTTATTTTATAAGTATTATGTTATAATCAACTATTGAAATACTAATATGTTCGGCACTCGGTCATACTTACTTCATTGCAACACATGTTAAATTTATTACTAAGGAATTTGTTGCAAAGAAAACCGCATGATCAGTGGTAGCAGGAAGTTTTGGTAATTTAAATATATTTGGAGAATTTTTGATATTGCGAAATACATAAATGTAATCTATATCTTTGTAAAAGATATAAAAACAACCAAAATCGACCCCCCTCAATTTGTATGTTTAGAATAGGATACCTTTTTAGTGAAGTTGACGAAGACGTCAGCTTAGTAAGAATTATTGATAAAATATAATAAAAAATAACTGGCTACATTACGGCGCAAGGAAACAGCTCAAAGTATTAGCCGAGTAGTCAATGCTTCCATATGCGAGCTCGTACCGTCGTCAGTTTAAACAAAGCGAAACAACATTGAATATTTGCTAAATTCTTTTAAAGTTATATAGGCCATCGCTTTATTTATGCCTTATGAAATAAAGTGCCATAACACATCCCTCGGAGCACAACAAATTAACTGCATTGTGCGATGGCCAAATCGGCAGGGCGGATGCATGATATAGTTAAGCGGAAGTTGCAAAATATGGGTTCAATCCTGCGGGAAAACAGCTATTACTGCCGTTTGACATTGTGGGAGCATCCTGGTACATTTGTACTCTAGATGCCACAATAATTTAAGTCATCAAATCCGTCAACATCTTATCCTAAAAAAAGCTACAGAATAGGATAAATAAAAATATAAAACGTTGGTCGGGTAGTAAAAACATGCGTTACTATATTAATCAATATATGGAATCAATATTAAAAAGAATGAAACGTCTACCCACCCCCAAGTTTTCGTTGATCACCGATACCCCATATATGACCGTAATTTATATACTTCTATTAATTTTTTAATTGTTCATAATTAAACGTCATATTCTTAATATTGGCAGCCGATTCCCCACGATTATTGCGTCCTTTTTTATTTCGCCCACACGCTACTTTCATAATTGTTAAAGAATTGATTTCAGCTCTCTAACACCATTGCCAGTCATTCTTATATGGGTCTGCTACCACCTTCTGAAGAATACATTCGTTACGCTGAAGACAACCCGTAACTGTCGTGTCTAGCGGATGCAGACTGCCTATTCCGAGAATATTATTCGATGAAGATCTGTATGGCTATTGTCGGGCGCCACGTGGAGCCACTACCATCATCAAATACAACGTTTGTCATATTAGTCAATTGTTTCGGTATTACGATGATTGATGTACCTCTTAACAGACCTCTGCGTCTGGATTTAAGTCATTTTCGAAAAAAAGTGTTGTTTGATGCCTTCGTCACTGTGCCCACTCTGGACACTCGTTACACGCTTAACATTTAGTATATTCGCTCGCATGAATGTTTTATCTGACGGAGTAATGACTCGGTCCAATAAACTAGCTGAATGAAAAATTACCACTCGTTGCCGATTTAAAGACATGCTACGACTTTTAATATATAGTATGCTACCATTTGTTAATGAGATTGTACATTACTCCTGAGACCGGTAACATTCTTGATCATACTAATGAAACGGCAATAATCGCGTAAATGATGGTGATATATAGATGTGGGGGTGGTTAACGGCAAGCTGGGAAGTGGTGAACGATTCCGATATAGAATGTATTTGTAATAAATGATAATTGGACTAGGCCATTTTTTGATGATATTTGCTCGATCACTTGCGCTATGGTCGTATCTAATGTCTTTAAGGTTTATGGTTATCTGAATTTAGGGATATCCTAATTTACTTCCTTTTCTTTATTTATGATTGCGAGTTTAAGTTGGCGACCAAAATCTTTAAACACGGCTACGTGAAGACATTTCACATACAAAAGATGCAACTACTTCATTATCCGCATCTCCAATTAAAAGTGAAGTCTTATCCTATTTGCGACTAACCTTTCACTAACTTCTCTGTGCTTTGTGGGAATGGTGCTGCAAAAAAAGACGAGGGCTATAGAAATTGCACTCAATCTTTTTACATACCATCCCAAGTGTTCCATGGATCTCCCTTTTAAAGCAAATATATTTCTGTGCGAGGAAAACTAAAGTGAGGAATTTCATACCCGTCCTTATCTAGGTGTCAACATACTGGCCGTTTTCCAGTATGACCACGATGCCCAGCAGTGAGCTTTGACTTAACAAATCCAGTGAAATCGTACCAATCATGTATTGACGCTATTGAATTTAGTCTTTCCCGAACGGATTGAAAGCAAAGTCGTGGTAAAGGTACTCCCTGTATTCTAGTTATATCCAGAAGAAAGCGGAATTTCTAGGAAGTGACTATAAATATGTACATAATAGGTCGAGACCCATCATCACGTCAATACTCAACTTAGAGAGTCGAATTTTAATAAAACAGATGGAAGCGCCGTTGTTGTGCACATAGCTGCAAGAAAGCGTTGAATAGCCAGTGAAGTATATAAAGCCCCTACTATATTTTATGTTTCCTTTATGATTTTCTTAACCCTAAAATATAAAATTTCAATATTTGTTGCCACGACACTATAACTGGGTTGAGCCTATTAGAAGCGATGACATTTTATAAAATGTATTTTTTGTTGCCTATCCCGTCGTTAAATTCTTTCCAAACTGGGTTCTAATAATGTGTTAGCAAGAGACACCAAAAATTCAAAGCACTTTGCTCAAAGTTGATTTTACTCGTATTTTGACATTCTTTTCCATTCACGATAATCGTGTCAATTAAAGAAGCCATACACGATGTATGGATTTGGGTCAAATTCACCGATGAAGTTTCACGAGATTAAATGGTGTAAGGAATTATATAAAATGCACCATTTAGTCAAAAAATGTTAAAGTGAAGCATTTAGTTAAAAAATATATACTTTAAAAATCTATGAGAAATTGAAAAAGGTCCCATATCATGGTATAACTAATAAGGTTGAGGTATCATCGCAAGTTTCCTCTTTACAATATACATGCATACGACGAAGGCTTCGGACATTGAAATCATAAATAAAATCAGAAAGAAAAAATTCATTGGGTTTATTGATATAATTATGTGCTTTGAAGTATACAAAACGGATAAGCAGGAACTAAAAATGCTATTCCACACTTAAAACAACAGAGATAGCAACCACAGCACCTACAACAACAACAGCAATAACAGCATCAGTAGTAACAACATTAGCATCATCTACAGAGCAGCATTAGCCTCATTCCACAGCACCTACAATAATAACATTATCAGCGACATCAGTAGCAGCAGTAAAACTAGACATTCTAACAACTACAGCTACCGCATCACCTTCTACAACAGCAGCAGCAACAGCACTATCAAAAGTATAAGTATTAATTGCAGCAAAAGGCAAAATAATTAGCAATAGCAGCAGCAGCACGAACATTAGCAGCATCAACAGAAGTAGCATCATCTACAGTAGCAACAATAGCATCAACAATAGCAACTGAGATATCAACAAGTAGAGCAATAACATTATATACGAACAACATTAGCACGGAGTGGCTGTGTTTACCGATGCGCCCAATGATACAAAGACGCGTTTACGCACTCGTAACTCACGTATGTGCCCGCGACTGGTAGCTGCACGCGCAGCAAGCCCGCGGCAGAACGTTTCCGCGGCTTCTTGAACAGGGAGAGGATTGGCCACGGCCGTAAAATGAAAAAAAACGAAAAAGATTAAGGTGTGTGATTTTTTGCGAGCCACATTATATTGAGTAGCCTAGGACGTATAGATGTATATTTTTTCTGAATTATATTGGCCGTTTAATTTTTTTTGTAATTTTAAGCATTTTTTTCGGAATTAAACGGAGCATTGTTTTTTCATTATATTAAGTGAATCCATTTTCTTACAATTGCAAACGATAATTTTACATTTTATTTTTTATTTTAAAAGTTCAATTAAATATAAAGGATGCTGATCATGACCATCTTCTTGGTATTTCCAACGCATAAAGAAAGATTACATACAAATCTCTATTCGATTTAGTTCAGTAAAATAAAGTGTCAGACACACGTGTCGGATATATAATGCTTGTCGCAAATCCTTATATAAACACTATGATTATTCATAAATATTCGGTAAGCACGATGTGAGCTAGCTAATTTCTAGAATCTTTAATGAGTTGATGATGATGTAGAGTTAATTTGGTTAATCATGATTATATTTCTCAACACGTTTTTTATGTAAACCATTTGGAAGCGATGATTACAAACAATAGGTCTTACAAATTTGGATTCGATCTTATTTCTACGTGCGAGAAATTGGTACAAATTGTTTCTTACAACTAATAGCTCGACGATTACTTATTGATTCATTCGTTATTTAAACACCTCGAACTTTATTAAGAATATATTATTAATCGACGCATAGTGTGCTATGTAGAAATATCTGAAACCAATTATACCTCACATTTTTGAGATAGCAGCAGCATTATGTGATCGGACTCTCATATATGATTCTACTGTTATCACATGAAGTCAAAAAGACATTAGATGATCTTTATTTTACGATTAGTTGCGAACATGCAGCTTTTATAAGGGTAGAATCCATTTTGTCGTAAATTCAGGCCTGATGCAATAGAGGTATTTGTTCGGAGATAAAACCTTGAGTGTGCAAAAAAGACTCTTACCTTTATCTCATGTAAAACATTAGGACAACTTGGGCCGAGGTTAAAAATGGCATTAGACACCGAGGCATATACCACGATAATCGTGTAAAGCAATGTTTACAGTAATTTTGTGTCTATGTATCTCCCTTACCTTTAAAATATGTCTATTTTCAAATCTTCGACTAAATTCATTGCTTTCTATTAGAAGTTTGATTCTTACCAAGCCTTATATCTATATCGATGGATTTATTATCGAGGTGTTCATTCAGAAAGTCGTGTATGACTTATTATGCACGTAAAACGTATCCTTAATATATATGGCTATCAGGATAAGCAGAGGTCCCATTATTTAGTGCTAAAAGTAAATCAATATTATACCCGTATATCTATAAGCCAATTAAATGGTAAGAAAATCAAAATCGGACTTTTTGTCCAATTCTAATAACTTTTATTTATCTATATGGTAATATAATGATGACTGAAGGCTTTAAATTGTTTCGCACCATTTTTCTTGACCCTTCTAGTCTGACGGATGCGTGCTCTTGCAACCGTTTTATATTGCGGATGATCAACCTATATTCGGCAGATCGTCGCCACACGTAGCCCGACTGTAATAAAGTGATGTCAAACATTTGTTCAACGCTAAGCGCGTCCATTACGCTGTGCAAGATGTGTTTATTGCGTAGCGAGCAATACTATTACTTATAGTTGGTCATACCAAGTCGCAATATTAATTCGCTTGTTAGAACAACCTAGCTTTATCAAGACAATATTAAAAATACGATATTAGAGAAGCATAGAACAATTGGAACTCTCTTTTTGGGCAACACTAGTCCATTTACGTTGTCCGAAATCAAGTCACCTCTATAAATTAGCCATATGGTTACTCCACCGAATGTCGATAAAAGGACAGGATGTATGTATGAATGTGACCATTATTACACGAAAAACCTTTGAAAATCATCAATCTTTTATTAGATGTTTTTGGTTTATTTCGATATAAAATTCTAGACCTCAAAAATACAGGATTATAACGAATAAATCATTCGTCATGTCATAAACCTTAGCGCTATCATAAAAAGACGCCATTTCGCCCATTTGTTTCCCTATTTTAATGACCAAGTTGACACCTATATCTAAAAGATTTAGCATCTTAATATTTGATATATAATTAAGCGCATACCAATTTAATTCTATTATTTACATTAACTGAACAGTTTTATGCATATACACTACGAGATTGCCAACAAGTTAAGTTTTACGGTCTATACATGGCCTTAATTTTTCTTATTTAGTTGAAATTGGCATATAAGTACCACTGAGTCTGACTTTCATCGTCTTCCTATAAGTTATTTTTGCTCGGAAAGGATCACAAGTACAACCAACTTCCGTAACCTCATGATTTGACTGACTGCATAACTGTCTGAAAACGACTATACTAAAATGTTTATGTGTTATCAAGTCGTCGCTGGGAAAAAAATTTTGTTTATTATTTAATCATGTGCTAAAGATTTTAGCTAATCATTCTCGCTTAAATTTATTGTACGTATATGTGCCTCAATTATTGTGACCAGTAGACCAATTTAGCATCATTTTCGACCGCTTGTGGTCAGTTCAATCAAATTTCAACAAAGTTTTGTGTCCTTTAAAATTCCGTTTTGTGACTGCACATGATCCATTAATTTTATGGACGTCTCTACGCCATGTCATGATTATACAATTTAATTATAAATCTTAGTATTTCTCTGATTTCAGTTGTCTAATGGCTTAAGTAAAAAAAGGCTGGTGTCCTATTATAATTAGTATTTGTCACCCAATCATTTCAACTCGGCCCGAGCACGCATATATACACGAAGTTTATTAAACCGACTAGGAAGACATATTCAGTTGCCTTCCTACTCCGAATAAATTTTATTTCATCAATCACATTTGGAAGTGTTTGTAAGCATGGAGTCTCGCTCGTACAAAATTCACATAAAAAGATATTTTTTGCATTATAAGTGAACCAAACAATACTGATCCTGGCTTTTGGTGTGCAAGAAATAAACTTGACAGGGGTCGATATAGCATATAAAAAATTTAGTATCGTCAAATTTACTACTTTTAAACATTCGGCTTCTGTTGACCTCCACACTCTTATATACATTTTGTTGGCGCTAACGTGTAGCTTACTTATGCTTATAACGCTTACCAAAATACTGCTGATGTATATTTTTTCAGCGCGAGATGAGGTAGATAAAATTTTATGAGAACTTATTGTCCGGAGTACTAAATACAATTGAATCAATTTTCATAACGTATCAATATAAGAGACCCGTTAGAACGCTCACGCACGCAACCTCGACTTTGATGATAGGGGCTTGTAACGTGACAGAACAGAGGTGTGTTAGTCTAGAAATACAGGTGCGCCATACGTGAGGAGAAGGAAAAAATTGGAGCACGCATCGGGTACATCAAGAAAAAAAGTCTGCTAGGATATTGTCAACCCTCTAGATATCCAATCCATTGTCTCTTATTTGTACTGTTTCGTAAGATTAATTGATAAGATCAATTGTCGTTCTGCAACACACATACCTTGGGTCAGAGGGTCTAGGGGTATTACTAATAAGTCGTACTTGGTACATGCTAATCCATGAGTCTTGCGTTTCTTTCACAATTTAATATTTTTTTTGTTTGCAGATGCGGTTAAGTCGGTAATATATACATCAAAAGGAAAGACATCACCGAGTATTTTACATTACACTTTACTACTAAGATCTGTATGATACGAGCTGATGCAGCACACGATTTTGCATAGATAAGTAGCATTCATTAAGATTAGATATTCAATAAGTGTAGAAGTAGCTGTGGCTATATGGCAGGTGATAGCGCGGAGATTGTGGACACATCAAACGAGTTACACACTTGCAAACTTCGTAAAGCTGATGGGAGATTGAGGTCGTAATAAGTAGACTCTGTGAAGGGTAATAGTGATATTGATGTCGGGTTGGATCCTGCGGTATATATGTGATATAAGTGGAACTTTTGTATGTATATGCAATGAAGTTGCTGCTGCTCATGAGCGTTGCAGATTGGTATCCTGTATAAAATTACACCTAATACACAATATGTATACATCTTTTGCTATAAAAATTATAAATTTTGTTTTGCGTGCGATAATATTATACTATTGTTCAAAATCCGTAGATATGATCCATCATATAAACAGAGAACATTGTCTTAAGCTTTAATTGTAAATCTCGATGATCACAGTAAATACAAATGACTGATACGGCATTTCTCAAAACTTGGAACAAAACTGCACGAAAGTCTTGGATTTTTGATTGTCTTTAGATGATCGATATCCCACGCGAGTGATACCTATCTACGGTCTCTTCTGGATTTACATTGTCACAGCATTATCCATATAACGGTCTAGCAATTTGTCTGATCAATTGGTGTATTATACAATTTTGGATATTAATGTACAATTGTTTAGTAGACATGTATATGCCTTACTTTTTTTAATCCATTACATTACAACAAAATTCATAAAATATGCTCGCTTCATCCTAGACAAGATACCGTGGGCCGTCCTTTCTTCTTTCAGCATTGCAAATTATATCTAAATATAATTCAGTGATAATTAGAATAATTTCAATCGGAAAACTATATTTACGTATTAAAAATAGCTTGACCATGGGTCATGCGTCCAGTAAAGCTTAGGAAAGATACACAGGTAGGTGCCCGCAATAGAAGAAAATCGTATCATCACCTCCCACTGCATTACCTCCTCTTACAGGAGGTGCTTTGTATTTGCAATAATATTTTTGCCATTTCTCCGGGTAGAGCGGATTAGTAGGACGTTTATTAAGGGCTGAAGAAAAAAGCAGGTGGATAATTTGTTGAAGTCGCTAGACACATAAATGTTATTAATTACGCAACATTTAAATCAGATAATCCTAAATTTGTATTCGGGCTGAAACTCGCCCAAATGAAGCTGTAATCGCTCGTGATCGCAACTTCTACTCCCAATCTTGCCCATCATATAGAAGATTAGTAGAGAAGATAGATCAGAATAGCTTGGAGCGTGGGATTGAGCTCGAGAAATCGAAAAGGCGACTGACATCCATCACAGGAAACGATAAAGATGCGTTGGTAAGCCAAAGGGGACGACGAAGCTGTACATAGGTGCTGAGAGTGAAAACTCAAGGTTTGAGAAGAAGCAGCGGAAGTCAGGGTGATCTACATTTCGGTATGACCATACATGGAAGGCAGGACGGTGAGAACATATGCGAGAGTCACTGATTATTAGCATGCGTGCATGTTACGCAGCGCAAAGACAAAACCGCATATGTGGTTAATAGCGCCTGACTCCAGCAATGAGTCTCGTTTATCATTGATGTCTTTGAAACCGCCTAGCATAATGTATAATGATAGTCCTTGTTGTCAGCCTTGTGAGGATCAAGAGATGTACCCGCGACATGTGCAGAGACATTATTACTTTTCTTCGTTTTCTATATCTCCTTTATGAGTGGGAAATGTGAAGCAATGTGACCCTCAACCGCACACATCAGCCGTGTTGCGAGGAGAGCATACCGGAAGTCGCAAAACTCAATCTGTAAACGCAAGTGGCTGACCAACGGCCTCTCACCCTGGAGAATATCGTTCTGTAGACGAATGAGAAGGAAGCAGTCGTATAACTGGCTTTCAAGGCGCTCACTTATGCCATAACAAGTTGGCCACACGAGCAAGATTGGCCGCCAATTATTCCTCGCAAGCTCAAAAGCGACGAGCCATCTACCACAGGTCGATTGCACATCCAGCGAAGCTGGGTGAACGTCGACGGGGGTAGCCTTAAAAGCATGGTGAGAGTCACCTGGAGCGACCAAAGTATCCACACGGACATTGGACATCGCCGTAGCGAGGAAATTCGGAGTGAAAGGGGATACCGTGTCTGGAGCCGCCGCTGCCGTGGAATCCACCCACGGAGTCGCCGGGTGCGGGTCTCGATGACAACTTGGCGGTTTGGACCGGACAAACCTGCTGTATACGCGAGATGGAGAGGCTAAAAACGCAGCGAAGCCTGCTTCTGGGTCGTTAAAGGAAAGTGTAACTACGGAAGTGGCAGCGACCGACTAATCTCTAGGTTGGAAAGGCGCGGCCAGAGACGTGGGGGCGACCTACATTGCTATAATAACGGACCTAATGACCGGATTTACCGCGGTGAGAGGGGCGGTGCCGTTGTGTTAGGCAGGGTCGGCCACAATTGAAGACATTGTTGCACCCACAATAAGGAGAGGTCGTTCCGGAAGAACTAAGAAAGAATAACTTTACCGATTAACGTAGAGGAAACATTTTCGCGCTCAAGATACTGTACGGCTAATTAAGAACGTGAGGCGGTTGTGGTGAAGTGCTTTGAAAAATATTATACCCAGACACCATCACGAAGGAGGTTCAAGGGGTCATTCATAGGGATCGAGCTGTGAGGGAGAAGGGGCCTCGAAAGTGTTGGTGCGTTCATGGTAGAGATGCTCGCAAACATATTGAAGAGGAATGCCGTTATCAAAGTACCGGTTAAGCGGTACTGACGAAAGAAGACCGCGGTACCTCACTGGTAGACCTGGTCCCTCATTGGTTAACCCGCTATTTCATAGTTAGACCTGGGTTTAGCCCTGGTAGACCCGGTCTCTCATCGGTAGAACTAGGATCTCATTGGTAGACCCGGTACCTTATCGGTAGACATGGGTCTCGCACTAGCAGACCCGGTACCTCAAGATCCGGCTACTCTTGACCAATCACATAAAGAGTCAGTGCCCTGGACGAGAATAGAGTGAAGAGAATTAAGGATAGGACTATATTAAAATCTACTAGATTAGCTATCTACGTGTCACGTCTTCGTCGTGATTAAAGAGACAATTATTTAATTCTGCCAGCCTGTTCCAGGGAAGGAATATACTTTTGCCCCCCATCGAAGCCAGTTGCGTGGCTATACCAAGTGTGAGTAAATCCCCAAGAAGAACTCGGTCTGTAATTCAGCGAGTGCCTCCCCCCACATCCAGTCCGCTAACGGAAGCGGTCGCCCAACCTAGCGGTTAGGGATCACGGTAAAGGCCAGGAGGTTATAACCCCTATGACTACACGAAAGGAAAGAAGCGATAATCTATCTGAAGGGTTTGGTTATAAGTCCACTCTAGACCAAGTCAATCGAGTGAACACCTACTGGTCCAACGAGTGTAGCATATCCACTTACGGCCCAAGGCTACCTCTGCCATTAGTTAACTAATTTTAGTCTCCGTCCGAGTACACCGAAGATTGCATCCTGCAAGCTGATGGGTACATCAGGTAAGTCAAGGTGTATACGCGGCATCGAGGTACCCTCCCTGTTTGTCAGCGTTCCCGGACAGTGAGTATTTTGGAAGCTCATCCCTCAGTTTTTCCTTGGGTTCACCACATGAAAACTTGTGCTACAATATGAACATCACGTACGATCTCGTAATTTGGTTGCTGAAACACATCAGCTTAACAACTCATACGGAATATAGTATAATATGAATGGAAGTTCATCCCCGGTGTAATTTACAATTTTTTTGTCGGTCACCGACCGACGTGTAACTCTGTAACATTTTTCCCCACCAAACCTGCGTTATCACAATACGGTAATAGAATTGTTTACTTGAAGAGGACGGTGTGTGCGCGCTAAACCTCACGATTTATTTAAGCACTTAAAAACAATACACTACAACCTCACGAGTCTCAAACGCTTTCCTCCTATCTCGATCTCGATGAGGAGTTGAACAATGGTAGCGATACCAGTGTCCATGGTAAAGAAAGGACAAAGTCAACCCATATGTGCCTCTGGCACAATCTCATTCGGAACTCAATACGTCCGTCATACGTGGCGAAACCGACGCTCCCGTGAAGCATCATCATGCTATCGATGCTGGGGATATTATCGTCACCAACCCTCTCGATAAAAATTAATATCTGATTTCGCTGCTTGCAGTTGTCAAAGTGTGCGTCGTCGGGTGAAACGGACTTTGCCAGAGGATCGATGCCCGAAAAATCCTTCCACGGCTTGAGCATCCACTAAGTGCGTAGACCAAACTTCGCCAGGTCGGTATGATCAAGTTTTCTTTCGTGAAAGACAAGCGCCAAACCGCGCGAACGCGACGCGTTAGGTTTTGCAGCACTGCGTACCGCTTGCTCTAATTGCGCTCCCACAAAACCTTTCAAGCCTAGTACCAGTGGTACGCAACGCCTTCCGAAGGCGCGTATGAGTCATGTCCAGCCTTTCAGAGCCGTTCCACACCTGAATAATCTACGTCATGAATATTTTAAGGTCTTCGCGGGTCATTTAGCAACTCTTTCACCTGTTTACGTTTATCAAGTTCAGCCCACCGGCCAGCTGCGACACCATTCTTGGCTTCGGCGAATCCTTCTTGTCAATACAGGCAGGAGACGAGTACTGAACGATGGAGTCTCTGTCGTTCATCTCGGTCCGCGACATGCACATGAGCTGTACCAGGCCATTTACATCGTGGTTCGTCAGATGTTCAGTGCACTTTGGGTAGATCGAATTGATGGCGTTCGGGTTATCGATCGTCCTCTACTGCGCGACGATCTCCTTGCCCTCATCGCGCACTATAACCGTCTTCAAGATGATTGTCAGGCAGAAAGACTCGTCCGTGATGGCCTTTTCCGTCTCGCACTGCGCAGCAGTGGGGGGTTAAACCACATCCCGTTAAACAAAAAGCATCTATGGCAGCAAGTGAGTCATCAGACGCCCCTTAAAAAATTACCAGACGCACAGTGAATGGCCTATCATCCCATTTACAGCGTCGATCTAAGACGACGCAAGTTAAGCGCAACAACAGTCGTCTTCCCCGCAAGGTCATAGAACACGCCGGCGCACAAGCGCTCGTTCCTTGCAGGATAAATACGTTCCTGGATGCGATTCTTCAATTGTCCAGGAATTCTGCCTAAATGAATATCGACCGCAGTGACCCCGACCACCTGAGCAGGTCAGCGACTTATTTTGCATCCACAAAAAGTCAGCAAATTATCACTAGAGTTGATATTAAAATAAGCAGAAGTACTTTATCGTGTGTATATGTGGCACCTGCTCACCTGATTGAGTCGTGGAAATTGGCCACCAGAACGAAAGTGTGACGCCCATTAAAAAACCAACCGAGTATTTTGAAGTGGCTGTGACATAGAAGTGACGGCTGCTGCGTTGTCATCCGTGTCTAAACGACACTTCCATCAGCATTGGGACGGTCTCCTGCTGTCGTGTAGGCCGTGTACTCTTGTATATAGAGAACTTGTGGTGAAGCGACTAGAAAAATTCGCGATAGGAGACCTGATCTCGTTCCAGGTACATCCGAGTCAGTTAATGGTTCGCAGCGCTGGTCTCCCACAACTGGCCAGATCACGTCCATTGAGCTGATAAGACAAAAACCGGATATCAGATCGGAAAGGATGGGAACTGCGACATTGGGTTAAAGTATGACGGACGAAGGGCACGAGTCATGGAGATGAGGTCACTGTTAAGAAAACGATTACGCTGGTGATCAAGAGCGATCGCAATCAGAGTAGTGCGTACCACACCTTTTGATCCGCGATCGGCAAGGTGATCACGATCAAGGAGAAGATCGTGATCGTGATCGGTGTTCAGGTATGCGATCGCGATCGAGTTGGTGTGGACCACGATAACCGGTCGCGATCAGAGAGGTGTGTACCACACCAGGTGATCCGCGATCAGCAAGGCGATCGTAATCAAGAATGCGATCGCGATGAGGATCAACGATCAGGTATGTGATTGCGATCAAGCTAGTGTGGACGAAACGACATGATATGCAACTAGAAAGTCGAATGCGATCGGAGAAGTATATCAAGTGTTTGTCACGCAAGTACAAGATTGCTACCTTCTGGAGAGAGCGACGCGTGGCCTGTGATGCCTGCGGTATAGGGATAGGAATAAGTTTGTTGGGTTCGATGGGTTACCATTGAACAGGGTCGAAATTGATTTCAAGTACACGGGTCACTTTCTCTTCCGGGTTGGATCATCGGCCACCCGACGTCAATGAAGTTGCATACTTTAATCAGGTTATATTCCTGGATTGTTTGGCCGGGGATCGAAGACTATCAAACAACAACCCAACTGCGACTGGACGCAGGAAACTCTATGTGGTTAAGTACTCAAGATCTCGAGACGGCTCAAGTGGCTAGAAGGCTCGCAAATTAAGATCTATATTTGAACAAGGCGATCTGTTACAGATCAGGGTGACTCATATCGAGCACCCTACAATTATACAAGTGTTACTGTAAAGAACTCCACGAGATCAATTCAACCCTGATCGTAGTGTGAAGATTTCCACACCGAGATCGAACCTCCGCCCCATCGTAACCACGGTCCAGTTTCCGTTGACACGAGTCCACCTGATATATTGTAATTCGACCCACCGACGGGTCACAAGGTGAGAAAGGCTCTCGAAAACCCGAAACGGAGTACTTTGCCGTTAGTCGGTCGTCCAGGCACCAGTGTAGAGCTATGATCAAATTTATAAGAGAGCGATCACCACTCCACCACACCGCCATCGTCGTGGATCTCGATCTCGCAATGCAGTACTCCCTAAAGGTAATGTAGCTTCCAAAGTTGATCGGGGTTTTAAACCGTGGATCAGATAAAATGGGGTGTTCCCGCAAATTCGGTCGTGTGCGGTGTTAATCGCGTATGTTAATCGTTCGGCATATTCATCCTAGTCTCTCTAATTCTCGTCCGACACATACATCTTGGTCGCTCTAGTTAACGTCTGTACCATTCGCTCCGCTGCGCCGTTTGATTGTAGGCTCCAAGCCATTGTAGCTTGTTGTTTTTGGCCTACGATACAATAAACGAATGAAAGAAATCAGACAAGAACCCTGGCTCTCGATCATGACGAATTGCTTTACTTGCGCCAAACCTTCTGAAAACACATTCTACGTGATTCCCCACGACCGTTTGAGCGATTCAAGACGCACTCGACTTCGCGACCACATATCCGGAGAACAAGTCGACTAAGGTTAGCAGCTCCGTGCTTCCTTTGAACGATCTTGGCAAAGAAGGAATATGATCCATCGCCCGAATCTGAAAAGGGTACGTCGCTTCTATGTTACCCGGAGAGCTACTACGATCGCAAGGGCGTCCTTTACCTGTTTCACAATCTACACACTCTCCCACATATCGTTGCACTATTCGATATAAACCTCTCCAGTAAAAATTTGCCCTGATCCGCTAATAGGTTTGACCAATACCCTGGTGGCCGCCCTCCAAGCTGGTATGATATTGATGTAAAAATCTTTCGGCAATAGCTCCGAGATCACGAACCGAACCATCTCTACGCGATATTCTGACTTTGTGGCTGCTCTGGAACAAAATAGTAACAACTCATATTGATCAACTTCATAGTCCGGCCTGATCAAGGCACATGATTTTACATCCGACGATGTAATCGTGGATACATCCCCAGTCGGATAGATCTTCAAAGTAAAAATCCAACTCTCCTCATCTTGCGCTTCTTTGATCCGCTCCAATCGTATCTGTTGTACGATCTCTTCTTGGACAATTTGTGGCAAATGGCGTCGTCGTGCGGCTGCTCGTGTAATTGCAGCTACTCGCCCCATCTCATTTGTCTTGCAGGGCATCATAAACTCGTCCAGCCGATTCAGGGTAACTAGATTTTTGGCGATATGTGTCATCATTCACTACCCAACCTTTCTCTTTCTGTAGAGCTTCATTTGCCAATTTGACTGCACTCGCGTTCCAATCGCTTTCTGCATGCAAAAAATCATGTTTGGGCTAGAAACGGAGTTTCATCATCGCTTTATGTCGCAGCGATCGTAGACCCGGTGACTTGTAATTGATCTCTCCACGCGTCTGTCTGATCACTAAATTTGAATCTCCGCATATGATCACCCTTCCCCTTGTCTGACCAGTCAACAAAAAAAGCATAGAAGCAGTCCTCCGTACTATGCCTCGTTAACTGTTGGATCATGGATGAACTTAGAAACGACTGCCACTACCTTCCATTCTGTCGATCTCCATACGATCGCGCTTCATGCCCCGCATTTCCTCTTTACTTTATCAGACCCGTTAAAACTAGCCACCCATAGATTCTACTCCTCCTCGACCGTAGGTAGAGGCATACTCGTCGTTTTTCGTGGTTGTTTCCGTGGCGCAATCGCGATCAAATCTCGTACCTTTTCGCCGAGCAGTTATACTTGCCGCCAGAGTACCCAGTTTTGCATCTTCACCCTTCTCACACCGACGGACCTCCAATGTTCATTTCGAAAGCAATGAAGCCCATCTATCTAATCTCCCGTTGAGGCTGCAAGATTGGAGCAACCCGACTAAGGTTTAATAGCCCGTCATCACGGTGACTTTACGAGGGAACAGCATGGTACAACATATGTCGAGCATCCTTAACAATGCTAAAACCTACTTATCCACCATGTCAAACTTTAATTCGTCGGGCTTGAGTGTACGTCTAAAAAAGGTGACCGGTCAGTATACCTCCCATGTTTCTGTATCAATTCCGTTGACATGGTTTACTTGCATGCATAAAGCACAATCACCGGCGGTCGAATAGGGTTGAACTGTTTCAAAATGGAGGGAGTCGATATTGTCTGGTGTAAGAAGGTGAAGGCGACCGTTGCTTTCCCCCAGCGAATTCTACATTCCAGATCGTGATCGCCCCCAGAAATTGGGTACTGATTCGATCGCTCTTATTGACAATGTGGTAAATTCTGTCTCTTATCTGCCTCCAATGGTTTTTTATCTTCATGTGCTCATTGGATCACGTGATAAATGGCTTCTCGTACAGCACTGAGGCGTACACCGAAAAGTCCTCGATGAATCAACTGTGATAGTTGAGGCTACCAAAAAACGATTAAATCGATCGTGCAAACGAGGAAATGGTAAAATTACCAATGATTATTGATCCTTCGGGCCCGCTTCCAATCCAGCTAGTGATACTTGATGGCCCAGATAGTCTATTTTAAGCCGTCCCCAGAAACTCTTTGCCAAACCGATCGATAGATTCCACCGATTACATACGTCCAGCAACCGTTCCACTTTACAATAGAGAGATTCCCACGACTCGGCCGGTATCAGTATATCGTCAATATATGACCTTCGACCAAGAAACGACGCCTTCATGTCAGAATCTGGTTCACCGTCGGAAAACACATCGATAAGATCCGATGGTCCCAAGGCGATCGTAGCTGGACGTGTACTAATCTTCAAATACCCATATAGCGCTTTGGCGATCAGGCGATGATAAATCTGCGGCGCGTTTTTAACCCAAACGGCATCCTCATCCATTAAAACGTCCTGATGGTGTAATAAATGACGTAATTTTTCTGGCTCGCTCCGTCATCCCCACCACCCACAATCCACTTGCCCAATACAAGGAACCGTACCACATGGCTTTATCCATTTCATGCAGCAAGTCGCAGATCAAAAACATGTGATAAATCATCAGTCTCGTCAACTGGTTCACTCGTCTATGGTCGATGCACAATCGAATGTCCTCTCCATTCTTCTTTATGATCACCACGATTGGCGATGCCCGCGGAGAAGTGGACGGGCAAATTATCTGCGTCGTCAATAATCCACTTATCAGATCAGTCAGCTTTTTGCGAAACTTGGGTGCTACTGGTCGTATCCTTTGTGGAATCGGATTATCATCTCTGACATCAATATCACAGACTGCTCCACGAGCCGTGGGAGGTAGGGCATTACCCTTGCCGATTAGTAGACAGCAATTTGCCGATATCAACTTCCGCAACTTCTCTTGATCACTTGACAGTGGCTTCCCCAGATCGCCCACTTGAATGTCATCGAGAGACATCTCGGTCGCAGGCGTAACCACTTCCGGTAAGATCGCCATGTGCTGATCGACATCTTCGGCGTACAAATCTCCATTTTTGTTACGAAACGTCGACACGGTAGAAGGTTCTGCATCTGCCTTTCTTTATCCATCACAGAGAAGTCATCCCATTTCACCGGTGAATCGGAATTTTCTGGTAGCCCATTATCCATGATCGCAGTCCTATCTGTCTGACAGCTGGACTCTCCTTGAAGTAAATCGTTGACCCTCACTCGATGTCTTTACCATCTACCGTCTTTACTTCAGGGCTTGGCTCATCATGCCAATCTCGCGAATGATCACCCTCCATACACCCTTGGTTTGTAGAGATCGACGAAGAGACTTTTGTTAGTAGATATACATCTTTTTCGTGCTGCACACACTGCTCTTTTCTGTCCCTCGCGATCTCGTCAGAATGATTTGTAGACTGCTTTTTTCTCTTGACCATCCATGGTCCGTATCACGTCTGGTTGATGGATGGAACGTGTTTGCCCGCGATCAGATCCATCGCAATCGGTCTTCCCTGTCACGGTCGACATTACCACTATGCTAGCCTCCCTCGACGTGATTTTTACACGCTTATCGTCTACCGTCTCGTCATTTGTATGCTCCGTCACAAGTACCTTAATCAATTGTTGGTCGTTCTTCATGGCGCGATCATCGCTTTCATTTTCATCTATATACTGCAACGTATCTTCGTCGATCACGACTCGATCAGGTCGCAACTCGTCAGCACTGCAGTCGTTTGCCTCTTCTTCTATCTTCAATGCTTGGCGTTTTTAAAATCTTTCCACGTAGGATATGATCGCTGATAAACCAACGGTTGTTTATACGCGGCGGGCAAGACTTCCTTCCGATCGGTTGTAGCCTCGAACGCTAGTGTTTGCCATTCTTTATAACGTCGCGACCCCACCGACACATGCCCCTGCAATCAAGGTATCATGGCCGCTACCAGCCACAGTCCTAGCGAGGTTCCCCAGATTAAAATCACCTCGCGATCACCGATGTTGGTGAGCTGCAGATAGACGATCCTGCTATGCCCGTTTGTCACAGTTGGTACCCACTCCACGTCTCGTCTTACCCAAAGTTGAGCTCTTGGAGGCGCGACGCCTACTCTCACTTCTGATGTTTTGCCGACTGAGATCATTACGTGTTGATCATTCAGGTTGATCGCTTAAAATGTTGATCTACAGAGTTGCTTACGCCCTGCGAGATCAATGCGGACTTCATCGGGTAGACGTAGCGTTTGTCCGCTGAATTCATGCGAATCCCAGCTAAGCCCATGAAGTCCGTGCCTAGTAAAGCCGCTTGAACTGCTTGATCACCGACGCACACGTAGAAATAATATACTAGTGACTCTTCCAATGTGATCTTGATATTCGTGCTCTTAACCGTCAAGAGTGCGTTTCTACCTAAAAATTTAGGACTTCTTGTTCGGACCCCATGCTTGCCTTACATAAGGACGAGGTCTTTGGTCGATGAACATCTTAACTCGGCGTCCACGCTCAGCACGCAGCCTCTGCGAGCGTTGTTTTGTTTGTTGGCACAGTCGCACTATTGTCAGAGATCCGCCTCGTCTGGTCGTTATACCGCTTCAACGCTCCAATCTGGGCCGTCTGGTGGCCCTTCACTTACGGTGACGATGCGGCTGTCAATCGATATTATAAGCAGCGACAGCGAGCTAGTGCGGACGACTATGGCGAAGACGTGGGATACCATTCGGCGGCCGACCAAGGTCTTAAATCTTCTAGGAATTGAGCTGTCCGTTTATTCCGTTTTCTTTCGACTTCGAAATCTTTTGTCACTCTATCAATACCTTAGACTTCCAAGACATCCATTAAATATGGCGGTCCGTTCGCTTTCACAAAATTTGCACAATCTGCAAGCCCCTTGATTTCCACGCGGTTTGTTAATTTTTACTGTCTAGATACCACATCCACTGTTCCAGCATACTCCACACCGCCTTTGGCCTCTGGTTCAGGTTCTGCCGCTTTCTTTAAACATTCACTGAAACAAGTGATATTCGGGTCTTTTAACCCCAATAGTAAACCGGCCGCGGGCAAGCGTTGTAAGACGTTACGAAGAAGCGACGCAGATACAGATTAACGACCTAATTTTAAACTTGCGCCAACCGCTATGATTCCTGGTCACCTGGTTCCGAAAAAATTTAGTCCGGCAGAAGTAGTACCTTGGTCGTTGCGTCTTATTAACTCGTGGTTCATCGTGACGATGGTTCTTAATGACTTGGTTGACCGTCTAAAACTACCCAGGGGCAGGATTGGTCCACCGGACCGCGACGTCAATCGAGCTCTCAAATGAAAGTCCGCGCTTATACATCCAGCGATGCTCAATAACTTGTTGGCTACCGAGCATTTGGCCGTCGCAAGAATGTCAATTCCTCCGATATCATTGCGACTGGCGGGCGGGCTGGCAGACTTGATTGCCACCCACGAGCATTTTGACGAAGACCACATCCAGGCACTCTGGGAAGCGACCAACTGCTTGATAATATCCTATGAGCAATCGCGCACAAATGACTTCTTCTCCTCCTACTATAAGGCTTGGGAAATATGTAAAGGCTTAGCGATTTGATTGTAGCAAAAGGAAGCGGGTAGTCTTTAAGTGAATATACAAGGGTCAATGCGACCTAGGAATCTTTCTGGATCACTTCTTCCTCCATATTTCGCGCCCTCTCTTCGTGGTGAACTGGTACCCCGAGCGCGATAAAGGGTTAACCCCGGTCGAACTAATTGACGCTCTTTGAATCTACGACTCTGCATTTCCATAGTACACACAGTTTTGCTTGAAATTGATTACCTATCCAGTCATATTGCTCCCTCGTATCAAAAACAAGTTCGTTAAGTATTATCAGGGTTGATAAACTTAAATACATTTATTTCTTTTCTTCTTCTTTTTCCTTGTTTCGTCCTGTCTGCTCTTCTTGTCTTCATTTAAGACTTTATTTTTTCATGTTCAGATAATTTAGATTTAAATTGACCTTTATCCGACCTAGGTCAGCCTCGAGGATCTGAACTCTACGCATGAAGAAGCCAAGTGTGTCCTTAAGAGACCAGGTCCATCAACGAGGGATATATGTAAACAATGGGGAACCGGGTCCACAACTGAAGTTTCAAAACGTTTCTCACGACAGACTAGGGTGAACCACCTAAAGACTTAGAAGCAAATTAATATTTTTTGTTGCTCTGCAATTCTTCGAAACAGCGGTGACTTTTCTGATTGCGTTAAATTTCCGCAGTAAGGGTCCACCATTCAACTCCACATCTTCCACCCATAATATTCTTCGTACCCTTTCTAGCGAAGCACATGTTCTCTTCGCTGTCGTTTGTATCGTGTCTTCTTGTCAGCACGACTTTCCATAACTTCTTCGACTTTATATTCGTCTTTCACTAGTTTCCGCGCCCAGCTGACTACGAGAAAAACCATTTGTCGGAGACTACCCGGTCGTCTTAGCCCACTGTAATCGTGTTATTTGGGTGATTCGAGAACGTCTTGAATCTTTTGAGCTAGTATAAATGTACTGATAGGGGTCGTACGGTTATTGGGGGGATGAGGAAACCCCCAGATCCCACTCCCAAAGGGATACCGACACCCCGAGCCCCACGGGGTTATTCAGGGGTGCCTATGCAAAACATGTTTTGTATCCCTTGTGTAACTGTCCAATAGAAATGTAACGCACATCATTTTTATTGGATGTGCAAGTGTCAATAGTGTTACTGTCGCCTTGTGACGAAGCAGCGCGCTAGCAAAAAAATAATCACTGGCTCAAAACGACAAAACTTTCTCTCTGCTCACATTTCCACTACTTGCCTCCACCTGTTGCCATTCGCCATGTCTATAACCAGTACCGACCTGCTCAACGATACCCTTGCATCTTTCACCACCCAAAGTACCAAACGTAGCTGGATTTGGGATCATTTTTAGGCGGATGCCCACAGCATAAATCCCTTTGCCAAGTCGCCAAAAACCGTAGGACGTGCCGTGCATGCGGTAGCTTCCTTAACCTTGACAAATTCAGCAGAACCAAAAACCTGTACGAGGACATGGCAAAGTTCCAAGATATCAGCGATCCGAAGAAGAAAGACGCAAATATTGCATCTCTTCAGAAGTATTTTCAAAAGGGAACTCCCATAAGGTGATCGTGTGAAACACATGTAACCTGCATATGCACAAGACTATCTCAAGTCATGCTGTAGAATGCGTTGAACGGACAGGACCTCAAAAGTCACATCGAAACCTTTATTGCTGAGAACAATCTGCCGTTCGACATCATCGAAAGAAGCTCTTTTATCAATCGTTCAGGCACCTGTAACGAGAATATACACCAGATGATAGTCAAGGCCGACGCCATCCAAAACAATTTTTGGAATGTATGCTCAGCACCGCGATTCTAATACGATCCCTCTTTTTGAGGTCGAATGAATCGCTTTTACTTCCGATGCTTGGACTTCATTCAACGTGAAATCCTTGATGTCGCTCATTACTCATTGGATTGACAACGATTGAAAAATTCAAGAACTATTGCTGGGGGTTTCTGCTGTGATGGGTAAGTACATTTTCCTATTTGCTTGGGCACTGCAATTTAACAGCCAGATCTTCTTCTTACCTTTGAAATGATGTATTGCAGGTGAGCATTTTGCTCAAAATTTGGCAGAACTGCATTACAACGTTCTGTCGGACTAAGGCATCGTTGGATCCCTCTCTGTCATTACTGCCGACAATTCCAGCTCAAACTTCGCTATAGCTCGAGCTCTTTCCCGCATGGAGCATGGATTTCAACCATTAATAACAGCTGTTTGGTTGCATGGATTACGTAATCCATTTGGCTGCAATGGATGGAATCACGGCCCTTGGATGGAAAGAATACCTCAACTATGAATAGGAGGACTCCGTCGCCACATGAGTCATGTCGGTGCACAAAATCACCACCCAGCCTGATGGTTTCGATGTCAACTTGGCTTCGATCGTAAAGCGTGTACACGGCATGTCTGTCAATGTACGGTATTCTGATCGACGTCCCAAACGTTTTGACTAAGCTGTGAAGTACCGCAAAGAAGTTTCAACTGCGATTATCTTGATTCTTGATGCCAAAATGCGGTAAAATTAGAATTACCAGATGTGCTCGCGCTCTTTCCACTTGTGGTATGTACTTGTGAATAGTTTCTTTGACTCATTGGTAAAATTGTATATATTTTCTATTTGACAGCCCGAGCGCGACTGGCGTCTGCCTCAGCGATGTCGATTATCAGAAATTTGCCCTTTCAAAACCAGAATAGGAAAAGTTTGGAAAGATCATGAAAGTTCCCAACCTCTGAACACGGCCACGGAAAGGTTTGCGAGTTCACGTTTCCCCACGCTTGAGCAAGCCCTCCCGATCTTTTGCCCTCATTGTTCTATTTTAAAAGATGCGAAGCTATGATTTTTAAAGATAAAACGTAAGATATCAATATTCGTCTTCAAGCATATTTACACCTTGTAGGTGGAACAGACCTACGATTCGGAGCAGCTTCTACAGCCAGCTAGAGACATTATTCAAAGCTTGAATTACATCTCATGGCGGCTCTTAAAAAACCTGTTCACCTGCACGCCTTCGTTCTCGATCCCCGCATTATGATCTTTTCTTTCAGCAAGCATGCATGACATTTGGCTCAGTATGGCATCCACACTCGCATAATTTGTGAGAGCTTTGCTGTTGCTGCACCTCGCTACAGCACTCATGCAGCCTTTCTCATGGACACTGAAGAAGCAGGTGAAGAGGTCGACGGTTTTATTGATTTCATTTATGCAAAGCGGCAGATATTCACCAACGTGGTAGAGGAATCTGTCAAAATATTTGGGGAAAGACCTGACCGATAGGTATGTGAATCCTTTGAAATATTGACACCGTCGATAAAGTATTGATCATGTTTGGTCAAGATGGAGAGGGCCCTTGTGGAAGGATCTGTTACCAGTGTTCCTTTCAAGCGTGCTTTCTCGATGTATGGATTAATTTGCAGATATGAAAGGGCATCTCTAATTCGGGAAACCATTTATATGCTGATGTATATGGAAAATTGGTACAAGAAGTTGCCGAGGGTTGTTATGTAAAGATTATATAATATATGTTGTAAATGCTTTGCAATATATACCGATATGTATCTACCTATACATATGTAAACCCCTCCGGGACCCCCAGGGAATTGACGGACCCCCTAAACCCCACCCTCGGTCACCCCCCAGGGGTTTCTTCCCGCAGTGTTTCCACCCCGGGGGGGGGGGGGGTCCAGTTCAGGTAGGACCCTTTGTGCTATCGGGAAAAATTGTACTTTAAACCCCGGGTCTCCGGTCGCACTGCGTGGTCTCCCACCAGTTTAAAAACGCCGAAAGTTCCATGATAAAGATGAGCCAGTTTTATTGAGGGTTTGCTTCTTTACTCAGCTCACATGGAACCCTAATTGAGTCCCTGAGTTGATTATGTGGTCGACCACTCCTTCGTAGTGCACTTGCACACGGGCTCGGCTCGCTTCTTGTAGATTCTCGTTCGCCTGTTTCTTTGGTCGCTGATATTGAATCTGTATGTGGTATCTCCATCTTCAGGGCGCAGACCCTCGACGTCCCATATTTACTTCGGGTAGCGTGGCTTCAAAGCTTCGACTTGGCATACCAACCGTGTACCAAATAATGAATTGTCTCTTCCCTCATTCGATCATGGGTAGTACCAATCGCAAACAGTAATCGTTATTCGTATTGTGCCAATCTCGCTGGCCTTTGTTGGTAACAAAAAACTTGATCGACCTGCCACAAATTTGCGCAATCTTCGCGGACATGGCATTGGCTTGAGGTCGGTAGGCCATGGTCGCTTGTTGAGGCTGGTCTACCATACGGTCGAATGCACCAAACAAGTCAGTCAAAACCATAAGATCCCGGTTATGACGAATGGACTCACCGGCGTGAAATTGAAGGAATACATACTCCGCGTAACTTTTGGTCAATTTCGGTGCTTTCCGCGACATCTAGCTTTGAATATCAAATATCTAGTAAATAAGGCGACCCATAATAACCACTCTTTCCTCCACTTGTGTGACTTTATAAGAAACGGAATGTAGTCCATCGATATAACCTTAGAAGGAGGGGTATCTTCACGATTATCAGGGCTCTTCGACTGTAATGTAGGTCTGCCATTTTCGGTCTTAGGCTCCGTTCTGAAACCCCATATCCCTGCACACTTCGAAACCGAACCTTAAAGTTACAATGTCTTCGCATTTTGATTGTTGATAGGTACGTCCGATCCCTTGTTGGTTCCTCTACAAACTCTTCTAAAAGTGGATGAAGTAGTTGGTCTGTAGACTTTCCGGTATCGCCAGCTTAACCATAAAATCTGATCTTCTTAGCCGTCTTTGAAATTGAGCCGGCACACAGATAGTCTACCTTCGCTTATCGCATAATACCCTATAATTTTTTTCTCACGCTGGCCGATTTCATAGATAGGTTACTCGAGTCTCCCTTATAGGGAGACTAGAGTAACCTATCTTCTTCTTGCATGGTCTCCCCGGATATCCTAATGGTAGACCTTAAACTGGTTTCTGCAAATATATTCGCAGACAGAATCTGGTGTTTTTTAACGACCATCAACTTTGGCAGCCGGATTATCACATTTAAACGGTATCTCTCTTCGTTCGGTATCGACATGACCCCTTTCTGTTAATGCAAATACGTGCTAAGTAGATATCCTACACTTCAGCTTCAGTCCCGCTTCACATGTAAAATGCGGTAGGAGGGACAAGACTGGAGTTCATTCATTTCCCTGGGTCGTAGAGGCGTTAGACTTATAGCCTTACACTCTATGTCTCCACGCTTCTGCCGTACCACTAGATAGGTTCTCCACACAAAACAGTGTTTTCGATTAAAGGGTTATTATAACAAGTTAATACCTAGTAACAGACCCTCAGATTCTCCCTCGTGCAACTTAGATATGTCGGGGTACTTAAAGGTGGCTTCGACTATGTTCCACGCCGGAAGTATCGACATAAAAGCGCTACAGGCCCCACCTCCCTGTTTTACACGGGCTAAACTGTCAAAATTCATTACGTATACTTATTCGCCTACTTCCACAGCGGGGTAGGTAGGTTGAATGTTTTCCGTGCCTGCTTACCAGGTGCAATTGTCGTCAAAATTGAATTTCTATTTAAGCGGGGGGTAATACAGGCCTCTAAATCCCCAAGATCCTGACTTTCGACTTTATTCACTTCGCTATCTCCGAGGTCTACCGAGATAAGCGGGCGGCTCAGTCCTCTAAACGCCCTGCAGACCGGCCGACTTAACTAACCATCTCAATGTCAAATGTCTTGGCAAGACTTAGAGAGGCCGGGTGACTAAGGTGGTATAAAAAATTGTCAGTATTCGCAACAAATCTAACACTTCTCACTTCATAGAGCTGGTAAAATAACCAATGACACTTAATAGTGTAAGTTGTAAACATCGCCAGCATAATTATACCTTCTTTCTCTTAAGCTATTGACGCCAAGATATCCCATTTAATCAAATTGACAAATATCAAAGCTTTTTTGGCCGGGTCGAAATGGCGCATAAAAGGTGCCATGGCCGTCTTTTTCTTGTACATAGCGAATGAAACTCGGACCCATACCAACTTATCTTCTTCTTCCTTGGCGGGCGTATGACAATTGTTTTCTATAAATTGGATTTGCTGTTCTTGTGGGTCTTTCTTTCTCAATTTGTAAAGGCTAGAAGTGTATACGGCATTATCTTCGACAAACCGGTAAAATAATAGAAGCTACGCGAAAATTATTGCCTTGCCTTGAATATTATCGGCATGAATTAGTCAACCATAGAGTAAAGGTCCTTCGGGCGGGACTTAATATCCATTGCTAAACAATCTATGTCCGAGGTAGTCGACCTGTCGGCACCCCAACGAGCTCTTGACTACGCCGATCGATAAATACTGGTGGTCGCGCACGTCGAACAACCGTTCCACATTTGTGCATAAAGCATACCATGATTTGGCGGGAATCAGAATATCATCTGTATACGACCGTCGCCCTAGTGTCGAGGGATGCGATTGCCCATCCGGCTACTATCTTAAATACACTTTCTAGACCATATATATCAGCCTTTGGAGGGGTTTTAAGAACCCATATAGAGCGGTTCCTAGAGTATCTGATATATTTGTGGCGCTTTTGTAGGACCAAATAACATCCTTTACCATTGAGATAGTCCAAGCGAGATAACAAATGCTGAAATCCGTATCGCTCACTTGGTCATTCTAACGACCTAAGCACACTCGCTATATTCAGAGCGCAACTCCAGAACGCCCCTCCATGTCTTTCAACAGTTCATTAATCAGAGGTATGGGGTAAACCATGAATTATGTCAGGTCGATGACTAACCGAGATATGATGCACAATTTGATATCCATTTCTATCTTCTTTGTGATAATGGCAATAGGATTGACCCATCGCAAATTAGACGGCGTATTCTTCGCGGACAATGATCTCTTATGAGGTCGGTTGAATTTTCTCTTGAGTTGATGGGCTACTTTCCGTACCTGTTGCGCAACAATTTCACAAATCCCACATTAATATCGTATACGGCTCCTCGCGCAGCCGGCGGTAGAGCATTTCGTTTCTTTATGAATAGATGTCACTTCTTCATTCTAATCTGTCGTAGTCGGTCTACCTCCTCAGGACTTTTCCTATCCGTAACAAAAATCTGTATGTCTTTCAAAGCAATGGATTCGGGAAAGAGCCAACTTTAGGTATGACGGCCCATCCTTGGTTGTTTCCTTCGGCTTAAAGCTCTTTTTTTCGAATGAGTATACTTGATCCTCCACAGATGATGATTAATCGGCTATGACCTCTTCTCCATCTCCTGTGACTTCTGCAGGTGGGACGCTCTTGCTGTAGCCTTTTTCTGTAAGGGTCTCATCCTGTAAAGACAACTTTTTCTGTACTTGAATGTTCCTCTCGCTCCGATGGCGGCCGGCATGATACATTGAGCATCTGGACCGAAGTTTTTGTTCACTGCAAAATTCTTAGTGGTGTGTGATACGGTGAAGTTTCCACCAATGGTCCTTTTTTTCTTTAAAACCTTCTCAAAAGACGACCTGGTTTGTGGTGGCTTAGTACGCCAATTCAAGCCACTCCGCATATCTCCCTGACCCACTCACGACGATCCCTGTGCTTTGGAAACTTGGTCTCTCGTCAGTTACAAACCTATCTCCATACCTTCATTTAAAACTAACGTCTGTGGGATGAAGTGAATCACCCTCAGCAAGTGGCATACAGCTACTCCCCAGTCATGGTAGTAGCCCACCGCTCTCCTAGGGTGACCCACATCTTTCATTGCTCCGAGGTCAACCTTTCTAGAGGTTATTTACGTACTCACCGGTGGTTATACGCGCGTATTGATCTAACTCTACATCCAATTCTTGTTTACCGTGAATGGACCTTCTTTAGGAGAACTGTGTTCGCACTTCGTCCGGGAGACAAAGTGTTACATCTGACAGATCTATTTGGATACCAGCCGGTACCATGAAGTCCGTTTTTAGTATCTCGTCCTGACTCACGATGGGGACCACAATTATCTTGAAACGAATATTAAATTACCATTTAGGGTTACCTTAATAAGAGTGCGTTCTTATGTGGAATATACGGACCTTCCATTTCCAATGTACTCTTGTATCTCACTCTTGTCAATTTAACACCCTACCTACATGGAAAGGCGCGTTCAAAATGGATTCCCGGCACTAGTATCAAACCACACGTTTGTGCGTCGATGTTGATATATTCGGAAGCATTAGCCTTTCTGATCCAATTATTGAGACGTAGTATTTTCAGTACCCTCTAAATCCCCAAGGACGTAGGTCCAATTCCATGAATTCATTAATACGGAAAGGTCATTATGATCATTGAAAGAAACAACATGAATTATCGGGAATTTCACAATTTTCGATGTATTATGGGTCTTCTTCGATGAAACATCCCTTTGCTCTTTGTTCTTGTATTCACGTATCCAAAGATAAAAAACCTCCGCATTTAACTCGTACTAAAATAGACCCTGTCGAGCATACTAAGTTATTACTTATCAGCCTTCTCCAACATTATTCCGGCGTGCTTGGTGGGGTTCTAATTATTGACAAAATATGATGTAGAAGTCGCCCAACTGGCACTTCTTAGCTACATGGGTCTCTCTACATCCTCAACACACGAACGAAAAACAAGTCGATGGGCCACCTATCTACCTCGTAGCGGTCGCAAGCCATCCGCTTCCAGTATCCCAAGCCTCCATGATTTCGGGACCCAAAATGAACACATATAATGTTCGAGTCAGATGGCGTCTTGCGAGGTCCCGGGTCTTCCCTTTTCTTTCGAGGTTGGTCAGCATTTCTGGTAGGTCGGGCTTTTGTGGCTCTCGCGCTTAGTGCCTCCCCGCATCGGCTGGGTAAATTCGCCTTAGGACTACCTCGTTATAACAGCTATCCAAGATGGATACTCTAGAGCTAGACTCATCTGGGGCCGCTCGAACTTTATGTACGTAGCGACGATTAATCTCTTGTGATCGGATAAGGGGAGCAGGTGTCTCTGGCGAAACTTGCTCGATCCAAATAGTGTCTTGCAGCGTCGCGTCTGCGTTCTTTGACGCGTCCTCAGCACTCCTACCAAATCTTACTCAACCGCCAAACGTAGCATCATTAACTGATCGGCTAATTCCGGGTCGTTAAAAGTCTATCTAAAGTGTCCCATATGTTCTTTCTATACCTAGGCGGTCCACGTTTTATCTGCAACATTGCCATAAGCAAGATCACCCTTAATCGGTATAAGCAACTCCATCGTGAATGCATCCAATCTTTTCTTTGCGTGGTAATGATGGCAATCGACTGGTGCCCTCAGACCACAAAACTGCGACTGAATTCCTTGAAGCAGGTCTTTCCATCTTCCTCGAATTGAACGACTCAGGTATCGGTAACATTTTTGCGCCGGAACGTTCAGCATTTCTCCAAATACAAGACATTTTTCTCCATCCGGTCCAGAAGACCTGGTGAAACCTTCTTTACGGTGGTCACTCAACTTCGGGTTAGGTCTTTGTCCAAGTCTCGTCCATTAGGTCCCAATGATACGAGGTCGCTGAAGTCTTGACGCGAGAGAACGAGTTAAGCACTTGTTTCAGTGTGGTGGTGGCCATTCTTGCCATTGTTTTCTTCATATCCAGGTTATCTGGGTTTTTATTAGCAGAATTCTACCGATTTCATGTCCATATTTGGCATTGTCGGTTGTCTTGAAGCTTGAGTACCCTCATATGGATCGATTCGGGTAGTCACCATTCGCGACCCTTGTCTCCCTTTGATCACTCCTCGTTCAGGGCGTATTGGCGGTATTTGATGCTCTTAAAGGAATCTTTCCATCGCCGAATCTAAGTATGTCTGCAGAAATTGTACTGGATCGGTAAGCGCTTCTTCCCCCTATCATCTTCGACACGAGGTGATGTGAAGGACCGAGTGTTCCGGGACGTCTGTCCATCATGTGAAATTGTAGCATACCATGATCCAGCATTTCTATCGGTTTTCCACGCATCGCCATTTCGTGACCGACTCGGTTGGGTTGCACGCCCCGCGCACGGGAATGGAACAATGCGTCGATATGGGTCCTAGTGGCCTTATGCTGGCGTGCCTCGGGGATGATAACTCATGTGACGTCCATCCTGCTGCGAAATACGCACTAGAGAAAGGAATTTGAGGGAGAAGGCTTCCATAGGTTGTGCGTATTGAGTCACGACATGTGTCGATGGATGGATGTACGTCCTGGAGTGTCGGTTAACGTTCGAGAGATTCATGCGTCGCAGATGCAGTGAGAGGAACGTCCGTCTGTGCTGGCACGTTACCAACGAGGATTACGAAGTATTTGTGAAGCTTCATTTATAATCTCGTGATGCTGTCGAACCCCAGGGTGAACATGTCTCATAGTTTAAATCTTCCCGCGGTCATGTTTGCTTCGTCTAGGAGGGTGTCCAACCCATAAATAGCATCCGACACATTCCGCAATCGAAGCAGGGGTGACACTGTTCCACTAAGATCATCCAGGAAGCGGATATTGGGAGCTTGAATTACTGCAATACTCTTTAAGAAGGCGTTCAATTTGCACTGGTGGTAGACCTCTGTCACCTTCGAGTCCGAGCATGGGCGGCTCCGAATTCACGGGGAATTCCGACTTCGTATTGTATGGAGCCTTCACTCTGATTGGTCTGAACTCGTACTGTTCAATCCTTCGTTGTTGGTGTCTCGAGGACTTCAGCATCTCGGGCTGCACCTTCAGCTGGTAGTCCTCTGGGGTATGATAGACATCATGATCCAAGGTGTCCTCGTCGAATTCATTTTGATGGTATTTATGGTTTTCTATCTATATTTTATCGTGACCTTTTTGGCCGGAACTCATCAATAGTATGGTCAGTCCTTCTATCCGCTATATTGGTTTCGTTGTCACTCGCGATTGGTCTTTCAGTGACTTACCGGTCATGAAGTCCGTATGGCTTAAGCATTTTTGATCTGTCGGGACTCGCGGTAAGAATCCCGCGTCTACCGAGGATACGGGTACGCTCACCATTTTGGTGGAGTGGGGTCTCAAAGCTGCTCGACGAGGACCAAACCTCCGACTGTAACGGAAAGCCGACAAACAGGGAGGGTACCTCGATGCAGCGTATACACCTTGACTTACCTGATGTACCCATCGGCTTGCAGGATGCAATCTTCGGTGTACTCGGACAGAGACTAAAATTAGTCAACTAATGGCAGAGGTAGCCTTGGGCCGTAAGTGGATATGCTACACTCGTTGGACCAGTAGGTGTTCACTCGATTGACTTGGTCTAGAGTGGACTTATAACCAAACCCTTCAGATAGATTATCGCTTCTTTCCTTTCGTGTAGTCATAGGGGTTATAACCTCCTGGCCTTTACCGTGATCCCTAACCGCTAGTTTAGGCGACCGCTTCCGTTAGCGGACTCGATGTGGGAGGAGGCACTCGCTGTACTTACAGACCGAGTTCTTCTTGGGGATTTACTCACACTTGGTATAGCCACGCAACTGGCTTCGATGGGGGGCAAAAGTATATTCCTTCCCTGGAACAGGCTGGCAGAATTAAATAATTGTCTCTTTAATCACGACGAAGACGTGACACGTAGATAGCTAATCTAGTAGATTTTAATATAGTCCTATCCTTAATTCTCTTCACTCTATTCTCGTCCAGGGCACTGACTCTTTATGTGATTGGTCAAGAGTAGCCGGATCTTGAGGTACCGGGTCTGCTAGTGCGAGACCCATGTCTACCGATAAGGTACCGGGTCTACCAATGAGATCCTAGTTCTACCGATGAGAGACCGGGTCTACCCGGGCTAAACCCAGGTCTAACTATGAAATAGCGGGTTTACCAATGAGGGACCAGGTCTACCAGTGAGGTACCGCGGTCTTCTTTCGTCAGTACCGCTTAACCGGTACTTTGGTAACGGCATTCCTCTTCAATATGTTTGCGAGCATCTCTACCATGAACGCACCAACACTTTCGAGGCCCCTTCTCCCTCACAGCTCGATACCTGAGAATGACCCCTTGTACCTCCTTCGTGATGGTGTCTGGGTCTATCGTTTTCAAAATCACTAAACGACATATAGATTGAGTAATTTTGTCTATAGGTTTCTTTTGTATTAACACAAATAAGGTTCTGTTTTTCTTTTGATCTAATAAAAACACGTGCCTCCTGAAAGAGTCTTTAATAATAAGAGAGTTAATTCATCTTGAGACACCTACTCGTTAGCCAACTGTGCAGTCAATTTACTGAATTGTCTAGGAATCTTGAACAAAGTCCTAAAGCTCTAAGGTCGTATGCTCATAGATTCGGGGTCTTGTAAAGGACTGCTTTGCTTACTGAGGACACAAAGCCTTTTTCTGAATAGAAGCTGTACCATCCACATACATCGAGGATTCTCGCCCAGAACTAATGAATACGGAAGATGTGCAACTTCTGTCACGAGAAGCGTAGTTTTAGTGCAAGTTGTGCTACTTTTACAATAAGCTAAGACATCGACACGCAGAGTGACCGACGAAGCGATTAGCTTACTCAGCATTGTGGCCGAGCGCGCGCTGGCTTGATTGAAGTTCCCAAAATGTAAGTGAAGCTGTAACGAAGCTCTCTTGTATACCAATTACTTTGAACGATTTACAAGTCATTTATCCAATACGAACCCTTACTATTTCCACAAGCCTTGTATTATTAAGAATCGAACAGTGATGTTCCTGTCGAATTGTGAGGAACCATGTTATCCCTTTTAGCTAATCTCCAATTCTCATATAACCACTTGTAAATATTTAAAGGAGTTACTTCGACGTTGGTCAAGAGATTTGTATGGCGTGACTACACAACTTATCTTTTATAATATTATTTTTAAGCTATAGCGTTTATCCGCGCAATCGTATGAGTTAAGATAGGTTTGATGTATTTGCACATTGAATAATTCCTAAACTGAATTTTCGGGTTCCCAGTTTGAACCGAGTCCAACATAAGCGGTCAAATAGGTATTTATATTAAATGTTAAGATAGAGACGTTTACGGCTACATTGTCACCGCTTAAGGCAGATCACAAGCATTTCCTTCACGTAAATCAAGCACATATCAATCTAGATGTAATTTTTTGTAGGTACTTGGTTTAAGAATAGAATTCTAAAAGTGACCGGATTTAGGCCACTATATGACACAAAGTCATCCAAAAACAAGAAACATAAATTTTTTCCCTGGTAGAACAGACAATGGGTGATAGTGCCCCAAGAACATGCGTTAAGCTGCGCAGATTGTCTATGCACACGAAAACATATTAAGAGCTATTTTTGGTTTAGATCAATTCTACTCGGTGGACGTCAAAGAACCTGATTGGCATTAGAGCTTGAAGATACGCGCACCGAACTCTTTCACGATAAGCGGCGTGCGTTTAAAATGCATAAATAGGTAACAAGTCATAGGCTACAATTGTGTCAACGTTGCGTTAAAATGGACAATATACATAGGGAATTGCTAAATTCACACCCTTATTATTTAGATTCACACCCTTACTTCAAAATCTTATATAAAAAAAGTCCCTATTCGTTTTAAGATTTGATTTCTGACAAAGGTATTGATCGATAATCTAGGCCATTAATTGTTAAGTTTTACGTAAGAAATACACAAGATACTACTCACGCCTGTATCTATTCACACATGTCAGTATCGATAAACACGTTCCGGCAACGATAGGGCGCGTGGCTCGAGGCGCAAATATCGGTCATGCGCGCGCAAAATGCCAAACAAGACGAGCAAATAAGGCACACGACAAGCATCCGACGCCACCGTGCCGTCTGAAGTAACAAATGCGCTGGACTGGGAGTCGATCTTAGCTTTGCGATTTTTTTGCACGTGTTTAGATGGCCTCTGTCCATGCGCGCAGTGATCCAAATTCTGGATGACACGAGACGAAACCAGTTGTGGAACGTAATCAGAAGAAGAAACGAGAACGCACAGCAGCACTTGTGACAGTGCGTAGCAATCGAAGTGGGAACACGCAAAATGTGCGTGACAGGTTCAATGCCAAAGTGGTCGCACAAGCATTGCGCTGTAACGGACCGATCGACGTCCACAGCATTCTATTAACACAATACAAAGCTCACTGCAACGTCAACTGCTTCAATTGCGGCAGCACTGCAGCGACTGAACCGTTTGTGGTCAGTTCACACAGGTGAAGATGGACGGAAATGGCCATCGAATGCGATCGCTGTGTCTGCAGGTAGTAGAGACTCTCGTACAGATCAATTACTATGTAGTGTATACAATACACATGGCAGCACATGCACTGCGTATGTTGACAGCTACGTGGTGTAGTCATTGAGAGAGAGAGACACTTTGTATGACGACATCTCAGCTCAGATGTTTTGGGTACGAGTGCAACAAACGCATGCAGCGACTGACGATCCGGTCAAGTGCATGCTGACCACCTTGAGGAGAAACTGGTACCTGCATTCCAGCTAATTAGTTGTCAATTTGCAGCATGTGAACAAGTAAGCGACAGTGTCAGTTCGTGTGTATGTACGTTCGACGTCATCTACTTTCTGCGAGATACTGACTCGACCTCAAGATCAGATTTCTGCACGTGCTACAGCACTTGTGTATCCATGTAGATAAGGTCTTGGACCGGAGGCGGTGTTCTACACGAAGGAGCGCCTTGCAATCTCAACTTGACGGTTCGATGACCTCGTGAGCCTTATCTTTGTAGCAGCAAAGAATGTAGCAAAACACTCACTGACACACCTTACCGAGCAGCTCATACGCGCTTATCTCCACATAGCCAAAGTCACTTGCTGTACTTGTGCCGCCGAAATGAACGCCTCATGAGGAACATACGAGTAGCACGGACAATAGAGAGCCAGCGAGGAATGCAGTTGTGATCAACTGTCCTCGAATGAATCTTTGTATCGTGACGTTTACGCTTGACGAGGTTATGTTCCAAGTCACGAAGTACCCAGTGTCGATCGATCATACAGAGACAAGGACACAAAGCTGACCGTGCATATCAAAGCAAAGTTCGAAATGTCAACAACGTATAGTACTTCGCGTCATATCAAAAAGCGTACCGGGTACGATGGTATTGATCTACTGTATACATGAACGACATTTCCTACTTCCGTATCCACGTTGTGGTGGCAGTGGTTGTAACGGAGCACTGTTGACTACGAACTGGTTGACCAGTACGTAGTATACTTCCACTGACGACAGTGGTCGACAGTACCCTGCTAGGTGTTATAGGAACACAGAGGAAGAAAAGGAGACTAAGTAGTCAGACTAGTCTTGTAACGAAATTACACGTCGGCTGGTAGTCGACGATAGGTGTGGTGCACACAAGAGAGGGGGTACCCTATAAAGTTATTTTAGAGCACAGTGAGTGTATCAATTGTTGAAGACTGATGTCTGTCATCAATTGGTTGCGATATCTTTTAAGAGGTTATTCAGGGCGGGTTAAATACGTTGTTCTAAGGTGTTCTTTTAGGTTTTTCAAAGAAATAAAAATTCAGTTCCCATTTTGATCAACATAAGACACGTGCCTTGCGAGGCGTCTTGATCGGAAGAGCTAGCAACGCCTGTAAAGGTAGCCACCCTTGAGCACTCTGTGCTGTGATTCTCTGGAATCGTTTGGTCCCCCTGGAACATTGACCGTAAGCTCTCTGAGCTTGTTGACTCTCTAAGTCGGGTTCGTAACACCAAAGTTGCTCGTAAGAGCGTTAAGTCTTCCTCTGACTTAAGGAGCTGTGTAGCTCCGCTACACTTGGTAGCACGCGTAGTCAGTCTACGCCCGAGTCGGTAACGACTGATCCTCTGTGAGGATGGAGCAATTTACACCCCTCTCTGAGGCCCAAAAGGTCGCGTTTGATAAGCTGACCGCGGCCGTACGCCCTGAGTACGTGGAGTTTCTCGCTGCACAAGGTCTCGATGTGCTCAACGCACGAGTCGAGACCTTCATGCAGGATGAAACGGCCCTGTTGGGCCAGGTTCAAAACCAAGTAGCGTCGGCTACGCCGACACGCTATGTGGATATGCCGCCAGAAGAGGCTAAGCCTCGTCCCCTTCGGGTGGACGTTAAATGTTACTCCGGGAAGGAGGGGGAAAAATTACCCTCTGGATCCGTGAGATTGAGATGGTCATGGACTCTGGTCTCATCTCACTTGAGAACCAGCGGGTTTCGTTGGCTATCTCTAAGCACGATATAAGAGCGAGAGAGTGGGCTTTGACGTGTGGCACGTCGGTCAACTTGGCGTTTCTCACGTGGGATTCGCTCAAGTTGGACCTTTTGCGAGTTTTCTCGCCTCCTAACCAGGCCTATCGCGTGTTCTCACGCTTCTTGTCTACCCGTCAGGGTAAGCATGAGTTACCGGACTATGTTCAAGAGTTGAGAACTCTGATAGCTGCTATGCAGTCTGACCCTCTCCCTGAGACAGTCCATGTGACTGTCTTCATGGAAGGTCTTCGCAATGGCGTTGCCAGGACCGAGGTGTTTCGGGTCCATTCCTCTACTTTTGAGGAAGCTGTTAGCATCGCTCAAAATGCTGAGCACAACTTCAAGTCGACCAGACTTGGTTGGAATGGGTACAACCCAAGCTTTGCAAGGGCAACCCCTGCGAGCACCTTGGCTTACTGTAAGTCAAGACCGATGCATCGCAGCCATGCTGAAGACGAAAGTGAAGCGGAGATTTATGTTGCAGAGCAACGACAGGAAGTGAGACGCTGTTATATGTATGGAAGCACTAAACACTTGCGTCCCACTTGTACTTTGCGTAAGCAACAACCGACTCCTATGGGCGAAACCCTAGCCTCAACCAGAAACCTGGTATGGCACGGGGAAAAGTCTACACCCAGTAGAAGCGGGGTGCCCTACTGGGGTAGAATTGAGTTCTGTTACTTCTCTACGAGGTCGAGTGAAACAGGGTTTAGTCCCACTGAGCTATGTGCCCACCAGCACAGAGCATGGATACAAGCCTGGCTTGTTAGTCGCCGAGGCGATAGTTAAAGGTTTTGAAAAGCATTGGTCGATCCTTTTCGACTCCGGAGCATCATGCAATCATGCTCGAAGTCGTTCCCTTGAGGGAAGTTAGCGATTAGCTGATGCCTTCAGGCGCGTAAAGGTGATTCGACTAGCGTTCGTTTAGCGACTGGTAGCCGCGTCACGTTGCCTAAAGTTTTGTTGAACTTAGGTGTGAAGTTTTTGGACTTTGACAACATTGAACGCTGCCTTGCCCTCGGTCTGGATTCGAGATATGATATCATCCTAGGTATGGCCTGGCTTGAACGCCATGAGCTTTGGATTGATTGGAAGTCGAAGACCTTAGGCGCAACGCGCAATGCTTCTAGCAAATCTTTGAAGATTCATGAACCCACCTTTTCTAGGCAACAAAATCACTATTGGCGCAATATATTGACGGATGATGTCAATGTACTGGACAATGGTATGTCAGAGGTAATTAAATCCAATGCCAATGATATCAATATTGATCGGAGCTCTTTCACCGTATGTGAAGGCAGTTATACTCCGTTGAGTGATACTCGTTGTGATACTGAGTCACTGCATGCTGCAGGCATGGTTGGCCTAGATACGAGAAATCAAGACTGTAATTCCTCTGATGTGAGTGGGGTGGCACGAGAAATTCGACCGAGTGAGGTCGGCCGAGGTGGCACCTCACTGAATGTCGGTAATGACATTGATGGCGAGAAGCCAGAGTATTCAGGGCCAGGACCGGATGCTGTACGTAAAGTGGTACGTGTAAATTCACTGGGTGAAGTGTTTGAGTTACGTAATACTTCGCCAGATGTCGTTCAAGACATGAGTTTTCGTCTAGAGCGTGCTAAGACAAATAGCAACCACCAAGACCCGAATGTCCCGACCTCTAGGAGGCGTACGGTTTCTGTGAGGAAACAATCTCAGCGTAGGGTGGCAACTGTGAAGTGCCCAACGTCTAAGAAGTCACGAAGCGATAATAGTAAGAATACACTACATACACTTTTCAATGGGTTGACTGGCCATGTTGATGGATATATTAGTCTTGAGACTCTTCCATCTTTGGATACTCTCTTTGACCTAGACGAAATGTCTGACGGCGAATTTAGCCAAGCCTTACAGGCAGGAGAATTATCCGAGTCAGTGGTCATTCGTCCAGAAATTGAGTTAAACTCATCCTCGTTATTGGATGAGTCTGTCCTTGAGGACACAAAGGCGGCATTGGATGCCCGTAGTGGATCTTTGATCCTTAAGGATCCTATTGATCCGTTTTATCCTTTGGTAAAGGAGTTTCAGGACGTGGTGTGTCACAACCCACCGTCCGTCTTACCTCCCGATAGACGTGTACGTCATGAAATTGACTTGGTTCCTGGAACTAAATACTGCGTAACACGGCAGTGGCCTTTACCGAAGGAACAGTGTGACGTCATTGACGACTCCTTTCGTGCAAAGCACGCAGCGGGCATGGTTCGTGAGAGCAAATCTCCTCATTCCACGCCTACATTTTGTGCTCGAAAGCCCAATGGAAAGTGGCGCATTGTTCATGCTTACAATAAGCCTAATGCTGCCCCGACCCCGGCTCAGACATTAATCCCTCGGAAAGATGTTCTTCAGAACAATATGGTGGGATGTACAATGTACAGTGCACTCGATTTAGTCGATGGTTATTACCAATTACTCATGCGTGAGAAAGATATCCCGCTAACAGCGGTTATTACCCCGAGAGGTATGCTGTGGGAGTGGCTAGTTATGCCACATGGCTTGTCAAACGCGCTAGCTACGTTCAATCGTCTTGTGACGCAACTGTTTCGGCCTAACCGAGGTTATGCATAGACCTACTTTGATGACATCTTTGTCCATAGTCGTGCTATGAACGGCCAGCCTGGTGTGGATAATCACATCGACCATTTACGAGCTGTGCTCGAGTGCATGCGCACAAAAAAGTTGTATGCTAACGCCTCTAAGTGCATGTTTGGTGCACAAGAGATTCCCTTTTTAGGGTGCTTTATTGTCAATCGTGGTCTAAGAGCGGATCCCGCTAAGATAAAAGCCATAGTCGATTGGCCGGTTCCTAAGAACCAGAAGGACTTACGTAAGTGGCTTGGTCTTGTCAATTACTTACACAAGTATAGTGCAAACGATGCGGACATGGCTCGACCATTATCCAATCTCCTTAAAAAGGATGTGGAATGGTGTTGGACGAACACCGAGCAGGATGACGTTGCGGCTGTTAAGGAGAGTCTTCTTTATGCGCCAATCTTGGCTTTGCCCGATCCTGATCGGCCTTTCAGTGTCGTCTGTGACGCATCCAACTTTGCCATCGGCAGTGATCTGTTACAGACAGATAATGATGGACGGGAACGCGCCATTGCGTTTGAGTCCCGGCAGCTGAAGGCTGCAGAAAAGAACTATTTTGTTCATGACAAAGAGCTACTTGCAATGAAGTATGCTTTAGTTAAATTCAGAGTTCATCTGCTTGGCTCTAAGCCTTTTCTGATCTTTACAGATCATGCGTCATTACGCACTGCGACCCAGTCGTCTCATCTCTCTCAGCGAATGGCTCGTTGGCTCTCATTCTTTGCGGAATATAACTTCGAGGTGAAGTAGAAGCCAAGCAAACAGAATGCTTTGGCTGATGCGTTGTCACGCAGGCCTGACTATGAGCTTGCTCATGTTACGACTCTGTCATCATCGGTCACAGACCTCATTCGTTCGGCATATGCCAAAGATGAACACTGTGTAGCTTTGCTACGTGCTCTGAAGAGCGAGGATTTAAACAACTCATACATTAAATTGTCGGCACGTTTGCGTGCAAAGCTACATCGATATACCATCGATCAAGGCCTAATGTGCTATAGCACGGACGTGGAGGATACTCCCCGCATCGTTGTTCCTCATGATGAGGAATTGAAGTATCGCATCCTCTATGAGGCACATGATACTGCGTTGAGTGGTCATCTCGGTCGTGAAAAGACCTACGGCTCTGTGAGCCAATTCTATTGGTGGCCCAAACTATACAAATGGGTGAGCACCTATGTACGTACGTGTGAAACGTGCCAACGGGTGAAACCCTCACCACATGCGGCAGCGCCGCTGGCTAGTTTGACTATACCCAAAGGGTGTTGGGAGTCCATCAGTATGGAATTCCTGTTCGGTTTACCGACGGATTCGTATGGAAATACGGGTATTGTGGTCTTTGTTGACCGTTTGAGCAAGATGGCTCATTTAGCGGCGGTGCCAGACACCATTGATGGTGAAGGTACAGCTACGCTGTTTATCGATCGAATGTTTCGACAACACGGCTTGCCTGTGGCAATTGTATCTGACCGAGACCCTCGCTTCACTGGGAAGTTTTGGAATTCCATCTTCAAGGTGCTCGGCACACGTTTGGACATGACCACGGCGGATCATCCGCAGACCGATGGTCAAACCGAGCGAGTCAATCGCGATATCTGTGAAATCTTGTGCAGTGTTTGCGCTGAAACGCCTTAGCGTTGAAGTTCGATGCTCCCTGTCGTTGAGTTTGCGTTAAAAAAACGCTGTTCACGCCTCTACAGGCTTTACTCCGTTCGACGTGAACGGACTCACACACCCTCGCGTGCCGTTAACGCTACCACGGCGTGGTTCAGGGCTTGGTGGGGGAGAGATGGCCGATCGGCTTGCTGGTGTCAGCCCTGCTACTGTTCAGAAACAGGTAAGCGAGTTTCTCGCAACGCGCTATAATGTGTTACGACACGTACGTGATGCACTGGCTGATAGCCAAGGCAAGCAGAAGGAACAAACTGATGCTAAAGGAAGAGGATGTATTGAACGTTATGAGATCGGAGACCAAGTTCTACTCAATGCTAAAAACCTTCCTACAGATGTAGTGTCTGCCGTCTTCAAGACAAAGTTGCGTCAGCGCTTCATTGGGCCATTCACGGTCATTTCTAAGAAGGGATTGGCGTATACGCTCAACCTCCCGCGCAAACTGCGCACGCACCCAGTGTTCTACGTCGGCTTACTAAAGCCGTATCGGGATCCGTCCCATTTGAACTCGGAGGCGCTTGCGCCGGGTAAAAGGGCCTTGCCGTCGGCTGTTGCATCCAAACCAGGAGGTCAAGCTGACCATTTACACGGGCTAAGGCCAACTCCAATGCTTGAACACGGGCTTGCATCGCGTCGAGCGCACTCTGGGTCTTACCCAATGTCTCTTGGGGACCACTCAGCTCACGGAGCACCTTCTCATACTCCTCCTTCGGTACCCCGACCACCACCGACGATGGTCGATGAGCAAGGGAATCACCAGTTCCATGTGGAGCGACTCCTTCAGTGACGTCGTCGTCGTGGCCAATACCAGTATCTGGTGAAGTGGCTAGGGTACCCGGAGTTGGAGAACTCGTGGGAGTATGAGATAACCCTTCGGCAGGACTGCCCATTCGCCTTGGATGTTTTTGAACATCGCGGCCAGGGTCGCCTTGCGATCGACAACGCTTCTCACCAATAGTGTTAGGAGGTGGCGTGTTGCTCCGCACCTTAGGGTTGTGACCCGTGGCTACCATTGTAGCCGGAGCATAACGCGTACGTGTACGCAACTGGCCTCTGGCCTTGAGCTTGGCATACTCGAACCGGAGCTTCCGTTCCAGACGAACGCCAGCCACATCGGCGCTGGCTCGCAGCGTTGGAACACTGCTAAGATGCCGCTTGCGGTACACCCAACGGATGAACTCATTGTCCTCCTCCTCGGGCAGTTCGCCAGCGAACAACAAGATGGGCACGCCCTTTATCGGTCGAACCGAAACACCACGAGAAAGACTCTCAAGGTGTGCAAGGTACTGACCTTGCGTGGTAAAGGCTGGTTCGAGATACCTCTCATATAGAGCCTTGCGAAAGGCGATATCTTCTGGCGACGTAGCCTCGGGGACAATGGCCCATGTTGCAAGGCTACGGCCTTTCGTTTGACGGAGGCGTTGCTCCATGTCTGGTGTTGAGAACACGTAACCACTCCGGTTTTGAATAACCGTTTGGGTATGAGTGCGACGCAGAGAACGCTCTTCAAGCTGACGGATCAGCTCTTGTTTTTCGTCGAGCGGGTTCGTGATGATGTTCTCACCTGCATCTGTTGTATGATGCTGCTCCACTGGCGCGGTTGTATCACCACGTTCAACGAACGGATTTGGTGCTGTTAGAGGACGAGCCTCAGGTACAGCGGAGTAGGATGATATCCCGTCATCTCCATGGACACTATTATCACTACCATAGTCCACATCCTCGTCGAGGTCGAGGTAAGATGAAAGAGTCCGAGACTCGTTGGGTGGCAATGCCATGGTGTTTCGTGATTAGAAACCGCGAGGTTTGGCACACACACACATCGACCTCTACGACGAAAGAAGCCGATTGACGTTTTGTGGTAATGTCAGTCTGGTGCGGGAGGGTGTAACGGGGTTACACGTCGGCTGGTAGTCGACGATAGGTGTGGTGCACACAAGAGAGGGGGTACCCTATAAAGTTATTTTAGAACACAGTGAGTGTATCAATTGTTGAAGACTGATGTCTGTCATCCATTGGTTGCGATATCTTTTAAGAGGTTATTCAGGGCAGGTTAAATACGTTGTTCTAAGGTGTTCTTTTAGGTTTTTCAAAGAAATAAAAATTCAGTTCCCATTTTGATCAACATAAGACACGTGACTTGCGAGGCGTCTTGATCGGAAGAGCTAGCAACGCCTGTAAAGTTAGCCGCTCTTGAGCACTCTGTGCTGTGATTCTCTGGAATCGTTTGGTCCCCCTGGAACAGGGACCGTAAGCTCTCTGAGCTTGTTGACTCTCTAAGTCGGGTTCGTAGAACCAAAGTTGCTCGTAAGAGCGTTAAGTCTTCCTCTGACTTAAGGAGCTGTGTAGCTCCACTATAAGTCTCTGGTAAAAGTAAATCTGTATTAGTATAATCAAGTCCTATAACTCCTTAAATCTCTGTTGTCCTGACTTAATTATACTAATATAACTATATGTATGATGACGTCTACTCATCACTCATTGCGCGCGTCGAGCAGAGATTGGTGGCTTGATATCATCACGATATCAACCAATTAGTAGACCCTTCGGTCATCTCAACAATATCAATATGTCTTTTGATATTGTTTAAAGAATATTCGACGTAATATTATTTATTGTCAGATTGTTTTAATGACAATCTCATGTAACGGGCTACCCCGTTACAGTAGTCTTAGCCTCACCAGAACGCGGCTGAAACTTCATCGTGAAAAAATAGACACTTTGGCCCTGCGTGTGATGGTCAGCGGCTTTTATACTTAGATGGAGACGGTACGTTCGTGGGGAAATGTAGCCGTTTCCTCCACTCAAAGCTTAGCTGCTCTTCGTCTTTGTGATGGAAGTAGATGCGGGTTTGTCATTGGTATCCACTTGCTCGACGTTGGCCTCCTGTACCTCGACGGCGCCCTCCAATGTAGCGCCAACGTTCGTCTTCTCCTTCTCTACAACTGTCATGGACTCGGCAACGGCTTCCGTTTGCGCGGTAAGCGTCACAGCTTCAGCCTCTCTAGCAACGCCAGACGCATCAGCAAAGACATCCGTCTCGCCAATTGCAGTGGCTTCGGCAATCTCAATTGAGTCAGTACCCGTCTCGGTCTCGACCTTGTATATATAATATTTTGAAAGAAGGGTGTGAATCTAAGGAAAAGAAGTGTGAATTTAGCAATTCCCTATATAATTCACAATTTTGATATTTCGAATCAACATTATTAGGAAGTTCCCGTTAGAACTGTCTAAGGCTCTTCTTTACAACTGGATACATTTTGGAATACTTTTAATAATCGATGAAAGCACCCATCGCGTTTGGACTCGCGCAATCTAAACCAAGCAATATTCTGCATTTCATATCGCCATGTTACCATGTAAAAATTAAGTAAACTTGTTCTACTAAAGAAGTATGATATTATGATTAATACAACATCTGATATTCTGAGCACGTGTTGCTCATAAAAAATACTTCGTCCGCTCGTGCGGTATACGTTTATTCTATAAGAGCACGAATCCTTGTACTGTATAGTTTAAGGGTTTACCGGGTTTTGGGTAAGAATTGTGCCTTATTTCACCTCACAGAACTTCTTGCTCGGATCAACGACCACGACCGTTGAAACCAATATGAACATATTGGATAAGGCGTAAGTCTTTTTATACACGGTCGTAAGCTACACAGATTTGAGTTATCTAGAATTTACTGCGATCGAACGTATGCGACCTCTTCTTTGTGAGCTCGAAAAAGTGACATGTTAAATTCGATTTGGACAGCGACCAACAACATGCTATTATCAATGACTTTATTCAGAATAAAGTTGTTGACGAGCGCAAACGTAGCAGTGCTTCGCTAGCAAGTATTTAAAAAATCAAAAAGCGTAGAAATTGGGTCTTTTTCTGACAGAGCTGGTAAAAAAACATCAATAACGTATAGCTTTAGGTTGTCCGACACGTGTAAATCGACCCGTGGGACTAAACAATGACATCTTTAAGTACAAGAGAGTAGGGGAAATTTATCAAAAAATTCGCCGAGTTAAAGAATGATATGAAGGCTCGTCGCATCTCATATGATGGGATGCGAGTCTGTCTCGCCTGCTCCAATTCAGCAGACAATTTCAATGCTTTGGCTCAAAGAATTCGCTTCACATCCTATATTTAGTTGTTTTAAACAAAGTAATCGGTCTCGACTCAGACAAAGGTTCAAGCGGCCACGAGCCGAAGCATCAGAGCTCGTGCTGATATTTTAGAACCCTATAAGGTTAGATTCAATGTGCACGCCCCCGCGAAGCACAATTTAATTCTTCGTGTCGAATTTTGATGACTCGACTGGTTGACAAAAACTCACTTTATTAACTCAGAGTCATAAAGATGGTCCCTGCTAGACCAGCCTAAAACGTCACCAACTATATTCGCTAAAAACAAGCTATTTCATTTGGAAAACAGTACAACTTTGTTTTAAGGGTTTGAACTAGTTTGTCTTCCTAACTTCCATCAAGACGAAAAAGAAACAGTACTGCAATCGGTAGGCCTCTGTTACCTAAAGCGCAAGCGTAACCCCTCTTCAATGTACAAAATATTGCAGAAAAGCAATTTATAACGACAGGTTAGTAAGCGCACAACTATAGTGCATCGAAACGTCGCTTTCACGCACGAACATTTAAAACGAACATCTGGCGGCTAATAAAGTACCAAGAGGTTACACCTGCATTATTGCGAGACCGGAACAACAAAGAAAACCGTCAAAAATGATCGGAACTAGAAGGGGCTTCACATCCGGATTTCTAGCAAAATGAATAGGATTTGCAGTCAGCTTCACGAAGATTTTCCTAACGCTTATTCTTCGTTTTGTAATTTCAATGTCGCTAATGTATCCCTCACCACCTTGGAAATTGTTTGGTATGGTATAGAAACGTGACTGCAAGAAAATATAGATTGAGGTGCCAAATAATTCTAATTTGCGACGTCAGCGGTTAAATTATAGAAGGCTTGATTTTTTTGAGAGCGAGATTTTCTTACGAAGATAAAGTAGCGCCTTGCAATAGGCAAACACGTATGAATGAAGAAACGTGTACTACACGCTAAAAACAACGTTATCATACATTGTCATCGTACTGAATTAAGGTGAAAATTTCGATGTCATCATTAATCTCTTATGAATGAGAAGGTAAGATCCGTTGATGATCTGGCACTATCGATTTATGAAAATGCCTGCCGTATGATCATCCGATGTCATACTCGATCATGTCTTGAAGCATTCATGATAACGTGAATGTAATACAAGTAAGGGCGATTGCCCGATTCGTCGTTCAGTCGTTTGCAGAAATTCTCAGTCCTTAGTGTAAATGAAACTTGAAGTGTAAAAGATGGCCACCGGCTATTGCTGTCCATAAAGACAAGCATTTTCGAAGGTCACCACATGAGTGAGTCGAGTCGACCAATACAAAATTAACAGAATAGAGATCAATGTGCAAGAAATTCAAACTGGACTATCTATATAGAAAATTGAATATAGTACCTATCAGTTCACCGTAAACATCTGAATGGTAAGATCTACCTGAGAGATTAAGTTCCAAAGAACCTTAGTAAATGAGTTTTTAAAAGAATTACATTTAATGATTCGGTCAGCGCAAGATGACGTGTTAGGAATTATATAAGCTCCATCTGATAGCGCTTGCGAGCTAAAGTTTGGCGATACTTTAAGCGCCGAAACTCTAAAAAATAAGTTTTTCTGCAAGAACAGCATAATTACAATATAAAACGACATACGTAATCTTCGCAGCAAGCAGCACCTTACCAATAAAAAATCGTAGGAATTCTCATAACAACACAGTTGGATTTGTCATCTTATGGATAGCCGAATATATCTTTACGCGTCTTCATATAGGAGGTCACGTAAAGCAAATAAATTTTTAAAAGGTTTGAAGAACTTAAAAGATAAGTTAATGAATTAGTATCGTCTGAGGTGCCAAAAAAGGTACTTGACACGAAGTAATACTTAAACTTGGTCACGGTACTATATTGAAAAGAAGTGGCCACTGCTACACAAACAAGTTTAGTGAGCGACAAGTTCTTTGCCGATCGTGCTGAAGTACTTCATGTGAGAAAAAATAAATTTCCCACATAGCTCTCCAACCTTATGGGTGCGTAAATCCACAGGTGGATGGACAATGTCGTGCGCATATAAATATTGAATGCTTATACAGTACCTGATCAAAAGTCGATACGAGCGAAGACTTCATCATAAACATTATTTTAAAAAGTACCATGTTGTTGTACAAAACTACAAAAATTGCCCTGATCACACCATTTATCGTTGAGGGAAAATCCAATTTACAACGATAAGCATGCAAGCTCCTAATTAGCTCTGGGAGTAGTTTTAAAAAAAGGGATCAGTTGTTCATTTCTATCTTCTACAGCTATAATTAATCTACAGCACAGGGTGCAAAATTTTGCACCTATTAACTTTACAATATGTGTCTATTTACTAACGCAATAAAGATAAAAAGATAGACATAATATTTTTCGACCCCACCTTCTGAACCGCCTCACACTAATGCCTAAGCATTATGTAAGCGGTAATTTGAAATGGTTTACAGTCGAAGCTAGAGAGCTAATAAAGTGTTGATTGTATCGTCGATAAATTGGCAAATCTAGAACCCGCCAAATAAAGGAAATCTCCAAATAACCTGTGCCGATCGATTTTATAAGACTAAGTCCCTTTTTCCAAAATTGTGCTTGCCCAAGTACACGCGTAACTATGCAAGGATGACCATGCCTATCTTTTGTTTATTAGATTAAGCAAATAAGTGCTTCTGAAGTGCTGAGAATTATCATTGAGTTAACAAAAGTATATTGATTATTCTCCTGTCATATATAAAGGATATTTACGATCGGCATGGATATGCTATGTGGTCTGTGAGGCCAGAGAGTTTTAATTGGCTGTGAGTGAATCTAAATGAATATAGACGGCGGGCAGATTGTTGTGCATATTCAGTCGCATCAGCTGCAACCAATCAATTGCAACTTAACAGTGCATAAAAATATACTGATTACTTTAAAGCATACAATGGATAGGCTTGCGTCTATCCCCTTAGAGATATTTCATTTGTTGTGCATTCAGACCACACGTCGTTTTGCACAGCCGTAAAATTTATAAAAAATTTTCCTAGAAAAGCGAGGTGGATAGATTTCGTCGCGGAGTGCATTGCTTGATTATATAAAAGCCTTTAACAGCATAATATTTTCACTATGACCGAATTCGGAAGGATGTAAAGCCGGTTGTATTTATCATCTGTGACGTTAGACCTATTGTTGCAAAGCCAGCTTGCCGATCCCCTTCGTTGAGCATTCTTGACGACGCGAGAGTCATTTTGCGCACAAGAAAATGTAATTGTGCGTGTATAAAATTATCTCCCGTAATAATCCTACTAAGATCTGTATGACGTAATGTCAGCGTATCGTTTGTCAGGGGAACGGTACTTAACGCTTGATTTCTTGCTGTAGTGTACATCAGTTTTTGGCGACGCGCTTCGCGTAGGCAATTTATCTACCATGGTCTTCGAGTGCGATTAATGTATTAGTTTTATATATATTATTAAGTAAGCATAGTGATCTTGTTAAGTCTAAACATCAGAAGGTAGAGCTTTTCACTGGCCCCGCCAGTAGTTGTACGTTCGTAACTAATTTAAAAAATATTCCCTATATTAACGAGTTAATCCTAATATATCATTTCGGGCACCATTGCGGCCACTACCTGATACTTCATCGTGCTATAATTTTGCTTTAATGTACTTCGATTTATGGCTCCCAAATGGCAAACTCAAGCATTCGAGTATTCTTGTACATTTCGAGCATCTCAGCGCGATGGTGGACATTGTAGCTGTTCTCAAATAAATTTTCGGTCGAAGGCTATTCTCTACGTTTGCAGCCATTATTTCTGGTGAATGCTATATTTTCGTAGCCCATAGTTAGTTCAGATCCTGGGTTAAAGGCGAAGGTATATCAATTTTCGTTCCGTTGTCATAAAATACGGTCATAAATATATACTTTTGATCATCCGCTAAGATATCGGAATATGTAATGCGCAAATGTGTCAAAATCAATTTAAGGATATGTATATCCGTTTTCGAGATGGAGTGAAGTATTCCTACGGGAAAGTTGCCATGGATATGTCGTTCCATGCTTACACAATTCTTAAAATAATATTTGACAATAATTTCGGCAATCCATGTATTCCCGCCTATCTCTAGCGTGGCGATTGGATCATAAGGAAGAAAACTTAGTTTTTTTTAATCTTTTTAGTATAATAAATTTCACATAAGATTTTAATTGATGCGATGCCGACATAAGTGCGGTCGACATGGAAGAAGAATACGAACCCAACGGTATATACCTGGGCATATCTGACGGTATTAACGAATGTCTTGACTTGCTCATTCCTTTAAAGATGAGTATCGCGTATGTATGTAGGATGTCAATATATACAGCAATGGGATGTTGCTGAAACTAGTAATGATGAAGGTGCTGGTAAATTGAGCGACATCAATCCATTTTAAAATAAGCTCACATATGCGCTGGATTAAGTAAATGACTAGGATACACTCGAAGCACTTCACACATAGCTCCTTTATTAGAAAGAATCGAATCATATTATCGTTTTCTGCTGATATGACAACCGGTGATTCGATTTCAAAAAAATTCTATAATAAAACGCAATGCATATGAGAAATGGAACTTTAAAAACAAAAGGCAAACAATCATTTTCATGTAGCAGTAACGTTCTAGTTCTACTGTCTAAGGCTCAATCTAAATGCGATAGAAATCGTGGGTAGTAGCAACTTAGTTCCCCGATACATCGATCCGCTCTGTGTATCGCGCACACTAGACAAATCGTACAAAATGAAGCATTTATTCTGGTTCTGGACGCTATCCGGCGCGTTGTAAGGATGCATTTGACTTACTTATAGCTCGAGGCTTCTTCCGGGGATGAAGACAGGGTACACATATACGTATGTTCCTTGATTATAGTATTAGGAATCAAGGCATATAGCCTGATAGCGCAGCGACAAAAATTTATCATCTTCCTGATAGTTTGTCTGGTAGCCTTTTAGCAGCTCATTAAGTAAAATGGGATCACTCAATTTGCTCTTCAACCGTGCCATATCAAAAAAACTCTGACTTTTCGTACGACTGTCGCTAGACTTTATCAAATTTTCATTTTGAGAGACTTTTTTTCTGTCCTGGTCTCATTTCGAACTTTCGAGCACTTCAAGTATTACGAAATTAATCTTGTGGACGTGTCGACAGCCCGGATTATGGCATTGCAATTATTTACCCACCTCCTCTAAAGTTTGGTGGACTGACGCCAATGTCATATACATCGAGTTAAGCGTATCACCGACCACCGCAACGTGACGGGTATCTATCTCTTCTTAGAGGTGTAATATTTTTTGTAGGACATGTGAAAGCCTCACCGTTAGATGATACTTAATGTTCTCAGCAACGGTGAACATAAATCGAGAATCATCTGGTGGCAGAAAAATATACCGGAAATTTTTTATCCAAAATGATTGTTAATATACTTTAAAGTGCCGATTCCTTTCTCGATACTGATAGAAGCGAGCGCATCAATGTAGGGCTGATTGGATCAGTCAGTGGTATTTATAACGTTTTAGTACAACATCTTCATAAATGTAACATGTCGGCGAAGCGGTATCGTCGAAAGGGTGATGGCAAAATTGATATCAGCTATATGGGTATTGGCGAACAGGTATCAGCAAAATTCAGCGATAGGGAAGTGGTGCCGCAAACGATGTTGGAAAGATAAGTGCAGCGAGAAGATTCTTGGCTAAGATTAAATATGGGGTGGAGCAGCAATCTTAAATTTTTCAATCTTAAACCTTGATTAACTTCTAAAAAACCGACGGTTGCAGTAGTTACTCATGTATTGTTGAGCCATCGTTCTTCACCTTATGTGTCTATGGTGTAGCTGTTTGCACTTTTTTAGGTAGAAATGTATTAAGATACAGCTTGACTCTTTTTGTGATGGGGCTGTAGTTGACTCTGTTGAACACATCACACGAATACTGGTGTAATTTTATGGACAAATTAAATGGTTTTAGAGCGACTGGTGCAAATGTCTTCACCAAGAAATGTCTGCTGATACTTCACCGAAGCGCGTTTTATCATTATTTTGCAAAACGGCTTAATATTCTAATAACATATATATTATGCGAAGTGCTGATAGATTGATCAGTCATTTATATAAGCCTATGCGTATGAAAATCGGTAAGACAGGGCGCATCTCAGAGCGCTTGTGAGCTCAGCCATTGAGATATATGATAACAGTGCAATATAGTTAGACCGAAGGTGCGCTCCTATCTAAAAAAGTCTTTCCATAAATTTGAATACGTCTGCCGTCGTTTTTAAAGAGATATCGTTCTTGAAGGTGTAGAATGGTAGCACCAAGGTAGTAGACACTCCCTACTAGCGAAAGAAAGGTTCTTGTCGACGACAATTCTGTACAATCCTACCAATTTAATCTTTAGATAATCGTTCATGAAGAGCAAGAAAGCCTTGAAAAATACAACATAATAAATGCTCATTTAGTGACAAGAAGGTGACCATCCGTCCTTGTCACCGTTATCGTTATAGTTTGGCGCATACTGTGTCCGGTAACCTGCAAAAACATTTTTGCTCTGGTTTATTTTTTGGCGAAGGCACAGAAGGTAAATTGTTTAGAATCTGATTAGCTATTTCGGGCTCTTTATGTATTTCGTTCCAATAATTTAGATCGACAAAAGAACCATCAAACATGAAGGGTAAAATTTTATTAGACATTGATTTATATGTGCGTAATGGCTCGACTTGTGAATTTGACTCGCGGATATTGGTGCGTGGGGTGTGCTCAACGCTTTTTACTACTCATTGTTACAAAATCTATCACATAAGTCTCCTTATGTATAGGTATAAAAAACAATAATGCAACTCAAGGAGTTTTCTAACCTCAAGAGATGGGGTAAGCGGCTTTTATTTGTAACTTTTACAGTTTTTTATGTGCACCTGAAGGCGCTTCTTCTTAGTAAGTTTCTAGGAGGTGCTTGCTGGTCGACCTAGGGCTGACGCCTAAAATATATCACATAATGACCCAAAAATTACCGCCTGCATCAGCAATCTACCATCTCGACAATGGATTCTGTGGTGTGGTCGATATCGGAACAAGAATTTATTATTAAAAATTATATTTACAACAACTATAAGCACTGTAGAAAAGGCTTAGTTCCATCACAAAATTAATGATTGATCATATTTCTCATAGTTTCACTTCACAATACTGCTGCAACGTCCCCCGTGGAGGCATATGGATGAGTCTAACGATCTATTAATGATTTATAGTGGTTTGAATCCTCCCTAATCAAGCAAACAAATTTTTCAACATTTCTCATCACATCCATTATATTCGTCTCGATAAATCAGACCTGATGCATCGACAGCTGTAGAATAATCAAAACCATCGAATCACACTCACTTTGCGCTTAGGCGAAAGCGATCAACCTATTTCTGCGACGCTTTGTCGGGTATGTCGGAAGATTCAATCATTTCTTGGCGCAATTCTTCTATAACCTGACGGTCAGTACTAACCTGTAGAGCCGTCGTCTTTGCAATGATCAATCTACAATCGAGGTGAGAACTAAGGGATGTGAAGAATAGAGTATACACATTGCCTGAGAGAGACCGTCGAATATCGTACCCGTAGCATAATTTAGAGGTACATCTGAAGCACGCGGTTTATACTTACATCCACCTGCAACTTTGATATCGCCAGCTTCACAGTGGCAGCATTAAGAAAACCAGAACTTGATGCTGAGAATTCGCTTCCGGTCTGGCCCAATGCAAGTTTATGCGCATTCGCGTTCGCAGGAGGTTTGGCCGCACAACTCATAAAATTACAAAAGGTGAGCGTGAAAGTGGAAATGATTTTTCCTCATCATAATATATATTAAAATATTTGTTATCCAATGACAATTAAGCTGTCACAAATATCTCAATAAATCACAATATTGACAATAGTTATCTTTTGAGCGTTGTTCAAAGTGAGCCTTTAGACCGTCATTAGGACTTACTGTGCCAGTTTATAAAATCTAAAGGATTTATTGTAAAAAAATATTTACTCATGCGAATCTATTGCGTTTATATTTTTATTTTTTTTAAGTAATATTTGGCGCTGCCTTCCATCTGATTAATATAGACAAAAAAATCAATTGTAAATTATCACATCATTTTTGGCTCGCGCAATAGGTGATCCCACTATCTGGCATCAAATGTTGTATTTTATTTAATGTAAGTAATACAATGGGTGGATTTTTTCGTTGAGCTTACATTATAGGTAGTGTTTAGGTTTGATTATGAAGTACTGTGTTTGAATACCTCTAATTCGTGCACAAATATATTTTATGATAAAAAACTTAACACATTTTTCTATATTGCGTATGATAATGATGTCTCGTCGAATGATAGTTAGCATTTTTGGTACCATAGTACCTTTTAGGTGGCATTGGTGTTACACATTTACGCAAGTCACCTTTTAATAAGTTCGAGGACGCGCGCAACTAATGCTCATTAAGTGTTACCATAGGTTTTATCATTTCATTATCCATATATTAATTACATGTCGATTTTTTTAACGAATGCTTTAAACGCGTGACTCTATTGGTATTGAGCAAAAATAGATCGCTGCAATAAAAGCACTACCTCTACATGTCATTACGCACATCAAATTTCTAAATACAATTTTATATTGTCATCTTCAATATGCTTGTTGTGTCATCAGTAGGATTTTCTGATGTGTAAAGAATCGTTCTATGTTTATGTCCATGTAATAAACTAAGGTATGAAAATTTTTGATCAACGATACCTTATTGAGTACAAATTCAATCAATGTTACCTCGTCGAGTCCTACCCCATTGAAGACGCACATGTAAAAGTCCATCCCGTCTGCATATTCTCAATCCAAGGCTACCATATCACATTTTATCCCGTCATATCAGTTCCGTCGAGAGCTACCACATCAAGACCTGCGCGTGCAAGGACCTATTTTTTTAATCATGCTAGTCGACTCCTGCTAAAAGACCGAATACGCCTTTCATAAGAGATATACATGCAAAAAGAAGCGAAAGATAAAGCTACATATGCGTCTGTCATGATGAAAAAGACCAATGGGTATCTCAACTTAGCGCATATTTACAATCATCACTACCCATCCTCATTTTCCGTTTTGTCATACGCGTAACAACTAATTGCTATAGCCGAACCTTGAACGGCATGGTTTGTGGGGATATCGAATACAAGCGTTGAAAACTTACTCTACCTAAAGTTGGCACTCCTCGCAAGCCGCGATCAAACAATTCTGGTCATCAACAGACCATTTATATAGTAGACGCGTATGATTGTTAATGTCGGCAATAATAATATCAAAATATATAGTTTAAATTTACGCTTTAGCCGCTTACACCTCAATCATTAGGCAAGACAATATCGGTAGAACTTGGCCATCCACATTTAATTTTTCATGTTAAAATATTGTCCATACAGATCAACTTTATGATTAAATATCCGCTACGATCTACGCGGCACCACTTTTGCATACGAACATAGATTCGTTCATTAGCGAAAAAAATTTACATTTGTTTGTGTTAAACGAACAACATGTGTATCAAGTCGCCATTTGCAAATTCATGCCAACTTATTGACCAATACTTTTTCGACTATGAGATATGATTTCGTGATTGCACTATTTAAATTTGCTAATACTATCACTAGTAAAAATGCAATATTCATTGTATAAATGTTTGCTACTACCATGTTGTGACGCATTATACGACTCGCATCATTAAGCCTTTTACACCCAAGCGCTATTGACTCAGAGAAGCTTATCGTCGAAATGGTTCGGCTGTGATCGTACGCAAAATATATGGACTAGCTCCTCTTACTTTCTCGGTTGAATAGACCTTTATTAAATGACATAATTCTTAGTGTCCTACAACACGCGCTGATAACACAGTGAAGAAAAAGCCTTACCATGAGCATCTGAAGACCTCATCTTGGATAACTTGGATTTAGGTATTCACAAATTTATCTAGAATTCAGCCATCGTTATGATGGCGTTCGATATGACACGTGCCACAATATACGACTAGGTAGATTGTAAAGCTGATTTGGTTCGATACAGATCAATAATTAGTGTATTTATCATCGAGATTTTATCACAATGAATATGACGCAATGAAGTACATGCCGCTAAACGGAAAGTTAATGAACATGACTTAGGTCAAGCATATTATCAAAATCTAGTATGATATCTCTGGCAATTGAATGTCCAGAACATTGACTTATTTTGTCCGATACCGGGCAAGAAAGGGTCTTGTCTGGTTAGAAGTAGATCTTTCTTGTTTCGAAGGTTTTTGTGAGTAGCAGCGGTTTATGCGCCAGTGTTTATAGACGGCCAATAAATTCATATGCATGAAATTAAATCAGCCATACCATCGTCAAAATATGCGTAGAATCTATATAAGGTACTATAAAGCATCCTATGATCTCAACTTTTTGCACATTAGTTTCCATAACAATCATGCACCATATCAAGTCTCATAGACGATACGTTAATAGTAGTAATTCTAATATAAGTGATTTTAGCGCCTCGGAATATTCGTGGTGCAGTGAATATTAGCCACGTGGGACAAAGACATTACGCTTTGACTGATGCAATTTTAAAGATGGAGGCTTAGCGTCGAAATAATACACGTTTAAGACCAATAGAAGGATAACCAAATAATTTTTTGTAGCTGAGTACCCCTTAGAAAGTAGTTTATAAGGCTGGGCCATTTACATGTCTGCAGTACAACCGCTGGTGAGTAGTATAGAGACAACGACTTAAGGTAATGTATCCCTTTGATTTCGCACTGCAGAACGAACACGCCGGCGACTCATTATTTCAAAAACTACAGATTTAATAACTTCGAGTATTGCTACCTGGTGCTCTAAATTGACCCACACTGACCTCGAATTGAAAAAGGGTAATATCCGCCATCGCAATTGGTCGGTATTCGGATTGCACACACTCTTCGTCTTAATAACACCGTCTCATGATACCCTAAGTCCTGATATCATGTACATTATAGAGTCTCCAGAAGAACAGAGCCAATATCGCCCAGTGTGTAGCCCCGCTCAACCGGTGGTCATCGTTTTACAGATATGTGCTACCCTGTCATCGTTACACGATGGAACGGTTCAACGTATATTGAATCCCGACTGTTACATGGATGAAGCTGGACGTAATTATCAAGGATGTTTGCAAGTACATATGCAACATATTGTTTCTACTCAATATAGAGTGACATCTCTGCTTTCTTATCGAAAGCATGGATAAGTTCGTATTGGTATGGATCTTGTGAAAGTTGACGACTAGATTAAGCTTGGTCCATCTTATCAGATTTTCGGTCAAGACGACGTCAAGTCAATTTTAGCGATCAGCGCTGTATCTACAGCCGCGTTATGCCGACATGGTCGGACCAAGAATGCTAGTGTCCTAGCAAAGAGAAATTGAAGAGTTAGCTCACAAATGAACTTACAGACACCTTAAACAAAGGGTTAGTCCATATCACAGTGAAATGTTTATCGACTCGTCAACGTCGTTTGACATTACACTCTGGTCTTATACCGAGCTTATTGATCGCCATCGCGATCCACTGATATTCGTTGGAGCACATCAACGTCAGTAACTATTACCTAGTACGAATGTTAGGGTTTAATTTTTCTTCTTTCGTCAAAATCCTTAAACGTTTAGAGAGATTGAACACGCGCGAATCAGTTCTTGGGTGCTAATAATATCTTGTTTGTATTGACGTAGCCGTTGATCTAGGTCGTTCTATACTTGCGGGAATGTATTTTGCATTGAGGCCTCGAGACGTTCATCGGGTGTAGCACATGAACCCTGCGGGGCAAAGAGCTCATATGATCTGGTTGTAATGGAGCTTTTTACTTCGTACGTGCCAACTGCTATACTTCCACCCTCATAATGAGCCAGTATGTATAGAAGTTAGGTAGCGAGTACCCGCAGACGCTATCAAGTGTAGCAAAGCTGTCACAGCCCCATGTCAGCGGAGCATCTACGTCTCTAGTAGCGCCTTAGCTTGTTCGAATCTCGAGATGACGACTCGAGGCACTACACGTTAAAAATAACATAATAGCTTGGCCCGAAGAGTAAAATAGCTATTATAGCTGAGAGCCGACATCAATGAGCAATCGCAAAAAGTGATCGAAATATATCTAAAGCGGGTTTTACTCTTTGGCTCAACACACAGCTGCTTCATTTTCATGATTTGTCTACGGCGATACATATCGTCGAAGTACTGCGATCTAACCAGGGTATAGTAACAACTTATCGTAATAAATTCATGCATATACCGAATGTGTGGCTGATAGCCGTCATCCGCCTGCCTTTACGTCCTTGAAAACCCATTTAAATTTGTAGAGGTGATCTACTATCGATAGGAAATTTACTAAAGCCAGCAAGCTGATATTTGCTAGAATGCGTTGGGCCTAATCGTCATTACCACTCAAATCGTGAACAGCAATACAAATAGTTGTAAAAATTCGACGTGTAACGCGAAACAATACAACAATAGAGGACAGAGACACAGCAGTACACTGCGACTTACTAATAATGTATTGTCATTCACTATGATAGTCAGGCTAAGGACCGTGTAGCATGTGCAGCTCGTTACATGCGTATCTAGACAAGCGAATTTTGGTGCCTTTCGAAAGTCAAGTATCATCAAACGACAGCAGAACAAATGCAGCTACCATGTACATGTAGCCATGCTGTATTTTGATGCAGGGCCTCATTTATTGCTTCTTCCACCATTGAGAAACAGTGAGACAGAACACCAACCAAAGTAGATATACGCTTATTACCATTAGCAATTTAATAGACTTCGCATCGCGTGGCAGCGCTGCTACGATCTATATTGACAAATTATCACGATATAGGTACTCCTTCCTTTGATCGTGGTCACAGCGTTTGGCTTCGCTGTCTGCTCTTACATCGCAGGTAGTACAATGAACGAAATTGCTTCCACGTCGTAGGAATATCTCAATCTCGAGAGTTCAAGTTATCCCCAAGTGCCGTGATCACGTGGGCTGCCTCAACATCACACATGGCGTATCCCTTGCTATCATCTTGCCATTGTACTGAAGCTTCAAGCACTTATTACAAAAGTCACCAGGAATCACCATCGGCTCCCCCATAATGCTTAAGCAACCCCATTCGTCGGTACAATCGAGCATGAGCAGAGCATTTGTCCATAGAGCCAGTGTTACAGCTCTGAAACTTTCACTTGCACCGATTGCGTGCGACCATCGCGTTATTTACAATTGTGGAACTGTCGACACAATAGCAGCAACTTGTACACATCGTATCAGACGATCCACATCTTGGATACAATTATATGTCGTCTTACAGATATGGTCTTTCTTCCCAGTGAGAAAGAGCTCTTTGTTGTACATGCGACGACACTGTGTGTTTTAACAAATTGTTACGTACCTGCTCGCTGATGCCCTCTCAAACGAACAATGGTTCCTTAAGTGTCTATGACCGTCGACGACGTAGACGCTTAGGCCGGCCAGATTCCATTGGACTTGAGCAAGCAATCCATTGCGACGAACGACCGCTTTACCGTGGCGTTCTCTGGTGCTCCCTACCCACGTTGACGACGAGTTATTGGTCTGCCTGCACTGGAAGGTAGATGCCTCTTTAGTATCACTGCTGACTGGAGTACTTGAATATAGATCCTGAGCAAGGGCTTGTCCGCCATTGAGGACCACGTTGACTTTGCCAAGTAGTGTCTATTTCGCGGACGAGCGCTGCGTCCCACCGGAACACGACGACAGCAACTACAAGGCGTGCAAAGCGGCGCTCTTAAATGCTGTAAGAGCCAATTGGTCTCGTTGTTCTCGGTTGGCGGAGAGGTCCGCAATACTAAATGCACTTAATATGGTTTGGTACGCATAGTCTTGTTCTGGAGCGTCAAGTGTTTGCCATCGATGCCTCGCTGACCCCGCAAGCCATGGTCGAGGACTATGTCAAGATGCTGAATGTCGTGTGGGAAAGCGATGTGAGTCGTCGATCTTCTTCTTTGATTGTTGTCGTGAAACAACTAAAGCTGCTGTTGTTCGTGGCTCCCTCGCATTGATCTAATTTTACTGAACATGGGTCCATCTGGCCACATGTGTTCGCTCTTTCCTGGCCATCCGCTGCTGGTAGAGAAGACGCTGTTTGTGGCCTCCACAAAAGACTCGACGAAGCCACCGTCGCAGCGCATCACGCTCACCTACCCGGTCATAAACAATGCTGCCAATGTACGTGCCTCTTGTCCATTGATCGGGGTGCTTGACAAACTAATTATGACACGTCCATGCTACTTGTGTAGATTTCATTCGTCGCTACAGATACTAGAAAGGCCGAGCTGATTCTGAACATGATCGGCATTGAGAAACAACACCTGCTCTTCCCGCCGCCAACATCAAGCATACATGAACATCTTTGAGAGACTTCGAATGGATCATGAGAGCGACTAGGCCGTTACATCTTTCGTTCGTCCAGTACGCCTATGTCCTTACTTACATATAACAGAGCAATACAGACCGATGAAAACAGACACATTGATATGACGATTCAGTTGCAAAACATCGTTTTATTTGATCCACGTCTTACTTTGTGGGTAAAAGGATCCCGATAAAGATCAATCTATGCTAACTGCCGGTTCGTAGCAAACACAATGCGGGCTACACAGACACCGCTTTACGAAAGCATGAGTATCAGCCCCGTCTTACTACAGCCGTCAAGCACAAAGGCGCTACGACTAGTATGTAAGTGTTAGCAACGCCTTACCAACGCTTTCAATCACAGGAAAAGGCTGAACGACCACCTCTGAGCAAGTCAAATCTGCCTTGTTTCTCGGGGGAATGTTGAAGTTGTTCGTCCTGGTCACAGTTAGTAGGTACGTGCCATCGACAGTGAAGCTGTCCGTGTGAACGTCGTAGCATACTTTGTAATTTTCTCCATCGACCTTCACAGTGAATCCTCTGTTACAAAAAGATTCCTGGTGGTGAGTACCCCACGGAATATTCATTATCTGCTGAAAGATACGATTGATATGCGGGATAGGATTGTCGCCGGATTCCGTCGCCAAACACGGATAGCGCGATTCCCCATCCCTGACGCGTTCCCGCGTCAAACGCGCAACACCGTCGATCAGATCGTAGGCCGTCCAATACCAGACGACACCGGACGCACCATTCGGGAGGAACTGTGAGTAGGCGTCGTAGCGTATCATCCGCCCGTTGTTGGTCAAAACAGGTCTAACCACCATGGTATAGTCGGCTTTCGGCTCAGTCGGCAGCACAACCCTGATGGAGAACATCGGCCATGTTGATGTCGACTCAGCTTGAAGAGCGCGTGTGCCAGAGTCACCTGAGAGTGCCGCATGTGCGGTCAAGAGCAACGCGGAGTAGGCGATCGTCCAGTACTGAAGAGCTGGAGCCATCTCGAACGTGGAATTGGTGCGCGGCAGCTGTAATTGAGCCACACGAGGCAAATTCGATAATGAACTAAAGTTGCATCCGATTCAAGCATTACGACTGAGGCAAGTGTATGCTAGTCAGGTCACAGTCTGACGTCACCGTCTAACGTCACCGTCTAACGTCACCGCCCAACTTCACCGTCTGATATCATCCGTCTGATATCACCGTCTGACGTCACCGTCTGACGTCACCGTCGAACTTTACCCTCTGACGTCAACGTCTGACGTCACCGTCTGACGTCACTGTCTGACGTCACAGTCTGACTTCACCGTCTAAATTTAGCGTCTGACGTCACTGTCTGAGGTCACCGTCGAACTTTACCCTCTGACGTCAACGTCTGACGTCACCGTCTGACGTCACTGTCTGACGTCACAGTCTGACTTCACCGTCTAAATTTAGCGTCTGACGTCACTGTCTGAGGTCACTGTCTGACGTCACTGTCTGACGTCACTGTCTGACGTCACTGTCTGACGTCACTGTCTGACGTCACTGTCTTACGTCACTGTCTTACGTCACTGTCTGACGTCACAGTCCAAAATCACAGTTTAACGTCACAATCTGACGTCATTTGGAACATTTTAGAAGGACTTTGAATGATAGGCATAGAGGTGACACGATGGACCTTGACCAATTTAGCTTGGAGATTCGTAGGTATGCACCCACCCTTTGATACGTACACACACCCTTGAAATAAAGGCCCCTCCTGAAGTACCGTGTTCCCCCTAACGAGGTACTGAATTGTTATACATACAAAATGGTCTCTAAATATTCTCTGCTACGTACACACCCGCCCGTAATACGGGTCTCTTTTGTGTCATCACACAACCTTGCGAATGAATTCCGCTCATTATCCGGTACACCCCCTAAAAGTACGCATAATACTTCCATTTCGTCTATTTAAGATAACTCTAACTTTTAGGTCAAGTATTTAGCTTACCTCTTACTGGTCATGAATACTAACTATCAATAAAAAGGCATACACATACCCAGTAAAACTTTCTACAGTAATCATCAACATAATTAATAACGTAACTGAAAAAAAAAGATTTCACTTTTTTGTATAAGATGCACTGCGATATCGACAATGACCGAGGAGAAATGTCTCACATGCATTAAAGGTGGCGTTGGACCAGACCAGACAATGGCGGCTTGGTAGGTATTTCGATGTTCAGACTGCTGCATAACAGTAGACGGTACGCGCATTACAATGCACACTCTTGTGATTATTGGATTAAATGGGGTATACGTATTTAAGGGTGGGTGTGTCCCTTTTAAATCTCCTTATTACTATTATAATAATTATGATTAAGTACACGGCGCTTCTGGTCGACTTCCGACACTGCTGTGACCGACTGTCGATCACTCATCGAGGCCAGCGCTCGGCCGCATACAAAATTGCAGTCAAATTCGATCATCAATCGATAACGGCTCGTACTCGAGTTGTTATAACCTATTGCGAGCTGCAATAAGTTTGTTAAGCGAAGCCTTACGGACAACGCTTTCGACGTTGCCGATAAAAAAGTTCCACGCTTTCGCCAACGACACTTCGTCTCGGTTGTGGTTTCCGTGGTACCATCAATGTTTATAAACGACATCGATGTAGTAATCATGCTTAAAGCGATCGTTTTTAGCACTGACAACAAGATTATGAAGTCTTGATGAATTAAAAAAAGTGGGATCCGACAACTCCCAGTGGTATAATCAAACCGCTCTCTCAGATTACTCAAAAGGCATCCATGGCATGTTCTCAAAAGCAGATCGTAAGGCATCACGATCCTGCTCCTCTTGCGTAGTTTCATTGGGTACACTAAAATCGCTGAAATCACTGGAATTGCTGCGGTTACGATGACTCCGCCACGAGTCATCGGCATCATCACGATGACCAGCGTCATCATGTTTATCATTCGCATTAAACGATTTCGAGTGCAATCAGATTGACCCCACGACGAGTCCTCAGGCTCGCCGGATGAGCCGAACAATTCATGACGCAAGTCAGGATCGAGACTACCACGAGGTGTGGCAGCTGTCGTTTCTACACCGGCAGCCTTACGGATGGACTTCGCGGACGACTTCGAGTCAAAGAAAAAGTTCGATTCGCCCGAAAAGAGAATCTCTATTTCTGAGTTGTCGTCCATATGATTACCACCCGTAGCAGAGGCTGCGGATGAATAAGCTGCACGTGGGAGACCACCTGCACCTGCAACATTGAGTGTCGCAGGATGCTTATAAGCATCAGAAGGCGACTAAGCACCTGATACCAAGTCTTGAGATGCTAGCTCTCCGGCTGCACGCATCCGTGCAGCCGCGTCAGTTGCGGCCTTCTTCGCGCAGCACATGGACGTTCTCGTTATAAGCTAAAATCTAGAATGAGTTGGTCTCAATTAACAAGTTCTCTCCTTTCCATAGAGCGACCAACGGTGGTCACTCTGTAACCAATTTAATCAAATAACTCACTGTAGTGAGTGATGTTCAAGGGGGTGATGTAACGGGGTGAGCCCGTTACATAAAGTTTATACGAATCTATTAATTTTTAGGTATTATCCATTTCGATAATACTCATTCAACATTACTCGAGAAGACGTGGTGTTGGCGGAATATTAACCCGAGGGTAATATTCTTGGGCACTCCACTATTAGTTGATGTAGACCACATCAACCAAATTTACCACTAATCGCTGCTGGACGCGCTCAAAGGGCGGTGGGAAAGAGATCTACATAGGAGATTGTATTTTAATATAGTTAGATCAAGACAAAAGATGATTTACAAAGAAAGATAACTATATCAAATGAGTTCTAATTTTTACTCAAATAGAGCTTTCGGGTTCAATTTGCTTCGGTTGCGCTTCATCGCCACGTGTACGTGACGTCAGGAGCACGCAGATTTGTGTTCAGTCAACACAAGATCTTGCCAGTCATCTGGCAAGAGCGTGCCTTAATACATTAAGGGTCCTTTTGCAATCAGGAATTTATTAAGATATACTCAATCCAGAGCAGAACTGCGCAAGTCCAATGTACGTGTATACTTTTAAGGTAAGTACCTCCGTGGGCTGGAGTATGCCTGCTATCGAGTCTCATGAGGCATAGAATGTAGAGGTCTCGTTTGGAAGCTCCAAGAGTTAAGTCGGTCCGGAGTGGGTAATACTCGCTTCAAGCGAAAGATAAGTCTCGTCGCACGGCAAGCTGATGGCCAGTAGATGACACCGCTTTAAGGCTCGTGGCACGGTGAGCCAATGACCCCATAGACGATACGGTAAGAAGACTCGTCAAGCGACTAGCCGGTGGGTCTTTGACCAAGGACACCGTAATTTGTTTAGTCGGGAGTATACTGCGCCCGGTGACCTGTAAAAGCGTGAAAACGCCGATATTTACCCATTGGTACGAGGCCACAGGATTAAAAAAGGAAACTGCTGAGCTCAGGCAGTCTTCTGAAAAGAAGAGTGAGTGGTCGGAGGTACAAAAATAGTCGAGAGCCACAACTGAACATGAAGGGGTAAACTTCGAAGGGAATTGACCCGACGTACGATCCCAACTACGCCGACTATTTCGGCGATGGTTGTTTCATTACATTGAGACTGTATTGCCACACATTTGACGAATAACCTTACCACAATAGTGTAGTTGCTAACCCGAAGAGAAGGTCGATAGTGACATCGGACTTCAAAAGTAGCAAATTGGGAAGGAGTGTCATTAATCTCCTCGCAGTTCTGATTACCTAAGTGGAATTGGTCATAATATCATGCAATTACGAAATGGCTATATAAAATAGTCGCGTGCTTTGGCTTGCTTATTGGTTGTGTTTTGTTTAAATGAACGCTGAACAACTCATAAAATGGGTGCATGCGTCCACGTTGGCAAAGTTGTAAGTATATAGAGCCTGTAGTCATAACATATCTTGTTATTTTACGTAACATCCAGCGGAAGGACTGAAATGAGACAGGTGCTCTCTTGCACCACATCGTGCTCGTCAAATTGTGGTGTAGTAGAGATTGCAAATTCTTTGTGATCTCGACTATCCACTGGTGCCCGGACGACCGACGAACGGACGGGGTACCCCGATTCTGTCCTCTGTGTTTTCTTGCTTACCTTGTGTACCTCTCGGTGGGGCGGGTTGCGCTCTTCTTGGTGGACTTGATCTAAACTGAACTTGACCGTTTTGGGGATAGGTGTTAATCGGGTGTAAATTCGTCATCCGGTCAATCGTGAAGTCGATCGAGTGGAAATTCTTCACTCGATCGCAAGTGTACCTGGGCGCTGTACCAGAGTCGCCTGTATCTAAAAATGATGCTCGAGCCGCGATACTTATGACCACAAGAGTCGCCTCACGATCTTAAATCTGAACGGTTAGGTTCCTTGCGTCAAATTGTAGTTGGGGGGTTAGAACTGATGTTTTGCCTGGCCAAACCATCCAAAGGCGAAGTTTGTAAAGACGCGGGTGACTCTCTATTCAACGCGAGGCCAAATTACGTCCCCGGGAGAAGTCGACTCGTGTCTTTCGTTGCAAACTCAATTCTGTTAAATGTCAACCAACCAAATCCAAATCATATGCCTATCTGTTTGCTAGGTCGCTGTTGCGTATCGCCTGTCTGTGTCATTCACCTCTTGCATCATGTGGTCCACAGCATACACTCGGTAGTGGACCACGGGGTAGTGAATCGCGGTGTAATGGATCGCGGGGTAGTGGAGCGCGTTATGTGATCCACAGCAATTGTGTGTCCACGCAAATATATGTCCACACAATAAGCAACACACACCCAGGGTGGATTGTGATCAATCTTTCGAGTCTCTGATCGGGTATCCACAGTCGGATCGCAGTCAATTCTGAGACCTCGCATGTTTAATGATCTTGGCGATCCACTCCTCCAGCTTGCTTCCATATTTACCCATCTTCTATTGCCGTTAGCGATCCAGTACTCCGGTTGATGTTTACCCTTGAGTGATACGGTTCTTGTTATTTGGTAATTCAAGCCCTTGATCGCGGGTCGCGATCGGTCGATTATCGATCCTCAACTATATTCCTTCTTGACTGTTAGTTAGATCAATCCGAATGACTTCATCAGTCGTTTTATGTCACTAAGTCGTCTGATCCCATACTGCGTCCCAACGTCACGGTCTAATCTTGTGATCATTTTATCACAATCGTCCCCTGCACCGTTAGTCGACATACGGTGTAGACATAGCTGTTCATCCTCTTGTATCTTAACAGCTATTGACGTTCATAACTTCTCAGTACTGCGATCTGGCTGGTCATGCCTCATCTGATCGATACATAAGATCTTCATTATCGTGTGGACGCCATAGGTGTTCTTATTGATCGTCGATCGTCCTTGTTGAGCGGCTCTTACAACCCCCATCTTCGGTTGGGATGATGTCTGGCTAATTGCTGGACCGGTCTTGTACCCTACAATCCTCGACAAAGATCCCGTCTGGATGATTGGTGGACTGTCTATGAATACGACCAGCCTCATTAGGATCGTTGTTCTTGAATGGCATTCGACTCGCAATTTTTTCACATCGGTGTGCGCTTGACCGTTTTCCTCACTGATTTCGATCCAATACATATCCGTCAGTTACTTCACCTTCTTCTTTCTTTTAAAATGTCGTCGGTTGTCATCGCCGCAAATCTTTTGGGATTTTTTCTGGATTATCTTTGTTCCTTACAATCCTTCACCGTGGTCGCGTCTGGCTGATGGGTGGACCGTACATGAATTGGATCAGCTATCTCGTGATAGGATCCTCCATTGCAATGGTCTCTACAACATCGATCACTTCACTTGATCTATCACGCGCTCAAAAGCAATCAATTATCTTTCTTCAGTATCGATCAACAAAACTTCCCCCATTAAGGAAGGATCTTCCACCGTTTTCTTCTTCGTCGATCGTCACAAAAATTGATCTCATTTGCCTTTTCATATATATCCACTGCAATCGGGCTTCAATTTCCTGAATCGAGATTCGTCACATCTCTCCTACTTCTCTCTCTGCACCCATCTTGCAGGCCAATTCCGATCCGACACATCGGTTATTCTTCCTTTTAATCATTCTAATTCGTATCCGCGACGTACATTTTTAAAGCTCTCGTCAGTGTTTGCGCCATCCGTTCTGCTTTCCTATTCGCTTGAAGTCATTACGCCGTGACTGCACGTTGTTTCTGCCTCGCAAAACGATTGAACGCTCGAAAAAAATCGAGCATGAACCCTTGCTCTTGATCGTTACGGGTCACCTTACTGGCCCTGAATCTCGGAAACACACACTCCTCGTAACTCTCAGTGATCGTTTGTGCAGTTCTGGGGTAACTTGCCTTGACGATCACGTACCCCGAGATTAGATCCACCCACAACAACAACTCAATGTTTCCTGTATAAGATCGCGGTAGTGAAGGTATGTGACTCATCGCGATTATTTAGAACGGGTAAGTGCCTTGGAATTCACCGTAGATTTGTCGCAAAGAACAGGTTTTCTCTTTCCCGTCATGCAATCAACACATTCTCCCACATAGCACTGGAAGCTCCGATGGATTCCTCTCCAGCAAAAGTTAAACCGGATTCGTTTGTACGTTTTGTCGATACCTTAGTGACCGCCCTCCAGACAGGTACGATAGTGATGTAGCAAATCTTGCTGCAGTAGTTCTGGTATCACTAAACGAACCAACTCCACCCTATTATACGGATGATCCGTTGATAGTGGACAAAAAACCATAATCCGCTCTCGTATACTTTACATTCAGACGCGATCCGAGCACATAGTTTCGCTTCTTCGACACTCAACTTCGTTATATCCCCGATTAGTAATTCCTTCAGGTTGGCAATTCACTTCCCTCTCTTCCTGTGCTTGCTTAATTCTCTCGAATCTGACCTGCCGAACGACTTCATCTTGTAGCACTTCAGGCAATCGCCGTCTCCTTACGGCTGATCTAATGACGGCAGCTATTTTCACGACCGGATCGACACTTTTGGGTGACAACAACTCGTCCAACCGGATCAACGAACATAATTCCTGACGACCTTGATCGGGTAAAGAGATCAAGCCTTGCTTGCCAATCGATCAGCACTCTGATTATAGCTCCTCTTCATACGTAGAAATTCGTGGATCGGCCATAATCGGAGTTTCTCCAAAGCCTTACGACGTAACAACTGCAATCTGGGCACTTTGCAACCGACTTCTTCGCGCATCCGCCAGATCACTATGTTAGAATCTCCACAAATGATGATACTCCCCCGCATTTGATCGACCAAGGGGTCGAAACCTAGTAGCAATTCACTGTACTCAGCCTCTTTCACTGTCAAGTCCGTCGCATATTCGTCTGCAGCAGTCACTATGTTACATACTGAGAGATTCCATACTATTGCGCTATATGTCCCGACTTTTCGTTTGGTTGGGACCCATCCATCAAAATTGACCACCCAAAGACTCTCAACCTTCTCCATCGTTGGTGTTGCCATACCTATAGTATGTTTTGGTTGTTTCTGAGGGGCGATCGCGATCAACATCTCGTCAACCTCTTCGCGCGGGGTTATGTTGGCGGCAAGTGTACCCAAAATTCCATCTTCTCCCCTTTCACACTTCTTGATCTCCAGAGTCCAATTCGGTAACAACGCCTCCCATCTCCCTAGCCTCCCGTTCATGCCTGAAGATTGTATCAGCTAGGACAACGTCGAATGACGCTTGAGCACCTTGATTTCTCGTGAAACCAACAAAGTGTAGCTGATTTCCAGGATGCGCAACAGAGCCGAAATCTCTTTACCTCCATTTTATATTCAATCGCGTTGGGTTTTAGCGTTCGACCAGTGACTTTACGGGACAGTATGTTCCATCGTATTCTTGTAGCAAAGCTGCAGATACTGACGATTTACAAGCACGGACCAAGATCACTGGAGGAGATCCAGTTCGAAGTGTTTAAGAATCGGAGTTTTAGCGATCTTAGCATCAACATGGTGAACGAAATCATCTCTTTTCCCCATCGACTTCTGTCCGTTGAGGCCTGGTAGCCCCCTGTAGCACAAGAAGACGCTGGATCGCTTCCTGCTACACAGATATGATCTATATCGCTATCAGATTGATCATTGCGATCGCCCACTGTAACACCGGTCCGATCTGGATCAATATCCCCCAAGATTTCGGATCGTGAACTCTCTCTTAACTCTGCATAGGTGACTACATCTCTTCCATGCGGCGAATTTCGTGGAAAATATGCAGCGCGGCATATTAGATGAGATCCAACAGATCGTTCACGTCCTCGCAATCATCACTGGACATACCGAGGATGCCAGACGAATCCCTCGATGGCTCTCCCAGAAGATCTATCTTGAGCGCCTATGGCTTCTTGGGAGAACTTAGAGAAGTAGAAGAAGGATATCGCAAATTGATGCTTGATTCTTAAATGACGGTCGTGGATGGACGTCTTTGAGTTTAGGGGTCCTAGAAGAAGTCAAAGCGCGTCGGCGGAATATAGGCCGTGATTCTGAAAGCGCTGCGCGGGTGGCATCCCCCGAAGAAATGGAAGAATCAATCATGGTATAAGACGAAGAGATACCATTCTCCCGTATCGCTTAATCTTCCATTACTACAGGCGGCGTCTTCAGGGAGATCTCTGGAACCCCTTGAACCGGCGTGCGATTAGAAGAGGTCTTAAAGCATACTCCAGATGAACGCTTAAAAAGATACTGACCTAGATTGTTTGGTAGAACGTATCAGGGTATCTCACCGCTTGGACTTAGGTGATCGCGTGGGCTCAGCTGAGTGCACGTGAGAAGGCGATCGTGTGGGTGATGCCGTCGGTTCAGATGCAGTAGATCGGGGAGGGTAGGCCGGTTGCAGTGACCCATCTTACTGGGTGAGACCATCCGCCGAGGTCGACTAAGATAATCGAGTCAATGGGCTGATCGCGGGGGCAAAGTGGGCTTCGTCGACTTCGTACGCGGTGCTGGCTTGTTCGATTGCGGGATCTTGTCCCGCGGCTTATGATTATCCATCTGCACCGCGTTGGTTAATCGCGTGACTGAAGTTGATTATGTAGACCCGAAAGAATTTTTCGAGCGGACAGATCGCGTCGAAACCTTGGCCGGAGTCAACAGAGGATACGTTCTTGAAGCCCGTGAACGCTTGAATGGAAAACCAGAACTGCTGTCGTTCCGAAGAAGTTTGCTGTACGTAGAAATTGAAGGTGAAGCTTCATCAAACGGAACGCCAGAAGCCATCGGAATTAGATGAGCTCGAATCTTATCGTGGTCAGCAACAGCAAGGTCAGGATCAGCGATCACGAAATCACGAGCGACTTCCTGGTCCTGGGCCAATTGTTAAAGACGCGCATTTTTGGAGTGGAAATCCGCCATCACTCTCTCAGCGCTTCTTCAAAGGAACCCCTAAAATCTTTCGATCTACTCGTAGATATCCAAACGATCGCAAAGAGCGGCCATTATGCCGGCCCATTGTCGAACATAACCAGCGGTCATGACTCGGGTACTAGGAAGCAGCCAATACGACTAGGCGTTTGGCTCACTGGGATCAAGAAGAAGAGTCACCCAATCGGGATCGGAAGACGACTCGCCCAAATTAGAATGAGGAAAGTTGCCAGAAGGTTTTAATTATCGACCTGGCGCTGGTTTAAATCGGTGGTGAAGCGACTACAAAATTCGCGATAGGAGAACTGATCGCGTTTCAGGCATATCCGAGTCCGTTGGTGATTCGCAGAGCTGGTCCCACACCTGGGTAGATCACGTCCATTGAGCTGATAAGACAGAAACCGGATATCAGATCGGAAAGGATGGGACCTGCGACATTGGGTTAAAGTATGACGGACGAAGGGTACGAGTCCTGGAGATGAGGTCACTGTTAAGGAAACGATTACGCTGGTGATCAAGAGCGATCGCAATCAGAGAAGTGCGTACCTCACCTTGTGATCCGCGATCGGCAAGGTGATCACGATCAAGGAGACGATCGTGATCGTGATCGGTGTTCAGGTATGCGATCGCAATCGAGTTGGTGTGGACCACGATGACCGGTCGCGATCAGAGAGGTGTGTACCACACCAGGTGATCCGCGATCAGCAAGGCGATCGTAATCAAGGATACGATCGCGATGAGGATCAATGATCAGGTATGTGATTGCGATCAAGCTAGTGTGGACGAAACGACATGATATGCAACTAGAAAGTCGAATGCGATCGAACAAGTATATCGAGTGTTTGTCACGCAAGTACAAGATTGCTACCTTCTGGAGAGAGCGACGCGTGGCCTGTGATGCCTGCGGTATAGGGATAGGAATAAGTTTGTTGGGTTCGATGGGTTACCATTGAACAGGGTTGAAATTGATTTCAAGTACACGGGTCACTTTCTATTCCGGGTTGGATCATCGGCCACACGACGTCAATGAAGTTGCATACTTTAATCATGTTATATTCCTGGATTGTTTGGCCGGGGATCGAAGACTCTCAAACAACAACCCAACTGCGACTGGACGCAGGAAACTCTATGTGGTTAAGTACTCAAGATCTCGAGACGGCTCAAGTGGCTAGAAGGCTCGCAAATTAAGATCTATATTTGAACAAGGCGATCTGTTACAGATCAGGGTGACTCATATCGAGCACCCTACAATTATACAAGTGTTACTGTGAAGAACTCCACGAGATCAATTCAACCCTGATCGTAGTGTGAAGATTTCCACACCGAGATCGAACCTCCGCCCCATCGTAACCACGGACCAGTTTCCGTTGACACGAGTCCACCTGATATATTGTAATTCGACCCACCGACGGGTCACAAGGTGAGAAAGGCTCTCGAAAACCCGAAACGGAGTACTTTGCCGTTAGTCGGTCGTCCAGGCACCAGTGTAGAGCTATGATCAAATTTATAAGAGAGCGATCACCACTCCACCACACCGCCATCGTCGTGGATCTCGATCTCGCAATGCAGTACTCCCTAAAGGTAATGTAGCTTCCAAAGTTGATCGGGGTTTTAAACCGTGGATCAGATAAAATGGGGTGTTCCCGCAAATTCGGTCGTGTGCGGTGTTAATCGCGTATGTTAATCGTTCGGCTTATTCATCCTAGTCTCTCTATTTATCGTCCGACACATACATCTTGGTCGCTCTAGTTAACGTCTGTACCATTCGCTCCGCTGCGCCGTTTGATTGTAGGCTCCAAGCCATTGTAGCTTGTTGTTTTTGGCCTACGATACAATAAACGAATGAAAGAAATCAGACAAGAATCCTGGCTCTCGATCATGACGAATTGCTTTACTTGCGCCAAACCTTCTGAAAGCACATTCTACGTGATTCCCCGCGACCGTTTGAGCGGTTCAAGACGCACTCGACTTCGCGACCACATATCCGGAGAACAAGTCGACTAAGGTTAGCAGCTCCGTGCTTCCTTTGAACGATCTTGGAAAAGGAGAAATATGATCCATCGCCCGAATCTGAAAAGGGTACGTCGCTTCTATGTTACCCGGAGAGCTACTACGATCGCAAGGGCGTCCTTTACCTGTTTCACAATCTACACACTCTCCCACATATCGTTGCACTATTCGATATAAACCTCTCCAGTAAAAATTTGCCCTGATCCGCTAATAGGTTTGACCAATACCCTGGTGGCCGCCCTCCAAGCTGGTATGATAATGACGTAAAAATCTTTCGGCAATAGCTCCGAGATCACGAAACGAACCATCTCTACGCGATATTCTGACTTTGTGGCTGCTCTGGATCAAAATAGTAACAACTCATATTGATCAACTTCATAGTCCGGCCTGATCAAGGCACATGATTTTACATCCGACGATGTAATCGTGGATACATCCCCAGTCGGATAGATCTTCAAAGTAAAAATCCAACTCTCCTCATCTTGCGCTTCTTTGATCCGCTCCATTCGTATCTGTTGTACGATCTCTTCTTGGACAATTTGTGGCAAATGGCGTCGTCGTGCGGCTGCTCGTGTAATTGCAGCTACTCGCCCCATCTCATTTGTCTTGCAGGGCATCATAAACTCGTCCAGCCGATTCAGGGTCACTAGATTTTTGGCGATATGTGTCATCATTCACTACCCAACCTTTCTCTTTCTGTAGAGCTTCATTTGCCAATTTGACTGCACTCGCGTTTCAATCGCTTTCTGCATGCAAAAAATCATGTTTGGGCTAGAAACGGAGTTTCTTCATCGCTTTATGTCGCAGCGATCGTAGACCCGGTGACTTGTAATTGATCTCTCCACGCGTCTGTCTGATCACTAAATTTGAATCTCCGCATATGATCACCCTTCCCCTTGTCTGACCAGTCAACAAATAAAGCATAGAAGCAGTCCTCCGTACTATGCCTCGTTAACTGTTGGATCATGGATGAACTTAGAAACGACAGCCACTACCTTCCATTCTGTCGATCTCCATACGATCGCGCTTCATGCCCCGCATTTCCTTTTTACTTTATCAGACCCGTTAAAACTAGCCACCCATAGATTCTACTCCTCCTCGACCGTAGGTAGAGGCATACTTGTCGTTTTTCGTGGTTGTTTCCGTGGCGCAATCGCGATCAAATCTCGTACCTTTTCGCCGAGCAGTTATACTTGCCGCCAGAGTACCCAGTTTTGCATCTTCACCCTTCTCACACCGACGGACCTCCAATGTCCATTTCGAAAGCAATGAAGCCCATCTATCTAATCTCCCGTTGAGGCTGCAAGATTGGAGCAACCCGACTAAGGTTTAATAGCCCGTCATCACGGTTACTTTACGAGGGAACAGCATGGTACAACAAATGTCGAGCATCCTTAACAATGCTAGAACTTACTTATCCACCATGTCAAACTTTAATTCGTCGGGCATGAGTGTACGTCTAAAAAAGGTGACCGGTCAGTATACCTCCCATGTTTCTGTATCAATTCCGTTGACATGGTTTACTTGCATGCATAAAGCACAATCACCGGCGGTCGAATAGGGTTGAACTGTTTCAAAATGGAGGGAGTCGATATTGTCTGGTGTAAGAAGGTGAAGGCGATCGTTGCTTTCCCCCAGCGAATTCTACATTCCAGATCGTGATCGCCCCCAGAAATTGGGTACTGATTCGATCGCTCTTATTGACAATGTGGTAAATTCTGTCTCTTATCTGCCTCCAATGGTTTTTCATCTTCATGTGCTCATTGGATCACGTGATAAATGGCTTCTCGTACAGCACTGAGGCGTACACCGAAAAGTCCTCGATGAATCAACTGTGATAGTTGAGGCTACAAAAAAACGATTAAATCGATCGTGCAAACGAGGAAATGGTAAAATTACCAATGATTATTGATCCTTTGGGCCCGCTTCCAATCCAGCTAGTGATACTTGATGGCCCAGATAGTCTATTTTAAGCCGTCCCCAGAAACTCTTTGCCAAACCGATCGATAGATTCCACCGATTACATACGTCCAGCAACCGTTCCACTTTACAATAGAGAGATTCCCACGACTCGGCCGGTATCAGTATATCGTCAATATATGACCTTCGACCAAGAAACGACGCCTTCATGTCAGAATCTGGTTCACCGTCGGAAAACACATCGATAAGATCGGATGGTCCCAAGGCGATCGTAGCTGGACGTGTACTAATCTTCAAATACCCATATAGAGCTTTGTCGATCAGGCGATGATAAATCTGCGGCGCGTTTTTAACCCAAACGGTATCCTCATCCATTAAAACGTCCTGATGGTGTAATAAATGCCGAAATTTCTCTGGCTCGCTCCGTCATCCCCACCACCCACAATTCACTTGCCCAATACAAGGAACCGTACCACATGGCTTTATCCATTTTATGCAGCAAGTCGCAGATCAAAAACATGTGATAAATCATCAGTCTCGTCAACTGGTTCACTCGTCTATGGTCGATGCACAATCGAATGTCCTCTCCATTCTTCTTTATGATCACCACGATTGGCGATGCCCACGGAGAAGTGGACGGGCGAATTATCTGCGTCGTCAATAATCCACTTATCAGATCAGCCAGCTTTTTGCGAAACTTGGGTGCTACTGGTCGTATCCTTTGTGGAATCGGATTATCATCTCTGACATCAATATCACAGACTGCTCCACGAGCCGTGGGAGGTAGGGCATTACCCTTGCCGATTAGTAGACAGCGATTTGCCGATATCAACTTCCACAACTTCTCTTGATCACTTGACAGTGGCTTCCCCAGATCGCCCACTTGAATGTCATCGAGAGACATCTCGGTCGCAGGCGTAACCACTTCCGGTAAGATCGCCATGTGCTGATCGACATCTTCGGCGTACAAATCTCCATTTTTGTTACGAAACGTCGACACGGTAGAAGGTTCTGCATCTGCCTTTCTTTATCCATCACAGAGAAGTCATCCCATTTTTCCGGTGAATCGGAATTTTCTGGTAGCCCATTATCCATGATCGCAGTCCTATCTGTCTGACAGCTGGACTCTCCTTGAAGTAAATCGTTGACCCTCACTCGATGTCTTTACCATCTACCGTCTTTACTTCAGGGCTTGGCTCATCATGCCAATCTCGCGAATGATCACCCTCCATACACCCTTGGATCGTAGAGATCGACGAAGAGACTTTTGTTAGTAGATATACATCTTTCTCGTGCTGCACACACTGCTCTTTTCTGTCCCTCGCGATCTCGTCAGAATGATTTGTAGACTGCTTTTTTCTCTTGACCATCCATGGTCCGTATCACGTCTGGTTGATGGATGGAACGTGTTTGCCCGCGATCAGATTCATCGCAATCATTCTTCCCTGTCACGGTCGACGTTACCACTATGCTAGCCTCCCTCGACGTGATTTTTACACGCTTATCGTCTACCGTCTCGTCATTTGTATGCTCCGTCACAAGTACCTTAATCAATTGATGGTAGTTCTTCATGGCGCGATCATCGCTTTCATTTTCATCTATATACTGCAACGTATCTTCGTCGATCACGACTCGATCAGGTCGCAACTCGTCAGCACTGCAGTCGTTTGCCTTTTCTTCTATCTTCAATGCTTGGCGTTTTTAAAATCTTTCTCGGCGTAGAATATGATCGCTGATCAACCAACGGTTGTTTATACGCTGCGGGCAAGACTTCCTTCCGATCGGTTGTAGCCTCGAACGCTAGTGTTTGCCATTCTTTATAACGTCGCGACCCCACCGACACATGCCCCTGCAATCAAGGTATCATGGCCGCTACCAGCCACAGTCCTAGCGAGGTTCCCCAGATTAAAATCACCTCGCGATCACCGATGTTGGTGAGCTGTAGATAGACGATCCTGCTATGCCCGTTTGTCACAGTTGGTACCCACTCCACGTCTCGTCTTACCCAAAGTTGAGCTCTTGGTGGCGCGACGCCTACTCTCACTTCTGATGTTTTGCCGACTGATATCATTACGTGTTGATCATTCAGGTTGATCGCTTAAAATGTTGATCTACAGAGTTGCTTACGCCCTGCGAGATCAATGCGGACTTCATCGGGTAGACGTAGCGTTTGTCCGCTGAATTCATGCGAATCCCAGCTAAGCCCATGAAGTCCGTGCCTAGTAAAGCCGCTTGAACTGCTTGATCACCGACGCACAAGTAGAAATAATATACTAGTGACTCTTCCAATGTGATCTTGATATTTGTGCTCTTAACCGTCAAGAGTGCGTTTCTACCTAAAAATTTAGGACTTCCTGTTCGGACCCCATACTTGCTTTACATAAGGACGAGGCCTTTGGTCGATGAACATCTTAACTCGGCGTCCACGCTCAGCACGCAGCCTCTGCGAGCGTTGTTTTGTTTGTTGGCACAGTCGCACTATTGTCAGAGATCCGCCTCGTCTGGTCGTTATACCGCTTCAACGCTCCAATCTGGGCCGTCTGGTGGCCCTTCACTTACGGTGACGATGCGGCTGTCAATCGATATTATAAGCAGCGACAGCGAGCTAGTGCGGACGACTATGGCGAAGACGTGGGATACCATTCGGCGGCCGACCAAGGTCTTAAATCTTCTAGGAATTGAGCTATCCGTTTATTCCGTTTTCTTTCAACTGCGAAATCTTATGTCACTCTATCAATACCTTAGACTTCCAAGACATCTATTAAATATGGCGGTCCGTTCGCTTTCACAAAATTTGCACAATCTGCAAGCCCCTTGATTTCCACGCGGTTTGTTGATTTTTACTGTCTAGATACCACATCCACTGTTTCAGCATACTCCACACCGCCTTTGGCCTCTGGTTCAGGTTCTGCCGCTTCCTTAAAACATTCACTGAAACAAGTGATATTCGGGTCTTCCAACCCCAATAGTAAACCGGCCGCGGGCAAGCGTTGTAAGACGTTACGAAGAAGCGACGCAGATACAGATTAACGACCTAATTTTAAACTTGCGCCAACCGCTATGATTCCTGGTCACCTGGTTCCGAAAAAATTTAGTCCGGCAGAAGTAGTACCTTGGTCGTTGCGTCTTATTAACTCGTGGTTCATCGTGACGATGGTTCTTAATGACTTGGTTGACCGTCTAAAACTACCCAGGGGCAGGATTGGTCCACCGGACCGCGACGTCAATCGAGCTCTCAAATGAAAGTCCGCGCTTATACATCCAGCGATGCTCAATAACTTGTTGGCTACCGAGCATTTGGCCGTCGCAAGAATGTCAATTCCTCCGATATCATTGCGACTGGCGGGCGGGCTGGCAGACTTGATTGCCACCCACGAGCATTTTGACGAAGACCACATCCAGGCACTCTGGGAAGCGACCAACTGCTTGATAATATCCTATGAGCAATCGCGCACAAATGACTTCTTCTCCTCCTACTATAAGGCTTGGGAAATATGTAAAGGCTTAGCGATTTGATTGTAGCAAAAGGAAGCGGGTAGTCTTTAAGTGAATATACAAGGGTCAATGCGACCTAGGAATCTTTCTGGATCACTTCTTCCTCCATATTTCGCGCCCTCTCTTCGTGGTGAACTGGTACCCCGAGCGCGATAAAGGGTTAACCCCGGTCGAACTAATTGACGCTCTTTGAATCTACGACTCTGCATTTCCATAGTACACACAGTTTTGCTTGAAAATGATTACCTATCCAGTCATTTTGCTCCCTCGTATCAATAACAAGTTCGTTAAGTATTATCAGGGTTGATAAACTTAAATACATTAATTTCTTTTCTTCTTCTTTTTCCTTGTTTCGTCCTGTCTGCTCTTCTTGTCTTCATTTAAGTCTTTATTTTTTCATGTTCAGATAATTTAGATTTAAATTGACCTTTATCCGACCTAGGTCAGCCTCGAGGGGCTGAACTCTACGCATGAAGAAGCCAAGTGTGTCCTTAAGAGACCAGGTCCATCAGCGAGGGATATATGTAAACAATGGGGAACCGGGTCCACAACTGAAGTTTCAAAACATTTCTCACGACAGACTAGGGTGAACCACCTAAAGACTTAGAAGCAAATTAATATTTTTTGTTGCTCTGCAATTCTTCGAAACAGCGGTGACTTTTCTGATTGCGTTAAATTTCCGCAGTAAGGGTCCACCATTCAACTCCACATCTTCCACCCATAATATTCTTCGTACCCTTTCCAGCGAAGCACATGTTCTCTTCGCTGTCGTTTGTATCGTGTCTTCTTGTCAGCACGACTTTCCATAACTTCTTCGACTTTATATTCGTCTTTCACTAGTTTCCGCGCCCAGCTGACTACGAGAAAAACCATTTGTCGGAGACTACCCGGTCGTCTTAGCCCACTGTAATCGTGTTATTTGGGTGATTCGAGAACGTCTTGAATCTTTTGAGCTAGTATAAATGTACTGATAAGGGTCGTACGGTTATTGGGGGGATGAGGAAACCCCCAGATCCCACTCCCAAAGGGATACCCACACCCCGAGCCCCACGGGGTTATTCAGGGGTGCCTATGCAAAACATGTTTTGTATCCCTTGTGTAACTGTCCAATAGAAATGTAACGCGCATCATTTTTATTAGATGTGCAAGTGTCAATAGTGTTACTGTCGCCTTGTGACGAAGCAGCGCGCTAGCAAAAAAATAATCACTGGCTCAAAACGACAAAACTTTCTCTCTACTCACATTTCCACTCCTTGCCTCCACCTTTTGCCATTCGCCATGTCTATAACCAGTACCGACCTGCTCAACGATACCCTTGCATCTTTCACCACCCAAAGTGCCAAACGTAGCTGGATTTGGGATCATTTTTAGGCGGATGCCCACAGCATAAATCCCTTTGCCAAGTCGCCAAAAACCGTAGGACGTGCCGTGCATGCGGTAGCTTCCTTAACCTTGACAAATTCAGCAGAACCAAAAACCTGTACGAGGACATGGCAAAGTTTCAAGATATCAGCGATCCGAAGAAGAAAGACGCAAACATTGCATCTCTTCAGAAGTATTTTCAAAAGGGAACTCCCATAAGGTGATCGTGTGAAACACATGTAACCTGCATATGCACAAGACTATCTCAAGTCATGCTGTAGAATGCGTTGAACGGACAGGACCTCAAAAGTCACATCGAAAACTTTATTGCTGAGAACAATCTGCCGTTCGACATCATCGAAAGAAGCTCTTTTATCAATCGTTCAGGCACCTGTAACGAGAATATACACCAGATGATAGTCAAGGCCGACGCCATCCAGAACAATTTTTGGAATGTATGCTCAGCACCGCGATTCTAATACGATCCCTCTTTTTGAGGTCGAATGGATCGCTTTTACTTCCGATGCTTGGACTTCATTCAACGTGAAATCCTTGATGTCGCTCATTACTCATTGGATTGACAACGATTGAAAAATTCAAGAACTATTGCTGGGGGTTTCTGCTGTGATGGGTAAGTACATTTTCCTATTTGCTTGGGCACTGCAATTTAACAGCCAGATCTTCTTCTTACCTTTGAAATGATGTATTGCAGGTGAGCATTTTGCTCAAAATTTGGCAGAACTGCATTACAACGTTCTGTCGGACTAAGGCATCGTTGGATCCCTCTCTGTCATCACTGCCGACAATTCCAGCTCAAACTTCGCTATAGCTCGAGCTCTTTCCCGCATGGAGCATTGATTTCAACCATTAATAACAGCTGTTTGGTTGCATGGATTACGTAATCCATTTGGCTGCAATGGATGGAATCACGGCCCTTGGATGGAAAGAATACCTCAACTATGAATAGGAGGACTCCGTCGCCACATGAGTCATGTCGGTGCACAAAATCACCACCCAGCCTGATGGTTTCGATGTCAACTTGGCTTCGATCGTAAAGCGTGTACACGGCATGTCTGTCAATGTACGGTATTCTGATCGACGTCCCAAACGTTTTGACTAAGCTGTGAAGTACCGTAAAGAAGTTTCAACTGCGATTATCTTGATTCTTGATGCCAAAATGCGGTAAAATTAGAATTACCAGATGTGCTCGCGCTCTTTCCACTTGTGGTATGTACTTGTGAATAGTTTCTTTGACTCATTGGTAAAATTGTATATATTTTCTATTTGACAGCCCGAGCGCGACTGGCGTCTGCCTCAGCGATGTCGATTATCAGAAATTTGCCCTTTCAAAACCAGAATAGGAAAAGTTTGGAAAGATCATGAAAGTTCCCAACCTCTGAACACGGCCACGGAAAGGCTTGCGAGTTCACGTTTCCCCACGCTTGAGCAAGCCTCCCGATCTTTTGCCCTCATTGTTCTATTTCAAAAGATGCGAAGCTATGATTTTTAAAGATAAAACGTAAGATATCAATATTCGTCTTCAAGCATATTTACACCTTGTAGGTGGAACAGACCTACGATTCGGAGCAGCTTCTACAGCCAGCTAGAGACATTATTCAAAGCTTGAAATACATCTCAAGGCGGCTCTTAAAAAACCTGTTCACCTGCACGCCTTCGTTCTCGATCCCCGCATTATGATGTTTTCTTTCAGCAAGCATGCATGTCATTTGGCTCAGTATGGCATCCACACTCGCATGCTTTGTGAGAGCTTTGCTGTTGCTGCACCTCGCTACAGCACTCATGCAGCCTTTCTAATGGACACTGAAGAAGCTGGTGAAGAGGTCGACGGTTTTATTGATTTCATTTATGCAAAGCGGCAAATATTCACCGACGTGGTAGAGTAATCTGTCAAAAATTTTTGGGGAAAGACCTGACCGATAGGTATGTGAATCCTTTAAAATATTGGCACCGTCGATAAAGTATTGATCATGTTTGGTCAAGATGGCGAGGGCCCTTGTGGAAGGATCTGTTACCAGTGTTCCTTTCAAGCGTGCTTTCTCGATGTATGGATTAATCTGCAGATATGAAAGGGCATCTCTTATTCGGGAAACCATTTATATGCTGATGTATATGGAAAATTGGTACAAGAAGTTGCCGAAGGTTGTTATGTAAAGATTATATAATATATGTTGTAAATGCTTTGCAATATATACCGATATGTATCTACCTATACATATGTAAACCCCTCCGGGACCCCCAGGGAATTGACGGACCCCCTAAACCCCACCCTCGGTCACCCCCCAGGGTTTTCTTCCCCCATTGGTTCCACCCCGGGGGGGTCCAGTTCAGGTAGGACCCTTTGTGCTATCGGGAAAAATTGTACTTTAAACCCCGGGTCTACGGTCGCACTGCGTGGTCTCCCACCAGTTTAAAAACGCCGAAAGTTCCATGATAAAGATGAGCCAGTTTTATTGAGGGTTTACTTCTTTACTCAGCTCACATGGAACCCTAATTGAGTCCCTGAGTTGATTATGTGGTCGACCACTCCTTCGTAGTGCACTTGCACACGGGCTCGGCTCGCTTCTTGTAGATTCTCGTTCGCCTGTTTCTTTGGTCGCTGATATTGAATCTGTATGTGGTATCTCCATCTTCAGGGCGCAGACCCTCGACGTCCCATATTTACTACGGGTAGCGTGGCTTCAAAGCGTCGACTTGGCATACCAACCGTGTACCAAATAATGAATAGTCTCTTCCCTCATTCGATCATGGGTAGTACCAATCGCAAACAGTAATCGTTATTCGTATTGTGCCAATCTCGCTGGCCTTTGTTGGTAACAAACAACTTGATCGACCTGCCACAAATTTGCGCAATCTTCGCGGACATGGCATTGGCTTGAGGTCGGTAGGCCATGGTCGCTTGTTGAGGCTGGCCTACCATACGGTTGAATGCACCAAACAAGTCAGTCAAAACCATAAGATCCCGGTTAGGACGAATGGACTCACCGGCGTGAAATTGAAGGAATACATACTCCGCGTAACCTTTGGTCAATTTCGGTGTTTTCCGCGACATCTAGCTTTGAATATCAAATATCTAGTAAATAAGGCGACCCATAATAACCACTCTTTCCTCCACTTGTGTGACTTTATAAGAAACGGAATGTAGTCCATCGATATAACCTTAGAAGGAGGGGTATCTTCACGATTATCAGGGCTCTTCGACTGTAATGTAGGTCTGCCATTTTCGGTCTTAGGCTCCGTTCTGAAACCCCATATCCCTGCACACTTCGAAACCGAACCTTAAAGTTACAATGTCGTCGCATTTTGATTGTTGATAGGTACGTCCGATCCCTTGTTGATTCCTCTACAAACTCTTCTAAAAGTGGATGAAGTAGTTGGTCTGTAGACTTTCCGGTATCGCCAGCCTAACCATAAAATCTGATCTTCTTAGCCGTCTTTGAAATTGAGCCGGCACACAGATAGTCTACCTTCGCTTATCGCATAATACCCTATTATTTTTTTCTCACGCTGGCCGATTTCATAGATAGGTTACTCGAGTCTCCCTTATAGGGAGACTAGAGTAACCTATCTTCTTCTTGCATGGTCTCCCCGGATATCCTAATGGTAGACCTTAAACTGGTTTCTGCAAATATATTCGCAGACAGAATCTGGCGTTTTTTAACGACCATCAACTTTGGCAGCCGGATTATCACATTTAAACGGTATCTCTCTTCGTTCGGTATCGACATGACCCCTTTCTGTTAATGCAAATACGTGCTAAGTAGATATCCTACACTTCAGCTTCAGTCCCGCTTCACATGTAAAATGCGGTAGGAGGGACAAGACTGGAGTTCATTCATTTCCCTGGGTCGTAGAGGCGTTAGACTTATAGCCTTACACTCTATGTCTCCACGCTTCTGCCGTACCACTAGATAGGTTCTCCACACAAAACAGTGTTTTCGATTAAAGGGTTATTATAACAAGTTAATACCTAGTAACAGACCCTCAGATTCTGCCTCGTGCAACTTAGATATGTCGGGGTACTTAAAAGTGGCTTCGACTATGTTCCACGCCGGAAGTATCGACATAAAAGCGCTACAGGCCCCACCTCCCTGTTTTACACGGGCTAAACTGTCAAAATTCATTACGTATACTTATTCGCCTACTTCCACAGCGGGGTAGGTAGGTTGAATGTTTTCCGTGCCTGCTTACCAGGTGCAATTGTCGTCAAAATTGAATTTCTATTTAAGCGGGGGGTAATACAGGCCTCTAAATCCCCAAGATCCTGACTTTCGACTTTATTCACTTCGCTATCTCCGAGGTCTACCGAGATAAGCGGGCGGCTCAGTCCTCTAAACGCCCTGCAGACCGGCCGACTTAACTAACCATCTCAATGTCAAATGTCTTGGCAAGACTTAGAGAGGCCGGGTGACTAAGGTGGTATAAAAAATTGTCAGTATTCGCAACAAATCTAACACTTCTCACTTCATAGAGCTGGTAAAATAACCAATGACACTTAATAGTGTAAGTTGTAAACATCGCCAGCATAATTATACCTTCTTTCTCTTAAGCTATTGACGCCAAGATATCCCATTTAATCAAATTGACAAATATCAAAGCTTTTTTGGCCGGGTCGAAATGGCGCATAAAAGGTGCCATGGCCGTCTTTTTCGTGTACATAGCGAATGAAACTCGGAACCATACCAACTTATCTTCTTCTTCCTTGGCGGGCGTATGACAATTGTTTTCTATAAATTGGATTTGCTGTTCTTGTGGGTCTTTCTTTCTCAATTTGTAAAGGCTAGAAGTGTATACGGCATTATCTTCGACAAACCGGTAAAATAATAAAAGCTACGCGAAAATTATTGCCTTGCCTTGAATATTATCGGCATGAATTAGTCAACCATAGAGTAAAGGTCCTTTGGGCGGGACTTAATATCCATTGCTAAACAATCTATGTCCGAGGTAGTCGACCTGTCGGCACCCCAACGAGCTCTTGACTACGCCGATCGATAAATACTGGTGGTCGCGCACGTCGAACAACCGTTCCACATTTGTGCATAAAGCATACCATGATTTGGCGGGAATCAGAATATCATCTGTATACGACCGTCGCCCTAGTGTCGAGGAATGCGATTGCCCATTCGGCTACTATCTTAAATACACTTTCTAGACCATATATATCAGCCTTTGGAGGGGTTTTAAGAACCCATATAGAGCGGTTCCTAGAGTATCTGATATATTTGTGGCGCTTTTGTAAGACCAAATAACATCCTTTACCATTGAGATAGTCCAAGCGAGATAACAAATGCTGAAATCCGTATCGCTCACTTGGTCATTCTAACGACCTAAACACACTCGCTATATTCAGAGCGCAACTCCAGAACGCCCCTCCATGTCTTTCAACAGTTCATTAATCAGAGGTATGGGGTAAACCATGAATTATGTCAGGTCGATGACTAACCGAGATATGATGCACAATTTGATATCCATTTCTATCTTCTTTGTGATAATGGCAATAGGACTGACCCATCGCAAATTAGACGGCGTATTCTTCGCGGACAACGATCTCTTATGAGGTCGGTTGAATTTTCTCTTGAGTTGATGGGCTACTTTCCGTACCTGTTGCGCAACAATTTCACAAATCCCACATTAATATCGTATACGGCTCCTCGCGCAGCCGGCGGTAGAGCATTTCGTTTCTTTATGAATAGATGTCTCTTCTTCATTCTAATCTATCGTAGTCGGTCTACCTCCTCAGGACTTTTCCTATCCGTAACAAAAATCTGTATGTCTTTCAAAGCAATGGATTCGGGAAAGAGCCAACTTTAGGTATGACGGCCCATCCTTGGTTGTTTCCTTCGGCTTAAAGCTCTTTTTTTCGAATGAGTATACTTGATCCTCCACAGATGATGATCAATCAGCTATGACCTCTTCTCCATCTCCTGTGACTTCTGCAGGTGGGACGCTCTTGCTGTAGCCTTTTTCTGTAAGGGTATCATCCTGTAAAGACAACTTTTTCTGTACTTGAATGTTCCTCTCGCTCCGATGGCGGCCGGCATGATTCATTGAGCATTTGGACCAAAGTTTTTGTTCACTGCAAAATTCTTAGTGGTGTGTGATACGGTGAAGTTTCCACCAATGGTCCTTTTTTCTTTATAAACTTCTCAAAAGGCGACCTGGTTTGTGGTGGCTTAGTACGCCAATTCAAGCCACTCCGCATATCTCCCTGACCCACTCACGACGATCCCTGTGCTTTGGAAACTTGGTCTCTCGTCAGTTACAAACCTATCTCCATACCTTCATTTAAAATTAACGTCTGTGGGATGATGTGGATCACCCTCAGCAAGTGGCATACAGCTACTCCCCAGTTATGGTAGTAGCCCACCGCTCTCCTACGGTGACCCACAGCTTTCATTACTCCGAGGTCAACCTTTCTAAAGGTTATTTACGTACTCATCGGTTGTTATACGCGCGTATTGATCTAACTATACATCCAATTCTTGTTTACCGTGAATGGACCTTCTTTCGGAGAACTGTGTTCGCACTTCGTCCGGGAGACAAAGTGTTACATCTGACAGATCTATTTGGATACCAGCCGGTACCATGAAGTCCGTTTTTAGTATCTCGTCCTGACTCACGACGAGGACCACAATTATCTTAAAACGAATATTAAATTACCATTTAGGGTTACCTTAATAAGAGTGCGTCCTTATGTGGAATATACGGACATTCCAGTTCCAATGTACTCTTGTATCTCACTCTTGTCAATTTAACACCCTACCTACATGGAAAGGCGCGTTCAAAATGGATTCCCGGCACTAGTATCAAACCACACGTTTGTGCGTCGATGTTGATATATTCGGAAGCATTAGCCTTTCTGATCCAATTATTGAGACGTAGTATTTTCAGTACCCTCTAAATCCCCAAGGACGTAGGTCCAATTCCATGAATTCATTAATACGGAAAAAGTCATTATGATCATTGAAAGAGACAACATGAATTATCGGGAATTTCACAATTTTCGATGTATTATGGGTCTTCTTCGATGAAACATCCCTTTGCTCTTTGTTCTTGTATTCACGTATCCAAAGATAAAAAACCTCCGCATTTAACTCGTACTAAAATAGACCCTGTCGAGCATACTAAGTTATTACTTATCAGCCTTCTCCAACATTATTCCGGCGTGCTTGGTGGGGTTCTAATTATTGACAAAATATGATGTAGAAGTCGCCCAACTGGCACTTCTTAGCTTCATGGGTCTCTCTACATCCTCAACACACGAACGAAAAACAAGTCGATGGGCCACCTATCTACCTCGTAGCGGTCGCAAGCCATCCGCTTCCAGTATCCCAAGCCTCCATAATTTCGGGACCCAAAATGAACACATATAATGTTCGAGTCAGATGGCGTCTTGCGAGGTCCCGGGTCTTCCCTTTTCTTTCGAGGTTGGTCAGCATTTCTGGTAGGTCGGGCTTTTGTGGCTCTCGCGCTTAGTGCCTCCCCGCATCGGCTGGGTAAATTCGCCTTAGGACTACCTCGTTATAACAGCTATCCAAGATGGATACTCTAGAGCTAGACTCATCTGGGGCCGCTCGAACTTTATGTACGTAGCGACGATTAATCTCTTGTGATCGGATAAGGGAAGCAGGTGTCTCTGGCGAAACTTGCTCGATCCAAATAGTGTCTTGCAGCGTCGCGTCTGCGTTCTTTGACGCGTCCTCAGCACTCCTACCAAATCTTACTCAACCGCCAAACGTAGCATCATTAACTGATCGGCTAATTCCGGGTCGTTATAAGTCTATCTAAAGTGTCCCATATGTTCTTTCTATACCTAGGCGGTCCACGTTTTATCTGCAACTTTGCCATAAGCAAGATCACCCTTAATCGGTATAAGCAACTCCATCGTGAATGCATCCAATCTTTTCTTTGCGTGGTAATGATGGCAATCGACTGGTGCCCTCAGACCACAAAGCTGCGACTGAATTCCTTGAAGCAGGTCTTTCCATCTTCCTCGAATTGAACGACTCAGGTATCGGTAACATTTTTGCGCCGGAACGTTCAGCATTTCTCCAAATACAAGACATTTTTCTCCATCCGGTCCAGAAGACCTGGTGAAACCTTCTTTACGGTGGTCACTCAACTTCGGGTTAGGTCTTTGTCCAAGTCTCGTCCATTAGGTCCCAATGATACGAGGTCGCTGAAGTCTTGACGCGAGAGAACGAGTTAAGCACTTGTTCCAGTGTGGTGGTGGCCATTCTTGCCATTGTTTTCTTCATATCCAGGTTATCTGGGTTTTTATTAGCAGAATTCTACCGATTTCATGTCCATATTTGGCATTGTCGGTTGTCTTGAAGCTTGAGTACCCTCATATGGATCGATTCGGGTAGTCACCATTCGCGACCCTTGTCTCCCTTTGATCACTCCTCGTTCAGGGCGTATTGGCGGTATTTGATGCTCTTAAAGGAATCTTTCCATCGCCGAATCTAAGTATGTCTGCAAAAATTTTACTGGATCGGTAAGCGCTTCTTCCCCCTATCATCTTCGACACGAGGTGATGTGAAGGACCGAGTGTTCCGGGACGTCTGTCCATCATGTGAAATTGTAGCATACCATGATCCAGCATTTCTATCGGTTTTCCACGCATCGCCATTTCGTGACCGACTCGGTTGGGTTGCACGCCCCGCGCACGGGATTGGAACAATGCGTTGATATGGGTCCTAGTGGCCTTATGCTGGCGTGCCTCGGGGATGATAACTCATGTGACGTCCATCCTGCTGCGAAATACGCACTAGAGAAAGGAATTTGAGGGAGAAGGCTTCCATAGGTTGTGCGTATTGAGTCACGACATGTGTCGATGGATGGATGTACGTCCTGGAGTGTCGGTTAACGTTCGAGAGATTCATGCGTCGCAGATGCCGTGAGAGGAACGTCCGTCTGTGCTGGCACGTTACCAACGAGGATTACGAAGTATTTGTGAAGCTTCATTTATAATCTCGTGATGCTGTCGAACTCCAGGGTGAACATGTCTCATAGTTTAAATCTTCCCGCGGTCATGTTTGCTTCGTCTAGGAGGGTGTCCAACCCATGAATAGCATCCGACACATTCCGCAATCGAAGCAGGGGTGACACTGTTTCACTAAGATCATCCAGGAAGCGGATTTTGGGAGCTTGAATTACTGCAATACTCTTTAAGAAGGCGTTCAATTTGCACTGGTGGTAGACCTCTGTCACCTTCGAGTCCGAGCATGGGCGGCTCCGAATTCACGGGGAATTCCGACTTCGTATTGTATGGAGCCTTCACTCTGATTGGTCTGAACTCGTACTGTTCAATCCTTCGTTGTTGGTGTCTCGAGGACTTCAGCATCTCGGGCTGCACCTTCAGCTGGTAGTCCTCTGGGGCATGATAGACATCATGATCCAAGGTGTCCTCGTCGAATTCATTTTGAGGGTATTTATGGTTTTTCATCTATATTTTATCGTGACCTTGTTGGCCGGAACTCATCTATAGTATGGTCAGTCCTTCTATCCGCTATATTGGTTTCGTTGTCACTCGCGATTGGTCTTTTAGTGACTTACCGGTCATGAAGTCCGTATGGCTTAAGCATTTTTGATCTGTCGGGACTCGCGGTAAAAATCCCGCGTCTACCGAGGATACGGGTACGCTCACCATTTTGGTGAAGTGGGGTCTCAAAGCAGCTCGATGAGGACCAAAACTCCGACTGTAACGGAAAGCCGACAAATGGGGAGGGTACCTCGATGCCGCGTTTACACCTTATCTTACCTGATGTATCCATCGGCTTGCAGGATGCAATCTTCGGTGTACTCGGACAGAGACTAAAATTAGTCAACTAATGGCAGAGGTAGCCTTGGGCCGTAAGTGGATATGCTACACTCGTTGGACCAGTAGGTGTTCACTCGATTGACTTGGTCTAGAGTGGACTTATAACCAAACCCTTCAGATAGATTGTCGCTTCTTTCCTTTCGTGTAGTCATAGGGGTTATAACCTCCTGGCCTTTACCGTGATCCCTAACCGCTAGTTTAGGCGACCGCTTCCGTTAGCGGACTGGATGTGGGAGGAGGCACTCGCTGTACTTACAGACCGAGTTCTTCTTGGGGATTTACTCACACTTGGTATAGCCACGCAACTGGCTTCGATGGGGGGCAAAAGTATATTCCTTCCCTGGAACAGGTTGGCAGAATTAAATAATTGTCTCTTTAATCACGACGAAGATATGACACGTAGATAGCTAATCTAGTAGAATTCAATACAGTCCTATCCTTAAGTCTCTTCACTCTATTCTCGTCCAGGGCACTGACTCTTTATGTGATTGGTCAAGAGTAGCCGGATCTTGAGGTACCGGGTCTGCTAGTGCGAGACCCATGTCTACCGATAAGGTACCGGGTCTACCAATGAGATCCTAGTTCTACCGATGAGAGACCGGGTCTACCCGGGCTAAACCCAGGTCTAACTATGAAATAGCGGGTTAACCAATGAGGGACCAGGTCTACCAGTGAGGTACCGCGGTCTTCTTTCGTCAGTACCGCTTAACCGGTACTTTGGTAACGGCATTCCTCTTCAATATGTTTGCGAGCATCTCTACCATGAACGCACCAACACTTTCGAGGCCCCTTCTCCCTCACAGCTCGATCCCTGAGAATGACCCCTTGTACCTCCTTCGTGATGGTGTCTGGGTCTATCGTTTTCAAAATCACTAAACGGCATATAGATTGAGTAATTTTGTCTATAGGTTTCTTTTGTATTAACACAAATAAGGTTCTGTTTTTCTTTTGATCTAATAAAAACACGTGCCTCCTGAAAGAGTCTTTAATAATAAGAGAGTTAATTCATCTTGAGACACCTACTCGTTAGCCAACTGTGCAGTCAATTTACTGAATTGTCTAGGAATCTTGAACAAAGTCCTAAAGCTCTAAGGTCGTATGCTCATAGATTCGGGGTCTTGTAAAGGACTGCTTTGCTTACTGAGGACACAAAGCCTTTTTCTGAATAGAAGCTGTACCATCCACATACATCGAGGATTCTCGCCCAGAACTAATGAATACGGAAGATGTGCAACTTCTGTCACGAGAAGCGTAGTTTTAGTGCAAGTTGTGCTACTTTTACAATAAGCTAAGACATCGACACGCAGAGTGACCGACGAAGCGATTAGCTTACTCAGCATTGTGGCCGAGCGCGCGCTGGCTTGATTGAAGTTCCCAAAATGTAAGTGAAGCTGTAACGAAGCTCTCTTGTGTACCAATTACTTTGAACGATTTACAAGTCATTTATCCAATACGAACCCTTACTATTTCCACAAGCCTTGTATTATTAAGAATCGAACAGTGATGTTCCTGTCGAATTGTGAGGAACCATGTTATCCCTTTTAGCTGATCTCCAATTCTCATATAACCACTTGAAAATATTTAAAGGAGTTACTTCGACGTTGGTCAAGAGATTTGTATGGCGTGACTACACAACTTATCTTTTATAATATTATTTTTAAGCTATAGCGTTTATCCGCGCAATCGTATGAGTTAAGATAGGTTTGATGTATTTGCACATTGAATAATTCCTAAACTGAATTTTCGGGTTCCCAGTTTGAACCGAGTCCAACATAAGCGGTCAAATAGGTATTTATATTAAATGTTAAGATAGAGACGTTTACGGCTACATTGTCACCGCTTAAGGCAGATCACAAGCATTTCCTTCACGTAAATCAAGCACATATCAATCTAGATGTAATTTTTTGTAGATACTTGGTTTAAGAATAGAATTCTAAAAGTGACCGGATTTAGGCCACTATATGACACAAAGTCATCCAAAAACAAGAAACATAAATTTTTTCCCTGGTAGAACAGACAATGGGTGATAGTGCCCCAAGAACATGCGTTAAGCTGCGCAGATTGTCTATGCACACGAAAACATATTAAGAGCTATTTTTGGTTTAGATCAATTCTACTCGGTGGACGTCAAAGAACCTGATTGGCATTAGAGCTTGAAGATACGCGCACCGAACTCTTTCACGATAAGCGGCGTGCGTTTAAAATGCATAAATAGGTAACAAGTCATAGGCTACAATTGTGTCAACGTTGCGTTAAAATGGACAATATACATAGGGAATTGCTAAATTCACACCCTTATTATTTAGATTCACACCCTTACTTCAAAATCTTATATAAAAAAAGTCCCTATTCGTTTTAAGATTTGATTTCTGACAAAGGTATTGATCGATAATCTAGGCCATTAATTGTTAAGTTTTACGTAAGAAATACACAAGATACTACTCACGCCTGTATCTATTCACACATGTCAGTATCGATAAACACGTTCCGGCAACGATAGGGCGCGTGGCTCGAGGCGCAAATATCGGTCATGCGCGCGCAAAATGCCAAACAAGACGAGCAAATAAGGCACACGACAAGCATCCGACGCCACCGTGCCGTCTGAAGTAACAAATGCGCTGGACTGGGAGTCGATCTTAGCTTTGCGATTTTTTTGCACGTGTTTAGATGGCCTCTGTCCATGCGCGCAGTGATCCAAATTCTGGATGACACGAGACGAAACCAGTTGTGGAACGTAATCAGAAGAAGAAACGAGAACGCACAGCAGCACTTGTGACAGTGCGTAGCAATCGAAGTGGGAACACGCAAAATGTGCGTGACAGGTTTAATGCCAAAGTGGTCGCACAAGCATTGCGCTGTAACGGACCGATCGACGTCCACAGCATTCTATTAACACAATACAAAGCTCACTGCAACTTCAACTACTTCAATTGCGGCAGCACTGCAGCGACTGAACCGTTTGTGGTCAGGTCACACAGGTGAAGATGGACGGAAATGGCCATCGAATGCGATCGCTGTGTCTGCAGGTAGTAGAGACTCTCGTACAGATCAATTACTATGTAGTGTATACAATACACATGGCAGCACATGCACTGCGTATGTTGACAGCTACGTGGTGTAGTCATTGAGAGAGAGAGACACTTTGTATGACGACATCTCAGCTCAGATGTTTTGGGTACGAGTGCAACAAACGCATGCAGCGACTGACGATCCGGTCAAGTGCATGCTGACCACCTTGAGGAGAAACTGGTACCTGCATTCCAGCTAATTAGTTGTCAATTTGCAGCATGTGAACAAGTAAGCGACAGTTTCAGTTCGTGTGTATGTACGTTCGACGTCATCTACTTACTGCGAGATACTGACTCGACCTCAAGATCAGATTTCTGCACGTGCTGCAGCACTTGTGTATCCATGTAGATAAGGTCTCGGACCGGAGGCGGTGTTATACACGAAGGAGCGCCTAGCAATCTCAACTTGACGGTTCGATGACCTCGTGAGCCTTATCTTTGTAGCAGCAAAGAATGTAGCAAAACACTCACTGACACACCTTACCGAGCAGCTCATACGCGCTTATCTCCACATAGCCAAAGTCACTTGCTGTACTTGTGCCGCCGAAATGAACGCCTCATGAGGAACATACGAGTAGCACGGACAATAGAGAGCCAGCGAGGAATGCAGTTGTGATCAACTGTCCTCGAATGAATCTTTGTATCGTGACGTTTACGCTTGACGAGGTTATGTTCCAAGTCACGAAGTACCCAGTGTCGATCGATCATACAGAGACAAGGACACAAAGCTGACCGTGCATATCAAAGCAAAGTTCGAAACGTCAACAACGTATAGTACTTCGCGTCGTATCAAAAAGCGTACCGGGTACGATGGTATTGATCTACTGTATACATGAACGACATTTCCTACTTCCGTATCCACGTTGTGGTGGCAGTGGTTGTAACGGAGCACTGTTGACTACGAACTGGTTGACCAGTACGTAGTATACTTCCACTGACGACAGTGGTCGACAGTACCCTGCTAGGTGTTATAGAAACACAGAGGAAGAAAAGGAGACTAAGTAGTCAGACTAGTCTTGTAACGAAATTACACGTCGGCTGGTAGTCGACGATAGGTGTGGTGCACACAAGAGAGGGGGTACCCTATAAAGTTATTTTAGAACACAGTGAGTGTATCAATTGTTGAAGACTGATGTCTGTCATCCATTGGTTGCGATATCTTTTAAGAGGTTATTCAGGGCAGGTTAAATACGTTGTTCTAAGGTGTTCTTTATGGTTAATTAAAGAAATAAAAATTCAGTTCCCATTTTGATCAACATAAGACACGTGCCTTGCGAGGCGTCTTGATCGATAGGAGCTAGCATTGCCTGTAAAGGTAGCCACTCTTGAGCACTCTGTGCTGTGATTCTCTGGAATCGTTTGGTCCCCCTGGAACAGGGACCGTAAGCTCTCTGAGCTTGTTGACTCTCTAAGTCGAATTCGTAGAACCAAAGTTGCTCGTAAGAGCGTTAAGTCTTCCTCTGACTTAAGGATCTGTGTAGCTCCACTATAAGTCTCTGGTAAAAGTAAATCTGTATTAGTATAATCAAGTCCTATCACTCCTTAAATCTCTGTTGTCCTGACTTAATTATACTAATATAACTATATGTATGATGACGTCTACTCATCACTCATTGCGCGCGTCGAGCAGAGATTGGTGGCTTGATATCATCACGATATCAACCAATTAGTAGACCCTTCGGTCATCTCAACAATATCAATATGTCTTTTGATATTGTTTAAAGAATATTCGACGTAATATTATTTATTGTCAGATTGTTTTAATGACAATCTCATGTAACGGGCTACCCCGTTACAGTAGTCTTAGCCTCACCAGAACGCGGCTGAAACTTCATCGTGAAAAAATAGACACTTTGGCCCTGCGTGTGATGGTCAGCGGCTTTTATACTTAGATGGAGACGGTACGTTCGTTGGGAAATGTAGCCGTTTCCTCCACTCAAAGCTTAGCTGCTCTTCGTCTTTGTGATGGAAGTAGATGCGGGTTTGTCATTGGTATCCACTTGCTCGACGTTGGACTCCTGTACCTCGACAGCGCCCTCCAATGTAGCGCCAACGTTCGTCTTCTCCTTCTCTACAACTGTCATGGACTCGGCAACGGCTTCCGTTTGCGCGGTAAGCGTCACAGCTTCAGCCTCTCTAGCAACGTCAGACGCATCAGCAAAGACATCCGTCTCGCCAATTGCAGCGGCTTCGGCAATCTCAATTGAGTCAGTACCCGTCTCGGTCTCGACCTTGTATATATAATATTTTGAAAGAGGGGTGTGAATCTAAGGAAAAGAAGTGTGAATTTAGCAATTCCCTATATAATTCACAATTTTGATATTTCGAATCAACATTATTAGGAAGTTCCCGTTAGAACTGTCTAAGGCTCTTCTTTACAACTGGATACATTTTGGAATACTTTTATTAATCGATGAAAGCACCCATCGCGTTTGGACTCGCGCAATCTAAACCAAGCAATATTCTGCATTTCATATCGCCATGTTACCATGTAAAAATTAAGTAAACTTGTTCTACTATAGAAGTATGATATTATGATTAATACAACATCTGATATTCTGAGCACGTGTTGCTCATAAAAAATACTTCCTCCGCTCGTGCGGTATACGTTTATTCTATAAGAGCACGAATCCTTGTACTGTATAGTTTAAGGGTTTACCGGGTTTTGGGTAAGAATTGTGCCTTATTTCACCTCATAGAACTTCTTGCTCCGATCAACGACCACGACCGTTGAAACCAACATGAACATATTGGATAAGGCGTAAGTCTTTTTATACACGGTCGTAAGCTACACAGATTTGAGTTATCTAGAATTTACTGCGATCGAACGTATGCGACCTCTTCTTTGTGAGCTCGAAAAAGTGACATGTTAAATTCGATTTGGACAGCGACCAACAACATGCTATTATCAATGACTTTATTCAGAATAAAGTTGTTGACGAGCGCAAAAGTAGCAGTGCTTCACGAGCAAGTATTTAAAAAATCAAAAAGCGTAGAAATTGGGTCTTTTTCTGAAAGAGCTGGTAAAAAAACATCAATAACGTGTAGCTATAGGTTGTCCGACACGTGTAAATCGACCCGTGAGACTAAACAATGACATCTCCAAGTACAAGAGAGTAGGGGAAATTTATCAAAAAGTTCGCCGAGTTAAAGAATGATATGAAGGATCGTCGCATCTTCTATAATGGGATGCGAGTCTGTCTCGCCTGCTCCAATTCAGCAGACAATTTCAATGCTTTGGCTCAAAGAATTCGCTTCACATCCTATATTTAGTTGTTTTAAACAAAGTAATCGGTCTCGACTCAGACAGAGGTTCAAGCGGCCACGAGCCGAAGCATCAGAGCTCGTGCTGATATTTTAGAACCCTATAAGGTTAGATTCAATGTGCACGCCCCCGCGAAGCACAATTTAATTCTTCGTGTCGAATTTTGCTGACTCGACTGGTTGACAAAAACTCACTTTATTAACTCAGAGTCATAAAGATGGTCCTTGCTAGACCAGCCTAAAATGTCACCAACTATATTCGCTAAAAACAAGCTATTGCATTTGGAAAACAGTACAACTTTGATTTTAAGGTCTTGAACCTGTTTGTCTTCCTAACTTCCATCAAGACGAAAAAGAAACAGTACTGCAACCGGTAGGCCTCTGTTACCTAAAGCGCAAGCGTAACCCCTCTTCAATGTACAAAATATTGCAGAAAAGCAATTTATAACGACAGGTTAGTAAGCGCACAACTATAGTGCATCGAAACGTCGCTTTCACGCACGAACATTTAAAACGAACATCTGGCGGCTAATAAAGTACCAAGAGGTTACACCTGCATTATTGCGAGACCGGAACAACAAAGAAAACCGTCAAAAATGATCGGAACTAGAAGGGGCTTCACTTCCGGATTTCTAGCAAAATGAATAGGATTTGCAGTCAGCTTCACGAAGATTTTCCTAACGCTTATTCTATGTTTTGTAATTTCAATGTCGCTAATGTATCCCTCACCACCTTGGAAATTGTTTGGTATGGTATAGAAACGTGACTGCAAGAAAATATAGATTGAGGTGCCAAATAATTCTAATTTGCGACGTCAGCGGTTAAATTATAGAAGGCTTGATTTTTTTGAAAGCGAGATTTTCTTACGGAGATAAAGTAGCGCCTTGCAATAGGCAAACACGTATGAATGAAGAAACGTGTACTACACGCTAAAAACAACGTTATCATACATTGTCATCGTACTGAATTAAGGTGAAAATTTCGATGTCATCATTAATCTCTTATGAATGAGAAGGTAAGATCCGTTGATGATCTGGCACTATCGATTTATGAAAATGCCTGCCGTATGATTATCCGATGTCATACTCGATCATGTCTTGAAGCATTCATGATAACGTGAATGTAATACAAGTAAGGGCGATTGCCCGATTCGTCGTTCAGTCGTTTGCAGAAATTCTCAGTCCTTAGTGTAAATGAAACTTGAAGTGTAAAAGATGGCCACCGGCTATTGCTGTCCATAAAGACAAGCATTTTCGAAGGTCACCACATGAGTGAGTCGAGTCGACCAATACAAAATTAACAGAATAGAGATCAATGTGCAAGAAATTCAAACTGGACTATCTATATAGAAAATTGAATATAGTACCTATCAGTTCACCGTAAACATCTGAATGGTAAGATCTACCTGAGAGATTAAGTTCCAAAGAACCTTAGTAAATGAGTTTTTAAAAGAATTACATTTAATGATTCGGTCAGCGCAAGATGACGTGTTAGGAATTATATAAGCTCCATCTGATAGCGCTTGCGAGCTAAAGTTTGGCGATACTTTAAGCGCCGAAACTCTAAAAAATAAGTTTTTTTGCAAGAACAGCATAATTACAATATAAAACGACATACGTAATCTTCGCAGCAAGCAGCACCTTACCAATAAAAAATCGTAGGAATTCTCATAACAACACAGTTGGATTTGTCATCTTATGGATAGCCGAATATATCTTTACGCGTCTTCATATAGGAGGTCACGTAAAGCAAATAAATTTTTAAAAGGTTTGAAGAACTTAAAAGATAAGTTAATGAATTAGTATCGTCTGAGGTGCCAAAAAAGGTACTTGACACGAAGTAAAACTTAAACTTGGTCACGGTACTATATTGAAAAGAAGTGGCCACTGCTACACAAACAAGTTTAGTGAGCGACAAGTTCTTTGCCGATCGTGCTGAAGTACTTCATGTGAGAAAAAATAAATTTCCCACATAGCTCTCCAACCTTATGGGTGCGTAAATCCACAGGTGGATGGACAATGTCGTGCGCATATAAATATTGAATGCTTATACAGTACCTGATCAAAAGTCGATACGAGCGAAGACTTCATCATAAACATTATTTTAAAAAGTACCATGTTGTTGTACAAAACTACAAAAATTGCCCTTATCACACCATTTATCGTTGAGGGAAAATCCAATTTACAACGATAAGCATGCAAGCTCCTAATTAGATCTGGGAGTAGTTTTAAAAAAAAGGGGTCAGTTGTTCATTTCTATCTTCTACAGCTATAATTAATCTACAGCACAGGGTGCAAAATTTTGCACCTAATAACTTAACAATATGTGTCGATTGACTGACGCAATAAAGATAAAAAGATAGATATAATATTTTCCGACCCCACCTTCTGAACCGCCTCACACTAATGCCTAAGCAATATGTAAGCGGTAATTTGAAATGGATTACAGTCGAAGCTAGAGAGCTAATAAAGTGTTGATTGTATCGTCGATAAAATGGCAAACCTAGACTGGAAAAAAATCAAGGCGATCACCAAATAATCTGTAACGGTCGATTTTATAAAACTAAGTCCCTTTTTAAGGTGTTCCTGCCCAAGTACACGCGAACCTATGCAAGGATGACCGTACTTATCTTTCATTTATTAAATTATACCCAGAAGTGCTTCTGAAGTGCTCGGATCGTGCATCCGCTTAGCTTCGTTCTCAAGCTGAGTGAACGCGAACTCCGATCTGTATTTCTTCCGATCGATACGGAGATTTCGCACGGTAATCAGCAAGTCGTGCCGACGATTGTACTAGTGCTCCACTTCTTCCCTCACTTGGTCAAGAATTGCTCGTGGCGAACGAAGATCTCGTCTTGGCCCGGGGATGAGGTGGACCTGGTCATTCTACCCCCACCGGAGCTTCTGGTGGGGTCGCACAGTGGTCGACGCTTTCATGTGGGGCGTATCTTGAGCCACCGCGTGAAAAACGGGGAGCGGACAAATTACCTTGTCCGCAGGCGACAGTATCATCCATCGTATGACTGCTGAAAGCCACCATACTAGCTGATGGCTGATGTTGAGGGTCTCGTCCGCAAGTACGACGTGACTCATACGATTATTCTTCGATTACATCAGTAAATACGAGCTTTTCGAGATTGTAGACGAATGGCAAATTTTCAATTTCGTCCCGCATCACAGCTGAGATGTGTGCCCTTCCCTAGGGCAAACTAAGGGAATACAATTCCCTTGGTGCACGTCGCGAGTTGTCAACAAAACTCGCACAAGGGTCACCCCATGTGAGGCAAATAATACCTGCTTCACGCGACAAACGATGCATCCAGTACCTTTCATTGGCTGACGTTCGCTTTTCAAACTTAACGCGTACTGCTTTAAGGTTTTGGAGCCATCCATCTCGTTTAAAATCCTTGACGGTTTGGACGAATACGTTCCACGTCGCCAAAAGCGAGGCTGTATCATGCTTATGTTCACCGTTGTACCATCGATGTTGAAGGAAAGCATTCAGATAAAGGTCTTCTTTAGCGCGAAAGCTGTTTGAAGTGAACTAAAACTACAAAGGTCATTCGCATCGAGTAATGGAATTTTATGGTGCTGGCTTGCCTCGTGGGACAAGCTATTAATGAGCTGGTCGTGTAAAAGCCACGTCTTCAGATCATCACGCTTCAAATTGGTACCTTCGTCGATACAAAGGCCTTCAGTATGACGACTGCCCGCGCCATCGTCAACGCGCTCGTGCGAACGAGCACGACTTAACCGTGGTGATGAGTAATTGTACCCATCACCATATTCAGTATTGCCGAACAGTATGTGACGATTGTCGCGAGTCCGTTCGTCCGGCAAATATTTGAATGGACGAGGCATTGCAGGTGATCGCGATGCCTCGAAAGCCTTTTTCGAGTCAGAAATATCTGCCTCGCCAGATTAGCTGATTCCTAACTCGGATTTACCGTGTGCATGAGGCGTGATACCACATGCTCCTGCAGATATGTCTGCTGCAGGCAACGAACGAGTAGCAGACGATGACTCATCTGCCGCAGAGACTGATACATCCTAGTGCTGCGCGGTCTCTGATTTAACTCGCATAGACATGTTAACTATGCGGGGCAAAGTAACAGTATATATGGAAATGAACAATTAAGTGCCTTCTGTCCCAATGGTGTCTAACAAGTGGTCACCAAGATTTGATAGTCCCACGTTGACTATCAGTTGAGTGGAAGGATGGTAGCCCGTTACATGACATTTCCATAACGAATAAAATGACAATAAAGAACATCACGTAGATTATTCTTTTTAAATATATCACTAAGCGTAGTGATGTTGTTAGGATGACCGAAGGGTCTACTCATTGGTTGATATTATGGTGACATCAACCCACCAATCCCTGCTAGACGCGCGCAATATGTGGTGAGTAGATGTTAGCATTCGTTTAGTAAGACTAGTATAATTGAGTTAGGACGAACCCGAGATACATGAGTTATCGGACTTAGTTATACTCAACAACGGTTTTCTTTTTACCACGACTTAAGTCTTCACCTTAGTCGTAACCTTTCTCTGTGTAAACGTTTACACTTAGCGGGGCACTGACGCTCACTGCTGTCAGTGAAAGCTAACTTTCGTACTGGTAGTCAAGTAGTTAATCGTCGGTGCCCCGTTAAAGAGGTAGCTGTGGCGCCGATCGATATTATTCTACTTTTTTGCCGAGCATTTAGGTGGCCTTTGCTTTCGATTCCGTGCACTCGTACTTAATATGTGCCCATAATGTTTGCGCTCGCCAATTTCCAGAGGATGTGCATGAGTCCTTCGTTGCGACCCGATGCACACTATATGTTTTTATCTCGTGGGACGTATTTCTCTTTCCAGATATCGTGCTTTCCGACTGATAGGTTGTCACTATGTTGCATGCTTAATCTGGTAGACCGTGAGAGCATGCTGGTGACGTAGAGCAACGCTGATGCCGAAATTTATAAAGGGGGATCCTTCCTGGGCGTCAACTGATCAGTGAGAACTTGTGAGCACTGCCATCATGCTGAGTTTATATGTGGGATTGCTCAATGGAATAGGATGGGTTGTAATAAAACGAATGCGTAAGTGTTGTTTATATATATAAATTCACTTTGGAAAGGCAAGTAGCCTCTGATGCATCATAAAAAAGCGCCGCATTGCGTATATGTTGTCGTGTTTGTACATAGTTCCTTTGGTCCATCTTCAGGCTCATTAACCATGTGATCGATCTTCCATGGAACGCTGTAGATTTTTTGTTGTATCTTTGTGCGGGCTGAGCCGCCTTCAGAGTGTGTCGTATGGTGCTAACATACAACACCATCAATAAGATATCTATATGTAAATGCTTGCCGTGTACATATCCAAAAAATTAGCCAGTGATTCCGTGTGCTACATACTGTAAGCTGCTCCAGTTCTCAAGTACCATTCGCAACACGCAGATGTGGACTTGTCATGAGTATCTAATTGTGCTTCGTATCCATGTCGAGGTTTGTGTAGAAAGTGTCATGTCCCTCTTATATCATACAGTCTATCGATGAACCTCAATGAAGGTGTAACAGCTATAAAAGAGGCCTAAAGTAGTACATTAATCTACTCAACGACGATGTTATGTATAGAGCTGGTATCTAGATATTACAACATCGAGTCTGAAGTAGTGCAAAATTAGTCTGCAGATGAGGAACGTTATAAGATGTTTGTGCGCAGATAAATGCCAGCTACCGAAAAACCACTCAGCACTCAGAATGCTTACTTTGCGGTCGGTAAGCAAATTAGGAGAACTACAGCGTCTAAACATAATACATTAAGATAAAAGAGTACATATATAATTCGGCCTTCCTTTATGTAAAATTGATGTTTATTGAATCCCAGCCGTGTCATCCACGATCTAAGACACCATTCTTCCAATTTATTGGCCAATACTTTCCATGTACATCGATATGTATGAATGTGTGAGTCGAAACAGCCTTACATGTACAAGTAGAAATGTGTGATTTCTCGTGATGCGAGATTGTATCCAGACCTCTGCAAACATTCAATTGTGCCGTTTAACATATTCTTTTTTACCTTCCCTTCATCATATTTTTTTCATTCTTCCTGCTCCAGAGCTTTCGCGCGATGTATATTAGCATTACGTACAGTAAGCCGCTCCTCGTGTAGGTGTTTCTGTAGTTTAGGAGTAAATTGCGTCTGTAAGATAACAGCCCAAAGCACAAACATGAAACAACAATGCCGATACAAGTCGGTGATATGGGATGTTACGTCGAGATGAATCGACACTTCTTTGCTGTAACGGGGTTCCATAACATGTGTGATTTACACAACAGGTGTAGTTTCTCGTGAACGGAGTCTCAATTAAGATGATATTAACACACCATATCAGTCGTTGGGGGCTGCCACACATCAGCCCCCAACGTCTGATATGCTCGTTTAAAGAGGTGTTGATTAAATCATTAGTGTCTAGATTAAATACGTTCATCTGAGGTGTTCTTTATGATAAAAAGAGATAAAGTTCAGTTCCACTTTCGATTTGCCAAAGACACGTGTCTTGGAATCGTTAAGAGTCTAGCATTCTCCTTGTTAAGGCAGATACTCTTAGATCACTCTCTGCTACAATTCCTTAAATCGTTTGATACTCTTGAACAGCGACCGTAATCCCTCTGAGCTTGTTGAATCTCTGAGTCGGGTTCTCTAAACAAAAGTTTCTCGTTGCGCGTCAACACTTACTCTGACTTAAGAAGCCGAGTGGCTTCACTACACTTGCAGTCCGCTCCTGTCAAGTCAGATTCGACTCTCGCCTTGCTGATAAACCGCAACAGATTCCTCAAAAGGCTGCCTCTTCTTTGCAGGTTTTCCTCTACGCATACCTGCGACCTGACACCAAAATTTTGGACGCCGGCATACCAAGGGGTTATATAGTCCTGTTGCGTAGAATTCACCAGCTACGAAGATACGATGAACTCAGCTGAGGCCCAATTAGTCGATACCATAAATAAACCATACGGTCTCATCTATCGGATGACCAGCTTTTCACTGAATAAATATGCAACTGCCCCTTCGATTGATTCAATGGTGCGTATTCGATGCGATATAACGGGCCCTTTCGACAAGTCATTGGCTCGTGCTCGACAGCTACTCTGCAAGTCGCGAATCCCCCATGGAGCAACTTTATCTCGTGAACCTATCTGTCAAAACCCTTGCGATATAACCCATTTAAGGTTTGACTGCAGGAAAGAATTGGACCTCGTTGCGAGTCCCGAAAATCAAATACAATCCCAAGCCAGAAATGTCTGTACTGTATCAATTTGACATATTGGATTCTTCATGTACGCTGCTTTTGCAACTCTCTAATCTTTTCCATTACCTGATTTTTCCCATCAAATTAAATCGACAGCGTATACTCTATCACTTGTCGACTTTTGCGTTGAAGGCTCTCAACTATCAGGACCTTGCCTTGTCGAGCGTTGAATCATTAGTCTTGCAATCGTACCCTTTATGTCGTCGACGTCGCACTTTACTTCATTTGAATTATCGAGTGTTATCTCGTCGAATGTTGACTTGCCTGATATTTCCTTGCTTTTTTTAAGTAGTCGAGGATAACCTTAGCTGATCTCCTCTTTATATTTAGGCAAAATATAGGCAAAAACTTGTACATAAGTTACGTATACGACAGTGATGTACGAGTCGGACTCGTTTGATTTTCGAAACTGATCCTATATAGCAAAGCATATCCAGTAACATCTTAAACTAAATAATGCATGCATAATCTGAACGTCTACGTTGGTTAGGCACAAACCCATTCATAAATTTTCTGTATCAACTATATCTTTGGTGTAGAATATGGCATCAAGAAAGACGAGATCTATATCACTTGTCACTCGCCCGGAGCACAACATATGTAGCGAACTGCACTTCAAGAGGAATATTTTGCAACAGCACACTATTTGCGACGCGACCCGATACTAAGAGCAATATTATAATGATCTTTAGCGATGTCAGTCTCTACCACGATTTGCGAACATCGCAAAGAAATCAACTGTTGGAATACTCGAGCTCACATAAATCATTGCATAACTATATTGATGTCACGACTGATGATGATGACTATATCAGGAATCTCCACCTCATCGACAATGGACGTGACAGAGTATTGCCCTAAGAATACCCTGTCCCGACCATGATAAGTAGTCATGACTTCACTCCAAATTTGCGATAATATACTTTATCGTGGAAACATATAACAATTGTTGCCGCATTCGATCATTGTATATCGAGTAAGTGATGAGTGATTTATAACGCGAAAATGAAAATAATTGTAGGATAGAATTCGGTAGGAGTATCCCCTCGATTATTTTGTGTAATTTAATTCGTAATAATTATCAGACAGATCAGACAACCTCGAATATTTCCCTGTAATCATAAAAACAACATTTGCTTCGTGTAAACATTACCGCAATATTAATTTAATGACGTATCCACTTATGATAGTTCGCATCCTCTAAACATTCCTTTCGCCGTTTCTCAACATTTCACGTTGCCGATCAAAGGTGCACATCAAATCTGAGAGTAACAGAGCTTATAATAATTTGTGCCTTTGCTACTACGGAATCGAATCACAATTAGCACGAATTTTTTTCAGCCGAGTTACTGTGATATTTCAATCGTCTATATATATACTATACCAACTGTAATTACACCGGCGGATATGCACTACATCTTTAGCGAGTCACAAATCGGCCAAACAGCGTCAAGATAGCTCTGCTTGTACAATCGTTACACACAAAATTATATCCTGTGCGTCGGATGCAGATCCAAGTCACTACATCTCGCCCCAACAGATGAATATCTCAAATTTACGCCGAGCATTCGTAGGATGTAAATTTGATACCCTAAAATGCCATGGTCTGTGTCAAAACATCAATTCTGATAACATCAAATTGCTACGTCTGCTAAGATCGTCGATTACCATAATTAAGGGGATGCAACAATTACTAAATTACGGGGGATTATATTAACGTTGAGAGCTGATACACTCATTAGGTCTTGATAGTTTTATAAAAAAGGATGGTCAAGAATTTCACATATCGCGTATCTTTTTGTAGCCGTTCGGACAATTAATATAGCTCATTCATGCGAGCGCCTGTCATATATATTATACCGATTCTACCCCATCTGGTCGTACCCCGCTGAATATATGCTTGGACGAAATCTTTGTTTTTCCCATATTTTTGTGATGATGCCGGATCTTGATATTATTTGATTCCACATTACTAGGTCAAATCGTGTTTATGTACTTAAGTCACGCGGATGGGCATGCATGCAATTCAATACGAGTGATATATTTTAATTTGGACATGATTCAGGTCCTTCGACGCAATCTTGTTTGTAGCAAGCGCCATTCGAGACTCTATAATTTAAAATTCTCGACAAAAATCTTTTTTCTAGATCTTGAGAGCATGCAATTGCTCCGTTATGGAATTGTCTATATGCTTATGATTATTCCAGAGAAGTGTAGTTCTTGTGAAATGACATTAAAATAATGTAATTATTATTTAAATAATATTTTGTGAAGGATACGGGTAATATATAGTATAAGCCAATTTTGTGTGCCGATTATGAACATATTCAGAGCAATGTATTTTGTAGAAGGGACAAATAGCACCGTAATAGCATTACACTCTGACGCTACAAGGAATGTCTTCACTCCTTTAATTACGTATTATAATCCACAGTCGTCCTGATTAGTCTAGATGCATGATCATTTAACGGAACATTTTTGGTGTTAAATCCATTGCTTTGAAAGTTAAAGGTGCACTAAAGTGAATAGGACCAAGATTATAATTATGACTGTACGTATTTTAAGCTCCTAACTGAAAGAAAGATTAGTACATAGAAAATGATATGTAGTATTTCATTTATTCTTTTATAAATTGCATGTGCGAACGAATAAATAAACTAAGTCTATATGTTATAACTGTAGCTATTGCTTTATCGTTAACTGATCATAAGCTTGAAAGAATGTTCACTATGAATGTCATGGAAATATGCATTTTATTCAATTTGATGCTTCATTTTTAGATACAACTTAGACAAGAACATCAAGAATCGTATGCTTTAATTATTAAAAATATCTTAAACGAGATAACGCGTTGCAAAATAAGCGTTTATGACACAACTTTTAGTCCGATAATTCATACGATAAATTGAAGAGTGCAGTCGTACTTCTAGCTAAACGTAGCAACCGCCATTTTAATTCGATGTGCAAATCAAAGATCTTCATTCTTCTTCTTGATCATCATTTCAGATTCATGGTTTACGAACAACAACTGTAATCCGTTTTCTTGATAATCATTTAAAATGATTCTTTGTCCGTTTGTTTTTCTTAAGCGATCACAGCCAGAAGATAAGCTCGAACGGTGTGTTTCATAATATTCAAACTTTAAGGCCTACCGATAAAACTTGTATCCAATTAAAACAATTGAGCAATATATTCTATTATGCAATTCATGTTTCGTTCGAATAAAGCACCATTGCAAGTGTCGAACTTTTATTAGTCCATAGATATCTGATGCCGGGCAAATGCTGAGCATGTTCACAAAATTAAAAATTGTTTGATAATAACTAGTGTCGAGATTGCGTCAATTGTTGGCTAGTGAGGGTTACGCCATTAGAATCTCGGTCCATCTCTACTTTTTTGTACAATTTTAATTATAGGCGTCTTACACCATAGACACCTGTACTTAAAAGATAATTAAGGTATACCTTTTTTTCCGCGAACAGAATTACTCTAGTAGAATAAAACTTTACTATCATAATCACGCGCCGAAGTTAACCTTATCGTACTTTAATTCGATTAGGTTAATAAGGCATAATAAGTGCCTAAGCCGGTTGTACCAATTACGCGATCAATGATTAAAAGACTACGGTGAAACTATTATATTATTATAAGCAAATCTATGAAGCGTGGCGAAAAATGCCCCACTAACAAAGCCAATAATCGCTCCTCATTTTGCATAATTAGCATTTATAAAAAAAAGTGGCGTATCAGATAGATAATTGTCCTGGAAGGGGGTGCACTGCTTCACTTTAGAATTATTTAAAAGCGCAATTGGCGGAATGCCAACACAAAAACGCTGCTAAAAATAAAAAAGTATTTTAATGTATATGAACAAACACTTTTAATTCCCACCATCTTTATAAAACCGACTAAGAAATTTTTAACTTGACTTGAACATCATTTAACTTATTCCATATTCCACGATTTGTTGGTGCGAGTACGTTGCCATGGCACCATTATTAACGATTAATTTACCTCTTACGATGCGAAAACATTCCGCCATTTACGATGGGGAGCCGTTGCTTGTTCTACAAATTTACGATTTCTTCCGAAGGTGATCGTTAGTAACGTCCCTACATATTTATAAAACGCTCGTTACGCACTCTCGAAGATTTCAACTTAATCATTTATGCTAAAACCTCTCTACGTGATGAGGAGGGATCATGTCATAAAACCAATATATCATTTCTACAAAGTATATATATATTTTCCTTACTTTCAACTATGACTTGTAATGCCTCTTCAATCTATTGAAAGCCCGTCAAGATAACCTGACACATTTAGGAGAGGAGGATCGGAAAATATCGTGAGAAATGTACTGAAGAAGGGTGAAGCTGGTACCCGGACTAGGTACAGATTTCTGATGGGTGGATCACGGCTGGCGGATTCGATCTGAGAGTTTTGGACCCGAGATGGAATCCGATCGAAGAGGGATACGATCCAGGGTAAGGTCCCATCTAAAATCCGATCCGTCTTAAAAACTGACCTTGGTTGGAACCAGGGGTATACATTTGTCAAGGAGCCTACGAGATACGAGAGACATAGTAACTAAAGGAGTGTAGGACGTACGAGAGACAGAGGGACGGCACGTGACAAGTGATTTTGCGTCAAAAAGCTAGGTCGTAGATTTCTCAATTTGATCGACCAACATATGATAGATTTCAATTTACTTGAACAACACGCGTCGTCACTTCCGGGATGTAATTTTGGCCACCCGACATTAGAACAAGTTTTACCGCTTGGCCATGCAATTATTGCACCTGAAATGTTTGACCAGGTGCGTTTAGGACTTTCACGAACATCAATATAAGTGCAATAGGGCTCATCAATAAAACAAAGGTGATCAAGGTCGTGAGTCAGCTCAAGTGGTCGAAAGATCAAGCTGATCAAGATATACACATTGGACAAGGAGATACAATTGTGATCTACTTATCTCATATCGATTAACCACAAGTGTACTGTTATTGTGTAAAGATCATTCGACGATAACTCCTGTCCCAAACACAGACAAGTATACCATCGACATGAAACCACCGAGAAGCGTGCAGCTCTCTATCATATGTTTCATAAGGCAATAATAAATCTTGTACGTTAAGGAAATGACCTTTTCGATATTCGGTCGTCTAAAGGACAGTTGACAGAGGGGAACACATCAGCGGTTTTGTGATTCTCGCTCCACGAGAAGATCATTTAATTCGATCAATCAGTTGAAGCTGATGATAGAGGTTCTCCTGTTCTCTAATAGTATCGTAACGAATTTTGTTCCTATGAAGGTGGTCTGACGTTTAAACCGCGCAAGCCTTTTCGCAACAAACACCTTTCATAAAAATGTGAGCGGATTTCAAATCTTTCTTTAACGACTATTTCAATTCAATTACAATAATATTAATTTTAGACACTTATTCCAGTCCACTGGCATTGTATTTACCATCATTGGATAGCTACTACATCTCATGTACTAATGCTTGCTGGTAATGGCCTCGTCCGACAGGTGTACGATGAATGGCCAATAATTTCGAATAGAGGTCGACAAACGAACGCTAAATGCAAATGTAAGAAAAATATCATGGATGTGAACATTCATGCATCTCAACAAAAATTCGTGCAGTCTTATACGCTCCAATTAAAAGGGAATTCTCCATTAGACAATTTCATGTCGTCATTACAACGCTTAAAATTTTCGATTTGTACAAGAAGTGATCTAAGAAACTTATAGGACAATCGGTGAAATCTTTATTGCGCGCATGCTTAAGTACGTTCATAAAGTTGCTTCTAGCTGCAATATATGTCAAGATAGAATTTACATTCGACTTTGGTTGATTAGCGATGAACGCATCCTACGCTATGGCCTACCTGTGACATGCACGTTTACGGTTCTTTTAAAATCACTGACGTTTTATAAAAACAATGCTAAATTATTTACGCTTAGTTTAATAGCCTATAGCAATCACCATAAAGAGATAAAGCATTTATGTATTCAACGAAAAATTCGATTAATGATGAATTTCATTGATAAGCTTCAGTATCTAGCCACGATGGCAGAATCGCCTTTTTTATGGCTTATTACGAAAATATTTGCGGTCATTCTCTAGAATGTGTTTTGTCAACAATATGTTAGTTTTGTGGTGAAGCAATATTTTGAACACAGCGATCCTAAAGGCCGACAATTGGAGAGACAAGAATCCTCACACTGGAGTATAGCCTACTCAAAAGGAGTTCTTTGAAGTCAGAATAATCGGTGAAGAAGAATAAGCAACTGGACCAAGTAACGGGACAATTGCGGCAAGGGCACCACTTAAGTTGTGCTGAAAGAAATGGACCTCAGACCCTTAAGGAGAGTTCTGGGCTCTTAAGATGGACCTCGGGTCCCTCAAAGTTTACCTCGGATCCTTCTATAATAAGTTCTAAATGGACAGTTAAATTGGCAATCACGTAAAAGGGTACGATAGACTAATTGAAAGATTGACTAGAAAGGAATTTAATTCTTCTAAATTAAAAAATTTAAACGATACCGACATGCATAATTATCCTGTTACGCTTTCCTGGCTGTTCAGGGAAAGCGATTTAGTATGGGTCCATCGTTTAAAAAAGCTATGTAATAAAATCAGGTCGAAGTGAGACCCCAGGAATAACTTGACATGTAGGTATGTCTCAAGTAGCAACTCCCCCAGATATGCTTTTGGAAGCAATCTCCTGACGCATTCGTCATGAATACATGCAAAAGCTACGTCTTTTAAACACCTTAAACAACAAGAAAGGCCAGAAGCGCTGAGATTCCTGTTTTTTTTATTGTAGGTCCTTACTCGACCGGGTCAATCGAGTGGCCACCTACTGGTCCACCGAGTTCAACATATCCACTCGTAGCCCAAGGTCTATAACTTTAAAGGCAAAGATCCCCTTCTTCACCACGTATACCAAAGAGTGCGATCCGCCAGCAGACGTATACATGAGGTGAGTCATGTCCATTCGCGGCGTCTTAGCACTCCCTCTTTAAGTTACCAGTACAGCAAAGTAAGTAGTTTGGAGGCTCATCTCACATTTTGGAGGCCACCAAACCAAAATCTATTGATCGTCACGATCTTGTTGATCGCTTTGATTTCGGTGACCCCGTCTTAAGCCACCACAAACATCGATTTTGTTTTCGACGAAGCCGTCTACTCACGTCGTGCAGACGGGACCGCGATCTTCTTTATATGGTATAAGTCATTTGACCTGTGACAACCCCCGAACATTTCTATGTTCAGTTTTTCTTGTCCATTACTACCAATTCGAAACTTCTAAGTTTTTACCTCCATAATATTAGCTTTACTAAAAGCTCATAAAAGTGACTTGAGCTGAAGCCTACATCTGAATACCTAGAAATGTTTACATTAAAATTCAGGTCAGTATAGCTCAACAGGCTGCGATCCATGCGTCATTTTCAATTTCGGTGCGCGCTGCATGACCGCGTGATCTTACAGCGATTGCCTTTTGAGGATGCTAAGTCCAGCAATCTGATGTTGAATAATGTTTCTTGGTTTATATACACATTATCTAATGCTGCATGCATCGGTGCCGACAATCTCTACAAAGTCATTGTTGCTCAATGCATGGCTTCTTAACCATGCTATGAGAATCGATGGGGGGTTGGTCACGACAAACAAGTCAAATTCTTTATCAACGTGATTTGAAGATGGTCAATGAATCATCAACAAGCTGTCACTCAGTCAATAAATTGGCTTATATGTAAAAGGGTTATGCGACGGGTTTTCCCACCCCGGAATGGGATACCTCATTACATTCAATCGACGTTAGATTGCGTAAACCAATTGATCATACCAATAAACAACATTTCACGATATTGCATACCAAAAGTGTATATTGACTTGGTACTACCAGCGAATTATATTGTAGACACTGTGCCACAAGTCATATAATTACAGGTAATTGCGTTTACCTTTTTGACCTTAAACACGGTTGTCCGCGTGCTGTTAGCGGGTATTACATCTTTATCGGAGGTCGTACTTTATATAATCAAGGAAGCTCGAATAAATTATTTGACTATGAAAAAAAATTAATTCGTTCTACTTTTTCTTCTCCTGATCGTATTCATTAAGGAAGGGTAGCCTTTCTCTCCACGTACATCATACGTATCTAGTTGCACCGCCTGCTTACACTGTGTAAGTGTACGTGACTTTACATCGGGGTAACAGATTTGGTACCCCTTTTGAGCAAACATAGTAAAAGTCCCTATTTTCACAAGTCAGCACAGTAGCGAGTATGTACACGAGACGCTAAAACATGTCGAGCGACCCTAAAAACACGTATAAGATTGACTATGGCGTTTACAAAGTACGGCATGTTACCACGTGTCAATATTTCCACACAGTAAGAAAATAATTCTGATCGTATTTTTAGGTTGAGGTACACGCGCCTTTTAAATTGTAACATATATGCGCATAGCCAAAAATTTAATAAATCTTGGGCTCAGTAGGCTATAACTTTTATCAGATTTGAACTCCATACGTTCAATTGTGCTGAATAACCGATAAGGGTCGTGTAATCATTGGTTCCTCTTTGATGACAACTCTCTTACTCTTCATTGTGGGAAAACGAAGCAAGTGGCTTGTTGAGCCCTAACTCTTCCTCTGGATTATATTTCGAGTAGCTCTGGTACAAAAGTATCGAGAGTATGTTCACCAGAAACACTTAAACTGTCATTTTTGGTGTAAACGGGCACTAGGAGATGCGTACTGATAGACAATATGAACAAATTCTCACATGCAACAGAGTTCGTCAGTGTATTGGGGCACGCCCTGTTTCAATTCTACTCAGGTTGTGTGCACCCGACGTCACGTACACTTGGCGTGAGGAAGCGTAGCGAAGTAGGCAGAACTACAAAGCTCTGTATAAGGGGAAAATGTTGAACTGTATTGAATATTGTCATGTTTTCTAAATAAACCATCGGTTGTCTCGAGCTCATTATATTACATTACAATCCCCTATGTAACTTTCTTGCTCACCACCCATTGCGCGCGTCCAGGAGCGATTGGTCGTTAATCTGGTTGATGTACCGTGAACATCAACCATCGGGTGGATCAACCCATCAAATAAATATTGCTCTCGTGGGTGATATTCATATAACCTTACTTCTTACGAATAATGTCGATTGGACAGTATCTTTTAAAGAAGATGTTCAGAATTGATAACAAAATATCAATATTTATGTAACGGGCTCAGCCCGTTTCATCCCCCCTCAACTTTCAGTCACTATAGTAATTGACTTGATTGGTCGGTGAAAAGTGACCACCGTTGAGTCGTCCTGTGGGAAAGGTAGCACTTGTTGGTTCTGCGCAACGTATTCATCCTTTCAGCGCATGACGAGTTCGTCCATGCGCTGCGTGAACAAGGCCGCTGGTGAGCGACTGCACGGATGCGTGCAGACGGAGAACAAGACGGACAAGATTCAGCAGCAGGTGTTTATCCGCCTACTGTTGCTAAAAATAAGCCTGCAACTCCCGTAGTTGCAAGTGCACGTGGTCATACCCGTGCTGATTCATTATCCGCAGGGTCTGCTGCGGGTGGTAGTCCCATGGACCATGGCTTCGGCATAGACGTGGTCTATTAAATCGAGTCGGACGGTGCGTCCGACTCGAAATCGTCTGTGAATCCCGACCGGAAGTTCGCGTAAGCGAAGACTGCTGCGCCTCGCGTCAGGCTTGACAAAGAGCTGCTGTACGATGTATCTGGTTCATTCAACTGGTTCGAGAACTAGCCATAGCCGTGATCGTGGTACTATTTTCATGGGCACCACGCAAGAGAAGCAGGATCGTGATGCTATTTGATCTGCTCCTGAACGCAAGCCATGGATACCGTATTTGAGAGAGCAGAGAGAGTGGTACGGTCATACCACTGGGGGCTGTCAAATCGCACTCTTTGACTTATCAATTCACTATAGTCTTGATGTCAGTGCGAAGTATTATCGCACTGGTCATGATTTTTACATCGATGTCTTTTTCAGACATCGATAATTCCACTTTAACAAGAAAAAGGACCCGCACTCGTGGGTGCAGGCGTGGAACGCATATATCTCCAACATTTTTACTGTTGGTCGACGTTCTTGGCTGGACAAACTTGGTGCTGTTTGCAGCAATTCTGAACAGAAGTCGCATGTCAGTGCACGGTATAAATTGCACCGATTATCTCGAGATACAGGTTAAACTTGCCTTTCGTGGGGAGAGAAGTATCTGAGTTGTGTTGACAACTCAGTTCGCACCCCTAAGGAGGCGTAACTCCTTAATCATCCCCACAGGAGGGCGCGCATCTCGTCTGACATGCGCGAACGATTTGGCATTTTTAATCCCTTTACATCTGCGGCTATCGTTCGTACGACGATGGCCCTCCACCCACAAAGGGTGTGTCTCGTTGTACAGCTCGACGGGACCGGCCACATCCATCATCAGCTAGAAGCGAGTCTATTAACTGTTCCAGGAGGGTGGATCCCCCGCCACTGAACTAAGTTACTCGTCCTTGATCCTAAATCGTCACGTAGGTTCAAGATACGCTCGACAAGGAAGCTTTGACCTCCATGTGAGTCCGGCAAAGGATGTGGCGGAAAGAGAAAGACCTCCTCTAAGTCGTTCTGCTCACCATCTTGATCCTTGCGAAATGGATCGCGCAATCGTTGAATTGCGCGATGATATGGAGCACGAGAGGGACAGGCATTACGCTCTGGCTAATTCTTTGAGGAAGCATTGCAAAGACTGCGAGAACTACCGTGCGAAGGACCGTGCTGAGTATGAAGTCGCGCAGCTGCAGGCCGATCTCGATGTCCGCTCCCTCGTGGGTGAGCTGGCGCCAGATTGCGATGAATAATTTCGTACAACCGGACAGATCTCTGATGTGCGCGTCCCGGTTGAACGTCTGGTGCATGAACGCAAGAACCTGATGGAGGTTCTTGCAGTAAGGCTATCTTCATCGTAAGAAGAGAATTTTACTGACAGTACGGGTGAAGCGCCTCACGTAGAACGTAGGGCGCGTGCGCATCGTACGTGGCAACTCGATCGCGTATGCCTTACCCTCTCGGCTCAGCACACGAAAGGGAGCAATATAATTGGGCGATATTTTACTGCTGCCCGCGTTAGTCACTAAGTGTCTAGGAAGGTTTACCGTGGATAGTATGTCGCCTTCGACAAATGTATGTACATTTGCCCTTCCATTCTTGTCATCGTTCCGTTTCTGACAGTCCACCGCATAAGCGATGGAATCCTGTACGAAACGGACCACTGCTTTGCAAGCCAGTAGATATCCTTCTGCTAAATCGGCTTTATTTTGTTCAGTTCGCCTTGTGCGAACCGCAGAAAGAAAGCCTTCCTCTTTCTGTTCATCAGCGAGGATGGTGTCATCCTAGCTAAGATAGTCGTATACAATGATGAATATACCAGCATCGTCATCATCATCTGAGTCAATAATAGCGTCGTCGCTATTATTGAGGTGATCTTCTTCGTCTATGTCGACCTGATCGACATCGGCATCGTACGTGACGACGCTAGCGTCGACACGTGATGAGCAAGAGTCAAAATGGTTTTTGCTCGAGCCAGTACCTCCCCACCTTTATCAAAGAGTCACACTTGAAAACGGTGGACAGACGTGGATGGCGCAAGCCATTCACGAAAAACGGTGTGTGTTGCGCTGATGCATGCACCGAATTATTGATGGCGAATTCCACCATGGGCAGGAATTCGCTTCAATTCAAAAATGAGTGGACGCATCCTGGAAGTATCTCTTCGAGGACACGATTAGCACGTTCTGTTAACCATCTGTTTCGGGATGGTCAGAAGTAGACATCTTTATCCGTGTTTTGAGTGAACGGAATACGGTTTGCCAAAACATCTTCGTGAAACAAGGATCACGGTCGGATACGAGTTCACGGGTCAACCCGTGAAGACAAAAAATCGTGTCGATATAGACACGAGTACACCCGTGTGCTGTGATCGACTCAAGTAAAGCAGCAAGATGGACCATTTTGCTGAAGCGTTCCACAAAGACAAGAATACCATTATATTGCGAGCGTCTTCGGGGAAACAAAAGACGAAGTCCATTGAAACGGAATGCCATTACTCTGCTGGGACCGGTAGAGGCTGTAAAGGTGCAAGGTAAGAAGTACTGGGATTCACCCGTTGACAGACCTCGCAAGCACATATGTACTTGCGGACAAACTGATACTGGCGGGGCCAGTAAAATTCACGACTTACAATAAGGTAAGTCTTTTCCCTTTCAGGATGATTACTAGCTGGCGCATCGTGGCACTCGTACATAATACGCAAGCGCAAGTTTTTATGAGCTTAAACGACGACAAGAGGCGTGTCGCCGTCAACGACTGTATATTACAGCAGGCCATTGCGAGTCGTGTACAGATCCATAGAGGAACGGTAAAGAGCCGACAAATCTGACAAGGATTTCCGGGATACGTTCGCAAGATAACCCATCAAACGGAAAAGATTCGTGTCTCCTGCGTATGCTTTCCACACGTCGTCCAGTAAAGGCGACGACGGCACACTGATGGACAATGTCGCAACAGTGGGCAAAGCCTCACTGTTGACTCGGGACATTGGATCGAAGTCCGGCCGACGTGATAACGCATCAATGACGACATTGAGTCGTCCTGGCTTGTACTCCACGGAGAAGTTATACTCCGAGAAGAAGGACATCCACCTCGCCATCCTTTGCGAGAGGTGTGGGCTGTTTACGGCCGTGCGTAGTGACGCATGGTCCGTATAGACTGTGAACGGCCTATCTCCCAGGAGATAGACGCGAAACTTAGTCAGTGCATACGTCGTGGAAAAAAGTTCCTTGTCATGCACTGGGTAGTTGCGTTCTGCTGGTTGCAGCTGACGCGATTGATAACAGACGACGCGCTCTGCGCCGTCTTTGTTAAATTGCATCAACGCACAGCCGATTGCAAAATCGCTGGCGTCACAGACCTCATGAAATGTTCTTTCTTGATCTTCAATCGCCAAGATCGGCGATTGCATCAAGCTTTTTTTGATACGTTCAAAGGAACGCTGGCAGTCAGCGCTCCATGACCACTTCACATTTTTTGAGTAACCAAGAAAGATGAACAGTCATCTCGGCGTAGTTGCGCGAGTATTTGTGCAAGTACGCCACTAGACCATGGTACTTACGAAGTCCCTTTACATCGACTGGGACTAGACAGTCGGTGATCGCTTTGATCTTTTCGGGATCAGGGCGTACGCCGTGTTTACCCACGATGCACCCAAGAAGTGGTTATTCGCTAGCGGCGAATATACACTTCTTGAGATTGGCATACAACTTATGCGTACGCAAAGGTTGAAGAACCTGACGAACGTGAGTTATATGAACTTGAACGTCCGTCTTTCCGTCCATAGTCCGACGATGGACGAACACATCGTCGAAGTAACTCGGTGCGAAATCACGCACCGGTCTCAACAGATTTGTAACACATCTGTTAAATGTTGCAGGGGAGTTATCCATCCCCTATGGCATCACTAGACACCCCCACAGAATACCGCTGGGTTGCTCACTGCTGTGTACGGGATGTCCCGTTCACGCATGAAGATCTGATATAATCCATCCATCAGATCCATGGACGAGAAGATGGTACTCTTTGACATACCATCTATGATGACGTCCTTTCTCGGAATCGGCGTCTGAGCCGGTACCGTTGCAGCATTCAATTTTGTGGAATGCGTGCACTATACGCCATCCTCCTGTGGCCTTTCGCACACAGAAGGTCGGAGAGCTGTGAGGGGATGTCGATTCTCTCACATGGCCCGCAGTGAAGCTATCGGCAAAGAACTTGTCGATCGCTATCACTTGTTCACGAGGCAGTGGCCACTGCTTCATGACACAGTACTTCGATCCCAGTTTGAGCTTGATCTCGTGTCAAGTGCCTTTGTCCGTAGGCAACTCGCACGGTACGGTTCAGGGAATACATCCTTTAATTCGACCAAATCCTTGTACAAAGGATTTGCCTCAAGTGACTTCCCGGGATTTAGACTCATATCTCTCAATCCGAGTCTTCTCATCGGTGATACTTTCGCCCATTGATGGGCTGCCGAAAATCCGTTTGCCCTCAGCTAATCCTGTTGCCGATCGAATATCGGTCACATACTCATCCTCCGCGACGAGTACACAGATCTGCTTGACCTTGCAACTACGAAGATCACGCAAGAACCGTTTCGGTTCTAGCGTTGGCAACTGAGTTATGTCCGAAGTTAACTTCGGAGGCACAATCAGATCAATCGTGTAAGCGCCTACGCTTGATCCGTCATTAACCAAGACGTTCAACGTCTCGGTTACTTCCTGGGAACTTCGTTCCCACAGGTTGCTGAAGGCCTAATCCTTCAGCAAGTGACTCTTGGGGAATTCCTTCCTCAAGTACGTGGGGACTTATTCCTTCGACATCTTCTGACTGTGGCTGTGCAACCACAGTCAGGGACCGATCCTCTACGGTCGACTCTCCAGTCGACATAGGATTTCCGTGTTGCCCTTTGGAGGCAACAGGTTTCTTCTGTATAAGATGCTGCCCGCTAGACATACATCCATGTCCCGGTCCACTCGACTTATTCGAGTGGTGGACCTTCGGCGCTGCCAGTAGGTCTGTACAGCCGCCGGGAGCTTGCTCCACAGTGTAGTGATCAACTACACTGTGATCTTGTGCAGTCGTGCTAACGACCGAGCCGCAAGTGAGGCCATTGCACTCACTCGCAGAACATCCACACGCTTGTGGACGCTCCAAGATGTTCATCAGATGGCCATCTGATAAATAAGTGGCAAGCATCTTCACGGATCGATGCTGCCAGCTCACCCTTGGCTCGTACTTTCTCAGCCAAGGTTTTCCCAGGATGACAATAAATTTGTCATCCAGATCCAGTACGATGAAGTCATCATCGTACTGTTCGCCCTCTAACGTGTAGTGGATTTCGACTACGCGTTTCTCAACGGTAATCGATGCGCCTGTAGCAAGGCGCACCGTCATTCTCATTAGAGGAATGTCGCGCTCAACGAACTTGATCCTACGATCGTCTAGTGACCGGAACAAACAAAGTTGTTCGACGCCCCACAGTAAATAGAGCACGAAGAGACATTTTGTTTGTCCCTTCTAACTTTAAGGTGATGAGCGAAAAGTCATGACCAAGTGCAGGGACACACAATGATTGTGTGTCCGGAGCAACTTTCGTCAAAAGATTTGAAAAATTCTCTTGGGTTGCTGGATCAGTAGGCGCTCCTCCCCTACTAACCCTGACCATTTTATGATGGTCCGCTCTGCTGTTGCGGTTTTGCAGCAGCGCTGGACCGACGCCCATTGCCCCTTTCGGCAAGTCGACGAATATTTCACTCAGTATTGTTTGGACGGTGCGAGGTGAATCACACTTATAGGCGTAGTCTCCTAGTTTCTGGCATCGATTGCATTTACGCAATCGCTTGTTGTTTGAAAAGCGAGGTCTCTCGCTCTCGACATAACAGGGGTCCATTGGTTCTGGACCTTCGGACTCTTGTCGTCTGGGTGGACGATATGAGCTTGAGCTAGCATGAGCCTGACTCATGCTTAAGTCCTCCCGTTCCTCTGCTGAGATAGCATCTTGTAGAGTATCCATCTTTGGCGCAATAGATGATTTCGGACAGGCCCCTCAGCGAGCCCTTGCATGAAGACAGTAATCAACGTGTGTTCACTCACGGGGCTGACAGTTATACTACTCGCAAGGAGTCGTATATGTTGGGCGTAAGTGTGCACGTCACGCTCACCATGTTTGAGCTCCAGAAGCTCCTATCGATCTCTTAACTCTGCTCTTGGCGGCTCAAATGTACGTCTGAGCCGGATCTTGAAGGACTCGAGCGACTCAAAAGCATATGGATCGCTCATCTTCAGCCCTAAGGCCAAGGCTTGGCACGTCCCGCCAAATAAGATTAAGCAAATATTCATTTTATTTGCTAATCGTCGATACTACGTGCCTTTATGGCTCTGTCGAGTTCAACGAACCAGAACAACAGGGAGTCTTTCTCGACTCCTCTGTTTTTGGAGATATCAACCTTCAAGATTTCGGGACGACGCGCATGTGTCGTCCCGCTCACAGCAGCATTAAATTGCTGCTGTCTCAGCAGCTCTGTCTGTTGAGCACCGAGTTCTCTCAACTGCTCGACCTGTTAAGAGCCTTGCTGGTGAAGCAAGGATACTTTCTCCCATTCAGTAGCAAGTTCATATTGAATGAACTTGGCTACAGCGGCTTGTTGTCGGTATCTGTCTAGATACTCCAACATGGCGCTAATGGCGAACTCGCCTACGGTAAAACTCATTCGTTCTACCGCACCCCATTCGATGTCACTCAAATGGGCAAAGCATTTACGCGTCGCGTGAAAGCTTTCTCCCTCATCCATCATGTTCATGATAGATAAGATTCTTAGTCGCTGGAAAGAGTACAAAGTGCTACCAGGTGTAACGGGGCACACCCCTTGCGTGAATTTAACGCAAGGGTGACATGTGTGCCCGATAAGTTTACACAGGGCAACTGAGGAAGCAGTATGGAAAACAGAACCCGAAAGCTCTGTCTTGAGGGAAAAGTAGAACTGTTTATTTAATAAAGTTTTTACGTTTATAAATTATCTTTGACTTACTCTGACAATACTAAACCATCTTCGCCTATGTAGGTCCCTTGCTCACCACTCACTGCGCGTGTCCAGCAGCAAATGGTAATTGAGTTGGTTGATGTACACCGTACATCAACCGAGAAGTGGACCCCTCCAAGGATATCATATTTAGCGATAGTAATCCGACTACATCACTCATTTCGAGTGATGTTGATTGAAGATTATCAAAACAGATAATATTCAGAAATTCGTACTTTCGTACCAAATTTTATGTAACGAGCTCACCCCGTTACAAGCCGGGCTTCTATAGAAACTATGAAAAACAAAATCACGCGTCAGGGAACACGTACGCGATCATACTACAGGCAATGAGATGAAATTCAAGATGCAGCTGGACCGAAGGATATATTGCATCAAGCTGCCACGAATATTGCAATTAAAAAAAACGAATGGCTGTCTTTTTTGTGTATGGCGCACACACGGTCAAAACAATGATATTTCACAAAATTTGCTTACACACGAATCCTTATTTGTATCTGTGCTTATCACGTTCATATGATGCATCATGGTCTTCCACGATAGGAACCGCCCTTCATCAAGCACCACCGCCAAAGAAATAATGAAAGAGCGATTGCACTAAGCCGTATTTGTCTTATACCAATCATCATACTCGCGCACAATTTTTGCCATTGTTTCTCATGACATATCCTTTGTATCGCAAAGATATTGAGCGAGTTTTGACACATCATCATGTACCCCCGACGCCCACTACTCGAACAGCCAATCCTCATAAACCAGTAGGCTTTTGCAGGGATTAATTTTTGGACCCGTGCTTCCAATAACGCATTAACAAATTGGCCGTCACCGTAGAACTTTCGAAGAGCATCCCACACATCGATCAGCTTCTGTCCACAATCCACGACTATTCTATTAAATTTAAGAGGAGATCCCAAAAAAGATGGTCGTTTATGTAAATGAATGGCACTTTCAGCACAGCCAGTAAATTCAAAAGAGTCTTCCCGTCCTTGGCCCGTTTTATTAATAATGCATTTTCCACATCACACGCAATTCTGCCTTGCTTGCCAGACATTTTCTTCGCTCCCGTCTAAAACGATAAAATCCTCTCTACTACAGCCAAGTCTTTTGCCTCTGCTTTGAGTAAGACATGGCTTGAGATTTGTGGCAAAGGGAAATAAACTCTTAAAAATTCCGTTTTATCCAACTTAGTTCATCGCCGACCGGTCAGTGGATGCGCCAAAACACGTCTTCAACACGTTCTCCACTCTTCCGCCAACTCCATGACAAAACATTAATCAACAGGGACGCCACTTCCGACCGAAACTTTTTGCCACTATTAGGTTTTCGAGCCTTCAGTAACACCCCATCCATTTTGATGGCTCCATATTAGGTTGTGAGAGCCTCGACGAACGCGACTTTTGCGCCACGACTCGGTTTTTTCTTCGTCTTAAAAAAAAAGCAACAAAGCCTTCAAATCCGACTGCGCTAGCCCGTTCCAGAAGTCCTGCGCAAGCTTGAACGTGTCTCCCTTGACAGTTGTTTTCGGGTGGACCGCTTCAAGACTTTTTCGGCAATTTTGTCGATCGTGATCCATTTATATGCTCGAACATGACATTCAAAATTTTACATGAAATGCTGTCTCTTTTCCAGCAAATAGGAAAACGGGGACATCATTCTCTCGTCTTAATTAGTCGTCGCATTCGCCTTTAGCAACTGGACAGCAAAAAATTGATTGATGTCCTTGGTAGAGAAGCGAAGGCTACCTGAGAGGTTGGCCTCAGTCACGTTGGGTACGGGATCTCCAGTGGAACTTGTGAGGCATGCCAGTATCACACTAGAAACGAAGAGCACGACGGTGGCGAAGTGCATCGTGGTTCAGTGTCGATTTTGCCAGCTGGAAGTCAATTTGCGTAATGGCTGACTGCAGGGTTGTGGAAAGCTTCTGGAATCTGGATTTGGGTGGAAAGGATGGAATTTTGGACTTTCGCTACGATGATAAGGATTGTCGTGAGGTCGAATCAATTTGATGAGCTATCGTAAACACCATCAACCGGTTGGACGGTGAAGAGAGAAATTCCTTGTTTACGCTGCATGTTTGCTGGATTCATACTGACACTTCTCAAATCCATTCGGCCGACTTTCCAGCAAAAGATGCTCGGGAAGCTTCTTTACTTCCCGATGGACTAGTCTGATCTGATGGTGGACGTGTGATCAGGTAGTTTTGAATGCTATCGGAAGGACAATTAACCGAAGCCAAAGTACACCAACGATTTGGACCGTGGTCGACGCCATGAGTGTTTTATCATCGGATAGAGAGGCGCACTCATCAACTGTCTATTGTAACGGGGCACACCCTTGCGTGAACTTAACGCAAGGGTATCGGTGCCTCGACAGAAGTACACAAGGCAAGCGAGGAAGCGTAGGTAAGGTAAAAGCAGAACTGTTATATTAATATAATTAAGTCTTTAAACTACTGTCTCTTCGTTTGACTTAACTTAGTTAATTTAATATAACTGAGTGTATGGTGACGTCTCGTCACCACTCATTGCGCGCTTCTTGCGGCGATTGGTGGGTTGATATCATCAAGATATCAACCAATGATCAGACCCTTTGGTCGCTTTACCAATATCACCACTTCGGTGATATTGTTTAAAGAATATTCACTTCATATTCTTCATTGTCATTCTTTCTTTAAAGGGACAGTTCCATGTAACGGTCTGCCTCGTTACATCACCCCCTAACAGATAGTCACCGTGTGACTATCGAAAATAATGGCGGCCACCCGTTGGTCACCATTGGGACAGGGAGCACTTGTTGGGTTAGTTCCATTCATAACTCATCCTGACCTCGCATAGTTAACATGTCTATGCGGGGTGACTCAAGGCACACAGAGTCTGTGCCTGTGCCAGCTTCTGCGGCAGACGATTCGTCGTCTGCTGCTCGATCTTCGCCTGCAGCAAGAGGTGCTGCAGGTGCACGCGGTAGAGCACCGCGTGCGCATGATGACCTCGACATTGAGGTCATCTACTCTGGCAAGTCAGACGTGTCTGACTCGGGCAATGCTGCAGAGGCGTCTCGCTCACCGGCGACGCCTCAGTGTACGCCAAGGCCACTGCCGAACGAACGGACTCGTGAGTTGCAACGCAGTCTGTTCGGCAGTGATGACGAATCTGGAAATGAGTGTGTTTGCTCATCACCGAAATCAGCTCGTGCTCCTTCGCACGAGCGACTTGACGATGGTGCAACCCATCGTCATACTTACAACCGTGGTACCGATAAAGGTACCACAATGAAGCGTGGTGAGATCAAGCCGTGGCGCTTGCCCGACCAGCTCATCGATAGCCTGTCTCACGAGACGAGCCTGCATCATCTAATTCAATTATTCGATGCATCGTAGCTTCATCGCTTAAGTCCCAGCGCGAGGAACTATCGCGCTTGAGAAGAATTTTATCTCGATGCCTTCTTTAGGTATCGATGATGCAATGGTAACCAAAAGCGTGACAAGAACTCGCTTTTGGCAGCGTGGAACGCGTTCGTCCAACACGTAAAGAAATTCGGACGAGAAGGGCGGCTCAAGAAACTCGAGGCGACACGCCTCAGGTTCGAAAAGCGAACGCCAACCGGTGCCAGACACCGGTTGCACTGTTTGTCGAGTGAGGCAGACATTCCTTGCCTCACATGGGGTGACCCTTGTGCGAGTTGTGTTGACAACTCGCAGCGTGCACATAGGGACGTGTATTCCCTAAGTTCGCCCTGGAGAAGGGCACACATCTTGGAGGAGATGCGGAACGCGATTTCAAACTTGCATTCCGTCTACAAGCGCCAAAAGCGCGTGTTTACCGATGGGCCTTCGGACCAATCGGATGAGTCTCATCATACTGGTGGACGAGACATATAACTTCAGCCATCAGCTGGGAACGAGGTTCCCATCTGTCAAACAAAGGTAAGTATTCACGCTCTGGACGAGGTAGCTCGTCCTTGATCCTGAATCGTCACGGTGATTCAAGATACGCTCCACTAGAAAGCGTTGATCACCGTGAGCGTCCACCAAAGGATGTGGTGGAGGAGGAAAGACCTCCTCCAGATGATTCTGTTCACAATCTCGACCCTTACGAGATGGATCGCGCAATCGATGAATTGCGCGATGACTTGAAGCACGATCTCGATCGGCGCTACGCTTTGACCGATACCGTGCGGAAGAACCGCAAGGGTCACGAGGCTGATCGGGCGAGGGATCGAGCCGATTATGCCACGGCGCAGCTTCAGGTCGAGCGGGATGTCCGCTCCTATTCGGCGAGCTGGCGACAGCTCGCGGGGAGATATCTCGGTTGAGTTCCAAGGTATCATATCTGCGCGACCAGACGAATCGTCTGGAGCGCGAACGCAAGAACATGATGGGTGTTCTTGAACGTGGGGGCTATCTTCACCGGAAGAAGAAGGCTCGTACTGACAGTACGGCCTGAACCTCCCCACGTAAAACGTAGGATGCGTGCGCATCTTACGTGGCAATTCGAGTATGTATGCATTGCCCTTGCGATGCAACACTCGAAATGGCCCAATGTACTTCGGCAGTAGTTTACGACTGCCAACACTAGTGACTGCGTGTCCAGGTAGGTTTACCGTAGACAGTAGTACTAGGTCATTACCATTAAATAAAAGAACATTTGCTCTTCCATTCTTGTCTGCGTTCCGTTTCTGAAGGTCCACCGCATTTGCGATGGACTCCTGAACGAAACGGACTACCGCTTCTCGAGTCAGCAGAAGGTTCTCTGCTGACTCTTTGATTTGGCTTGCAGTGCGCTTCGTGCGCACTGCTAAGAGATTGTTCTCTTCTTCAGCGAGGTTGTTATCTTCCTCGCTGGCATATTCGTTGACGATGCTGAATATACCAGCATCGTCATCATCATCCGAATCAATAATAGCGTCGTTGCTATTATTGAGGTGATCTTCTTCATCGATGTCGACCTGATCGACATCGGCATCATACGTGACGACGTTAGCGTCGACACGTGATGAACAAGAGCCAAAATGGTTTTTACTCGAGCGAATCCCTCCCCCCTTATCTAATAGTCACACTCTAGAAGGGTGGGCACACGTGGATGGCGTAGGCCATTCACGTAAAACGGTGTGTGCTGTGTGGTAGCATGCACCGAATTATTGATGGCGAATTCCACCATGGGCAGGAATTCGCTTCAATTCGAAAATGAGTGGACGTATCCTGGAAGTATCTCTTCGAGGACACGTTTCGTACGTTCCGTCTGACCATCTGTTTCGGGATGGTCAGAAGTAGACATCTTCAATCGTGTTCTCAATGTGCGGAACACGGTTTGCCAAAATGCCGCCGTGAACCGAGGGTCACGGTCGGATACGAGTTCACGGGGTAACCCGGTGAGTCTAAAGACCGTGTCTAGAACTACACGAGCACAACCTTGATCTTTGATCGACTCAGGGACTGCAGCAAGATGCACCATCTTGCTGAATCGGTCAACAAACACAAGAATACCATTATTCTTGTGAGCTTCTTCGGGAAAACCGAAGACGAAATCCATTGAAACGGACTGCCATCACTCTGTCGAAACAGGCAGAGGCTGCAATGACGCACGGGATGAAGGACTAGGCTTCACCTGTTGACAAACCTCGCAAGCACGTATTTACTTGCGGACAAACTGATACTGACGTGGCCAGTAAAAGTCACGACTTACCGTGAGGTAAGTCTTTTCCCTTCCACGATGCCCGCTTGTTGGGGCAATGTGACACTCATACATGATGCGTAAACGCAAATCTTGACGAGCGGGTACGACGACACGAGTCGTGTCGTCGGCAACAGCTGTATAGTACAGCAATCCGTTGCGTGTACTGTACCGATCCGATGAGAATCGGTACAAAGCTGGTAACTCCCCATGGATATACTGGAAAGAATCACCAGATTATCCATCAATCGCAGAAGATCTTTATCTTCCGCGTATGCCTTTCGTACGTCGTCAAGTAAACTTGACGATGGGACACTGACTGACAGTGTTGAAACATTGGGATCATCCTCATTGTTTATTTGTGCGTCCGGCTCAAAATCAGGCCGGCGCGAAAGCGCATCAGCGACGACATTGAGTCGTCCTGGCTTGTACTCCACGGAGAAGTTAAACTCCGCGAAGGAAGACAGCCACCTCGCCATCCTTTGCGAGAGGTGTGGGCTGTTTACGGCCGTGCGTAGTGACGCATGGTCGGTATACACGATGAACGGCCTATCTCCCAAGAGATAGACGCGAAACTTAGTCAGTGCGTACTTCATGGCAAAAAGTTCCTTGTCATGCACTGGGAAATTACGCTCAGCTGCTTGCAGCTGACGCGACTGATAACAGACGACGCGCTCTGCGCCGTCTTTGTTAAATTGCATCAACGCACAGCCGATTGCAAAATCGCTGGCGTCACAGACCTCATGAAATGTTCTTTCTTTATCTTCAATCGCCAAGATCGGCGATTGCATCAAGCTTTTTTTGATACGTTCAAAGGAACGCTGGCAGTCAGCGCTCCATGACCACTTCACATTTTTTGAGTAACCAAGAAAGATGAACAGTCATCTCGGCGTAGTTGCGCGAGTATTTGTGCAAGTACGCCGCTAGACCATGGTACTTACGAAGTCCCTTGACATCGATTGGCACTGGCCAGTCGGTGATCGCCTTGATCTTTTCGGGATCAGGGCGTACGCCGTGTTTACCCACGATGCACCCAAGAAGTAGTATTTCGCTAGCCGCGAATATACACTTCTTGAGATTGGCATACAACTTATGCTTGCGCATAAGTTGAAGAACCTGACGAACGTGAGTTCTGTGAACTTGAACGTCCGTCTTTCCGTCCATAGTCCGACGATGGACGAACACATCGTCGAAGTAACTCGGTGCGAAATCACGCACCGGTCTCAATAGATTTGTGACACATCTGTTAAATGTTGCAGGGGAGTTATCCATCCCCTATGGCATCACTAGCCACTCCCACAGCATCCCGCCGATGGTGCTCACTGCTGTGTACAGAACATCCCGTTCACGCATGAGGTTCTGATAGAATTCGTCAATCAGATCCATGGACGAGAAGATGGTACTCTTTGACATACCATCTATGATGACGTCCTTTCTCGGAATCGGCGTCTGAGCCGGTACCGTTGCAGCATTCAATTTTGTGGAATGCTTGCACTATCCGCCATCCTCCTGTGGCCTTTCGCACACAGAAGGTCTGAGAGCTGTGAGGGGATGTCGATTCTCTCACATGGCCCGCAGTGAAGCTATCGGCAAAGAACTTGTCGATCGCTAGTACCTGTTCACGAGGCAGTGGCCACTGCTTCATGACACAGTACTTCGAGCCCGGTCTGAGCTTGATCTCGTGTCGAGTGCCTTTGTCCGTAGGCAACTCGCACGGTACGGTTCAGGGAATACATCCTTTAATTCGACCAAATCCTTGTACAAAGGATTTGCCTCAAGTGACTTCCCGGGATTTAGACTCATATCTCTCAATCCGAGTCTTCTCATCGGTGATACTTTCGCCCATTGATGGGCTGCCGAAAATCCGTTTGCTCTCAGCTAATCCTGTTGCCGATCGAATATCGGTCACATACTCATCCTCCGCGACGAGTACACAGATCTGCTTGACCTTGCAACTACGAAGATCACGCAAGAACCGTTTCGGTTCTAGCGTTGGCAACTGAGTTATGTCCGAAGTTAACTTCGGAGGCACAATCAGATCAATCGTGTAAGCGCCTACGCTTGATCCGTCATTAACCAAGACGTTCAACGTCTCGGTTACTTCCTGGGAACTTCGTTCCACAGGTTGCTGAAGGCCTAATCCTTCAGCAAGTGACTCTTGGGGAATTCCTTCCTCAAGTACGTGGGGACTTATTCCCTCGACATCTTCTGACTGTGGCTATGCAACCACAGTCAGGGACCGATCCTCTACGGTCGACTCTCCAGTCGACATAGTATTTCCGTGTTGCCCTTTGGAGGCAACAGGTTTCTTCTGTATAAGATACTGCCCGCTAGACATACATCCATGTCCCGGTCCACTCGACTTATTCGAGTGGTGGACCTTCGGCGCTGCCTGTACGTCTGTACAGCCGCTGGGAGCTTGCTCCACAGTGTAGTGATCAACTACACTGTGATCTTGTGCAGTCGTGCTAACGACCGAGCCGCAAGTGAGGCCATCGCACTCACTCGCAGAACATCCACACGCTTGTGGACGCTCCAAGATGTTCATCAGATGGCCATCTGATAAATAAGTGGCAAGCATCTTCACGGATCGATGCTGCCAGCTCACCCTTGGCTCGTACTTTCTCAGCCAAGGTTTTCCCAGGATGACAATAAATTTGTCATCCAGATCCAGTACGATGAAGTCATCATCGTACTGTTCGCCCTCTAACGTGTAGTGGATTTCGACTACGCGTTTCTCAACGGTAATCGATGCGCCTGTAGCAAGGCGCACCGTCATTCTCATTAGAGGAATGTCGCGCTCAACGAACTTGATCCTACGATCGTCTAGTGACCGGAACAAAGTTGTTCGACGCTCCACAGTCTACTAGGGCACGAAGCGACAAATCATTTGTCGCTTCCAACTTCAAGGTGATGAGCGAAAATTCATGACCAGGTGCAGAGACACACAATGATTGTGTGTCCGGAGCAACTTTCGTCAAGAGATTTGCAAATTCTCTTGAGGTTGCTGGATCAGTAGGGCGATCCGCCCCTACTGACCCCGACCATTTTCTGATGGTCCGTTTCGCTGTTGAGGTATCGTAACAGCGTTTAACCCACGCTCATTGCCCTTCTTGGAGAATGACCGTTCATTTCGCTCAGTACTGTTTGGTACTGGGCGTGGAGCACTACACTCGTATGCGTCGTGCCCTAACTTCTGACAGCGATTGCACTTCTGAAATCGCTTGTTGTTTGAAGAGCGAGGTCTCTCGCTTTCAACATAGCAGAGGTTCATTGGTTCTGGACCTCCGATCTCTTGTCGTCTCGGTGGACGATAAGAGTTTGAGCTAGCATGAGCCTGTCTCATGCTAAAGTCTTCCTGTTCCGCGGCTGAAATCGCTGTTCAAGCGTATTCAGCTCAAGGCGGAACAGGTGGCTCCTGACGGGCCCTTCTGCGAGCCCTTGCATGAACACCGTAATCAACGTGTGTTCATGAACTAAGTTATCAGTTATACTACTCGCTAGGAGTCGTATATGTTGTGCGTAAGCGTGAACATCACGCTTACCCTGCTTAAGTTTGAGGAGCTCAGAAAGAGCCCTGAACTCAGCTTGTGGCGGCTCAAACGTTTGTCTGAGCCGGGACTTGAAGTCATCTAGCGACCTAAACACCTGTGGGTCGCTACTCTCGAGTCCCAGGGACCAAGTTTTGGCACGCCCTGCCAAGTGGGTCTGAGCAAATGTGAGTTTCATATGCTCATCTTCGACGCGACGAGCCCTCAAGGCTCTGTCGAGTTCGACAAATTATAGTAACAGGGAGTCCTCCGGGACTCCACTGTACTTGGAGATGTCAACCTTCAAGATTTCGGGACGACGCGCATGTGCCGTCCCGCCCACAGCAGCATGGATTTTCTGCTGTCCCAACAGCTCTGTCTGTTGAGCACCGAGTTCTCTCAACTGCTCGGACTGTTGAGAGCCTTGCTGGTGAAGCAAGGATACTTTATCCCTTTCGGCGACAAGTTCACTATGGATGAACTTGGCTATAGCGGCATGTTGTTGGTATCTGTCTAGATACTCCAACATGGCGCTAATGGCGAACTCGCCTACGGTAAAACTCATTCGTTCTACCGCACCCCATTCGATGTCACTCAAATGGGTAAATCCTTCACGCTTGGCGTGAAAGGTCTCTTCATCATCCAACATGTTCATGTTGGATGTTGTGGTCCTTAGAAGTACTACAAAGTGCTACCAGGTGCAACGGGGCACACCCTTGCGTGAACTTAACGCAAGAGTATCGGTGCCCCGACAGACGTACACAAGGCAAGCGAGGAAGCGTAGGTAAGGTAAAAGCAGAACTGTTGTATTAATATAATTAAGTCTTTTAACTACTGTCTCTTTGTTTGACTTAACTTCGTTAATTTAATATAACTGAGTGTATGGTGACGTCTCGTCACCACTCATTGCGCGCTTCTTGCGGCGATTGGTGGATTGGTATCATCAAAAAATCGAACAATGAACATCTCTCTCTTTGGTCGCTTCACCAATATCACCACTTCGGTGATAATGTTAAGAGAATATTCACTTCATATTATTTATTGTCACTTTTCATGAAGTGACAATTCCATGTAACGGGCTGCCCCGTTACATCTATGCTGATAACCTGGGATTGGCATTGAGCCGCTTATACGCGGACCAACCCGGGGGCCAAGTATGGGTCACCGGCTTGCAATAGAAGAAATAATGGCCCTGCCGCTGATACAGATACAAGTATGGACGCGACAAACCTGATGAGATAATACGTAGCAAAGCGATATGTCGATGTTGCTCGCCGTCAAGTGCTATTGCATTTCGCAAGGTGATGCGTCTTATAGACTTTATCTCGTATGTGTACCGATCAATGACCTGCAACAAGCCAGAACGTACGTGCTGATCCGAAGGGCAAAACAGGGACAAAACTCACGAAATAGCGCCCAGGTTTAAGTTTCGTCTCAACATTTCCTGCCAGGCAAAAATATCCTATCGGGCCTGATGTTCTGTTTTGGAATTACAGACTGCAACAGGCGTGCAGCGAATGGACACAGTAGATTATTTTTACGGCATATATATGATCCATCTTCTCATTACATATCGTTTTCATCAGTGCCTTATGCTTCGCAGACATCGCATCCCACACTGACGAGGTTATGGTCCATGTGAGTGAGAGAAACGGTAGAGTCGACGTCGCCGATTGGGTTTACCAAACGTAGTGTTATTTCATCCTTAGTAGCTCAATCACCGCTATCGATGGAAAAGAGAAGCTTTAGAGATGAGAAACTATTTGCCTGTGTTGTATTTGTAACGGAGTACTGTTGACTCGTACTAGTTGACCAGTACGGAGTATACTTCAACTGACAACAGTTGTTGATAGTGCCCTGCTATGTGTTGAAGGAACACAGAGAAAGGTAGAACGACTAAGGTGAAAGACTCTAGACGTAGAAAAAGTAAAACTGTACTAATATAATTAAGTCCTATAACTCTTGTATCTCTGTTTGTCCTGACTTAATTATAATAATGTAACTATTTGTATGATGCCGTCTACTCACCACCAATTGCGCGCGTCTAACAGCGATTAGTGGGTTGATATCATCACGATATCAACCAATGAGTAGAACCTTCGGTCATCTCAACAATATCACCATATCTGTGATATTGTTAAAAGAATTTATGACGTAATGTTCTTTATTGTCAAATTGTTTCAATGACAGTTTCATGTAACGGGCTACCCCCTTACATCACCCCTCCCTTATCTGATAGTCACCGTTTATCTGTCGAAAGCTTTGTGGTCACCCATTGGACGCCAGTGGGACAGGAAGCACTTGTTTGGTCAGACCCATTCTCTCCTGATCTTGCCTCGCATAGTTTACATGTCTATGCGAGGTGATTTGAAGACCACACAGCCTTTTGCTGTGCCAGCCTCAGCGGCAGACGCTTCTTCGTCTGCTGATTGCTCTCCGTCTGCAGCAGAAGTTGCTGCATACGCACGCGGTATCGATCAAGTGCACATGATGACCTTGTCAATGAGGTCATCAATTATGGCGATTCATACGTGCCTGACTCGCGCAGCGTTCCAAAGGAACCCGGATCACCGGCGGTGCCTCATCGTTCGTCAAGAGCACTGTTGAACGAGTGAACTCGTGAAATGCAACACAGTCTGTTTGGCAGTGATGATAAACTCTACGGTGAGGAATACTATGCTTCACAAGTATCAACTCGTGCTTTCCCGCAAGAGCGTGGTGACAATAGTGAGAGCCGTAGTCTTTCTGAAAGCCGTGGTACCGACAAAGGTACCACAATGAAGCGTGGTGAGATCAAGCCGTGGCGCTTGCCCGACCAGCTCATCGATAGCCTGTCTCACGAGACGAGCCTGCATCATCTAATTCAATTATTCGATGCATCGTAGCTTCATCGCTTAAGTCCCAGCGCGAGGAACTATCGCGCTTGAGAAGAATTTTATCTCGATGCCTTCTTTAGGTATCGATGATACAATGGTAACCAAAAGCGTGACAAGAACTCGCTTTTGGCAGCGTGGAACGCGTTCGTCCAACACGTAAAGAAATTTGGACGAGAAGGGTGGCTCAAGAAACTCGAGGCGACACGCCTCAGGTTCGAAAAGCGAACGCCAACCGGTGCCAGACACCGGTTGCACTGTTTGTCGAGTGAGGCAGACATTCCTTGCCTCACATGGGGTGACCCTTGTGCGAGTTGTGTTGACAACTCGCAGCGTGCACATAGGGACGTGTATTCCCTAAGTTCGCCCTGGGGAAGGGCACACATCTCGGAGGAGATGCGGAACGCGATTTCAAACTTGCATTCCGTCTACAAGCGCCAAAAGCGCGTGTTTACCGATAGGCCTTCGGACCAATCGGATGAGTCTCATCATACTGGTGGACGAGACATATAACTTCAGCCATCAGCTGGGAACGAGGTTCCCATCTGTCAAACAAAGGTAAGTATTCACGCTCTGGATGAGGTAACACGTCCTTGATCCTGAATAGTCACGGTGGTTTAAGATGCGCTCCACAAGAAATCGTTGACCACCGTGAAAATCCACCAGTGGTTCCGGTGGCGGTGGAAAGGCAACGTCTGGCTCAGCCGCCGGGCCTGCACGAGACATTGAATAACCACGAGCGTTACCTGACCGAGCTGAGGGAGGACGTCGATCAAGAATACGATCGTCGACACGACTTGCAGTCGGACGTGCGACGTCTTCGTGACGATCGGGAGAAGGACCGATCAAAATTCGCTTTTGCTCAGAGTGATAGTGAACGCGAAAGGTGTCGTTTGCGCGACGAGCTAGAGACGGCTCGTCGCGAGGCCGCGTCGATGAAGGACCAACTCCTTTTTTAACGAAGGACCAACTTCAGTATTTGGTCCGTGATCACAAGAATCTGTAGGGAATTCTTGAGCGCGCCGGTTATCTCCGTTCTCGCAAGAGGCCTCGTTCTGATGGTACGGGCGGAGACGACCAACATAAAACGTAGGATGCGTGCGCATCCTGCGATGCAACTTAATCGTGTATGCATTGCCCTTGCGGTGCAACACACGAAAGGGACCAATGTATTTCGGCAGTAGTTTACTACTGCCGACATTAGTAACTGCATGTCCAGGTAAGTTTACCGTAGACAGTAGTACTAGGTCATTAACTTTAAATAAAAGAACATTTGCTCTTCCATTTTTGTCTGCGTTCCGTTTCTGGCGGTACACTGCATTTGCGATGGACTCCTGAACGAAACGGACTACCGCTTCTCGAGTCAGCAGGAAGTTCTCTGCTGACTCTTTGATTTGTCTTTCAGTGCGCTTCGTGCACTGCTAAGAGATTGTCCTCTTCTTTAGCGAGGTTGTTATCTTCCTCGCTGGAATAATCGTTGACGATTCTAAATATTGCAGCATCGTAATCATCATTGTCTGAAGTAGCAGTAGCGTCATTGCTACTGCTAAGATCAACTTCTTCGATGTCAAGGTTGTCGACATCGGCATCAAACGTATCGGCGTAAGCGGTGATAAGTGATGAGCAAAAGCCAAAACGGTTTTTGCTCGAGCGAGTCCCTCCCCCTTAACCCAGAGTCACTCTGCATGAGGGCGGGAATACATGGGTGTCGTAAGCCATTTACGTAGAACGGTGTATGCGTTGTGGACGCATGTACGGAGTTGTAGATGGCAAACTCAACCATCGGCAAGAACTAAATCCAATGTGTAATTCAGTGGACGTATCCACGAAGAATTTTTTCGTGGACACGATTAGCACCTTCTGTGTGACATCCATTTTGGAATGATCAGAGGTTGACATCTTCAACCGTCTTCCCAATGTGCGGAACACGGATTTCCAAAACGCCGCCGTGAACTGAGGGTCACGGTCGGATTCGAATTTACGGTGTATATTGTGCAGTCGAAACACTGTGTCAATAAAGGCACGCGCATATCCGTGGGCGTTGATCGATTCTGGGACCTCAGCAAGATGTACCATCTTGCTAAAACGATCCACAAATACAAGAATACCATTATTCTTGTTAGTGTCTTCGGGAAACCCGAAGACAAAGTCCATCGACACGGACTCCCCACACTCTGCCGGGACCGGCAGAGGTTGTAACGGTTCACAGAATGAAGGACTAGGCTTCACCCGTTGACAGACCTCGCAAGCACGTATGTACTTGCGGACAAACTGATACTGGCGGGGCCAGTAAAATTCACGACTTACAATAAGGTAAGTCTTTTCCCTTTCAGGATGATTACTATCTGGCGCATCGTGGCGCACATACATAATTTGCAAGCGCAAGTTTTTATGAGCTTAAACGACGACAAGAGGCGTGTCGCCGTCAACGACTGTATATTACAGCAGGCCATTGCGAGTCGTGTACAGATCCATAGAGGAACGGTAAAGAGCCGACAAATCTGACAAGGATTTCCGGGATAGATTTGCAAGATAACCCATCAAACGGAAAAGATTCGTGTCTCCTGCGTATGCTTTCCACACGTCGTCTAGTAAAGGCGACGACGGCACACTGATGGACAGTGTCGCAACAGTGGGCAAAGCCCCACTGTTAACTCGGGACATTGGCTCGAAGTCCGGCCGACGTGATAACGCATCAATGACGACATTGAGTCGTCCTGGCTTGTACTCCACGGAGAAGTTATACTCCGAGAAGAAGGACATCCACCTCGCCATCCTTTGCGAGAGGTGTGGGCTGTTTACGGCCGTGCGTAGTGACGCATGGTCCGTATAGACTGTGAACGGCCTATCTTCCAAGAGATAGACGCGAAACTTAGTCAGTGCATACGTCGTGGAAAAAAGTTCCTTGTCATGCACTGGGTAGTTGCGTTCTGCTGGTTGCAGCTGACGCGATTGATAACAGACGACGCGCTCTGCGCCGTCTTTGTTAAATTGCATCAACGCACAGCCGATTGCAAAATCGCTGGCGTCACAGACCTCATGAAATGTTCTTTCTTGATCTTCAATCGCCAAGATCGGCGATTGCATCAAGCTTTTTTTGATACGTTCAAAGGAACGCTGGCAGTCAGCGCTCCATGACCACTTCACATTTTTTGAGTAACCAAGAAAGATGAACAGTCATCTCGGCGTAGTTGCGCGAGTATTTGTGCAAGTACGCCACTAGACCATGGTACTTACGAAGTCCCTTTACATCGACTGGGACTAGACAGTCGGTGATCGCCTTGATCTTTTCGGGATCAGGGCGTACGCCGTGTTTACCCACGATGCACCCAAGAAGTGGTTATTCGCTAGCGGCGAATATACACTTCTTGAGATTGGCATACAACTTATGCTTGCGCATAAGTTGAAGAACCTGACGAACGTGAGTTATATGAACTTGAACGTCCGTCTTTCCGTCCATAGTCCGACGATGGACGAACACATCGTCGAAGTAACTCGGTGCGAAATCACGCACCGGTCTCAACAGATTTGTAACACATCTGTTAAATGTTGCAGGGGAGTTATCCATCCCCTATGGCATCACTAGACACCCCAACAGAATACCGCTGGGTTGCTCACTGCTGTGTACGGGATGTCCCGTTCACGCATGAAGATCTGATATAATCCATCCATCAGATCCATGGACGAGAAGATGGTACTCTTTGACATACCATCTATGATGACGTCCTTTCTCGGAATCGGCGTCTGAGCCGGTACCGTTGCAGCATTCAATTTTGTGGAATGCGTGCACTATACGCCATCCTCCTGTGGCCTTTCGCACACAGAAGGTCCGAGAGCTGTGAGGGGATGTCGATTCTCTCACATGGCCCGCAGTGAAGCGATCGGCAAAGAACTTGTCGATCACTATCACTTGTTCACGAGGCAGTGGCCACTGCTTCATGACACAGTACTTCGATCCCAGTTTGAGCTTGATCTCGTGTCAAGTGCCTTTGTCCGTAGGCAACTCGCACGGTACGGTTCAGGGAATACATCCTTTAATTCGACCAAATCCTTGTACAAAGGATTTGCCTCAAGTGACTTCCCGGGATTTAGACTCATATCTCTCAATCCGAGTCTTCTCATCGGTGATACTTTCGTACATTGATGGGCTGCTGAAAATCCGTTTGCTCTCAGCTAATCCTGTTGCCGATCGAACATCGGTCACATACTCATCCTCCGCGACGAGTACACAGATCTGCTTGACTTTGCCACTACGAAGATCACGCAAGAACCGTTTCGGTTCTAGCGTTGAAAACTGAGTTATGTCCGAAGTTAACTTCGGAGGCGCAACCAGGTCAAGCGTGTAAGCGCCTACGCTTGATCTATCACTAACCAAGACATTAAGTGTCTCGATTACCTCCTATGAAATCACTTTCACGGGGTCTTGGAGAGTTTTCTTCACAATGTAGTGATCATCTACATTGTGTTATTGTACAGTCGTGCTAACGACTGTACCACAAGTGAGGCCATCGCACTCGCTCGTAGTACACCCACGTGAGTGTGGGCGTTCCAAGATATTCGTCAGGTGGTTATCTGAGGAACAAGTGGCAGGTATCGTGACCGATCGATACTGCCAACTCGCCCTTGGCTCGTATTTTTGAGCTAAGGCAACCCTAAGATGACGTCGAAGTTGTCATCTAGGTCAAGCACGATGAAATCATCATCGCACTTTTCGCCTTTTAACGTGTAGTGGATTCTGACCAACCGTTTCTTAACAGTGATCGATGCGCCTGTCGCGAGGCGCACCGTCATCTTCGTTGGAGGGATCTCCCGCTCCACGAAGTTTAAACTTCCTGCCTCTAGCGACTGGCGACGAACAAAATTATTCGACGCCCCACAGCCAACTAGGGCGCGAAGTGACAAGTCTTTTGTCTCTTATAACTTTAAGGTGATGAGAGACACCTCATCACCAGGTGCAGAGACACACAGAAATTGTGTGTCGGGAGCAACCTTCAGGAAATTCGCGAATTCTCTAAATGTTGCTGGATAAGTAGGGCGCTCCGCCCCTACTGATCCCGACCTGTTTTTGATGGTCCACTTCGCTGTTGCGACTTCGCAACAGCAACGGACCCTCGCCCTCCAGTTCTTCTTGCTGGTGGGTGAATACTGCGCTCAGCACCACGAGGTGCTGAGCGGGGGACACAGCATTCGTTTGCATAATGTCCCAGTTTGTGACAGCGATGGCATCTCACCATTCTCTTGTCGTTAATAGGGCGAGGTTTCTTGCCCTCAACTTGACAGAGGTCCATCGGTTCTGGACCTCCGACTGCCAATCGTCTCTGTGGACGATGCGGGGTCAACGTAGCGTGAGCCTGTCTCACGCTATAATCTTCTTGCTCCGCTGCAAAGATTGCCTCTGAGAGCGTCTTTAGCTCTCCGCGTAACAGGTGGTCTCAAACGGGACCGTCTGAAAGCCCTTGAATGAAGATTGTGATCAACACAAACTCACTCACAGAGTTCACTACCATGTAGCTTGCAAGGTAGCGTACGTGCTGAGCGTAAGCGTGAACCTTACGCTTACCCGGTTTATTTCCGAGGAGCTCCGAAAGAGTTCTAAACTCTGCTCTGGGCGGCTCGAACGTCTCACTGAGCAGGGTCTTGAAGACATTTAACGACCCAAACACATTTGGGTCGTGCAACTTGAGGTTCAGGGCCCAAGCTCTGGGTTCTCCTTCCAGATTAGACTGAGCGAATGAGACTTGCATTCGATCATCGTCGATGCGACGAGCATCGATGGCATCGTCCAGCTCGACGAACCACCTCAACAGGGAGTCTTCCTCGACTCCCCGATGCTTGGAGACATCTAGTTTTAGAGACTTCCGTCGACGCTCACGCGTCGGCTCTGCGGACTCAGACTGTTGTTGTCTCCGTGCTCCGGTCCGCTGGTGATCTTGTTGTTGTAACAAGGTCACCTACGCTTGCGACTCATCAAGTTCTCGTTAGAAGAACTTGCTCATGACGACATGTTGTTGGTCCCTATCCCTTGAGTATAGCATGGCCCATATGGCTTCCTCGCCAACGGTCGAACTCATTCGTTCGATCGCACTCCATTCGATGTCGCTCAAATAGGAGTAGCTCTCACGAGTTCCGTGAAATCTGTCGCCGTCTACATCGTCCAACATGTTCATGTTGGGCGATGGGGTTGTGGTCCTTGGACAGACTACAAAGTGCTACCAGGTGTACCGGGGCACTGTTGTCTACGTATTGGTTGACCAGTACGGAGTATACTTCAACTGACAACAGTGGTTGATAGTGCCCTGCTAGGTATTCATGAAACACAGAGGAAGGAAAGGAGACTAAGTAGTCAGACTAGTCTCTGGTAAAAGTAAAACTGTACTAATATAATTCAGTCCTATAACTCCTTGAAGCTTTTGTTGTCCTGACATAATTATACCAATATAACTATATGTATGATGACGTCTACTCACCACCCATTGCGCGCGTCTAACAGCGATTGGTGGGTTGATATCATCACGATATTAACCAATGAGTAGACCCTTCGGTCATCTCAACAATATCACCATGTCTGTGATATTGTTAAAAGAATTTATGACGTAATATTCTTTATTGTCAAATTGTTCTAATGACAATTTCATGTAACGGGCAACCCCGTTACAGTATTGCACTCATGCGCAGCCAGTGACCATATACGTTGATACACATACTCGACATCCTCTTTCGATCACCAACTTCATTGTATCGACCTCACATATCAAGCCTGTGGGTCGCTGATGTTGCTTTTGCTAGCGTCAAAAAGCATGCCACAACGTGTTAATTGAAGCAACAAGGGTTCAACTGAATCGCATCCTTGCGTGAAGCATGTATAATGGTCACGACCATCAGTTGGTGTTATGCACTAATAACACATGTGACACGAACATGGCAAGCTCAAGACGTGTTCGATGTGATGTATCGCTCTTCCTTACAGCGTCCATCGTCACCGGAGCTCTATGCCGACCCAATTCTATTCTTCTCGAGTTTATTTTTCAGCAGCCACGACGCTTAATGTTTTCGATAATTTCGAAGTTTAACAGCGTGTTCTCAACTGCACAACAAAAACGATCCTACACATGCCGCTATTAATTTAGCCTGGGGGAAGACGCGCATGTTGGTTAATGAAAACATACACATGCTGGTGGGCTGTATCCGTGCGAATGTAGTCAACATACATGTGACCAACATCCGCGACGTCCAAAGCCAGAGCGACACAACCGCCACCAAGATATACAAATTTAAGCTGCAGTTGCCCCAAATTCCCAAGGTTTGCTGCTGTTTTCATCGGGCGCGCATTTCTACACGAGTCAATTTGCACGTGAGGATAATTCAGCGAGTACCTTGCCAAGTCAGTTCACGATGAAGCTGGGGGGAGGTATACGAGATACGAGACTAGCGTCGCTGACGCAGCTCGATGGCGGTCGTGTCGAGGACTTGGCGTTGGGTCAGGACGCGCTCTCGCGTCACTTAATTCTCGCGCTCTACGCTTCGGGCAACATTGTTCCGAAAAAGCAGTTGCGATGGTCGAAGATAAGACGTGTGGAGGAATGGATCCTGCTATTATTAAGCACTGTCTAGTGCGTGCATTTTTCTCGCTCAAGCTGAAGATGAAGAGCGCCCAGACCTTACGGCGCTATATGACGAGAATTAGATTACCATGTTGGCGGAGCCTTAAGTGGGGCCAAATCTGCTGGCAAGACTCCGGCTAAAACGGGGCACGCTCTTGCTCAGATAACTGAGCAAGGCATTGTATCAATAACAGTACAAGAATGCGTACGCCCGACGTCACGTACACGTAGCAGGAGGAAGCGCGACCAAGAAAATATAGAGTTTGAAGGCTATGTCTTGAGGGTAAAATAGATATGTTATTTAATATACTTACTTTCTTAGTAAATCATCTTCCTCGAAACTAACTAACTAAAACTACTGTCTCCAATGTGGATCTTCTTTCGACCACCCATTGTACGCTCCAGCAGCGATTGGTGGTATTTTGGTTGATGTACCGTGTATATCAACCAACAACTGGACCACTTCTCGGATATTACCCCTGGAGGTAATATTCCGACAACATCACTTTTCTCGAGTGATGTTGATTGGATATTGTCAAAAGAGATAATATTTAAAAATTGGTACTTTCGTACCAATTTTTATAAAACGGGCTCACCCCGTAACACCGGCGTAAACAGAGCTCATTAAATCACCCGATTGCGGTACGAATTGAGGCTGACGTGAATACTGGAACAACTACGGGCGTAACACTTTGTAAGCTGCGAACAATCTTTCTACCATCGCACGAAAGCGAGGCTTTATCACTCAGACAGATCTACAAAGGAGGCTGCGTAAACGCAGTTTGACGAGTTCACGCCGTTCCTGTACGCCCAACATCTGCAACAGAAGGCCAAGAGCTTCGATACGAGGCTAATGATGAGTGCTTTTCGCGCTCCGAGACGGAGACGGCTGAAGTGGCAGCAGAGTGTACACCTTACAGTGAACACCAACTTGCGAAGGTCAAAGAAGAATTCGACACAACAGCGTGCTCGATTGCGCGAGGTTCAAGAGAAGATTTCTCGGCAACAAGCCCAATTGATCGAAGCTATCTAGCAAGCCGTAGAAAATGTCATTTTTGTCATTCGCGGCGCGCTATCTAGTGCTACGAATTGGCGTGGCCTTGCAGAGCTTGTGAAGCACGAACAGAAGAACGGTAAGTACGTAGCAATTTTACACACAAACTTAATCTTGAGCACAACCGCAAGGTACACTTGCTATTCGATGAGGACGAGCATGGCGAGGGCGAACACAAAGATGACTATTAGGCTGAGACAAACAATCGGGCTCAAATCATTTAGATCGATTGACACTGTGGACGGCTCCGCGAATTCTGTAACAATAAGGAGAACGCTGGTGCAAAGTCGTCCAAGACTACGGAGCGCGATTGACAAACTTATTGCGCTGGCTAAGTGGAACGATTTAAAAGTAATAGGAAAACAGCAACGAAGGGAAATATGGTCCAACCCAGCGGTGCGAAACGCTCTAGTTTGAGCAATTATATTGGAATACCATAAACAAGAAGTACGTGATGGTCGCTGGAATAGATGCTTGCCAGAACAAATAACTGATCAAGCACAATTTGCCGAAGGAGGATATGTACATCCATGCCGATCTTCCCAGTGCTGGTAATTGCATTGTGTGCATCCATACGATCGCCAGGGTCCATTACTCACAACTTTCTCTTATTGTTGCGGCTGCGTTAGTCGCACAGTCAGCTCGTATGTATGACGTAGCAACGCATCAAGTATCCAGGCGGTGATTGCAGTATACTGCATCCACGCCGAACGAGATGTCAAGTACATTATCAGCGGGCGAGCAACTTGTGGCCGATAGATTCATGGTTTGGGACTAGAAAAATTATGTGCAGATGTCTCCCTGAAATGGAGAATGGGGACTCTCTTTTGTACAGGCGCCAGAATGTCACTAAACGCGCCCGTATCGGAATGATACACGAGTTTTCAGGGTGAACGACTTTGATGAGGAATTGTCGGTGACACTCAAATTTGACGCCGTAATACCAGGTCTTTAGCATTATAAGGACGTAACTACTAAAGAGAAAAATAGGGATGCGACGAACGATGATTTGTCTGAACCATGCTAGCGTCAGCGTCTTGCGGTTGCAGCTCAGAACATGAGATGATTGGTAAAGGAGAAAAGGCTTCTACAATAAGTTCAGCGTGACAGCCTGAAACGACTGACGACAAGAGAGCGCAATGACATGGAAAAGATAAAGCGCCTTGTCTCAAAAATGGCGACGATAAGCTGTCTCATAAGGTAAACAATCGCACGCTAAAAGAAACGGACTCGACAAGGACATCACGTGAGTGTCTATCTCAAAGCGAAGGTTCCGCGGTAAGTAGGGCAAAGTGAATCAATGGAGACAAAGTACAGTGGCCAAGACGATGACGATCGAGTACGCTTGTTGGAGGTGGACACGTCGTCAAGAAGAGAGATCATACGTTCGAACTGCATGTCAATTAGGGCGAATCCGTCGATCAATCAAGAAGTGGATGACGATTATTGTTTTGCCATTGCGACCAATGCTACGACAAAGGCGAATTAAAGGAAGAGATCTACTATTCGCGACGCGAGAAATATTGAAAAAGTTACGGACGAGTAAATAAATGCGATTTAACGAATAGCGCTTCTTAATGCGTTCAAGGGTGAATGTACCGGATGGCATTGTGGAGTTTGCCAGGTCCACGTATGCTCCGTACAACTGCTGTGTACATTAAATCACAAGATAATCACGCATTGGAGTCAGAAGACTGTAGGGAGCTAAGAAGGCGGTATGTCGTATTTTCGCACCATGTCAAAAGGAAGTGAGGGTGTAACGAATTTACACGTCGACGGGTAGTCGACAATAGGTGTGGTGCACACAAGGTATGGTATCCCCTTTAACGTGATATTAGAACACAAGTACCAATTGTTAAAGACTGATATATGTTAACCATGGAATACAAGATCTTTAAAAGGTTTATTTAGGACATTAGCGAGTAGGCTAATTACTTTGTTCTAAGGTGTTCTTTTAGATTAAAAGAAGAAATTTTATTTAGTCCCATTTTGATTCGATAGACACGTGTCTCTTTGAGCCGTCTTGTGATCGTTAAGAAGATAGCAACGACTTGTTAAGGTAGCTACTCCTTGTTAACTCTGTGCGTTTAATTCTTTGAATCATTTGGTCCCCCTGGAACAGGAACCGTAAGCTCTCTGAGCTTGTTGACTCTTTGAGTTGGGTTCTCTAAACCAAACCTTAGCTCTATGAGCTGTTGACTCGTTGAGTTGTTTCTCTATACCTTGAGTTGCTCATTGAGCGTTAGGGTCTTCCTCTGACTTAAGGAGCTGTGTAGCTCCACTACACTTGGTACCACTAGTAGTCAATCTACGCCCGAGCCGGTAACGAATGATCCTCTGTGACGATGGAGCAATCCACACCCCTCTCTGAGGTCCAAAAGCTCGCGCTTCATAAGCTGACCGCGGCCGTAGACCCAGAATATGTTGTGTTTCTAGCTGCACAAGGTCCCGATGTGCTCAATGCACGTGTCGATACCTTCATGCAGTATGAAAAGGCCCTGTTAGGGCGGATTCAAAACCAAGTAGCATTAGCTATGACAACACTTCATGGCAATGCCACCAGAAGAGGCTAAGCCTCGTCCCCTTCGGGTGAACGTTTAACATTACCCCGGGAAGGAGGGAGAAAATCTAACCCTCTAGATCCGTGAGATTGAGATGGACATGAACTCTGGCCTTACCTCACTGGAGTACCAGCGGGTTTCGCTGGATATCTCCAAGCTCGATGAAAGAGCTATAGAGTGGGCTCTGACGTGTGGCACGTCGGTTGACTTGGCGTTTCCCACATGGGATTCGCTCAAGTTAGATTTTTTGCGAGTTTTCTCGCCGCCTAACCAGGCTTATCGCGTGTTCTCACGCTTCTTGTCAACCCGTCAGGGTAAGAATGAGTGAACGGACTATGTCCAAGAGTTGAGAACTCTGATGGCTGCTATGCAGTCTGACCCTCTCCCTGAGATAGTCTATATGACTGTCTTCATGGAAGGTCTTCGTAATAGCGTTGCCAGGACCGAGGTGTTTCGGGTCCATCCCCCTACTTTTGAGGAAGCCGTTAGCATCGCTCAAAATTCTGGGCACAACTTCAAGTCGGCCAGACTCGATTGGAATGAGTGCAACCCAAGCTTTGCGAGGGCCATCCTGCGAGCACCTCGGCTTACTGTAAGCCAGAACCGATGGATCTTAGCCATGCTAAAGATGAAGGTGAAGCGGAGCTTCATGTTGCAGGGCAACGACAGGAAGTGAGACGCTGTTATACTTGCGGAAGCACTAAACACTTGCGTCCCACTTGTTCTTTACGTAAGCATCGACTGACTCCTATGGGCGAAACCATAGCCACAACCAGAAGCCTGGTATGGCACGGGGAAACGTCGACACCCAGTAGGTGCGGGGCTCCCGACTGGAGTTGAACTGAGGTCTGTCACTTCTCTACGAGGTAGAGTGAAACAGGGATTAGCCCCACAGAGCTCTGTTCCAGCAAGCACAGAGGGTGGATACAAGCCTGGCTTGTTAGTCGCCGAGGCGAAAGCTAAAGGCTTTGAGAAGCAATGGTCGATATTAATCGATTCTGGGGCGTCATGCAACTATGCTAGACGCCGTTCCCTTGAGGGGAGTCAGCAATACGCTGAGGCGCTCAAAGCGCACGATGGTGATTCCATCACTGTTCGGTTAGCGACGGGTAGTCGCGTTACTGTGCCTAAAGTTCCGTTGAATTTGGGCGTGAGGTTTTTGGACTTTGATAGCACAGAACGCTGTCTCGTCCTTGACTTGGATTCGAGATACGATCTCATCCTAGGCATGGCATGGCTTGAACGCCATGAACCATGGATCGATTGGAGGTCTAAGACCTTAGGCGCAACGCGCAATGTTCCTAGTGGAGTTTTGGAGAGTCATGAACCCACCTTTTCTAGGCAACAAAAGCGCTATTGGCGCGAGCCATTGACGGAAAATGTCAATGTGCTGGACATTGGTATGTCAGAGTTAATTAACTCCATTGTCAATGACATTAATATTGAGCGGAGCTATTTCACCGTATGTGAAGGCAGTTATACTCCGTTGAGTGATACTCGTTGTGATACAGAGTCACTGCATGATGCAGGCATGGTTGGCCAAGGGCCGAGACATCAAGACTGTAATTCCTCTGATGTGAGTGGGGTGGCACGTGAAATTCGACCGAGTGAGGGCGGCCGAGGTGGCACCTCACTGAATGTCGGTAATGACATTGATGGCGAGAAGCCAGAGTATTCAGGGCTAGGACCGGATGCTGTACGTAAAGTGGTACGTGTAAATTCACTGGGTGAAGTGTTTGAGTTACGCAACACTTCGCCAGATGTCGTTCAAGACATGAGCTCTCGTCTAGAGCGTGCTAAGACAAATAGCAAACACGGGGACCCGAATTTCCCGACCTCTAGGAGGCGTACGGTTTCTTTGAGGAAACGATTCCAGCGTAGGGTGACAACTGTGAAGCGCCCAACGTCTAAGAAGTCACGAAGTGATAATAGTAATAATACACTACATACACTTGTCAATGGGTTGACTGGCCAGATCGATGGCAATATTAGTCTTGAGACTCTTCCATCTTTGGATACTCTCTTTGAACTAGACGAATTGTCTGACGGCGAATTTAGCCAAGCCTTACAAGCAGGAGAATTATCCGAGTTAGTGTTCATTCGACCGTATATTGAGTTGAAATCATCCTCGTTATTGAACGAGTCTGTCCTTGAAGACACGAAGGCGGCATTGGATGCCCGTAGTGGATCGTCGATTCTTTAGGATCCTCTTGATCCTTTCTATCCTTTGGTAAAGGAATTTTAGGAGGTGGTGTGTCACAACCCACCGTCCGTTTTGCCTCCCGATAGAGGTGTACGTCATGAAATTCACTTAGTTCCTGGAAATAAATACTGCGTAACACGGCAGTGCCTTTACCAAAGGAACAGTGTAAGTCATTGAAGAATTCTTTGGCGAAAATCACGCGGCGGGCATGGTACGTGAGATCAAAATATCCCCATTCCATACCGACCTTCTGTGTCAAAAAGACCGATGGGAAGTGGCGCATTGTTCATCTTTACAATAAGCTTAATGCAGACACTATCACGGCTCAGACACCAATTTCGAGTAAGAATATTCTTCAGAACAATATGATGGGATGTACAATGTACAGTGCGCGTGAAACTTAGTCGATGGTTGAACCAGCTGCTCATGCGAGAACGCGATATTCCGCTTACAGAGGTCAGCACTCCGAGCGGTATTCTCTGGGAGTGGCCTCTAATGCTGCAAGGGTTATCAAATGCCCCGGCTATATTCAATCGTCTTGTGACACAATTGTATAGGCCTCACAGAGGTTATGCACAGACGTACTTTGATGACATCTTTGTCCATAGTCGTGCTACGAACGGTCGGTCAGATGTGGACAATCACATTGACCATTTACGAGCAGTGCTCGGAGTGCATGCGCACAAACTATTTGTACGCCAACGCGTTTCAGTGCATCTTTGGTGCACAAGAGATTCCATTTTTTGGGTGAATTATTGGGAAGCGTGGCCTTAGAGCGGATCCGGCTAAGGTAAAAGCCATCGTTGATTGGCCGGTTCCAAAGAACCAAAAGGACTTACGTAAGTAGCTTGGCCTTGCCAATTACTTGCACAAGTACAATGCGAATTACGAAGATATGTCTCGGTCATTATCCAATCTCCTTTAAAAGGATGTGGAATGAGGCTGGACTAGCACCGAGCATGATGATTTTCAAGCAGGAAAGGAGAGTCTCCTTCATGCACCAATCTTCGCTTTGCCCGATCCTAAACGGCCTTTCAGTGTCGTCTGTGACGCATCTGACTTTGCCATAGGCAGCGCCCTGTTACAGACATATTCGGATGGACGGGAACGCGTCATTGCGTTTGGGTCCCGGCAGCTGAAGGCTGCAGAAAAGAACTATCTTGTGTATGACAAAGAGCTACTTGTAATGAAGTATTCTCTCGTCAAATTCTGAGTTCGTCTTCTTGGCTCTAAGCCGTTTGTGATCTATACAGATCATGCGTCACTACGCACTGCGGCCCAGTCTCCTCACCTCTCTCAGAGAATGGCTCGTTGACTTTCCTTCTTTCCGAGTACAACTTCGAGGTGAAGCATAAGCCGGGCAAGCAGAATGCTTTGGCTGATGCGTTGTCACACAGGCCTGACTATGAGCTTGCTCATGTTACGACTCCGTCGTCGTCGGTCACTGACCTAATCCATACGGCATATTCCAAGGATGAACATTGTGTAGCTTTGCTACGTGCTCTAGGGAGAGAGCGGTTTAAGGAATCAGACATAGAATTGTCGGCACGGTTACGTGCGAGGTTACATCGATATTCCATCGATCAAGGCCTGTTGTGCTATAGCACGGATGTGGAGGATATTCCTCGCATCGTTGTCCCTCATGATGAGGAGTTGAAGTATCGGATCCTCTATGAGGCACATGATACTGCGTTGAGCGGTCATATCGGTCTTGAGAAGACCTACGGCTCAGTTAGCCAATGCTATTGGTGGCTAAAACTATACAAATGGGTGAGCACATATGTGCGTACGTGTGAAACGTGTCAACGGGTGAAACCCTCACCTCACGCGGCGGCGCCGCTATTTAGTATACCTGTACCCACTGAGTGTTGGGAGTCCATTGGCATGGACTTCATGTTCAGTTTGCCGAAAGATGCACAAGGCACTACGGGTATTGTGATCTTTGTTAACCGTTTGAGCAAGATGTCTCATTTAGCGGCGGTGCCAGATACTATTGATGGTTAAGGTACAGCTACGCTGTTTATCGATCGAGTGATTCGACAACACCGTTTGCATGTGGCAATTCTCTGATAGAGATCCTCGCTTCACTGGGAAGTTTTGGAAGTCTATCTTCAAGGTGCTCGGCACACGTTTGGACATGTCCACGGCGAATCATCCTCAGAACGATGGATAAACCGAGCGAGTCAATCACGTTATCGGTAATATATAACGCAGCGTTCGCGCTAATACACTAAAACGTTGGGGTTCGATGCTCCCTATCGTTGAGTTTGCGTTCAAAAACGCTGTTCACGCCTCCACCGGCTATACCCCAATCTATGTGAATGGTCTCACACACCCTCGCGTTCCGTTAACTCTACCACTACCTGTTTTAGGGCTTGGTGGGGGAGGAGTTGCCGATCGGCTTGCTGATATCAGCCCTGCTACTGTTCAAAAACAGGTAAGCGATTTTCTCGCAACGCGATTGAATGTCGTACGACATGTGCGTGACACACTGGCTAGTACCAAGACAATAAGAAGTATAAAGATGATGCTGAAGGCAGAGGTGTTTAAACTTTATGAAGTAGGATACCAACTTCTACTCAATGCCAAAGAATTACCTACAAATGTAGTGTCTGCCGTCTTCAAGACAAAATTGCGTCCGCGCTATATCGGTCAATTTACGGTCGTTTTTAAGAAGGGAATTTCGTATACGCTCAACCGTTCGCGCAAACTGCGCACGCGCCCAGTGTTCTACGTTGGCTTGCGTAACCCGTATCGAACCCGTCCCATGTGAACTCATGCGCGCTTGCGCCGGGTAGTAGGGCCTTGCCGTCGACTGCTGCATCCGTATCAGGAGGTCAAGCTGAGCCCCCATCCGGGCTAAAACCAACTCCAATGCCTGGACACGGTCTTGGCCCAAATCCAACACCTCAACACGGGCTCGCATCGCTTTAAACGCAATCTGGGTAATACTTAATGTCTCTAGGAGACCATTCAGCTCGAAAGCACCTTCTCAAGCTCCTCCTTCGGTATACCGACCACCACCGACACTGCTCGATAAGCAAGGGAACCACCAATTCCATGTGGAGCGACTCATGAAACGACGTCTTCTTCAGGGTCAATACCAGTAACTGATGAAGTGGCTAGGGTACCCAGAGTCGGAGAACTCGTGGAATTATTAGATACCCCTTCGGCAGGATTTCCTATATGCCGTAAATTTTTTGAACATCGTGGCCAGGGTCGCCCTACGATCGAGAACGGTTCTCACCAATATTAATGTGAGGTAGCGGGTTGCTTTGCACCTAAGGGTCGGAACCCGTGGCTACCGGCGTAGCTGGAGCATAACGCGTTCCTTTACGCAACTGGCCTCTGGACTTGAGGTTGACGTAATCGAACCGGAGCTTTCGTTCCAGACGAACGTCAGCCACATCGGCGCTGGCCCGCAGCTCGGGCACACTTCTAATATGACGCTTGCGGTGCACCCAACGGATGAACAAATTGTCTTCCTTCACGGGCAGTTCTCCAGCGAACAACAAGGTGGGCACGCCCTGTATCGGTCAGACTGAAACACTACGAGATAAGCTCTCTAGATGCGCAAAATACTGACCTTGCGTGGTCAAAAAAGGTTCGAGATACCTCTCATGTAGAACCTTGCGAAACGCAATGTCTTCTGGCGACGTAGCCTCTAATGCAGTTTCCCATGTTGCGAGGCTACGTACTTCCGGTTGACGGAGACGTTGCTCCACATCCGGTGTTGAGAACACGTAACCACTCTGGTTTTGAATAATGTCTGGGTATGCGCAATACGCCGAGCCTTATCCGCTCGCTGAAGGATTAGATCCTGTTGCTCGTCGAGCGCGTTCGTGATGATGTTCTCATCCGCATCTTTTGTATGATTCTGCGCCACTGGCGCGGTGGTTTCATCACGTTCAACGTAGCATTCGGTGCTCTTAGAGGTCGAGCCTCAGATACAGCGGAGTGGGAGGATATGTCCTCATCCCCAGGGGCACTAATATCGCTACCATAGTCTACACCCTCATAAAAGTCGAGGTATGAGAATAGAGTCCGAGACTCGTTATGTGGCGATGCCATGGTGTTTTGTGAATGAAAATCGTGAGGTAAAGCGCACACACACCGACCTCTTTAAAGAAAGAATCCGAATGACAATATGTGGTAACTTCAGTCTGGTGGGAGAGGATGTAACGGGGTTATACGTCGGCTGATAGTCGAAAATAGGTGTGGTGCACACAAGAGATGGGGTCCCCTGTAAAGTAATATTAGAACACAGTAAGTGTACCAATTGTTGAAGACTGATGTCTGTCAACCATTGATTGCGAGATCTTTAAAGAGATTTCATTCAGGACAGATTATTAACGTTGTTCTAAGGTGTTCTTTCAGGTTAAAAGAAGAAATATAGTAAAGCCCCCTTTCGATCAATAAGAGACACGTTCCGTACAGATCGTCTCGATCGTAAGGACTAAGCAATATCTTTGAAGGTAGCTTGTACTTGAGCACTCTGTGCTGTGATTCTTTTAAATCGTCTGATCCCCTATGGAACAGAAATTGTAAGCTCTTGAGCTTGTGTGAATCTCAGAAGAAGGTTCTCTAACCTAAGTTGCTCGTAAGAGCGTTAATTCTTTCTCTGACTTTAGGAGCTGTGTATCTCCGCTACACTTTTCCTCCATATCCCTTAAAGATCTGTATGATCCCAAGCCTCCAGTACTGAAGAAGGACGTCATAGACTCTACTAGCAATGAGGTTCTTTTTATATGGGAATCGCTCCGAATGGTCCGTGCATGACATACAGACGCCGCGTGGCTGATGAACCCAAGTGAGGCCGAACAGGTGACATACTAAAGCACTCGACCCATCGAGCCCTACTAGCCTCCATGGCCGAAGGAAGGTGTCCCAAAGCGGACTGGTTTCTTGACACGTCCGAAAAATGTGAAAGGTGCTGTGATGAATTACATCGTAGTTTATAAAAAAGGCCTTCGGGCATCAATTGACCACTTCTCACTGTGCATAAAGCCGTAGCACAATGCGATGAATTAAATGAGCTTCCCCGACAGTCGGTCTAGTAGCTTATGTATTCTTCAGATGGGTATAGCAAGAGCCGCTGCCGCTTCTGTGTCATCTAACTTCCAAGCCGCCGTCCGTCCAGTCACATCAGCACGTCCGTGTCGGGTACAGGTTGCCAGTATGGCTCTTAAAATCAATTACGCGCTTTGTCAAATGAGACTTTTCTACCGTAGTGTCTCTATCTGGTCCGTCGCTATTTGAAGAAAAGGACTTCCTCGTAGAGCAAGTTTTCGTAGGTGGGTCAGCGGATCCCTACGGTATTGCATCGGGATCCGCGCCCCGGACGATAAAACAATACATCCAGCCATAATTGAAAAGGAATCTTGGGGATTAAACGAAGAAAGTAGTCTGGTTTTGACGTATAAACATTTCGGTTGGCGTAATCGCATAGTTCGAAAAAAGAAATACGCTGGTATAACAGTATTGGATAATTGGACACCAAACGAGTAGTCAAGAGTCGTAAATTCGCATTTAGGATCAAGAAATGAGGTGTCCATGTGATAACGCCGGGCGTATGAAGTGTCAGCTCAATAATGCCGCAAATCAAAGCCAGCTCGACCATCGGCAAATGTATGAGTGTATGATGTACGCTGTGGTCATAACGGATCGTCAAAAGTAATATAGTGGTGTAAGGAAGCCAGTATATGATGAACATGTTTTGAGTTGATATTTCGGATGTGGCCGGGACCTGAGTGTACGCCGTTAGAGTCTGCAAGGTTATTGCTTATTCAGTACAAACATGAGGTGTTTCCAGATGGTTCTTTGTATCGGGAATGATGCTGCATTAAAGGCAGCAGCAGCACTTATATAGATCACATTATGCTCGGTAAGCCACTGAGAAGCCCCGATGCGGCAGGCTGAACATCGTCCGGCACGTGTCCAAATAGAATATGTATTTCTCAAATACTCTTATTTTTATACAGGTTATGAGCCCAAGTATCGCTACAATACATATGCCACAAATCTCGTTGTAAAATTGATACTCCTCCGGTGAAGGCGCGTCACGCACAAGAAGGCGTATAAAATCTCGTCTGACGATTGACAATTTAGGCGCAGATGACAAAAGTGAAGCCCATCAACGAAGACGCAAAGATTGGTTGGCTGTACAAGCTCTACGAGAGGAGTAATGTATTTGGTGGCGGATGACTATGCTAAAGGAAAGTCGACGAAGAAAGTAGGCTCTGAGTAAATGGACTAGAGATTTTGCGTAGCACGAAGGGTCCGCACGCAAGGAGTGTCACGGAGACGCGCGAAAAAACAAATTTAAAATAAAGACACTATCTCTTAAGATAGGCAGGCCTGGCGGAGCGCAGTTGTCTCAAGACCACACGTCACAAAATTTCCGTCAAGAACTCTCGCAAAAGTAGGCTTAGTGTCAGGGAAGCCGTGGTCAAGGTTGCTGAACATAATCTACAGAACGGATAGCAATTGGCCGTTGAAGGAGGTTGTTTGTAGTAAGGTTGTCACAACGGACACTTCCTTCTGGCTTAAAGCACTAGCTGCTAGTTTTGATAGCTATAGTAGGTGATTTATGTAGCTACATTAGTTTAAGGAGTTAATGAGTCAGTTAGCGTACGATAGAGCAAGATCTAACTTCTTAATTGATAAAGCCACTGACGAGGCCCCGTCGGGGAGGCAAAACTCGCCCTCGCGCGCGTTTTAATGCATAAATACTTAGCATGATGTCTATGTTCCTACAGCATGTTTCATCTAACTCATCGCAGAAGTGTCGCAAGCGAAAGATTACACGCAGAAGCAGTAGCAACTTAGACGATGATTAGCTCTGCATAATTTGATACTTATTCGCTCCAAAATTTTAAAGACCTGCAGCGTGTTCAAAGATTTACTTAGACTAAAGGATACTGGGTAGGAAACGATTAAAATTAATTGTAGCCTTACTGAGTGCGAAATGATCGCAAGTTACGTCGAATCGGTGATCTGAGTTGTTCCACACTTCGACTCTTGTATTACACCACGCACGTGATGCATCCATTACAGATGCACTCGGTGACAGGCTAAACACAGCTTGCCTTGTCACATTAATGGAAGGCCTGTCGAGATTAAATGCATACGTTTGTATTAATGATACGTACATGAGATGCTAGTTGATAGTAGATCGGTGGACTGGTAGCTTAACATCAGTTTTGTTGCCTAAATTAGGGTTATATGTCATTCAAACGCCTTTACAGATTAAACCTTAGTGTAAGATAACTTTGGTAATGTTAAGTTGTAGCCGTCAAGTCGTTCAAGAATCCAGCCCACATTCTTATACAACCAACGTAGCAGCCTAATTGAGGTCCTACTATTTGCACCTGTCATCCAGCACTTCGGTATGACATCGAATACAATATCGGAAGTGAAGCGTAAATGTAAGTCAAAGATATGCGCACATGTCGGCATGCATACTCGTCAATACTAATAAAGCCTATGGCACAAAAAACGGCCAAAGCCTAGACCAAACTTGTAGAGTACTGTGAGGAGACTTGCGTGTTATCAAAAGAGATATATTAATGAGAAAATGGTTATTTGCGCGCATGTAACCTTACAGTAGAGCTTTGATAAATTAGACCATAACTTCTGACATGTATTCAGGATGTCATATATTATTTGTCTAACATCCTGAGAGCACATAATAGGTGGCGCAGCATCGTAGTAGTATCGTTAAGCAATTCCTCTCATTTCTCGCGAACTTCGCTGTCGAGAGGGCGCACCAGCGTAATTTGGACCTAAACCGTTTTTAAAAAGGTTTTACAAGAATTGTGACGCGCCAGTATCATGTACATATTCAGCAACATTCCTTACATTTCAGCGCAAATCAAGTATCTTACACGCGACCATTGCGAAAACTTCGTGCATATCGGGTTATCATGCGCTGCATAAAAACACGCATTCGATCATGTAGTGTAGGTGATTTCGAGATGACGATTTTATTGTTAATCAGCCATTTATTCAGCATAAGTGATGACATGGTCGGTGCTATCAACGTCGAATACTTTGTACAAGACGTGAAATATCGATCAACACCTGTATCTGAAGACTGAAACAAAAATGTGATGCATGATGTTACGATATAGTTCTAGTTAATTGAAGTTTGTGTTGTTGTATTTAATAACGTGGCATTTTGTGCCATATGATAAGCATTTTTTGCGATACGTAAGAAATAGGCGTAACATTAAAGGTGTATGTTACTGCAAAAAATAATTTGCAAACTCTTGCCTTTTGGGTATGCGACACGAATGTACTCCGCGTAGAATTTATAGTACTACTCTAGCTTCCGATTCGCCTTGTGCGAACTCCAGAAAATAGTTCTTCGCTCTTTCTGTTCACCAGCGAGTGGGTCATCATCGTCGCTGGAACAGCCGTTGGCAATGCTGAAAATTATAGCATCGATATCATCATCTGACTCAAAAATAGCGTCATAGCTATTATTGAGATGATCTACTTCTTCGATGTCGACCTGATCGACATCGGCATCATACGTGATGACGTTAGCGTCGACTCGTGATAAGCAATGACCAGAACGGTTTTTGTTTAAGCGATTCCCTCCCCGCTTATTTAAGAGTTAAACTTTAAGATTGTAGAATTACGTGAATGACGTAAGGCTTTCACGAAGAACGGTGTATGCTGTGTCGAGATATGCGCCGATTTATTGATGGCGAATTCCACCAGAGGAAGTAAATCGCTTCAACTCGAGAACGAGTCGACGTATCTTCAAGGGAAATTATTAGTACACAATTTACACGTTCTGTACGACCATTGGTTTCGGGATGGTCAGATTTTGACATCGTTAAACGTGCTCTAAGCAATCGTAACAAGGATTTTCAGAACTCCGATGTGAGCCGTAGGTCACGGTCGGATATGAGTTCACGGGGTAACCCGTGGAGTCTAAATATTGTGTCGATAAAGACACAAGCATAGCCATATTCCGTGATCGACTCGGGTACTGCATAAAGATACACCATCATGCTCAACATTCCAATGAATACAAGAATATCATTATTCTTGTGGTCGCCTTTGAGAAAACCGAAATTAAAGTCCATGGATATGGACTTCCAGCACTCTGCCGGAACAGGTAGAGGCTGTAAGGGTTCACAAGAAGAAGTACTGGGCTTTCTATGTTAACAAGTTTTTTTTTAAAGCACGAATGTACTTGCGCAAAAACTGATACTGGCGGGGCCAGTAAACGTCACGACTTACCGTAAGCTAGGTCTTTTTCGTACCATGATGGCCACCTGTTGGGGAATTGTGACACGCATAAATGATGACTAAGCGCAAGTTGTTATGCGCGAGGACGACGACACGAGGCGTGTAGTCAGCAACGGCTGTATAGTACGCTAACCCGTTGCGAGTTCTGTACCGATCCGATGAGAAACGGTACAAAGCCTATATACCTTTCAACGATTTACGAGTTGGAATCACCAGATGATCCATCAAGTGCAGTAGATCCTTATCTTAGGCGTAGAACTTTCTTACGTCTTCAAGTAAATTTGACGACGGAACACGGACTGTAAGTGTCGCAACAGTAAGCTTCTCCCCACTATTGACTGGTGTAGTCGGCTTGAAATCGGGCCGACCTGATATCGCAGCAGCGACAACGTTCAGTCGTCCTGGTGTGTACTCCACGGAGAAGTTATACTTCGCGAATAAAGTCAACCACCTCTCCATTCGCTGCGAGAGGTGAGGACTGTTTACGGTCGTGCGTAGTGACGCATGGTCCGTATAGACAATGAACGGTCTATCTGCCAAGAGATAGACGCGAAACGTAGTCAGTGGATATTTCATGGCAAGTTCCTTGTCACGCACTGGGTAGTTGCGTTCTGCTGGTTGCAGCTGACGAGATTGATTGCAGACGCCGCGCTTCGCGCCGTCTTGGCCGTATTTCATCAACGCGCAGCTGATCCCAAATTCGCTGGCGTCACACGCCACATGAATTGGATTGTCCGGATCTGAAATCGCCAGAATGGGAGATTGCATCAAGCTGTTCTTGATACCTTCAAATAAACGCTGAAAGTCAGCGTTCCATGACAACTTCACATTTTTTGAGTAAACACGAAATATGCACAGTTATCTCGGCGTCGTTGCGCGAATTCCAAGTACGCCGCTAGCCCAAGGAACTTGCGAAGTCCCTTGACATCGACTAGCACAGATCAGTAGGTGATCTATCGATCTTCTCGGGATTAGGACGTACGCCGTGTTACCCACGATGCAATCAAGAAGTGATATTTCGCTAGCCGCGAATATGCACTTCTTTAGGTTGGCGTACAACTTATGCGCAAGCATAGATTGAAATAACCTGACGAAAGTGTATTCTATGAACTTCCACGTCCGTCTTCCCGTCCCTAGCTCGGCTATCAACGAACAAATCGTCAAAGTAACTCGGTGTGAATTCTTAAAACTATCTCAACAGCTTTTTAACACATCTTTTGAAGGTGTCAGGGGTATTACTCCGTTCGTGCGGCATCATTATCCACCCTCACATCATACCGATGGGGTGCTCACTGCTGTGTACAAGATATCCCGATCACGCACAAGAATCTGATCGAAGCCATTCATAAGATCCATGGACGAGAAGGGTGGTAATTTTTGACATTGCCGGTAGGGTAACGTCCTTATCCGGTATCGGCGTCTTAGCCGTTACCGTTGCACCATTCAACTTGATAAATGCGTGCACTATCCGCCATCCTTCTGTGACCTTTCGCACACATTAGGTAGGAGAGCTGTGGGGGAAGTTGATTCCCTCACATGGCCCGCTGCAAAGCGATCGACAAAAAATTTGTCGATCGCTAGTACTTGTTAACAAAACAGTGAATACTGCCGAAGGACACAAAAATTCGAGCCCACTTTAAGCTCGATCTCGTGTCGTGTGACTTTATCCTTGGGAAACACTCAAATCAAGGCTGCAGGGATAACATACTTGAATTTAATCAAATCGTTGTATAAAATTGTTGCCTATAGCGACTCCCAGGAGTGAGACGTGTATCGTCCAACCCGAGTCTTCATCGAGGAAACTTTCGTTCATCGTTGATCTGCTGGGAATTAGTTCATGCTCAGCAAATACTGCTACCGACCGAATATCCAACATATACTCATCCTCTGTGACGATAATGCAGACCTACTTAACTTTTCCACTACGCAGATCCTACAAAAACCTTTTCGATTCCAGCGTTGGAAATTAAGATGTCTCCAAAGTTAACTTCGGATGCACAATTAGATAAAGCGTAAAAGCGCCTAAGCTTATTCCATTAATTACTAAGACGTTCAACGTCTCGATTTCTTCTATAGAACGTGTTTTTTACACGATGATATGTGCTTGTCCGCTCAGATTGCTAAGAGACTAATCCTTCAGCAAGTAATTCTTGAGGAAATTCTTCCTCAAGTTCGTGGGGACTTATTCCCTCGGCATTCTCAAACTGTGGCTGTGAAACCACAGTCAGGCACCAATCCTATTCGGTCGACTCTCCAGTCGACCTAGGATAACCGCGGCTTCGTTTTTAAACAACCAATTTGTTCTTACTAGGATGTTGCAAACTCAGCATGCATACATGTCCCGATCCACTCGACTCATTCGAGTTATGGACCTACGGCGCTATCTATAATTCTATACAGCCGCCATGCTTGCTCCATAGTGTAGTGGTCAGATACGCTGAGGTCTTGTGCAGTTGCAATAACGACCGTCAGGTAGTAAAGCCTTCGCACACACTCTCAGTACATCCACACGCTAGTAGACGCTACAAGACATTCATTAAATGCCCATTAGATGAACAAGCGGCAGGCACTCTCACGGATCGATGCTGCCAGCTCACCCTTGGCTAGTATCTTCTGAGCCAGGGTAATCCTAGGATGACATCATATTATAATTCAGATCCGGTACGATGAAGTCATCGTCCTACTGTTCGTCTTTTAACGTTTATTGGATTCCTACTACACGTATCTTAACTATTGTAGATTTTCTCATCCTTCGTGCTGTTACTCCATCTCTCCATCTTTCTCTGCGATCGTGTCTCTCTTCCGCGACACCACCCAGCTCACCTTCCACGCCGGGTTGATGCGTTCTTCCCCCCTGATGTTCTTCAGAACATGGCATGGTATTTACCTGAATGGAGACCGTCGACGTCGCCAGCCCGATGAGATCCGCGATCGAGGTCACCTTCAGATTGAACCAAAACAAAAGTTCGAAGAGCGCCATAAACTTCCGCTTGGTCATTGTTCCGTCGCGACGCTCTTCAGGCGCGTCAAGAGGAGGCCAAACCCAGTGAGCAGGGAGGGTATCCATACTGGCGCGCCAGAGTGAGATGAAGAGAAACTCGTCGTCCGGCACCGGATTGCCATACGCCTGGTGGAGCTTGGCACGGTACTTGTTGACCAGCTTCTGCTTTTTCGTTAAAGGAACATTTTATCTTGGCTGCAGCGATGCTGGCGGCTGTGACGTTAATGGCACTGGCGGCTTTGCGCTTCTTCGTTGTAGTTGGCGGTTTCGGTTTGGCGGCCGTGTCGTTGGCGATTGTGGCGTTGGAGTTGGCGGCTTGCTTTTTGGTGGAGCGTGTGACTCGCGCTGGAGCTAATGCTTTTTCGTTGGTGGTGCTGGCCGCCGTGGCATTGATGCTGGTGTTGGTATCGACGGGTGATTCTGAAGTTGATGGCGGAGACGAGCGCACAATGTACCTCCCGGGTAAGGAATCGACGACAATTTTGCAAGCTGGTGGCGTTTGAGCTGGTCGTGCTGCGGCGATGTCGGCTTCGGCGGCTTCGGCGGCTTCTTCGTTGACGTCTGTGGTGTTGGTAGCGTTGTTGACTTTCTCTTCAACGGCTTCCTCTGCATCGGCTTCCTCTGCATCGGCTTCCTCTGCGGCGCTCGCGGCTTCATCATCGGTGGTGTTGGTGTTGGTGGTGTCGGCTGACATGAGAAGCCTATGACGTTCGAGCACGATCTCCTGTGATGTGTCTACGTCGTCACCGTCGACCTCTTCCTGGTTGTCGTCTTCGGTGACCTCTTCCGTGTCCCCGTCGGAGTCGTTGCCACCCAAGTGTTTGCGGGCGGCTTGCTTCGTGGCGGCTATCTTTCCTTTCGGCTTTTTTAAGATGGCTTTGCTGATCATATATACGGCTTGTATGCGTTCCATGGCAGCATGAGCTTCATCATAGACGTTGGGATTCTTTTGCCACTCGGCATACTTGGGGAGAAAGGTTGTTTTGCTCATCCCAACCGTCCGTCCCTTCATCATCTGCGATGTGCCTTCTTTCTCCATCGCCTTGACCATTTGCCACATCTTTTCTTCTTCATCTGTAGACACTCGTGGAGCACCCGGACGAAAGAATCGCTTCTTTGTGATGCTTTGTTCTACTTGCTCCCCCCAAAGTTCTAAAGCTGCCGTCGCTGCGCTAAAGTTGTCGTCGATAGTGGCGCGTCTTCACCGAGCATTGTATAAACGGCTTGAAAATGTCGGCGAAGCGCGTTCACAGTGAATGCGGGTTTGTAGATTAGCTGCGCTAGATCGTCAGGATCAAACTGGAATGCTTGTGGACAATAAGGCGCAGAAGCGCGACGGACTCCGATTGGTAAGCGCTTTGCTTATCAGTGCCCTGCATATTGACTCTGACGGTTAAAAATTATAAACAATCGAAAACCACAAATTAATATACAAGACGTAAGATGCGACAGATTCAATTAATTTGATTAGTGTTATAATATAGACAACATATATGACTATATCTTTCCAATTATATCATATAAGCACATGGAAGACCAAACAATTTAAATGTTTGTAGGTCAAAAAACACAAGAGAAAATTATGGTATTGACATTTCTATTGATAATTTATATTTATAAGATATATCAATATTTATACAAACCTATACGAATAAAAAATACATTAAAGTAATAAAACATTGATGAAATCTTTCAAAAATAATTTGGATTATTTCAATAAAAATTTCTAAAATAAATTAGATATTCTGAAATATTTTAATTGTTGATTTTTATTCGCGATTGAGCTAACAAATTAAACTTTATACGAAAAGTATTATCGCAAGATTAAATAATAAATGAATTGTAGTTTAATATATATAAAGAAAAATATGATACCACATACAACTAAACAATTCCTACGATTCTAAATGTTTTTCTCAAAAAAAAGTTGAACCCATTGCAGGTACTCATCATTATATCCTCATTTTGATTCAGCTACATAACAAATGATATAAGATAATCTAAAAAAATGACAATATCAGGCTGCAGGGTAAATATAAAAATAGATGCTTCATGAAAAATCGCCACCATCGACGACAACTTTAGCGCAGCGGCGGCAGCTTTAGAACTTTGGGGGGAGCAAGTAGAACAAAGCATCACAAAGAAGCGATTCTTTCGTCCGGGTGCTCCACGAGTGTCTACAGATGAAGAAGAAAAGATGTGGCAAATGGTCAAGGCGATGGAGAAAGAAGGCACATCGCAGATGATGAAGGGACGGACGGTTGGGATGAGCAAAACAACCTTTCTCCCCAAGTATGCCGAGTGGCAAAAGAATCCCAACGTCTATGATGAAGCTCATGCTGCCATGGAACGCATACAAGCCGTATATATGATCAGCAAAGCCATCTTAAAAAAGCCGAAAGGAAAGATAGCCGCCACGAAGCAAGCCGCCCGCAAACACTTGGGTGGCAACGACTCCGACGGGGACACGGAAGAGGTCACCGAAGACGAAAACCAGGAAGAGGTCGACGGTGACGACGTAGACACATCACAGGAGATCGTGCTCGAACGTCATAGGCTTCTCATGTCAGCCGACACCACCAACACCAACACCACCGATGATGAAGCCGCGAGCGCCGCAGAGGAAGCCGATGCAGAGGAAGCCGATGCAGAGGAAGCCGTTGAAGAGAAAGTCAACAACGCTACCAACACCACAGACGTCAACGAAGAAGCCGCCGAAGCCGCCGAAGCCGACATCGCCGCAGCACGACCAGCTCAAACGCCACCAGCTTGCAAAATTGTCGTCGATTCCTTACCCGGGAGGTACATTGTGCGCTCGTCTCCGCCATCAACTTCAGAATCACCCGTCGATACCAACACCAGCATCAATGCCACGGCGGCCAGCACCACCAACGAAAAAGCATTAGCTCCAGCGCGAGTCACACGCTCCACCAAAAAGCAAGCCGCCAACTCCAACGCCACAATCGCCAACGACACGGCCGCCAAACCGAAACCGCCAACTACAACGAAGAAGCGCAAAGCCGCCAGTGCCATTAACGTCACAGCCGCCAGCATCGCTGCAGCCAAGATAAAATGTTCCTTTAACGAAAAAGCAGAAGCTGGTCAACAAGTACCGTGCCAAGCTCCACCAGGCGTATGGCAATCCGGTGCCGGACGACGAGTTTCTCTTCATCTCACTCTGGCGCGCCAGTATGGATACCCTCCCTGCTCACTGGGTTTGGCCTCCTCTTGACGCGCCTGAAGAGCGTCGCGACGGAACAATGACCAAGCGGAAGTTTATGGCGCTCTTCGAACTTTTGTTTTGGTTCAATCTGAAGGTGACCTCGATCGCGGATCTCATCGGGCTGGCGACGTCGACGGTCTCCATTCAGGTAAATACCATGCCATGTTCTGAAGAACATCAGGGGGGAAGAACGCATCAACCCGGCGTGGAAGGTGAGCTGGGTGGTGTCGCGGAAGAGAGACACGATCTCAGAGAAAGATGGAGAGATGGAGAAATAGTTTGAAGGAGGGAAAGATGATATCAATGAAAATATTTATTGATTTACAGTCATCTTCATCGTATATTCATGGCTTCTCTTCATATATTTTCTCTACATATTGTGAGCTGTGGGTAGAGGCGTGCTTGCAGATTCGAGGCTGCGTTCAGCTATTCTTTGCGTTTTAAAAGAGCTTCAAAGTACTGGATTCCTTTGTTGATGATTATCCGGAACGTTCGTGTGTGCAGCTGGTGCCGTAAACCTAGTATAAGACACGCGCGAAGAAGACCGGCCGCTCCGGTGTCTGGTACCTGCATAGTAACCGTCAAGGTCGATATCCAGGGCAAAGATGAGAAACACGCTTACCAATCGGAGCTCCCGGGCGACAGGATACGAGAGGGTTCTGTTTTGGCAAAATTTAAAACAGGACGACGCAAGTCAATGCCGTTTCATGACTCTATAAATCGGAACTAGTCTTTGCACGCGCTTAGAGTCGCCGTCGTCTTCGTTCTAAGAACACAGAATCACATCCGGAGACAGTTTAATTATCACAATCGCAGTCAGCGGAGCGTGCAAGAAGGTATTTGTGATCCAGTCGAACCGTTGGGCTATACTCTCCTTTTTAGAGCATTGGCGAATCAATCGGGCTCGCGTGATCGACAATATTGCGCGAATCTCACCGGCAAGACCACTGATACCGTCCACCATGCAATTGAATCCGTCTATAATGCGGTTGAATCTTTCGTCGTCGCGCCTTCGATCTTCGCTGTGCACTCGGGCGGTGGCTTGAGTGGCGGCTTGAGCAGCGACGATGTACATCGCGAGGATCTGGTTATCATCGGCGGGCTTCTGCGTCTTGTCTTTCCGGTCATCCACCCCGGCGCGGAGTCGAGAGAGTTCTTCTTCCATGGTCATGATAGCGCGGTGTTGTTGAGTCTAAATCCTACTTTCTCCAAATTATAATATTATTAGTTTGCAATTGATTTAAATAAATACAATTCAACTAAATCAAATATGTATCTTTAAAGAAAATGTTTTCAATTCTCCATACAAAGACAGTCGTTTATGCGACAATTGGTATGTTCTTAGGCATTAAAAAGCAATATTTGCTGGACAATTAGAATGATATTAAAGTCTAAAAATGAAGGGTTATTTTTTACATTTTCTCAAAACTTTATATATATATTTTTTGAACGTTTAATATATATTTTTACCCTTTTATACATCAACATAATTGACAGCCCTACATTTTGGTTATCAACCTTATCATTCTTATATTATCAAAAAAATTATAAATACCTTGAAGGTGGAAGTAACAAAAAATCTTCTGTTACTTTCAACTACAAGGTGATGAGGGACACCTCCTCACTAGGTGCAGATACACACAATGATTGTGTGTCTTGAGCAACTATCATCAAGAGATTTGCAAATTCTCTTGAGGTTGCTGGATCAGTAGGGCGCTTCGCCCCTACTGACTCCAATTTTTTCTGATGGTCGGCTTCGCTGTTGTGGTTTCGCAACAGCGTTGGATCTACGCCCATTGCCCTTTCTGGCAAATGGTCGTTCATTTCGCTCAGTACTGTTTGGTACTGGGCGTGAAGAACTACACTCGTAAGCTTAGTATCCTAACTTCTGGCAGAGATTGCACTTCTGCAATCGCTTGTTGTTCGAAGAGAGAGTTCTGTCACTCTCAACATAACTGAGGTCCATGGGTTCTGGACTTCAGTCCCTAGTCGTCTCGATGGACGATAACATCTCGAGCTAGCATGTGCCTGTCTCATGCTTAAGTCCTCCTGTTTTGCAGCTGAATTAGATTCTTCAAGCGTACCTAAATCTAAGTGCTACCAAGTGTAACAGGGCACGCTCCTGCCAGATGACAGGCAAGTCTTTAAGTTGACCGGACACAAGTCTGCGTGCTTCTGACGTCACTTACACGTGGCGAAGAAGCGCAAACGAAGCAAACAGAACCCGAAAGCCCTATCTGAGGAAAAAGTGTAATTGAAAAATTGTAGTTTTGTTTATTTGTAAATTATCTTTCGTCGTGATCTAACTGTATTAATCTACCATTTCATATGTAGGTCACTTGCTCACCACCCATTTCGCGCGTCCAGAAGCGATTGGTGGTTAATTTGGTTGATGTGGTCCACATCAACTAAATATTGCATCACCCAAGAATATTACTCTGGGGATTATATCCGCCAACATCACATCATCTTGAGTGGTGTTGATTGAGTATAATATACATAGATTAATCTGAAAAATATGTGCATTCGTTTCTATTTTTAAGTAACGGGCTTACCCTGTTTCCCTTGAGTGGTTCTCCTTTATACCTCCTTCGTACTTACAAATACTTAGTGGGATGCACAATTCATTATCTCGCTCTCTCGTAGAGTCTTATTCGCCGACTTCGATGTGTTCAGGCCTCTCTCGTCGGGTTCACCACCCCTATGCTCAAGTTAAAAGCATTGAATAGAACGTTTGAAAACAATTCTACACGCACACTATTCTTGATCTTTTCGACGGGAAGATGATACATATGCCTATTTATCAATCGTGAGACTTACTAACCAGATCAACATGTATCTCAACGCTTTACCGACGCTTTACCAAGATAATAAGTGAGTTAGAGCAGGCACTTGGCTCACCAAATTTTCGTGCACTTCCTCTATATCACCAGCTAATTCACGACCAACATCCGTCACTTTGCCCATATCCAATTTTATTACATTTGTTGCTGCTTAAATAGTTACTTACAATGTTGAAGTGGCAATCGTTGTATCGCCATTGCGCAAGACGTCACGTTAAAATTTCGAAGCGACACTCGGTCGTTGCACGAAACGCCATATTTTTTAAAAAAACTGATTGTATTTGAGTACTTATCGATAATCGGCTTGAATATGATATCCGAAAGAATTTTCTTGGTGCATTAAAACGAACTTAAATTAGTGATTGGACGTCGCCAAGCTTCTCAATCACGAAGGGACAGTGAATTCAATTTTGATTGATGCACATGTGGATCTCAATTAAATTGATGCACTTGTAAAAATCGAAATTTTGGCAAATGTAAGCGTGTCTTGCTTTTTTCGTAGACCGTCACAACGATATCGTTTGTAGTTAGTCTAAAAATATGTACAGACGTCTATATACATAGAGCTTCTTATCTAGATACATTTAATTAAATAGAGTATATCATAATGATAGGATCACAGATCGTTGATTCTGGCTTGGCCATATGATGCATCCACCTGTAAGCACAACTACAAGCCGTTTTTGCTTCTTCTTATTGTATGTTTGGTTTTAGGACCGGTAGAAGCATTCGGCGTATGTTGCAGCGAACACCTACCGTTTTCTTCATTGAAAGCGTAAATATCTCTCACCGGTTAGCTGGCTACGTTTGCGTGCGTCCTAGCGAATGATTGTTATTCAGTCTTACACGACAGGCGCATCATTACTCGATTATAGTATCTGACAAAGACATGACGTTAGAAAACCCCGTCATTTATGCTTCTTACATAACTATGTTGCCTGCCCAGCCAGCAACAGAGTATAATTACTTGCCGTCTTCAGATACAAAGTAAGTAGACGCATATTTAAAACTATTGTGTTGGTATAATCAGATGAATGAGAACTTGTGAGTGGGTCGAAATTAATTCTGCAGGTAACTTGAATTGTGCCGTAATGGGGTGAGCCTGTTACATGCCATTAAAACGAATATTATTAATATATATACGACCTGAAAAATAATATTATAAAATATTACCTTAGTCGTCATATAAGATACCACTTCACCATAGGTTGATATAAGCCATTTGATCAACCGAATAAAGCACCAATATCTGCTGGACGCGCGCAATATGTGTGAGTGGGATTCTGGATTGTAAATTGTAGTATACGAGAGATTAAGTAAGATGAAGCCGCTCTATTTATGAGGATCAACATTAAAAAAAGCATGTATAATCGCTTCCTCTCTTTCTATAGTTTCTTGCTTAGGTATATATATTGCTCTGTACGTTCCATGTACGAAAAATTAAAATTCCACAACTCCTGACTTGTATCGGTACAAGGGCTTATCATTAATAGCCTCATTATAGCTGAGGGTACTATAAGTCCCGTTTAACGACCATGATCATCTCGTACGACAAGAGCATGCTGGAAAATGAAGGGTAAAGCTTTCACACCACGCGTATTGACACGTGTGCGTTGACTCGAAGTTTTATCGGGTGACAAATCAAATTACAAAAAGTATAAGAAGACACTTTACTTAGGTGGTTAACTAACTGGGCGACGCCATTAAGGCTCTTTGTATCGTCGACGACACCATGCAAGTCGCATTAGCGCAATCTATCCTATCTGATCGAGTCAAGGCGTAGGCACCGTGCTCAAACAAAAACGACATATTTGCAATTGAGTCGTTCGGGGTCTTCAAAAACGATATAGAAAGACGCTCGAGCCGTCACGAGTTAAAATCTCGTGCTGAGTTTTAAACTCAGACATGATAAAATGAATGTGCGAGCTTGCGCGCAGCACACTTGATCTGTATCGAGTTGCAATTCTTACGAACCAACTGATGAACACACTTATGTATTGTGTTTATCTATAAACTTGCAGAGGGTCGTGTCATGACCCACCTGTTACGCCCTGTACTAAATTACTAAACAATTAATCTCTGTCGCAAAACAGGAAGTCTTTACTTTGAAATAGGCGTCAATTATAATGTATACCCTCGTCTCTCTATACGTCGCAAAACAGAAATTCTGAAAATATAAAAAAAATTGTTACGTAGAGACCGAGCGTACCCGTTCTGCAGGATACAAACTATTTTATAAATACAATCTCATTAAGAGACAAGGCACTTAGCCTATAAAAATAGTGCCCCGAACCCATTCGTTTGTACTATTGTACGTGAAGGCCTCCCGTCAGTTAAAAATGGTCTTAAAGCACGGGTCCGATGTTGTCGCAACTTTGCAACAACAAGGAAGACAGAGAAAACGGTTGAGGTGAGTTATGGTAGATTGAATTGATGAAACAGGAATGTCAAGATGATTGGCAATTATCGTGAAGGAAGTTACGCCCAACACATAGTAAATGTGTGATGCCACTCCTACCGATGAGGTATCACCCATCATCTAATTGATATATTTGAATAAACGTGTAGCTCTGAAGCGCTAGTTTAATTATTTAAGCGTTATATTATTATTTAATAGTTGCCTGTCTCTATAGATTTAACGGCTTATGTACATTTAGCGCGGGAATCATCTCACGATAATGACCGTGCTCCTTGCAGCAGAAGCATTTGTATTAGTAAAGAAACATACAGTGGGGATCCACTAAAAGTCGATCGAAGAAGATGAGCAGCATGATTGTAAATTAACTGTACTATATTTGGATGACAAATTCGACGTCATCCTTCGTCTACGATGGCTAAGAAAATACGAGCCATGGATTATCTTTCAGCATCTATCCATAGTAATGCCTTCTTCTTCTTCTTTAGATGGATATCTAATAAACTTCTCGGAGAGTTCACAAAATCGCAATTGTTTTACAAAAGAGTGTACTGGCCTCACTCGTAGTTCAGGCGACAGTATGATTGTACAAGTTCCAGTTTATCTGAACCGCTACACTATAAAAAAAATTCCTGGTATCTATGTTAAAACACAGGCATCTCCGAAGGTTCATTACTCGAATATGTCGAGTAGAAAAGAAAATAAGCGTATGCCTTATCGGCCTTATTCAGACAAGAAGACACATATTGGCTAGGCGCGTAAAAAGTAAGATTTCTTCTGTAATGAAGACTCAAACGGAATCAACTTTAAAAAACGAGTCCATATTAGCCTGAGAGAATAATTACGTATAGCTCTTTAAAGATACTGATTGGCTTGTTAAATAATGGATCAAGTTTAGGCCTTTGTACACTCGATCTGGTAGCGCCTCCGAAGTAACCATCAGAGATAACTCAATTAACGATGCTTGAGCTGATCAGTCCGTGCAAGATCTGCATAGTGGCAAGGTCGAGAAAATATGCGAACGCTTCGTAGAGGGCGAGTGTGTTACCGATATAATATGGGCGGTATCTGTGCTGTGAACGAACGTATTCTGAGCAGCTTATCGATGGCCGAAAGCGTACTTGATGAGAACTGATGAGTTATGCTCGATTATTCACATTCTTGCGAGTCGCTAGAAGTAAATTTATTGATACAAGATGGATACATGTTTTTGTGCCGTGCGAGTTGCTAAAGTTTTAAGTAATCCCTTCACGAGTTCGAACTATAAGCTAGTTTGAATTATCGTATTATAAAGTAGTGCTCACTACCTCGTCAGCAGTTACTATCGATCGACAAGCTCTTTGTTGATCGCTTAGCTGCGGAAAATGTAAGAATATTGACTTCCTTACATAGTTATCCAAATTTCGTGTATGCGTAAGGCCATCGAAGAATATCCGATGTTGCACGCATTTAAAAGGTTAATTGCTGCACTAATACTGGATCAGACGTCGACAATGAGTATGGACGTCATCATGGATAGAATGTCAAAAATTACCACATTTTTATTTATGGATATGAGGAATGAGTTATATTGTGTCCTTGTTCGTGAGCGTTACATCCCTTGCGCAGCATATAGCACGTTCAGCTGTATGATCCGGGAGCGACTAAGTATGCACATGATCGTGGAAATAATTCTGCTACGTACGATAAGTGTTTAACAAATCTATTAAGATAGGTGCGGCATTGTGCATCGAATTTCTTCGACGATCTGTTCGTTCATAACCAATCTTTGTATGGATAGTCAGGCGTGAAAGTTTTAATACACGTCCAATAGCTTCTTGCAAATAGCGTAAAAATAGGTTCTACTGCTCTGGTGCATCATCTGCAAAACGGCGTACATTCTGATGCGAAAGTGATTTAGCGTAATCCCAGACTGTCCGGTGCCAGAAAATATCAAGTTTAAAATCCCTCAGATTATCGGCGTACTTGCACAAGTACTCGCGCAAGCATGCCGACATGACCGTTCATCGATCTCTATTGTCACTGAAAAACGAGAAGTGGTCTGACAGTGCTGAGTGTTAACTTTTTTTATTTCGTCTATAAGAACTTTATATAATCGACTTTGTTGGCGATTGCAGGCCCATAAATATCATTTATATGTGATACGTCACACCAGCTTTTTTAATATAACTATGCGCGGATGCAATATGCTATAAACGGCGCAGAATGTGTCGTCTCTTATTAATCGTAACATCTGAAACAGGTTAAGCTCAATTTAGTAGCGCACGGCAAAATCCATTTGTCGTGAAGCATCCACTAGCTAGACAAACCTTTCATCGTCTACAAATGCTATGCGTCTCTACGCACGACTATGAACAGTATTTATTTCTCTCAATAATTGACGAGGTGATTGAGATTCTTCGTGATCTTAATTGCAACGCGAAATACAAACTTTGACAACTCAACGTCGTCGCTAACGCTCTAACGGTATGGCCTAATTCTATTCCGTCTCTGTCTTCCAACAGTGAGGATAAGCTTATTGGTGCAATGCTAACTAGCAACTTCCCGTCGTCGATCAGCCTTGACGACTTACTAAAAGTATGCGCAAAAGATACAGGAACAGTGCAAATCATAAAATATCTTTTCAATATATCCTCGCAAGTTTCGGAAAGCTTTCCAGCGACGAATCGTTCATTTGCGATGCGATACGAGCCCGCGGTGAACTGCTGTATTATACAGCAGTCGTCGGCGACACTAAGTGTTTTCGTGCCTAATCCTGATGATTTGCGACTGCGAATCATGTATGACTGTCACGATGCGCCAGTAGAAGGCATCTTGGTTTTGAGAAGACTTACCTCACTTCCAGGCGATACTTTTACTGGACCCGGCCTGTATTAGTTCTTGCGCAAAGGCATCCATACTTGTGAGCATTGTCTGCGGGTGAAGCATAGCTTTACATATCGTGCGATATTGAAACCTCTGTCGGTTCCGGCATATAAATGGGTAGCTTTTTAATGAACTTTGTCGGGAATTCCCAAATTTGATTGCAAGACGGACGGTAAAAAAATAAAAAAAGATTCTGTTTATCGGTCTCTTAAGCAAGATCTTATATCGTGCTGCTTTCCCGGAGTCGGTCAAAGCTGATGCTGTGCTACGATATTTATCAACCTGATATTTCGGCATAATGGGTGCCCGGCAAACTTGTACCTGATCGACACTCTCGGAATGCGGCGAAGTCATGTCGATCCATGTTGTAATAGATTAAATCACGCTTGATTATGTCTACTTTTGGCCATTTAAAACAAAGGGTCGGACGGAAACAAAATTCTTATCTTCGTAGAAATACTTAAGAGTACGAACTTATTACGAGCTAGTGAATTTTTTTGCCGATGGCAGAAGTCGCCATGATCAATTTAGTACACGCTCTCACAATAAAAAACTTTCTATATCAATCAATTTCGCCACATTCGTTTTACTGACATACTGCAGGACGTGTAATCGATATCGTAGACGAGTATATTGCACCTTCTCACTCACCCGAACCCACAAATTATAGTTTAGATTTAGTTTGAAGGGGAGGGCTCTAGCAACCAAATATCTACCTGGATCTCATCATCGTGCAGTGACGTAAACGTTATTTTGTAAACCACATAATCTGATCACATCAGCTCAACAAACAAATATAGAATTAGTGTGATGTTGCACGTACTATTAACGATGTTAAAGACACAAGTTTTGTCGAAGATAGTGCCAACAAAACGACAACGGTTTCATTGAACCGCAGTAGAAATCTCTGCAGTGCAACAAAAGTATGCTACAGCCAACAACAACGAGTCGGTGGATTGATGTCACCTAATTTGATAAGTACTGGTCCAATATGTGCAAAAAAGCAAAGTGAAAAAGGTGGACAGACAATAACGAAACTCTGTTTACTTATGTTAAGGCCAAGCGTACTTTGAGATGACGTCGATTTCCTTCTTCTGCTGTATGCAATATTATGCGAAACCGCGCATTGATGAACATTACCAGTTGTATTCATTGTGTGAAAAGTTTGGATATGTCTATTGCTGCTCCGCCTATACAATCACATTCTGCAGAGATGCCACGCAGACGGCAAACGCGTCTTATGTTACATTGGACACCTCCGTCTAGACTTTTACCGTAAATAATCTTCAGATGACTAAAATTTTGCTAACAAGGGCCGTCTCTAGACCCTTCTAATCGAAATCGTGTTCCAAAGCGAAAGTTTTTTATGATCTCCTTGCGACACTGAGAGGTCCCATGAGTTGTCCCTTAACTTTTACGGGCAAAAGAACGATATAGTCGCTCATACTACACTTGCAATAAATAGCTCTTATCGGTAACTCGTCCAATCATTTCGATGCTTTCGCACAGAGTCAGGAACGTGAATACGACGCTTACGCTCGAGATTATTATCATCTTGTAACATATTTCTCACGCGATCAATCACATTAGTAATTTGCAAAGATGCCATTAAGACCCGTTGACCTTCGAAATTTGCAAATATGCCATTAAGACCTTTTTGGCCTTATCTTGACGCCATTGCAAAATACGTTGGTGGACTCGCGTGGTGATCTACACTTTTATATGTAATGTCGGTGATCTACTACGAGTTGAAGGTACAACCGATAGGTACCTTGTTCGTTGGATCGACCATTTTTTTGCAGACAACTAAAATGCCTTTTTCTTAGCCGATGGGGGCGTATCGGGACTGTTTTATACGTACGACTAAATCACCTGTTGAAATTTGAGTGCATTGAAATACGTCTCCCGGCGTGTACAGAATTCTAATCAGTATTTATTTGCGTCTTTGAAAAGAGATTCGATCCCTCCCACCGATGTAACAAAGCGAGTATAAATTTGTAGTGGCTCGAATAAAATTGCTGATAATTCGCTTACAGTCTACCCACAAACGACGTGTAAAACCTGCTTTCAAGATATACGAATTAGTAGGTCTCTATATGATCCAGTATTTTCACACTAGTATTTCTATCCAGACATCACGTCTTATGGCATCAACTTTGCGAATGAATGTATTTCAAGCTTTTGTTTCTACGAGATTATATCTTTTCTGCGGTTCCCTATGTATCGTCGATGTCTATCACTAGAACGCTATAATTACAATGCTGCTCAGTGTAAAATTTATAAACATTTTCTAAAAGGATGTGAATACTTGATGTAATAAATGGAGACAATCAAGGCCTACACTAATATTATCCCTCGAAACTATAGAGTACTTGCTGGTGTGGCTTTCACACCTAATCTACGGAAGCAAAACTTAATAATCTGCGGTCGAATTTCTCTTGTGTAGTTTTATAAAAAATACACTTTTTAGATCGCAACCAGTTACATCAATCTTATATTATGACTGATGTTGACGTCACCATCGCTTAAATGACGAGCTCCGCATACGTGCATAATTGACGCGCTTTCACGAGTGAGAACGGCTTCGATAAGAGTAGACGTGTACCTCTTCAGACTGCCCGGATATCGCTGGCGCAGAGCAACAGAAAAATTCGTGCTTCGTATTAGAATACATAGGTCACGATATATTTTATAAGTCAGAAAACGTCTCACCAGAATAGATGACTTACACGCCGGATTCATCCTCTCACGTGATGCATAACTAAGTGAACCTGCATTGAAATTCATCTTCGATAAAGATGCTCATGCAGCAGACGATTAAACGTCTGCTTTTCGATTTATTGGGGTGTAATGGGCGATTGCACAGAGTCGTGCAACCTTGCACTACTCAATGCGCGAACTTGTTAGCCATGCGATGGAATATATTGGAATGTGTGAGTTGACCAATCAATGCTCCCTTCATTGACTTATTGGGGGGCAGCTCAGTTAGTAATAGTCACTAATGTAACTTTTGGGACAGGGACGATGTAGCGGGGTGAGCCCGTTTATATGACATGACATTTGCACTCTTAATAATAATAATAGTGAATAGCGTTTATAGGCGTTATTTCGATACACTTTTGAAACTTCTTTGCTATAGGTCATAATATAAAACCACAAAGCGTCTAATGAATGAGAAACGCGGGCAATAGGTGGCAAGCAGACAATTATATTTTGCGTTTGTATGTATAAAGTTAAGGCAAATTGTAAAGATTATTGATGAGCGTAACCACAAACCTACATATTTCTTCAACCTGATACTTATGTCTTTTTGTTCGAAGCTTTTCTGCAATAGTATATTGTGTCATGAATTTTTGAGGCACCTGTCCACACCGCTTTTTTAGTGTGGGTCGGCTCATACTGTGTGCAACATGGTTGTGGTGTCCCGTTTTGATAATTAAAGAGACATATAGGCATTGCAGCTCTTGTGAAACTGTGCAATTGTGCCGCAATTATGGGCTGTCAGAATCTTTGGCTCCACAAATTGCGTTCTTTTGTGGCCTCGCTCGTACCTTTGCTCGTTATGTGATGAGAACATAGATTCCTGCCCTGCTAGTATGGCTGCAATATATTATGTGTGATATACCCTTTCATCAATCGCAGACCTTGCGCAAGATGCTGATAGCACATTGTGCTAATCAGGCTTGCTTGATCATTGCTAGTCATGTGATCCACCCTTCAGACACATTTTACTATCGCAAGTCTTGCCACTATAAGTGGAGGTATAGCACTGTAATTGCGATGAGTATAACACCGAGCTCATTGGACGGCAAGGTACGATTAAAAGGTGAATTGTATGCCGTCTTCCACGATGAACTGCGCTTCACGTCCTCATTCCTATAAATTTGACTATCGGTCCGGTGCGATCGTTTAGCCATAAAGAAACGCGCACAAAAAACAAACCTGTTTCTAACGAACAAACGATCATTTGTGCCTGCCTAACCATTACAATTACAAAATAAGAGAGCACCAACGTCATTTATCACAAACCCACGTGTCCGCTGTGTCCTTCGTATTCCTCTCAAGAGGTCTGCATCCCATCGTCCCCCGCCGCCCCATTTCATCGCCAAACACTTTCGTCCTCCAGCAGCTCTTTTTTCGATCTATTCAGAAAAAAAGGGGGACCAAATCTCACGCTCAGCTCACCAACACATCCTCCGCCTCCTCCGCCTCCTTATCGCTGACGTGGCGCGGCCCACCCCACCACACGTCCACCCACACCCCCACCCGTTACTCCCCCTCTTTCCCGGTCATGTCGTCGTCCATCTCGCAGTTCTACATCCTCTCGACACGCGGCGATACCATCATTTATTCCGACTTTCGAGGCGACGTGTCGAGTACGTCGGCCGAAGTGTTTTTCCGGAAGGTCAAGTTCTGGGAAAAGGGCGACGCGCCCCCGACGTTCCACGTCGACGGTGTGAATTACCTCTACGTGAAGAAGAACGGCCTGTACTTTGTTGCGACGACGCGGTACAATGTGAGTCCGAGTTACGTGCTGGAGCTCCTCACGCGCCTCTGCCGCGTGTTTAAAGACTATTGCGGCGTCTTGAGCGAAGAGACACTCCGGAAGAACTTTATCCTGTGCTACGAGCTCCTGGACGAGACGCTTGACTATGGGTTTGCCCAGGACACGAGCACAGAGGGCCTCAAGGTGCACGTGCACAATGAAGCGATCCTCGTGGGCGACGCGATGCTGTCGAAACCCAAAGCGAGCTCCAAGTTTATGAACCGCAGCTCGAACATTAAAGCCGCGAGTGCCGTGAAAAAACCCGTGGCAACAGCAGGACAGAGCTCGAAGAAACAGGACGAGAACGAACTGTTTTGTGACATTCTCGAGCGCCTGAACGTCGTGTTCTCCTCGGGTGGCCAGATGCTCAATGCGTCGATTGAAGGACGGATCCAGCTCAAGAGCTACTTGTCGGGCAACCCGGAGCTGCGACTCGCGCTGAACGAAGACTTGGTCATTGGAAGCACGGGCGCACGCCAATATGGACAGGTCGTGCTGGACGACTGTAATTTCCACGACTGCGTGCAGCTCGATGAGTTTGAGCGCGACCGTGTGCTGATTTTCCAGCCACCAGACGGAGAGTTCACTGTCATTAACTACCGCATTACGGGCGACTTTCGCGCTCCTTTCCGGATCTTTCCGTTCGTCGAGGAGCTGTCGCCAACAAAGATTGAAATGGTGCTCAAGATACGCGCCGACATGCCGGAGAACAACTACGGTGCGAATGTGATTATCCGCTTCCCCGTGCCGCAGTCCACGGTAGCCGTATCGTGCGACATTGGCAAGAGTTCAGCTGGTCAGTTGGCAGAATACCGCGAAAACGAGAACCAAGTGCGCTGGGCGATCAAGCGCTTCACTGGCGGCTCGGAACTCACGATGCGTGCGAAGCTCACGCTGGGTCAGCCGAGCCCGCATGTGCGGCGTGAAATTGGCCCCGTTAGCATGAACTTTGAGATTCCCATGTACAATACATCAAGTCTGCAGGTGCGGTACCTGCGCATCCCGGAGCACGCGCGTCACCCGAACTACACGTACAAGCGATGGGTGCGCTACGTAACACAATCCAGCTCGTACGTGTGCAGGATCTAGCCCGTAGCGCCTCGAGCGCTTCCTTGGCAGTAACAGGATAGCAAGGACCCGACGGATAGACGGACGGACGGACGGACGGATAGACGAGCGACCGAAGCTGAGAAGAGGACGGTGTGCGTTCTGTAGGCAGCCCAGGAGCGGGGGCCTAGACACACCTTTGGCAAGTAAAGTGGGCTCTTTGTCGCTGATGGCACCTACGAGAGCTTAGCACGATACTGATGAACCGATTCGAGGATCGAATAGCCTATTTGTGTTCACCGCTTGTTGTCATTGTCGTTTATCCCCAGCTACATGGACAGCTACATCAACATCATCGACCCATACATCCCTTCCTGACAGCACTCGACGAGTCTGCCCACCTACACCTGCTCCACGTTGCTGAGCATTCGCAACAAGACACTGACGTGCACGCAGCGGTCTAGCAGTGCAGCGATCTTTGTCAACGCTAGCGATCTTGTCACCCAAAGCGTCTGTCCACTTACTGCGTGTCCTCCATCTTCGGCTCGTCGGTCTCCTTCGCCTGTCCGCTTAGCTCGAGTGCTGTCTGAGTGAGGTCACGCAATATATCGCAGATACGTTTATGGTTGAACACGCGCGTGTTGTAGCGGTCCTCAGCGATCTTTATCATTTTTTTGTTGGCATTGTACCGCGGACCAGCGAGCTGCACCACAATGTCCTTTGCCTCCATATTCAGCCCCTTGAAGCACGTCATAGGCACCTCCATCACCACTTTGGTGTCGTACGTGTTTCTGTCATCGATAAAGAGCCGCTCGTCAAAGTCCTCGAGCGGGCAGTTGAGCGTCATGTTAATGGCTGCCCCGTCAAACAGCGGATGGATCTGCTGCTGCCACGACAAGTCCAAGTACGGGGTGAAGTCTGCAAAGATCTGCAGCTTCTCCACCTCGTGCTTCATGTCATTGTCAAAGTCCGACGGGAAGTCCACGTCCCAGTACGATGGGTAGGCGAATTCTTCCAGCGGCGTCGTCGTCGGCTTTGCGTCTTTGTCGGAGAACTGGAACGTCTTTTTCTTGCGCACCTTCGGGGCCGTAGACGACACAGGCGACTTGTTCGAAGCACGAGACGATGGCTTGGACGGCTTGTCTGCTGTTGCCACGAAGCGCGCCGATGGCCGACGCAATACGCGGCTCGCGCGTGTCAATTGCGTCGCGAGCATTGTCTTAAAATGGATGGACGTATGTGGAGCCCTGTCAAAGATGGTACAATACAGATGCGATATGGAAGGTCTCCGTCGACTGTTTTGTCACGAAAGCATCGCTTACGTTCATGAAGAGGGCGGGGGTCTACAGATAAGAGGTATACATGTTCTTGTGGAGGATGGAAGATGAGTTACATGGAAAGCACGAAGACGGCGGCTGTGGTCCTGTATGCAGTGGACTCGCAGCGTGCGTGAACGTCCTGTGCAATACAAAAGGCAGAATCTGTGGTCAGAAAGGGAAGGGGATCGATGGGGGCCTCGAAAAGGGCGACTGGATGGACCCAATCGACTGGAAAACAATGGGGTGCTCGTCGGACCCATGTACTAGCGTTCTTGTCCGTTGTCTCAACGACGGAGAAGTAACACCGGGATCGCGGGATCCATGATCGTTTTACCCAAAAGGTGACGAAGGTATTTGGCCTCTTCTCCCCACGTCTCTTTGCTTGCAAAAGATGACCTCTTTCGTGGCTGCGCTGCTGCTGGTGGACGCTATTCCTGCGTCGACTCGAGTCATGCGCGTAGGAAACAACCCCATCGACATCACTGATTGATGCATGTATGCGTCGTAGCTTCGTTCGTTGGTTGTACCGTAAAACAAACGTGGAGCTCAATAGTCGCGTGTCATGTGGTGTCTGCAGACAGATACATGAGCCGCTGGATGTTTATCTGAGAAGACGAAGCTTGCTTGCTAACAGCACTGTTTGTATGCTTGAAAAGGTTGGTGGTGATGAACGACCAAGACGCGCGTACGAACGATGATTACGAGCTGCCGGTGTGCAAAGTAATGTTTGTCATGAATGCCAGAAGTCGCCATTCGACTTTATGGTCTCGGTACCATACAAAACGGCATGGCGTCAACTGGATGCTGTAACAGCCAGAAGATCTGATCCAGGCCGATCTTGCAGCGTCAAGCACGCATGGATGTACTTCCTGGCCATCAAACCTGCCACATCAATGCAACTCTACGAATCAAGGGGCTCAAGAGACTGTTGAGCAGATACGAGCCAGACTCTGCGAACACTTGCGCTCAGCTCTTATTGGGCAGTCTACATACACGTCAAAATCATTGACCTCCATTGCTTTCTACTTGTCTGCGTCGTCAAACGTCTTGTACTAACCAGGAGCCGGTCTCAAACCTGCTCGCATTTCCCGTCAAGTAAACCTCTTTTGATCACAATAACAGCGGCTCAACATTGGTAACAAAAGTCGTGAGCGTTGCAGTCGTAGACGCAAAAGTCGCGGAACGGTCCGCGCTACAAACCCAACCGACGCTCGTCATTTATGTCCACCACACAAAATACCAATTCGTCCATCTCAAACTCCGAGTGCATCATGGCGCCCTCGACGTGTCCGTTGCTCGCCTCGAGCCGCGCGCTCATTGACTCGTTGGGCTACATCGACACCGAGTACAACTCCCCATCAAGTCAGCAACAAGTGCAGGCGCAGATCCGCGCGGAGATGGCGACGTTCGCGCCGCCTGACGATAAGTACTTGAGCTTCTTACCGTATTCCTCGTCGTCGTCGTCGTCTTCTTTGCCGTCTTTTAGCGGTCACAGGCGGCTCCAGACAGAATTTAAGCGCGTGATGGCCAACGTGCCGCTCGACGCTATTGATATGAATCGGTACCAAGTGCGGGAGCCAACAGGGAAGCACATGGCGAGTCTCGAAGCCTGGGAACAAGCGCTGAAGCAGCTCCAAGTGGCTGTCGAGCACGAAACAACGCGGGTCCTGAATCTGGAGCTATATCAGAGCTTCGGTACCCCTTTATTGAAAGTCCGAGCGGCGCTGCTGGACGGTATGAAACAGCGGTACGCGCACGTGGTGCGGCAGACGAAACTCGGGTCGGATAAAGTCAACCGAGCGCGACAGGACGCTCAAGCACGCAATAGCGTTAAGCTGCATAAGTACCAGCGCTCGCACAATGAACTGCTCGAGAAAAACGCGTCCATTAAGCGTGCGTGCGCCGAGAACGAGAAGCAGACACAGCAGAAGAAGACGAAGGTCGAGATCGAGACGGCGTGAGCAACTGGAAGTGAATGGACGATCGAGTGTTGGAATTGACAAAGGCGGCGATGCGTATGTGCTACAATGGTGCTTGGTTCGTGATATACTACCAGTCAGTTGTGTCATAATGCTCGTGCTCCTTTGTTTGCATGGGTCGTACGTCACCATATCCATTATTGTTTATAAAGTGCTCGTGCTCCTTTGCTTGCATGGATCATATGTCACGATATCCATTTTTGTTTATACAGTGCTCGTCGTGCTAGCAGGAGAGGGCATGTACGTCTCGCTGATTGCAACGGTACCGAGCCTACAAGAAGATAAACACGACGAATGCAGCGGCAAATATCGCACAGTAGCACAGACTTGGTCGCCAAGCTCCATGCCAGTCACTGCCTTTAGCCACTCTACAACGCCGTTGCCGTCGCATCTAACGATGCTGTTGCCGTCGTCGTCATCGCAGCACCAGGAGCTGCAGGAGGTGCGGGTGCTGCAGGAGTTGCCGGAGCTGCAGGAACAACAGCAGTAGCAGAGGGAGGTTCTCCTACCGCCGCTGGAGCCGTAGCCGTCCCCGTGGTCGGTGTCCCAGCAACTGGCGCATCGGTAATCGAGTCCACAGTTATCGTATCGCTCCCACTGCCGGACGTCGAGAACGTCTTGATCGTGGTCTTCATAAAGCAGGGAAACGGACCGCTGCCCTTCAGACTCTGCAGGCTCGTGGCATAGTCCGTGTGGAACTTCTCCCACGTCGAGTCCGTGTACAGACCGTATTGCCACGGATCGTCGGGCAGAAATTTGTCGTTAAAGTCGTATGCTCCATCAGGATTGAGGCCCCATACGAAGCCGCCCGTCATGTTCATTTTGTTGGCGTACTCGATCAGTATATCGATCGTACGCGTACTCGTACGCCCCTTAAGCAGCTCCTTCGTGCCATAAATACCGCCAAACTCGCCGTAGAACGTCGGTATACCCGTTTCTGTCACAACATTGCCAAAGGCGTTGTCAAGCACAGCAGTCACAGCGCCCTCCAGTAGTTTAGTGCCTTCCGCCGTGTCTGGGAACTCTGTCACCGAGACAGTGCTGCCGCTCGAGGACTGCTTAAGAAAATAGTACGACGACGGGTACACACTGGGCGAGTAAAAGTGTGGCGCAAACACGAGCTTCTTCTCCATAGCAAGGACAATGGGGTTCACACTGGCGTTCTGCATACTCGCTCCGTACCAGTCGTTGTATGTCAAGTTCACCCCATTGATCTCGGACGTGGTATCGATGGCGTAATTGCCTTCCGCTACAATGAGCCAATTCGGGCAGATGGCCAAAATCTTGTTGCCAATCGTCTCAACGGCACGGGGCCAATTCACGTCTGGGTCACAGTACTTGTCGCTGTCATCTTTGGGCCAACAGCCACCCACGGGCTCGTTCTTGAGGTCAATGCCCACAATATTGTACTCGAGATCGCTGCACAATTCCGCGGCCAGTGTCTCAAACATCTCGTAGATCGTCGCAATCGGGTAGTCGTCAGTGAACCACAAGTGCTCAGACGTATCGTCCGTGAAGTTCGGGTCAATCTTGTGAATATCAAGCAACACACCAATCTGCTGCTTGCCCAAGCCCTGCACGACTTTCTTGATCATGTCAATGTACGTCACGACGTTCAAGTCCGTGTCGAGTGCATTGACAAAGAGCTTTGTGTTCGGTGCCGCGTTGTCCACAATCATCTGCGCATTGAGCGGCAGCCGCACGGCATTGAAGCCGCTGTCCGACAAGTTCTTGGCAATGTCGTCCAAGTAGCTCTGCTTGGCAGCCAGGCCGTGGGGCACGCCCTCGGCGTTCTCCATGCCGCTCCAGTTGATGCCTGTAAACACGAGCGGCTCTTGCTTGCCCGTGAAGCTGTTCCGGGCATAGATCTTGCCGTCCTCGGCAATGTAATCCGGCAGCATGCAGCTCTTGACGCTCGTGCTCTTCCGCCGCCTCGCGCGGGCCACGTCACTCACGGACTCGGTCAGCGACTGCTGCGTCTGGGCGGCCGTATACTCCTGTATACCAAAGTACGTGATCAAACTCAGCGCGACGGCGGCCGCGAGGAACAGAAACAAAGCGCCGGGCCACACGACTTTGCGGCCCGAGTACGCCTTGGCCGGCCCCGTGCCCGTAGCAAGGCCCGGGTCGTCCAATTGGCCCACCGCAATGTCTTGATGGACGCTCGTGCTGGGCCGCGCCGCCATTGTGGGCCGCATCATGGGGACTTCGCTGTTCGTGTCGTTGATGCCGGGGCCGAGGTAGCTCCCGTACATCTCGGCTTCCGACGTGTCGCGCCACACGTTTGAGTTGGTGCGCTCGCCCGCGTTCTCGCCGATCGGCGAGTTCCCGGTGTACATCCGGCGTGCTACGCGTGTACGACAAGAAGTGAATACAACGAGTATACAGGTCGCAGGTCCGTGGGGATTATTTGTTTGGTCGTGTCCGGGTCCTGTGAGGTTTTTTAGCGCACGTCGCAAGAGGTCAGGCGACTTGTCACGCGGTACTGGAATGGATCAAAGAGTGGCCGTGGAGTGCTCGACGGACGGGCGGACCGATTGACTATGTGTTTGTATGGTTCGCGGCAGTCGAAGAAGATCACGAGATCATACTGTAATTCAGGGGACGAGCGACGCACGACGCGGGCAAGTCGCTCCTCCGCGCGGATTGGTGGAAAATCAAGAACTTGGTGTGGCGGTTGTGTGGACGAAGCACGCCACTGCTGCTCGCACTGAACACTTTTTGCGGGTACTGGTAACAAATGCCGACGAAGGAGTGGAGGAGCAGTTGTATGGATGTTTGTATGGGCGCATGCGAGTGTGCAGATGTGTGCGTGTGTGTAAAACGACGGTATGTTTGTATGTATGAGCGTTTGTAGGAGTGTGTCATATGGACAACGCGTGCGTGTAGGTGAGTCGACTTGCTGGCGCATTTCTGCCGTCGTCTCGTTTGTAGGAAAACGTGTGTTTGTCTGTTTGTCTGTTTGTTGTTTGTTGTTTGTTCTGTGCCTCCATCGATGTACAATAGAAGGATCGGCTCTGGACGAAGAGAACCAGACCACCGGTGAATCGGCGATTGTACGACGACCATGTGGCATCAGCAAAGCCGCGACGTGTGGGCCCATGCGGCTTTAGCACGCGCTTTTGTAGTATTCACGTCAAGCGTAATGCTTTTGTCGAGACTCATGCGGCACCAAGTATTCCGATATGCAGCTATCTTGCAGGCATCCATGTATCCATTACGTACTTCTCTGTCAGTCCCGTGTCACGCCCGACTTATTTGCGTCATATTGGTGTCAAGTACGTCCATTATTATGATAACTAACGACTGATAAGTGTGACAAGAAGTACGGCCTGGGTATCGGGTCGACAACTAAAGGGCTCCGTAGAGCCAGGGGCGACGGCAACGAGGTCAGAGACCCTCCTACCGAAGCCAACTACGAGTCAATCATGACCGCTGGAGCGACCAAGTGGACTGGGGACATGCGTACCGCCGGAGCGGCAGCACGGACAACGCGGGTATGCTGCCATATAAGGTAACAAACCCCTTTAGGACCGCTTGCGCGGCCCCCGACGTGCAGTGCGATCACCGAAGTGACTGCGTGGCGTGGAGAACGCCAACCCGCCGTCTATCTCTCCGAGGAGCTCAACCATCTGCGATGGTGGCCCCCTTCAGCCGCTTGCGCGGCCCCCGACGTGGAGTGCGATCACCGAAGTGACTGCGTGGCGTGGAGAACGCCAACCCGCCATATATCTCTCCGAGGAGCTCAACCATCTGCGATGGTGGCCCCCTTCAGCCGCTTGCGCGGCCCCCGACGTGGAGTGCGATCACCGAAGTGACTGCGTGGCGTGGAGAACGCCAACCCGCCGTATATCTCTCCGAGGAGCTCAACCATCTGCGATGGTGGCCCCCTTCAGCCGCTTGCGCGGCCCCCGACGTGGAGTGCGATCACCGAAGTGACTGCGTGGCGTGGAGAACGCCAACCCGCCGTATATCTCTCCGAGGAGCTCAACCATCTGCGATGGTGGCCCCCTTCAGCCGCTTGCGCGGCCCCCGACGTGGAGTGCGATCACCGAAGTGACTGCGTGGCGTGGAGAACGCCAACCCGCCGTATATCTCTCCGAGGAGCTCAGCCATCTGCGATGGTGGCCCCCTTCAGCCGCTTGCGCGGCCCCCGACGTGGAGCGCGATCACCGAAGTGACTGCGTGGCGTGGAGAACGCCAACCCGCCGTATATCTCTCCGAGGAGCTCAACCATCTGCGATGGTGGCCCCCTTCAGCCGCTTGCGCGGCCCCTTGACGTGGAGTGTGCGCTCGCCGCAGCGGCGACACGTGGCGCGAGGTACGCCTCCAGTCCGTAAAACACCCCTGCTAGGGCCGCTTGCGCGACCCGTCGGTCTCCTACGCCCACACCCGCGACTGCGAGTGCAGCGTGCCCGCGTCAGATCTTCGACCACGTCGGCTCCCCAAGGGGAGGATTCCCTCCAACGTGACTGCCCCGAAGGGAAAAAGACTGGCTTGAGCTGAACCGTGAAAATTTGGGAATTGTCCGTGGTAGATGGCGAACGTGAGTAATGTCAGGTCCCATCAAATGGGAAGAAGCACTAAGAAATGTGATATGTTGCTTCACAAAGATGCACGTCGTAAGCTTCGCCCGATGCAAGCCCTTGTATGTTGTCACTACGCCTAGTAAGGACGCTAGCGACTTGGAGTAGACGTCACAATAACGCTGCCGAAAGGAATCGTGTATATTGCTCACAGACCAATGCATGCTAAGCAGGAGTCTACTCCGGCATGTCAAATCTTGCAACCAAACATGTAGTTACAGGCAACTATTAAGCAGGCCGGTATGGAAAGATCAAACCGTAACTGCTGGAAGGTCATTGCACTGTCATGCGTTGGTAGCATTACATCGCCAACAAGCGTGGTGGTAGTTTCTCATTCGGACGTGCTGGTCAGCACTCGTGTTGAAAATTGGCGGTTTGGATCGGTATGGATGTTCGCCAACAGACATTGTTTATAAAGATGGCTTTTGTAGTCAACGACCTGTTGTTGAAGGCAGGTCGAAACGTGTGCTTACATGAAAGCACGTATTCTTACTACAACTGACTACTTAGCGCCCCGACGAGCAGATTGCAACACTAGTGCTTTTTTGTCGGCATTCTGTGTTGTAGGGCAAAGCGCCATTAACCAGTCCATTCCGAAGATCCACTTCCAGTCAGACTGTATGCTGGCAACACTCGACTTCTACAAAACGATGACAACAAACAGACAATAGAAGCCCGATCAATCTTGCATCTTTTTGTACAATCGAAAACATTGATGTAATATGCTGTGCGCATCCGTTACGACCTGAGCGGAGTGAGACCAGGGTCGCATACAGAGTGCAAAGGATCGATTGTGATTTGCGTGACTGCCTTATGTCACTTCGCAATTTAAGATCAACGTCATGTGTAAGAAGAGCTGCTTACGTTGCGAATATGATCTCGACATGCGGCCGTCGCATCGCTCGTCACAAGCTTCATCGCACGATCTTAGGAGTGTAGCGCTGTCGCTCTTGCTACCGTTCTCCCTCGACGCGGCTGACTAGCTGATACAATTTTCCGCGGCAAATTGACTTTGCAAGTTGGCAAGCATTCGGTCATACTTGAAGGCTAAACACAAGGCTTTGTTAATCGGAGTCAGCTGAAAGCAAACCTATGCAAGTCAGTTGCCACGTAGACTTCTAACGAATAATCGAGCTATCGCACGTTTTTGTGTGTTGTCAATCTCGTTGATTCTTACCTTGTCCAGGTTTGCAACCGACTGCATGCTACAGACGCAAGCATATCTTGTACTTGTGGTTGTTCATCGTTTTGCATGTATGACAGTATATGTAGGGGCCATTCAGAGCGATGCAGATGGGTCAAACGCAAAGGACGCGACTCTCAGTCCCACATTGACTGGTCAACGATATGACTCCATGTTTGTGGTCAAGCTTCACGATGTCACCAAAGCTGTGGGACTCAGTAGCACCAAGATAGTAGTTATGGCCAAGGGAAGACTCACGAAACTGTACCAGGTTACTGTTACAGAGTCTACTCGTCGTGACTATCCGCGTTAAGCGGTGTGGTCGATCGACTTCTGTTGGCTCAGCACAGCTCCAGTCGTGCTCATGGGATATATGGCGATCGATCACGAGTTGTTGTATCTTGTTGACATGTCCATATGAAACTCGTACCCAACTTGATAATCGTCTAGTTGGTCATAGACGTTGCACCCCTTCGTATGTACTAAGTGGGCGGTCGTGCATTTGCCCATACTGCCTCCCTAGCATCGATCGCCTATCAACATGCACTTGTGCCAGAGCTAGTGTCTAGGCTTTGAACAACTGAGCTTGTTGGGTGTCATCGTCACGCCGCTTGATGTGGGGCTGGGTACGTCGCGTTGCAGCTTTTTCGAGGCGGCTTGACAGATCTCTAATTTGCTGTAGTTCTCGCTAGATAATGAACAGCTTCTACAACACCATGCGCTACTGTAGCGAGGCTTTCGAATCTACTGAACTTATGAGACTGCATCCTGCATACAGACGTGATCAACCATTACTGCTACTACGTAATTGGATGCGAGCCTGGAGCCGTGCATACCTCACAGGTGCCATGTCTAAGTAAGCTCTAGACTATGAAAGAGTGTCGTGAGCTACTACAACGTTGTATGGATCTACTTGACGCGCCATCAATTTTGTATCGTCGCAGGCGCTTAGCATATACGACCACAGAACAGAACCATCCTTGCTGACATTTTCCAGCTTGACCGTTCGGTCACCCCTGTACACTCTGTGATCATGCAGACTTGGGCTTGCATAGTTTTGTCCACTATTCTCGCATAGTCTGACTTGCATGTGCAAGTTGCAATATTGGTCGCGAAGCGGCGACGTCAATAACGCGTTTCGTTATGATCCTCTTCTGCTGCCAAGCGAACGAATGTATTATCAATTGTCGCAGCCCATCGTTTTGGTGATCTGCAACAGTTCGGTGTCTACTTTTAGTTCGCAAGGGCCACGCAGTAGATGACGTTGTAGCCCCAAACGTCGTCACAAAGCTTCATGTGCAAATGACTCGATGGAAGATAAAGAGCATTGTAAGGTGCCATTCGGGAGTTGACTCGTCCACAATCTCAGCTTCAACCAAACCCGCCTGCACATGACGTTCAAGGCCGTCAGACTGCTGTCACCAATTGCAATGGTATCCGATCATATACCTGTTATCTCTGTCGGCACAAACAGTGCTCTGGTCCATCTACCTACCGGATCAATAAACAACGGTACAATGAATGATAAACACAAAGATGCTCATAGTGTTCAATTGATACGAGCCAAGTACGCTGCACGACTCCTGATCTAATTCCTTACCACACGACACACTTGTTGACTGGGTTCATTCGGGTGCCTACTGGACACTGAAACGCCTCGGCGAATGCAGCGCTGTTCATTATTACACCATTGACACGCGCCTCGCTCCCCGCGTGCACGTTCGTGAGGAATGAGTTCATAGCCGTCTTTTCGCGCACTTTGCCACACCACGTCTGTGCGTATGACAGAAAAAAAAGCTGATCGTCGTCGGTAGTATTGTTGCCACCACTGTCGTGGTCACGACCATGTGAGGCCTCGTGGGCTTTGTAGGCATTAAAAGCCACGCGCAAGCCCCCGTTATCAGCAATGTTCTCTCCCAATGTTTTCTTGCCGTCTACTGGAACAAGCTGCACGCCGCCTTCAGCTTCGACCGAAAATCGGCTGTACTCGTCCACTAAGCACTGCGCACGCGCTTTGAAGGCTTCATCAGTCGCATTTGTCCACCACTCGTTCCAATTCCCCTTGGCGTCGTATTTCGAGCCCGAGTCATCAAAACCGTGAGATATCTCATGACCAGCGACGACGCCCAAAGCCCCGAAGACCTGAGCTGCTCTGCCTGTAGACTCAAAGAACGGCCGCTGCATCACACCGGCAGGAAACACAATCTGGTTGTTGTGGGGTGTGTAGTATGCATTCACCGACGCAGCACTCATTCCCCATTCCCTGCGATCGACACTTGTCTCAATATCCGACGTGAGAGCGGCATACTCAGCCGAGTGAATCAAGTTCACGTTGGCAAAATACGCTGCAGCGTCCAACTCAGCTAGACCTCTTGCTTCCTTCTCGAGCTGCGTAGCGTCAGGCTGAATGTACATGACTTCCAGTGCGTCGAGCTTTGCCAACGCACTATTTCGCGTTGCGTCGTCCAACCAGTACAGCGTCCTGATACTGTTGTTCATGGCATCCAAGACTTCATCCAGCATCGCGATAAACGCGTCACCCGTGTCGTTCATATCGTCACGATGTACTACATACACTGCACCAGCGTGTACCGGCAGCAATTTGACCACTGCTGCTACACATTTCGCTTCGAGAGGTAGCGGCACTTCGACTCCTAACATTGCTTGACGATAGAACTGGAAGCGTGCATCAATGAATGGCGTACCGAGATACGGCGCCAAGCTGTCAATGTAAATGAACGCAACATACACCTTAAGTGCATCCAGCGAGACGAGCGACAAAAATTCCTCGGCTTTTTCAAGGTAGGCAATACTCCGCAATGCTACTAGTGTATCGTTCGTCAGCGCTGGGGCATCCTCCATCACTCGCATGCCTTCTGCGTACGCACCAAACACAAAGGGGTACTTTGCTGCTGTTTCCGCAAATGTGAACGAACAGTACTCACTCGAGTTTGTCGGGTCGAGCTGCGTGTACAATTGCAGCTCAATCAATTGTTTCTCGACATTCAGTACCACGTCTCCGTAGTTCCTGTACTCCGTCGTGTTGTCTAAGTGGAACCCCGTCAACTGGAGGATCGTGGACGCATAGTGCGACATGTTCCTCGCCACGTGCTCGAGAATTCTTGGGTTGCGATAGTACTCGTCGTCCAGCATCAAGTCGGCATGCGTAACCCAGAGGACGTTGTGACTCGCGTTCTGGAGACTGGGACCAGGCGAAAAGTTGGTGATGAAATCGGCATTAGTGCGTGCCAGACGTCCAGCCACGTGGAAAAGCTCTCGTTTATTTGAGACGTCCAAGATGCTCTGGATTTCGTCCTGCAGTGGCTGTGCGCCAATGGCATCGCGCGCGTCGATATTCATACACGACGCGTAGAGTTTTCCAGTCAAAGACGTCGAATCTGTAGCAAGCGCTTGTTGCAGTACCGCATTAATTGCATCTTGCGCTCGAGTGAACGAGTTTTCGACCATTGGCTTGTTATGTGGCATTTCGTGCGTCGCGAGCCACGCACCGCAGGAGTAGTGGTAGAAATCGTGACACGGGTTGACAGAGGCGTTCATGAGTGACGTCACAGTTGATGGAAACGGGTCGGAGGTAGCTACGGACAACACGAACAACAGGGAAACGAATAGACACCCGACGACGCTAACACCACGTGGCTTCATGACGACGCTATGGACAAGAGGGTCAAAGTACTCGAATGAAGAATGCGGCGTCGGACAAAGCGTCGAGTCTGATTTGTGCGGTTAGATACGGTGCAAGGGAAGACGACGAAAGCTGGTCCGGCTTTGCACCGACATTTGGGCTTTAGTCGTGATGGGCATTGACTGTTGCCCGCGCAGGTCGGGCAACGGTTCCGCTGGAATCAGTTGTTGCAGACGGATCATTTCGATAACCAGTGGATGGCCTCTCTGGTGGTCGCATGCGGTTCGGTGGTCTTTAAAGGAATACTGCACGAGCAATCACAGGGGTGTTACGTAACCCTTTATTTGTCTTCCGCTTTATGAGCTCCACGAACGACATGGTCCCTCGCATTACCAAACGCCTTTGGCTTTTGACACAAGCACAGGTTCGTACAGCCACGATTTGACACAAGTACAGGTTTGAAGAGCAATCTTTTGACTGGCATGACAGACTGTTTCGCGACGGGACGTCACGCTTGTGCGCGACGTTTAGCGGTTCTGTTGATCGGCATCAATTTTGTCGTGAACACGGGATCTGCAGCTGTGGAATGCGTCCCACCATCAGGTCTGTTGTACCTGTCAGTCTGTGGCAAAGCGCGTGCATTGACGCACTTTGCCACGTTATCATTGTGTCACCCATGCGCTTGTGGTCGTTTTGTCTGATCCCTTCTTGTCGGGACTGCATCTGGACGCGCTTTTTGCACCACGTTGACGACCTCGGTCATTTTCTGACGCCAAGCGTGCAACGCTGAGGGCACAAATCTCAATTGCATCAATCGCTCGTCGACAGCACACACAGAAATTAAATGAGACTGTCTGCATACCGACCCGGTGTGCAAAATTGCTGAAGCATCCTGAGCCAGTGTGGAAAACAGATCATTTCGCCTACAAGAGTGTTTCGACCAAATGTTGACTATTGACGGTTCGTGGATCATCCTGCTGCTAGACATGGGTGGATGCAAAGAGATAACGTTGCATCCACCAATGTCTAGCAGCAGCATGATCCATGAGCCGTCAATAATTAAGTGCTGGTCAAAACACTCTTGCCATACCGCTAATTCTTGTTTGCAACTGCACAAAGCTGTCGATTATAAGACCTGATGGCCTTTTGCTGCCTCTTGATTTCCTGCTACTGTGCGCTCCTGTTTTGCTGGACGAATATCGTATTGACGTAGGCGATAACAAGCTATCCCCCGTATACATTGTAAGGCCTCTCTACGAAGTCAGCTGTACATAGGTACATGAGCTCGATACCAACCTAGACACACGGTGTAGCGGAGATACACAGCTCCGTAAGTCAGATAAAGACTTAACGCTCAATGAGCAGCTTAAGGTTCAGAGAACCCGACTCAAAGAGTTAACAAGCTCAGAGAGCATACTGTCCCTGTTTCAGGGGACCAAACGATTCAAAGAATTAAACGCACAGAGTGCACAAGGAGTAGCTGTCTTAACAAGGCGTTGCTACCTCCTTAACGATCACAAGACGCCTCAAAGAAGCACGTGTCTATCGGATCAAAACGGGAGCTGAATTTTATTTCTTCATTTAACCTAAAAGAACACCTTAGGACAAATTAATTACCCTACTCGCGAATGTCCCAAATAAACCTCTCAAAAGATCTCGTAATCAATGGTAGACAGACATCAGTATTGAACGATGGATACTGTGTTCGAATATCACTTTAAAGGGGATCCCATCCCTTGTGTGTACCACACCTATTGTCGACTACCAGTCGACGTGTGACCCCGTTACACCCTCCCCTACCAGACTGACGTCACCACAAGACGTCAATCTAATTCTTTCCTCGCAGAGGAAGGTGTGTGTGCGCTTCAACCTGCACGGTTTGCAAAGCACGGAACACCATGGTATCGCCACCCCATGAGTCCTCGACTCTATCGTCCTACCTCGGCATCGATGTGGAGGTGGATTAGGGTAGCGATACCGATATCCATGGTGAAGAGATGACAATGTCCGACTCACCAGTGCAAGAGGCAGTGCCTCATACTGCACCAAACCCATTTGTTGAGCGTGGCGAAGGCAATGCGCCATCAGCGCCGCATCAAACAACCATCGTTGGCGATGCCATCATCACCAATCCGCTCGATGAGCAACAACAGTTGGCTAATCGACGAGAGGAGAGCGCTCAGCGCCGTATGCAGCTTGCTGCAATTCTTGAGGGTCGTCGTGGCTATCTGTTCACCCCACTCAGTGTGGAAGAGCGTATACGCCAAACGACAGGTACCTCTTTGGCAACGTGGGCCATTGGCGCTGAGCCAACATCTTCTGATGAGGTGGTATGTCGACAGGTACTTCGCGAGAGGTACCTGAAACTTTATTTGACGACTCAGAGTCAATACAAGTTTTGACTTGACACGCAAGCACGGGGTGCACCGGTTCCACCGATGAATGGTATACACATCCTCCAATTCGCAGGCAAATCTTAGGAGGAAGAAGACAACGCTTTTGTTCGCTGGGTGCATCGGAAATGACACCTTAGTAGCGTGTTAGCTCACAGAGCAAGTGCCGATGTGGCAGACGTTCGTCTAGAACAAAATCTTCGTTATGATTACGCCAAGCTTTAGTCCAGAGGCCAGTTGCGAACTCGCACACGGTATGCTCTGGCTGTGACGGCTGATGTGGGTGTTGGTCAAGCGGTGCCCAACTACCCGCCTGCCTCCATCAGTATTGGTGAGAAGCGCTCTCGCTCGAGGAATGGCTCTTGCCAAGATGTCTAAAAACATCCACGGCGTATGGTCAATCCTGCCGAAGGGGTATCTCAAGCTCCCACGAGTTCTCCGACTCCGGGTACCCTCGCCACTTCACCAGATACTGGTATTGACCCTGAAGACGACGTCGTTTCAGAAGTCGCTCCACATGGAACTGGCGGTTCCCTTGCTCATCGAGCAGAGTCGGAGGTGGTCGATCTACTAAAGGAGGAGCATGAGAAGGTGATTCTCGAGCTGAGTGGTCTCCGTGAGACATTGGGTAAGACCCAGAGTGCGTTTGACGCGATTCAAGCCCGTGTTGAGGTGTTGGAGTTGGGCCAAGCCCGGATGGAGGCTCAGTTTGACCTCCTGATACGGATTCAGAAACCGATGGCAAGGCCCTACTACCCGGCGCAAGCGCCTTCGAGTTCACATTAGATGGATCCCGATACGGCTTAAGTAAGCCAACGTAGAACACTGGGTGCGTGCGCAGTTTTCGCGGAACGTTGAGCGTATACGCAAGTCCCTTCTTAGCTACGACCGTGAATGAACCGATAAAGCGCGGACGCAACTTTGTCTTGAAGACAGCAAACAATACATTTGTAGGTAGGTTTTTAGCATTGAGTAGAATTTGGTCTCCGACCTCATAACGTTCAATACAACCTCTGCCTTTACCATCAGCTTGTTCCTTCTGCTTGTCTTGGCTATCAGCCAGTGCTTCACGCACATGTCGTAAGACATTCAGTCGCGTTGCGAGAAACTCGCTTACCTGTTTGTGAACAGTAGCAGGGCTGATTTCAGCAAGATGATCGGCAACTCCTCCCTTACCAAGCCTTGAACCACGCAGTGGTAGCGTTAACGGAACTCGAGGGTGTGTGAGACTATTCACATAAAACGGTGTGTAGCCGGTGGAGGCATGCACGGCGTTTTCAACGCAAACTCAACGACAGGGAGCATCGAACTCCAACGCTTAGGCGTTTCAGCGCAAACACGGCGCAAGATGTCACCGATGATGCGATTCACTCGCTCGGTTTGACCATCAGTCTGCGGATGATCCGCTGTGGACATGTCCAAACGTGTGCCGAGCACCTTGAATATTGACTTCCTCAACTTCTTAGTGAAGCGAGGATCTCTATCAGAGAAAGTTGCCACAGGAAAACGGTGCTGTCGAAACACGCGACGTATGAACAGCGTCGCTGTACCTTCACCATCAATGGTGTCTGGCACCGCCGCTAAATGATTTATCTTGCTCAAACGGTCTACAAATACTACAATACCCGTATTGCCCTACGAATCTTTCGGTAAACCTAACAAGAAGTCCATACTGATGGACTCCCAACACCCCTTAGGTACAGGCAAACTATCCAGCGGCGGCGCCGAGTGAGGTGAGCTTTTACCCGTTGACACGTACGCACGTACGCACGTATGTGCTTACCTATTTGTAAAATTTGGGCCATCAATAACATTATATAACTGAGACATAGGTCTTCTCACGACCGAGATGACCACTCGACGCAGTATCATGTGCCTCATAGAGGTTCCGATACTTTAACTCCTCATCATGAGGGACAAAGATGCGAGGAGTATCCTCCACATCATTGCTATAGCACCACAGGTCTTGATCGATGGAATATTGATGTAACCTCGAACGTAATCGTGCCGACAATTATATGTCTGAGTCCTTTAACTCCTCGCTCCTTAGAGCACGTAGCAGAGCTACACAATGTTCATCCTTGGCATATGCCGTATGGATTAGGTCAGTGACCGACGACGACAGAGTCGTAACATGAGCAAGCTCATAGTCAGGCCTGCGTGACAACGCATCAGCCAAATCATTCTGCTTGCCCGGCTTATACTTCACCTCGAAGTTGTACTCGGAAAGAAGGAAAGTCAACGAGCCATTCTCTGAGAGAGGTGAGGCAACTGGGTCGCAGTGCGTAGTGACGCATGATCTGTATCGATCACAAACGGCTTAGATCCAAGAAGATGAACTCTGAATCTGACGAAAGCATACTTCATTGCAAGTAGCTCTTTGTCATACACAAGATAGTTCTAATCTGCAGCCTTCAGCTGCCGGGACCCAAACGCAATGCCGCGTTCCCGTCCATCCGAATATGTCTGTAACAGGGCGCTGCCTATGGCAAAGTTAGATGCGTCACAGACGACACTGAAAGGCCGTTTAGGATCGGGCAAAGCGAAGATTGGTGCATGAAGGAGACTCTCCTTTACTGCTTGAAAATCATCATGCTCGGTGCTAGTCCAGCCTCATTCCACATCCTTTTAAAGGAGATTGGATAATGACCGAGACATATCTGCGTAATTCGCATTGTACTTGTGCAAGTAATTGGCAAGGCCAAGCTACTTACGTAAGTCCTTTTGGTTCTTTGGAACTGGCCAATCAACTATGGCTTTTAACTTAGCGGGATCCGCTCTAAGGCCTCGCTTACCAATAAAGCAACCAAAAAATGGAATCTCATGTGCACCAAAGATGCACTTAGACGCGTTGGCGTACAAATTATTCGTGCGCGTGCACTCAAGCACCGCTCGTAAATGGTCAATGTGATTGTCCACATCTGACCGACCGTTCATAGCACGACTATGGACAAAGATGTCATCAAATTATGTCTGTGCATAACCTCTACGAGATCTGAACAATTGTGTCACAAGACGATTGAATGAAGCCGAGGCATTTGATAACCCTTGTGGCATAGCAAGCCACTACTAGAGAATACCGCTCGGAGTGCTGACCGCTGTCAGCGGAATGTCGATTTCTCGCATGAGCAGCTGGTAATAACCATCGACTAAGTCGAGCGCACTGTACATTGTACATCCGACCATATTCTTCTGAAGAACATCCTTCCTCGAAATTGGTGTCTGAGCCGGGATGGTGGCCGCATTAAGCCTTTTGTAAGCATGAACAATGCGCCACTTCCCATTCGGCTATTTGACACAGAAGATCGGTGTGGAATGGAGAGATTTGATCTCACGAACCATTCCTGCCGAGTGCTTTGCACGAAAAAAGTCGTCAATCACGTCACACTGTTCCTTCTGTTAAGGCCACTGCCGTGTTACGCAGTATTTAGTTTTAGGAACCAAGTCAATTCCATGACGTACACCTCTATCGGGAGATAAGACGGACGGTGGGTTCTGACACACCACATCCTGAAACTGCTTCACCAATAAGATAGAACGGATCAAGAGGATCATTAAGGATCGAAGATCTATTACGGGCATTTAATGCCGCCTTTGTATATCAAGGACGAACTCGTCCAATAACGAGAAAACGTTCACCTCTACATCAGGTCAGATGACCGCTAAATCGGATAATTCTCCGGCCTGCAAGGCTTGGCTGAATTTGTCATCAAACCTATCGTCTAATTCGAAGAGAGCATCCATGGACGAAAGAGTTGCGAGACGTATGTTACCATCGACATGACCAGTTACTCCATTATCAGGTATATATAGTGTATTATTACTATAATCACTATGTGACGTTTCTGACGTTGGGCGCTTCACAGTGGCCACCTTACGCTGGAATCGTTTCCTCACAGAAACCGTACGCCTCCTAGAGGCCGGGACAGTCGGGTCCCCGTGATTGCTTATCATCTTAGCACGCTCTATACGAGAGCTCATGTCTTGAGCGACATCTGGTGAAGTGTTCCGTAACTCGAACACTTCACCCAGTGGGTTTACACGTAACACTTCACGTAAAGCATCCATGTCTAGCCCTGAACACTCTGGCTTTTCGCCATCAATGTCCTTACCGACATTCAGTGAGATGCCACCTCGGCCGCCATCACTCGGTATAATTTCACGTGCCACCACACTCACATCAGAGGAATTACATTCTTAATGTCTCGCCTCTTGGCCAACCATGCCTGCATCATGCAGTGACTCTGTATCACAACGAGTATCACTCAACGGAGTATAACTCCCTTCACATACGGTGAAATAGCTCCGCTCAATATTAATGTCATTGAAAATGGAGTTAATTAACTCTGACATACCAATGTCCAGCACATTGACATCTTCCTTCAATGGCTCGCGCCAATAGCGCTTTTGTTGCCTAGCAAAGGTGAGTTCATGACTCTCCAAAACTCCACTAGGAACATTGCGCGTTGCGCCTAAGGTCTTAGACCTCCAATCGATCAATGGTTCATGGCGTTCAAGCCATGCCATGCCTAGGATGAGATCGTATCTCGAATCCAAGTCAAGGACGAGACAGCGTTCTGTGCTATCAAAGTCCAAAAACCTCACGGTCAAATTCAACGGAACTTTAGGCACAGTAACGCGACTACCCGTCGCTAACCGAACAGTGATGGAATCACCATCGTGCGCTTTGAGCGCCTCAGCGTATTGCTGACTCCCCTCAAGGGAACGGCGTCTAGCATAGTTGCATGACGCCCCAGAATCGATTAATATCGACCAGTGCTTCTCAAAGCCTTTAGCTTTCGCCTCGGCGACTAACAAGCCAGGCTTGTATCCACCCTCTGTGCTTGCTGGAACAGAGCTCTGTGGGGCTAATCCCTGTTTCACTCTACCTCGTAGAGAAGTGACAGACCTCAGTTCAACCCCAGTCGGGAGCCCCGCACCTACTGGGTGTCGACGTTTCCCCGTGCCATACCAGGCTTCTGGTTGTGGCTGTCGTTCCGCCCATAGGAGTCAGTCGATGCTTACGTAAAGGACAAGTGGGACGCAAGTGTTTAGTGCTTCCGCACGTATAACAGCGTCTTACTTCCTGTCGTTGCCCTGCAACATGAAGCTTAGCTTCACCTTCATCTTCAGCATGGCTAAGATCCATCGGTTCTGGCTTACAGTAAGCCGAGGTGCTCGCAGGATGGCCCTCGCAAAGCTTGGGTTGCACTCATTCCAATCGAGTCTGGACAACTTGAAGTTGTGCCCAGAATTTTGAGCGATGCTAACGGCTTCCTCAAAAGTAGGGGGATGGACCCGAAACACCTCGGTCCTGGCAACGCCATTACGAAGACCTTCCATGAATACAGTCACATAGACTATCTCAGGGAGAGGGTCAGACTGCATAGCAGCCATCAGAGTTCTCAACTCTTGGACATAGTCCGTTTACTCGTTCTTACCCTGACGGGTGAACAAGAAGCGTGTGAGCACGCGATAAGCCTGTTCAGGCGGCGAGAAAACTCGCAAAAGATCTAACTTGAGCGAATCCCATGTGGGAAACGCCAAGTCGACCGACGTGCCACACGTCAGAGCCCACTCTATAGCTCTTTCATCGAGCTTGAAGATCGACAGCGAGACCCACTGGTACTCAAGTGAGATAAGACCAGAGTTCATGTCCATCTCAATCTCACGGATCCAGAGGGTTAGATTTCCCCCCTCCTACCCGGAGCAATGTTAAACGTCCACCCGAAGGGGACGAGGCTTAGCCTCTTCTGGTGGCATTGCCATGATGTGTTGGCATAGCTAATGCTACTTGGTTTTGAATCCGCCCTAACAGGGCCTTTTCATACTACATGAAGGTTTCGACTCGTGCATTGAGCACATCGGGACCTTGTGCGGCTAAAAACTCCACATTTTCTGGGCCTACGGCCTTGGTCATCTTGTGAATAGCGATCTTTTGGGCCTCAGAGAGGGGTGTGGTTTGCCCCATCCTCACATAAAATCAGTCGTAACGACTCTGGCGTAAATTAACTACTAGTGCTACGAAGTGTAGCGGAGCTACACAGCTCCGTAAGTCAGAGGAAGACTGAACGCTCAATGAGCAACTTAAGGTTCAGAAAACCCGACTCAAAGATTCAACAGCTCAAAGAGCTAAGGTTTGGTTCAAAGAACCCAACTCAAAGAGTTAACAAGCTCAGAGAGCATACTGTCCCTGTTTCAGGGGACCAAACGATTTAAAGAATTAAACGCACAGAGTGCACAAGGAGTAGCTGTCTTAACAAGGCGTTGCTACCTCCTTAACGATCACAAGACGCCTCAAAGAAGCACGTGTCTATCGGATCAAAACGGGAGCTGAATTTTATTTCTTCATTTAACCTAAAAGAACACCTTAGGACAAATTAATTACCCTACTCGCGAATGTCCCAAATAAACCTCTCAAAAGATCTCGTAATCAATGGTAGACAGACATCAGTATCGAACGATGGATACTGTGTTCGAATATCACTTTAAAGGGGATCCCATCCCTTTTGTGTACCACACCTATTGTCGACTACCAGTCGACGTGTGACCCCGTTACACACGATAGTTGTCATGGAATAGCCCGTTTCATGACATTGTCATTAAGAATAAAATGACAATAAAGAATATTACGTTGATTATATTTTCACAATATCACTTAGCATATTGATATTTTTGGGATGACCGAAGGGTCTTCTCATTGGTTGATATTATAGTGACATCAACCCACCAATCGCTGCTAGACGCGCGCAATGGGTGATGAGCAGAAGTCATCATTCGTATAGTAAGAGTCATATAATTAAGTCAGGACGAACACGAGAAACAAGAATATATGGACTCATTTGTACTAAATAACAGTTCTACATTAAACACGACTAGAGTCTTGAGCTTAGTCGACTCCTTTCTCTGTGTAAGTGTTTACACTTAGCAGAGCACTGACGTTGACAGCTGTCAGTGAAAGGTGACCCTTGTACTGGAAGCCCAGTACATAGTCGTCGGTGCCCCGTTGCACCTGGTAGCACTTAGCAGGGTGCTGACCTTCATAATTGTCAGTGATATTTAACTCCGTACTGGTAGACAATTACGCAGTCGTCGTTTCCCCGTTACACCTGGTAGCACGTTTTAGTCCGTCCAAGGACCACACTCGCATTGCTCAGCATGAACATGTTGGAAAGAGTCGAAGGCGACAGATTTCACGGTACTCGAAGAAGCTACTCCCAATTGAGCGATGTCGAATGGAGAGCGATCGAACGAATAAGTTCAACCGTTGGCGAAAAAGCTATCTGGGCTATGCTATCCACAAGGGATAGAGACCAGCAGCATTCCATCATTAGCAAGTTCTTGCAACGGGAACTTGATACGTCGCAAGCGCAGGTGACGTTGTTGCAACAACAAGATCACCAGCGGACTAAAGCACTGAGACAGCATCATTTTTAGTCCACCGAGTCGACGCGTGAGTGTCGACGGGAGCCTCTTAATCTAGAGATAATTAAGTATCACGGAGTCGAGGACGACCCCCTGTAAAGATTGTGCGTCGAGGTCGACGGTGCCATCGAGGCCCGTCACATCAACAATGAGCGAATGCAAGTCGTATTTGCTCAGTCGTACTCGGCAGGGGACGCCAGGAATTGGACCCTGAATCTCAAGTTACACGACCCAAACGTGTTTGGGTAGTTAGCATTCTTCAAGACCCTGCTCAGAGATACGGGTGAGCCGCCCAGGGCAGAGTCCAATACTCTATTTGAAATCCATGAGATTGAACAGTGTAAGCGTATTGTTCACGCTCACGCCTATAAATAAGTGCTGCCTTGCAAGTTGCATAGTGCTGAGTCTTGTGATTAAATTTGTAAAGATTACAATACTCATTAAAGCTTTTGCAAATGGTCTTGTCCAGGACCAACTGTTTTGCGGGGAGCTAAAAAACTCTCCTAATCAATCTACGCTGCGGAGCAGGAAGACTTTAGTGTAAGACGGGCTCACACTACGCAGACCCCCTATCGTTGATAGAGAAGACCGGCGGTCGGAGGGCCAGATCCAATGGACCTCTACAATGTCAAGGGCAAGAAAACTCGCCTTGTGAACGACAAGTAATTGCTGAGATGACATCACTGTCATTAACTGAGACACTACTCTTATGGATGCAGTGTCCCCCGCTCAGGACCCCGCGGTGCTAAGCGCAATAACCGCCCATCAGTCAGAAGAACTGAAGGACGAGGATCCGATGCTGTTGCAAAGCCGCAGCAGCGAGGCGGACCATCAAAAAAAGTTCGGGGTCAGTAGGGGCGGAGTGCCCTACTGATCCAGCAACATCAAGAGAATTTGCAAATATCCTGACGAAGGTTGCTCTCTACACATAGTTTCTTCATGTTTTTGCACCTTGTTATGAGAAGTCCCTCATCACCTTGACATTGAAAGTGACAAAGGACTTGTCACTTCGCGTTCTAGTTGACTGTGGGGCGTCGAACAACTTTGTTCGTCACCAGTCACTAGAAGCTGGAAGTATCAACATCGTGGAGCGGGAGATCCCATCAACGATAATGACGGTGCGCCTTGCGACAGTCGCATCAATCACTGTGAAGAAACGGTTGGTCGGAAATCACTACACGTTGAAAGATGAACAGTGCGATGATGACTTCATCGTACTAGACCTGGACGACAAGTTGGATGTCATCCTAGGACTACCTTGGCTCAGGAGATACGAGCCAAGGGTCAGCTGATAGCATCGATCAGTATATATGCCTGCCACTTGTTCACCAGATAACGATCTGAAGAACGTCTTGTAACGCCCTTATTCATGTGGGTGTACTGCGAGTGAGCGAGATGGCCTCATTTGCGGTACGGTCGCCGGCACAAATGTACAAGAACCTAGTGTAGATTATCACTACATTGTGGAGAAAGCTTTCCAACTTTCTATGGATGTGACTTCCCAGGAATTAATCGAGACATTTATTGTCTTTGTTAATTACGGATCAAGCTTAGGCACTTACACCCTCGATCTGGTTATGCCTCAGAAGATAACTTCAGTGATAACTCAATAGTCTATGCTAGAACCAAAACGGTTCTTGAGTGATCTGAGTATTATCAAAGTCAAGCAGATCCGTGTACTCGTCGCGGAGGACGAGTACGTCATCAATAATTGATCGACAATGGTGTTTGCTAAGGCCAAACGGGTTCTCAGCAGTTCATGCATGGACCAAAGCGTCATCGATGAGATACTCGAAATTAAGAGATATGTATCTCAATACTGGGAGATCGCTTCGTCCAATTACTATTTATAAGGATTTGATCGATTTCAAGGAGGTATTCCCTGATTCCGTGCCTTGCGATTTGCCTAAGGATAAAGGCACTTTACACGAGATCGAGCTCGAACCGGGCTCGAAGTGCTGTATCATGAAGTAGTGGCCACTGCCTCGTGAACATGTTCAAGCGATCGACTAGTTCTTTACCGATCTCTTGGAATCAGGCCACGAGAGGGAATCACCCCCTTTCGCAGCTCTCCAATCTTCAGTTTGCGAAAGGTCACACGAGGATGGCGGATAGTGCACGCATAGATTAAGATGAATGCTGCAACGGTACCGGATTTGACGCCGATACAGAGGAAGGACTTGATCATATATGGTACGTCAAAAATTACCACCTTCTCGTCCCTGGATCTGATAGATGGATTCTATCAGATCCTCAATTATGAACGGGACATATTGTACACAGCATTAAGCACCTCAGAGGTATGCTGTGGAAGTGGACAGGGATGCCACAGGAGCTGAGCAATGCCCCTGCCACCTTCAACATATATGTTACAAAATCATTGAGTTAGTTGCAAGAATTCGCACCAAGTTACTATGACGATGTGTTCGTCCATAGCCGGGCAATGGAAGGGAAGACGAACGTGGAATTTTGCAGAACACACGTTTGCCAGGTTTTTTTAATCTATGCTTGCGCAAAGGTTGTATGCCAACTTAAGATGTGTATAATTGCGGCTAGCAAATTACCACTTCTTGGGTGCATCGTGGTGAAAAACGGCTTAAGCCCTGATCCTGAGAAGTTTAAGGCGATCACCGACTGGTCAGTGGTAGTCTATGTCAAGTGACTTCGCAAGTTCCTTGGGCTAGCGGCGTACTTGCGCAACTACTCGCGCAACTACGCCGAGATAACTGTGCATATTTCTTTTTCAATCAAGGAAAATGTGAAGTGGTCATGGAACGCTTACTTTCAGCGTTCTTTTGAAGGTATTAAGCAGAGCTTGATGCAATCTCCCATTCTGGCGATTGCAGATCAGGACAAACTATCCCATGTGGTATGTGATGCCAGCGATTTTGCGATCAGCTGTGCGTTGATGCAGTTTGATACAGATGGCGCAGAGCGCGTCATCTGCAATCAATCGCGTCAGATGCAAGCAGCTTATCTTAATTAAATATTGCATCACAAGGAACGCCATGTCATGAAATATTTAATGGCCAAGTTTCATGTCTATCTCTTGGGCGATTGACCTTTAACGGATATACGAACCATGCATCACTACGCACGATCTTTTAATATATTACTCCTCTCGCAAAGCATGGAGAAGTGGTAGTCTTTCTTCGCGGAGTAAAACTTATCCGTGGTGTACAAGCCAGGACGACTAAAAGTCGTCGCTGATGCGCTATCACGTCGGCCCAATTTCGAGCCGACTTTACGCGTCAACAGTGAGGCCTTGCGCACTATTGTGGCTGCCTTGCCCACTGTTGCGGCTGCCAGTCAGTGTTCCGTCGTCGCCTTTACTCGACGACGTGCAGAAGGCATACGAAGGAGACACAAATATCGTCCGCTTGATGAATCCCCTTGCGAACTCGTCCCGGAAATTCTTGTTGGATTTTTCAGCTTTATACCGTTACTCTTTTGATAGGTATACTACTTGCAATGGTCCGCTGAATTACACAGCAGTTGCTGACGACACTCCTCTTGTCGTCGTTCTCGATCACGATGATTTGCGTTTGCGCTTCATATTTGAATGTCACGATGCGCCATCAGGCGGGCATCGTGGTAGGGAAAAGACTTACCAAACCTGAAGGCGAGACTTTACTGGCCCCTCCAGTATCAGTTTGTTCGCAAGTACATTCTTCCTTTCGAGATATGTCAGAGGATGAAGCCTCTTCCTTAGTTTCGTGCACCAAAGCAACCTCTGCCGGAACCGGCATAGTGTTGGAAGTCCGTTTCCATGGACATTTTCTTCGGTTTTCTCGAAGACTAACACAAGTATAATGTTATTCTTCTGCTCGTGGATCGTTTCTGCAAGATGGTGCATCTTCTGCAGTCCCTAAGTCGATCATTGCACGCGGCTGTGTGCGTGTCTGCATTGAGACAGTGTTTCGACTCCAAAAACTACTGGTCATACAGAACTTGCTTACCGTATCTTCGAAGAAGTTCTTCGAAGATACGTCGACTCGCTCTCGAGGTAAAGCGAATTCCTCTCCACGGTTGAAATCGCCATCAATAACTCGGTGCATGCTTCAAATCAGCACACACCTTTCTTCGTGAATGCCTTACGCCATCCACGCATTCCCGCCCTCATACTGAGTAATTCTGGGTTAAAGGGGGACTCGCTCGATCAAAAAACATTTTGGCTCTTGCTCATCACGTATCATATCACACGCCGATACGGTTGATTCCGATGTCGATAATGTCGACATCGACGAAGTCGACCATAACAGTAGCGATGATCCTGCTGCTACATCAGACACTGACGACGATGGTAGGTTTCTGCATCGTCAGCGATTCTGACACCTGAAAGTGGACACCATCGCCGAAGAACATTAGAATCTTTTAGTAGTGAGCACGAAGCGCACCGAAAAAAACAATAACGAGTCAGCAGAGAACTTCCTGCTGACCCGAGAGTCGGTAATCCGTTTCGTTTAAAATCCATCGCAAATGCGGTGGACCACCAGAAACGAAACGTAGACAAAAATGGGAGAACAAATGTTCTTTCATTTACAGTCAAGGACCTAGTACTACTGTCTACGGTGTACTTTCCTGGACATGCATTCACTAATGTCGGCAGTAGTAAACTACTGCCGAAATACATTTTCGTGTATTGCACCGCAAGGGCAATTCATACCACGATTTCGTTGGCTCGTAAGATGCGCACGCATCAACATTTCTTGAGGTCCCGGACCAAAACTCGAGTTGTCCTTCAGCAATGTCCTGTCGCGACGAGCCGCCTCTAGATCGGGCCGGTGCTAAAGGGGACGATCCGAAAGTGGTCGATCGCAGATATCAATTTGATAGCAATATAGATCATATCTGTGTAGTAGGAAGCGATCCAGAGTTTTCCTTGTTACAGGGTGCGAACGGGCCTCAACGAACAGAAGCCGACGGTAAAATAGATTATTTTGTACCATGTTGAACGATAAGATCGTTAAAGCTCACATTCTTATACACTTCGATCCGGATCTTTCTCCAGTGATCGTGGTCAATGCTTGTAAATCGTTAGTATCTGCAGATTCGCTACAAGAACACGATGGAACATATTTTCCCGTAACGTTCACGAGTCGAACGCTAAAACCCAATGCAATCTAATACGAAATGGTGGAAATGAGGGTTTAGCTCTGTTGCGCATCCTGGAATTCGGCTACACTACGTTGATTTCACGAGAAATCAAGGTGCTCACGCGTCATTCGACCTTGGCATGACTGGTACAATCTTCAGGCCTAAATGAGAGGCTAGGGAAATGGGAGGCGTTGTTACCGAATTGGAAGCCGGGTATCAAGAAGTTTGAAAGGGGAGAAGATGAAATACTGGGTACAGTCGCCGCCGACATAACCCCGCGCGAATAGGTTGAAGAGATGTTGATCGCGATCGCCCCTCTGGAACAACCGAAACATACTATAAGTATGCCACCACAACGGTGGAATAGGGTGAAAGTCTTTGGGTGGTCATTTTTGATGGATAGGACCGGTCTAAACGAAAAGTCGGGACATATAGCACAACAGTATGGAAGCTCTCAGAATTTAACATAGTGACTGCTGCAGACGAATATGCGACGGACTTGACAGTGAAAGAGGCTGAGTACCGCGAATTGCTACTAGGTTTCGACCTCTTGGTCGATCAAATGCGGGGAAGTATCATCGTTTATGGCGATTCTAACTTAGTGATCATGCAGATGCGCGAAGAAATTGATTGCAAAGTGCCCAGATTGCAGTTGTTACGTCATAAGGCTATAGAGAAACTCCGATCATGGCCGATCAACGAATTCCTACATATGAAAAGGAACTGGAATCAGAGTGCTGATCGATTGGCAAGCAAGGCTTGATCTCTTTACCCGATCAAGGTCGTCAGGATTTATGTTCGTTGATCCGGTTGGACGAGTTGTTGACACCCAAAAGTGTCGATGCGGTCGTGAAAATAGCTGCCGTCATTAGATCAGCCGTAAGGAGACGGCGATTGCCTGAAGTGCTACAAGAGGAATTTGTTCGGCAGGTCAGAATCGAGAGAATCAAGCAAGCACGGGAGAGGAGAAGTGGATCGCCAACCTGAAGGAATTTCTAATCGGGGACATAACGAAGTTGAGTGTCGAAGAAGCGAAATAATGTGCTCGGATCGCGTCCGAATATGAAGTAGACGAGAGCGGACAATTTTTTTCTGCCCTCGATCAACGGAAGGTCCGAATAATCGGGTGGAGTTGCTTCGTTTAGTGATACCAGAACTACTGCAGCAAGATTTCCTACATCACTACCACACCAGTTTGGAGGACGGCCACCAAGGGATAGGCCGAATGTACCAACGAATCCGGTCCAACATTTATGGAAAGGAATCTATTGGAGTGTCGAGCGCAATGTGGGAGAATGTGTTGATTGCGCGACGGGAAAAGGAAAACTTGTTCTTCGCGGCAAACCTCTGGGGAATGTCCAAGCCACTTACTTGTTCCTAATAATCGCTATGATCACATGCCGTCACTACCGCTATCTTTGAAAGGGAACACCGAGTTGTTGTTGTGGGTGGATCTGTTCTCGGGGTACGTGAGCGCCAAGGCGAGCTCCTCCAGAACTGCACAAACGATCACTGAGAGTTACGAGGAATGTGTGTTTCGAAGATTTGGGGCCAGTGAAGTGATCCGCCACGATCCAGATCCAGGGTTCATGTCCGATTTTTTCCGAGCGTTCAATCGGATCGAGGGGCACAAACAACGTGCAGCCATGACGTACTGAACTCAAGCAAATGGGACAGCAGAAAGAATAGTGCAAACACTGACGAGAGCTTTGAAAATAAACGTCACGGATACGAATCAGAAGGATTGGGACGAAAACGCCGAGAGGTTGACGTTCGCCATCAATACGGCATAGGATCGTGTGCGAGGAGATACTCCATTCTACCTAATCCACGGTTGGGACACCCGATAGATGTTGGAAGCGACTTTGACCTTGGGTAGCACCAAACGACGGGACCGAGAACCCCGAAGATGGCGGTACTATATACAGCGTCAGTATCAACGGGCGAGAGAAGTCGTGAACAATCGACTACGGATCGCGATCTAAGATCGGGCTGATCGACACAATAATGAGAAAGTATCACATGAGATCGAAGTTGGATCGCAAGAATTGCTCTATTTAGATTGAGTGAATAAGGATACGCCCAAAAGTTGGCACACCTGGTACATGGACCATTCCGGGTAGGGAATTATGCGGAGGACAAGCGGTGCATTTGGAAGTTTCGGGCACTCCGTTTCGATTATTCCCACTGGTACATATATCGAATCTTAAGCGAGTAAAGGATTTTGCGGATCCGCCGAGAAACCAGTTAAAGGTTAGGGAGGCGGATCGGCCGAGAAACCAGTTAAATGTTGAGGAGGCGGATCGCCTCGATTTTGACGAAGCCATGCTGCCGAAGACAGTTGAGAGTGCACATTAGATAAAGATGAATTTGCAGTCGAGAAGATAATGGATGTGGGATCTGGTAAGAAGACCCGTTTTGGAAGAATCCAACGCCAGTATTCGGTGCAGTGGAAGGGGACTGGTGATCCTACATGAATAGATGAGGAAGGATTGAACTGTAAAGCATTGCTACGAGAGTTTGATTATGATCGGGTCAGCAATAATCGTTTCGAGGGGATGCATCACACGAAGATACGAAGGAAGAATAACAAATGTGTCGGATCGGAATCGGCCTGCAAGATGGGTGCAGAGAGAGAAGTGGGAGAGATGTGACGTGTGTCGATTCAGGGTATCGAAGCCCGATCGCAGTGGATATATATGAAAAGGCAAATGAGATAAATTTATGTGACGATCGACAAAGAAGAAAACGATGGGAGATCTTTACTTAATGGAGGTAGTTTTGTTGATCGATACTAAAAGATAGATAATTGATTGCTTTTGATCGCGTGATAGATCAAGTGAAGTGATCGATGTTGTAGAGACCATTGCAATCGAGGATGCCTATCACGAGGTAGATGATCTGATTCATAGACGGTTCACCCATCAGCCAGACGCAATCACGGTCGAGGATTGTAAGGAACAAAGATGATCCAGAAAAAAATCCATAGATTTGCGGCGATGACAACCGACGACATTTTGAAAGGAAGAAGAAGGTGAAGTTACTGACGGATATGTATTGGATCGAAATCAGTGAGGAAAACGGTCAAGCGCACACCGATTTAGAAAAAGAATTTGCGAGTCCAATGCCATCAAGGACAACGATCCTAATGAGGCTGGTCGAGTTTATAGACGGTCCACCAATCATCCAGACGGGATCATAGTCGAGGATTTTTGGGTACAAGACCGGTCCAGCAATCAGGCAGACGCGATCCCAACCGAAGATGGGGGTTGCAAGATCCGTTCAACAAGGTAGATCGACGATCAACAAGAAGACCTATGGCGTCCACACGATAATGAAGATCGTAGGCATCGATCCGATGAAGCATGACAAGCCAGATCACAGTGTTGATGAGCTCTGAAAGGCAATAGCTGTCAAGATGCAAGAGGATGCACAGCTAGGTCGACACCGTTTGTCGACTAACGGTGCAGGGGACGAGTGTAATAAAGTGACCACGAGATTTAACCGTGGCGTTGGGACGCAGGATGGGATCAGACGACTGAGTGACAGAAAGCGACTGTTGAATTTATTCGAGTTGATCTGTCTAACGGTCAAGAAGGAGTATAGTCGAGGATCGATAATTGACCGATCGCGACCCGCGATCAAGGGCTTGGATCACCAAATTACCAGGACAGGATCAATATGGGTGAACATCAACCGGAGCACTGGATCGCTGACGGCAATAGAAGATGGGTGAATATGGATGCAAGCTGGGGGAGTGTATCGCCAAGATCATCATACATGCGAGATCTCAGAATTGACTGCGATTCGACGGTGGATGCCCGATCAGAGACTCGAAAGATTGATCACGATCCACCCTGGGTGTGTAATGCTTGGTTGTGTGGACACATAATTGCGTAAACACACAATTGGTGTGGATCACATAACGCGATCCACTACACCGCGATTCACTACCCCGTGGCCCACTACCGAGTGTATGCTGTGGACCACATGATGCAAGAGGTGAATGACACAGCCAAGCGATGCACAACAGAGACCTAGCGAACAGATAGCCATAGGATTTGGATTCGGTTGGTTGACATTTAATAGAATTATGTTCGCAACGAAAAACACGCGTCGACTTCTCCCGGACAGGAAATTTGGCCTCCTGTTAAATAGAGAGTCACCCACGTCTTTACAAATTTCGCCTTTGGATTGTTTAGCCAGGCGGAACATCAGTTCTCACTCCCCCCCCCCCGACTGCGATTTGACGCAGGGAACCTAACGGTTCAGATTAAAGATCGTGAGGCGGCTCAATTGGTCAGAAGTCTCGCGGCTCGAGCATCACCTTTGGATACAGGCGACTCTGGTAGAGCGCCCAGGTGCACTTGCGATCGAGTGGAGAATTTCCACTCGATCCACTTCACGATTGACCGGAAAACGAATTTACACCCGGTTAACACCTATCCCCAAAACGGTCAAGTTCAGCTTCAACTCAAGTCCACCAAGAAGAGAGGAACCCGCCCCACCGACGGGTACACAAGGTGAGCAAGAAAACACAGAGCACGGAATCGGGGTACCCGTCCGTTAGTCGGTCATCCAGGAGCTAGTGGAGAGTCGGGACGACAAGATATTTGTGATCACCACTCCACCACACAACAATGCCGACGACACGACTCACTTGCATGCATAAAGCACAATCACCGGCGGTCGATCAGGGTTAAAGTGTTTCAAAATGGGTGTAGTCGCTATCATCAGTTTCAGGAAGGTTAAGGCGATCGTTGCTTTGACCCAGCGACTCCTCTTTTTCAGATTGCGATCGCTCCCAGAAATTGGGTACTTATTGCGATCGCCGTTATTAGCAATTTGGCAAATTCTGTCTCTCCCAGCTGCCTCCACTGTTCTTGGGTCTTTACTTGATCATCGCATTTCGTGATAGTCGGCTTCTAGTAATTCTTAAAGCACTGAGGCGTATACCGAAAAGTCCTCGATGAATCGACTTTAATAGTTGAGACTCCCCAGAAACAATTGCATCGATCGTAGCCAACGAGGAAATGGTACATTTAATAATGATCATAGATCCTTTGGGTTCGCTTCCAATCCAGCTAGTGATACTTGATGGCCCAGGTAGTCTACCTTACGCCGTTCCCAGAAAATTTTTGCCAAAGTGATCGATAGATTTCACCGATTACATACGTCCAGCAACCGTTCCACTTTACGGTAAAGATATTCCCACGACTTGACCGGTACCAGTATATCGTCGATATATGAACTCCGACCAAAAACCGACGCCTTCATGTCATAATCTGGTTCAACGTCGGAATAAACATCGATAAGATCCGATGGTCCCGAGGCGATCGTAGCCGGACGTGTACCAATCTTCAAATACCCATATAGCGCGTTGTCGATTAGGCACTGATAAATCTGCGGCACATTTATCAACCCTAACGGCATCCTCATCCATTAAAACAGTCCTGATGGTGTAATAAATGACGATATTTCTCTGGCGCTCTCCGTCAGCCCCACCACCCAAAACCCACTTGCCATATCCAAGGAACAGTACCACATGGCTTTATCCACATCATGCAGCAAGTAGCTGATTAAAAGAATGTGATAAACCATCAGTCTCGTCAACTGATTCACTCGCCTATGGTCGATGCACAATCGAATGTCCTCTCCATTCTTCTTTATGATCACCACAATTGTTGATGCTTACGGAGAAGTAAACGGGCGAATTATCTGCGCCGTCAATAGTCCCTTGATTAGATCAGCCAGCTTCTCGCGAAATTTGGGAGCGATCGGTCGCATTCTTTTTGCGATCGGGTCCTCATCTCCGACATCAATATCACAGACTGCCCCACGAGCCGTGGGAGGTAGGGCATTACCCATTCCAACTAGTAGACGGCGATTTGCCCATATCAACTTCCGCAACTTCTCTTCATCAATCGACAGTGGCTCTTCCAGGTCACCCACTTGAATGTCATCTAGAGAAATCTCGGCCGCAGGCGTAATCACTTCCGGTAAGATTTGCATGTGCTGGTAGACATCTTCGGCGTACAACTCTCCACTTTCGTTGCGAAACGTCGACACGGTAGAAGGTTCTACATCCGTCTTTTCTTTATCTAACACAGAGAATTCATCCCATTTCACCGGTCCTTTGAAATTTTCTGGTAGCCCATAGTTTCCTGATTACACTCCCATCTGTATGACAAATGGACTCGGGGAATCGCAAAAAACATTGGTGTTCGCCCAAAAAACAGTGTTATATTAGGCTATCCATTAATCTTATTTAATATATACCAAAAAGTGTTAAGAAAATACCACTTTCGATTGAACTTTGTTAGAAACGTTTCTAAGATAAGTCGGACACTCCGCTTTAAAAACGCACTGCAGTCCCAATTTTGATAGCCTGCTCAGGGCTCTGCCCTTGCGCACGCTCAGCAATCGCTGCAGGTGCATGCCTTCACGTCCACTGTGTCACAGCTCAATCATCGATATTGTTCCCGTTTCTTCTCTTTTCTCGGTCGTCTCTCCCGCCGTCTCCCGAGAGCGCCATGAATCATCTGAGTATATAATAGAAGTATACGGGGGACGGGCTATGGCAGTGGGTGGAGCCATAGCTAAAGCAAGACGAGAAAGAGGTAGAAATTGTGCCTTATATATATTATTGTGGCTGATGACTGAGTAGCTAACAAACGAATCAGATTTTGATGTGTTTATTGCCATTGCTGTTATTTTCCTATTTATCGTTGTTGCTGATGTTGTGCAGACCTACGCTGGTGTCGCGTTCTGGGAATTTGGCAACTCTTTGGCTGGTGCCAAGTATCTACTACTAGTAGTGTCCGGGTACGTGGATGTGCGTAAGAAATAATGCGGTACGAGAACTGACTGACGCTTAAATAATATTGTGGTGATGGTTGCAGGGTGCTTAAAGCGATCATGTTCATTATGGATGACTTAATGATAGAGGTTTCTAACGTCTCGATGCGACAAGAGTGTCCGCGATCAACCCATCGTTGCTTGCGTCTTGTATTGGCGCAATGCATCAGGTACTTGCGATGCTGTGTGATACATCCCATCGATATTTGAGCTAAATGATCTGTGTTGTCAAGGAAAATGCAGCATAAGGCACCGGTATACATGAGTTCAAGCTGGCCCTAGACGACCTATTTCCCATCGGCGTTTATTATGGTGTTTCAACATGGATCACTTGCTTCTTGTCCTCTTTTGACGTAATTGCAGGTTGGTAATCTGTGTTGCTGCTGACAGGTTTTGTGCAACACGGCTAACTAGCGTCGCGTGTGCATATTTGATTTGATATAGCGTAACCAATCACACCATAAACTTAAATGTCGTGGGTTGGTCTGCATTTTGAACGAGATATCTTTTGCGCAAAGTCATCATTAAACTATTTTTGTTGACTTCAATAGATGATGCCGAGGAGACATGACCTTGCCAACGTGATGCGAAGGAGAGCGACAAATGTCCAGATTAGCAACTATTGAATGTGTAAAGAATGTAAATTCAGATAAAAGAGATTTCAATAGCAGCACTAAATATATTTAGCTCGCAACACCTGCAACCATTGTCTTAGGATTGTCCACGATCGGCTTTAGTGTCCCTCTCGTGCGATGATTGAGCACGTCCAAGACAAAGACGCGTTAAAACCGTCTGATTTGTTGCAAGTGCCTCTATCGTGACTCGCGCAGTTGGACATACCGCCGCCATTTTACATTTCGCTCTCAAAATCGACGACGCAGCCAATCCCGCCTTTGCATACATTGTCGCGTCCGAGACCGCTGATTTTTAAGCGCAGCAGGTTCCATCAGTTTGGGAATCGTCGCTGCCGACGTTGCCGTCACGCCCTTGATCCCACCTGCGCCGTTGCAGGAGCCGTCGTCTCGCAACTGAAGACTGCAGTGCGTTTTTTAAAGCGGCGTTTACGACTTATTTTACCAACGTCTCTAACGAAGTTCAGTCGAAAGTGGTTTTTTCCTTACCCTTTTTATATATATATATATATATATATATATATATATATAATAAGGTTAATGGATAGCCTAACCGTAACACTGCTTTTTTAGGCGAACACCTATCTTTTTGACGATTTTCCACTGGACTCTCCTTGCAGCAAATCGTTGAAATCTCACTCGATGTCTTTATCGTCTACCGTCTTCACTTCAGGGATTGGCTTCTCATGTCTATCTCGCGAATGATCACCCTCCATACGCCTTTCGGTCGTAGAGATCGACTAATCGACTTTTGATGGTAGATATACATCTTCCTCGTGCTGCACACACCGCTCTTCTCCGTCCGTCGCGATCTCGTCAGACTAATGTGTGGACTGTTTTTGCCCTTCACCATCCATGGTCTGGATCGCGTCTGGTTGATGAATGCAACGTCTTTGCCCCAGATCAGATCCCTCGCAATCGGTCTTACCTATCACGGTCGACGTAACTACTCTGCAAGCCTCCCTCGACCTGGTTTTCACACGCTTATCGTCTAGCGTCTCGTCATTTGTATGCTCAGTCACAGTACCTTGATCGATCGTTGGTCGTTATTTATGGCGCGATCATCGCTTTCATTTTCATCTATATACTGCACCGTATCCTCGTCGATCACGACTCGATCAGGTTGTAACTCGTCATCAATGCAGTCCTTCACCTCTTCTTTTATCTTTGAGTTTTGGCGTTTTTAAATTTTTCTCGGCGTAGGATATGATCGCTGATCAAGCAAAGGTCCTTCATACGCTTCGGGCAAGACTTGTTATCGATCGGTTGTAGCCTCGAACGCTAGTGTTTGCCATTCTTTATAATGTCGCGACCCCACAGACACGTACCCCTGCAATCAAGGGATCATGTCCGCTACCTTTCACAGTCCTAGCGAGGTTCCCCAGCGAAAAATTACCTCGCGATCACCGAAGCTGGTGAGCTGTAGGTAGTTGATCCTGCCAGGCCCGTTAGTCACAGTTGGTAACCACTTCACGTCTCGTCTTACCCAAAGTCGAGCTCTTGGTGGCGCGACGCCTACCCTAACTTTTGATGGTTTGCCGAATGAGATCACCACGTGTTGATAATTCAGGTTGGTCGCTTGATATGTTGATCTACAGAGTTGCTTACACCCTGCTAGACCAATGCGGACTTCATCGGGTAGACCTAGCGTTCCATCTGCTGGATCCATGCGAATCCCGGCATAAACCATGAAGTCCATGGTCTTTGCCGGGATTCGCATGGATCCAAGTATAGCCCTTTGAACTACTTGATCACCGAACTACACTTAGAAATAATTTTTTAGTGAACCATCCAATGTTATCTTGGTCTTCGTACTCCCAATCGTCATGTATGCGATTTCGCCTACACCGACACTTTTTTGAGTACGTCTTTCGTCGATCATGCACCCTACCTTACAAGCAAAAGCGGTATCGATGATGACACTTCAGCACCGACATCGAACAGCATAGTGGCATTATCAGTTTGGATTCTACAATCCATTTTGCCTGAATAGATTATTTTTCAGGGGTGTAATTATTTAATTTCCACGTGGCTCTCGTGGTTGAGTCCAAGCTCCACCTATAAAGCTGATCAAGTGTATTCATCAGTTCTTTTCACATTCGAAATCGCGGAGATAAAGTTGAATTATTATATTAGCGATATGCCCGAACCGACCGTTAGCCTCTTTATCCTTTTATCGTCTCTCACTAATGTATAGAACAGAGCCCAGAACGCTCGTCATGTACCACATTCCATCCTGGCAAGCGTCCTAGTTTAAAAATTTCTCCTCCCCGAACGAAAACATTTCTGCATTCTTGGTGGGTCCATACCGCTTGCGCATCAAATTGCCGGACTTTCTAAGAGCATTTGTCGCTCTAATGCACCTTTATACCATCAGCACACGCGTAGAAACACTTTCTGATGGATGCCATTTGTGGCCACACTTCTGGTAAGTCATTCTCTTCCAATTGCCCCGATCAATATGCTTGATCGGTCCACACTGGTTGCACGCTTTTGATCGTTCTCCGTGATTACCTAATTCCACCCGATCAGCTTCCTCATGCGACATACGATGATCTTGGTTTAATTATCACTTGATTGGAGACGGTAGTCGCACAAAATATGCGCCGGTCCACGTCATCTTCCAATTTACTTGGATCCGACTTCTAACTGCTGCTCTCACTTTCCACCCTGATCGCCCGTACTTCTCGGGTTAATTTTGACGGTACCTGATCACCATGAGGCTCAAGTCGCGGATGAAAGTTGCACGGTTCTATCGATGCTTTCTTGTACTCAATTTCTATGCGCTGATACGCACGCAGCGTTTCCTCCATTTCTTAGCATCCGTCAATCGCAGAAGAGTCAATTGTTTCGCTAAACTACTGTCATCCACCGTAGAATACAAATGTTTCACATGTTCACGCCGCGTAGCGTTTCGAATCTCTTTAATCGAGACCTTGGCTTCAGATCTCTGCCCCATTTAGTCGATTCAAATGCTTCAAAAGGGTTTTGTTCGGTGGTTTGCGCGCATGGTAATACTGTCTGGCCTTCGACACAACATATCCTCCATATTGCACCATAAAGCCTTCCAGAATTGTTTCGACACAATTGAGGAGCAGCTCGGATTAGTTGAAAATGCCAACTTACGCCGGTCCTGTCAGCATATAACCGAGCACCCGGCATTTTTCGTCCTCCATTATTTGGTCTCAAAAGATCGCCTACTTGACCTTGCTGATTCAGATTCTAGCGCGGCCTTCGTCTCTATCTCTTCCGTTAAACTATTTTACTTCGCCGATCACTGAGATACAAATACGCCAAAGAGATGGTCCCTGTTTCATCGAAACATCCGCAGGCGCCATTCATGAATGCCTTAAGTTCTCCTGCTCCAGCTCGTACGATAAATGTCCTCCAGGATCACTAAACTTAGATCGACGCTGACGCAATTCTACAGATTCCATCTCGACATCCGGAAGGTGATTTTGTAGGGCTCTTGGCGTCTTGGTCACTTAACTCGGATAGATTGCTTGACAGGCTTTGATTACGTCGTCTCTGTTTGAATCGCTTCATTGCGTTATTGATGTAAGACAGCATGGGTCCTCTAATAGCCGATTTATTGTATCCGGTGGCGCGTTTAGCTGCCGATAACGACTCGGCCTTGGTTACTTTTGCGCAATCAAGCAGATGAGCGGATCCACTGGAGCCTGGTAACATTCGTTATATACCGATCGAGGCGTCTGGCCGATCTCAAATTCCGCTGAAGCATACTGCGACGATACGGTCTTATATTCCTTCGTCATGTCCGCGATCATGATACTCGCTTGATCTTCAATCTTGGCTTTGCCTGTGAGGGGGGGTCAGCTTCTCGGAAAGCGATTGGCGTGCGTAGGTGACCCGATCTTGATCGCACTTTAACAGTTTCCTTCCATCAAACGTCTTCGCCATGAATCCAACTTTATGCAACAGTTGCATGATCTCGTAAATTATCTCCAGCATGTTCGATGCAATTGCCGGGGTTGATACAGGGCCTTGAATCTCGTCAATCAGCTTTGGCTTCAGCACGTATAGTACTACGTCACTAAGTGGTGAATTTTTCAGTATATTCTGCTCTTACGCCTTCGTCAACTCTTCACCTTGTTACCCTTCCGTCTTTACTATCTCCTTCACAAATTTGAACGGCTTCGGGATCTTAGTCTCAACTTCATCAAAATAGTCGAGTTGGGTCGTTATCTTCTTCACCTTGGCCGTCCACGATTTCTTTTTTTAAGATCGCAAGGTGTGACCTTTGACAACTTTTGCTCTGTTTAAACGATGGGGTTTATATAGCAAATCATGATTTATAGCACGATCCATGGTGATCCTCAAAGGAACCTCAGGTGGAGGGGCGCAATTATTCTTTCACCTCGTGTAAACGATTTCTCCTTTTTTATTTTCTTGTCACCCGAGCCCCTCGTTAAATCAGATAAACTGGGAATCTTTCAGACTCACGCGTCTGCGACGATGCCTTAGACTATAACGCTTCCATCCAAATTTTATATAAATATTCGCATCTTCACTTAGGGACTTACCGCGAAATTTTAAGTCACCATAGTATCCAGTCACGCGCACCATTGTGGCGAAGTGGTGATCAATCTTTTAAAAAAATCGATCATAGCTCTACCATGGTGCCTGGACGACCGACTAACGGCAGATTCCTCCGTTTTGAGTTTTCAAGAGCCTTTCTCACCTTGTGACCCGTCGGTGGGGCGAATCGCAATCTATCAGGTGGAATCGTGTCAATGAAAATTAGACCGTGGTTGCGATGGGGTGAAGGTTCGATATCGGTGTGGAAATCTTTACACTACGATCGGGGTTGACTTGATCTGGTGGAACTCATCACGGTAACACTTGTAATTATTGTAGGATGCTCGATATGAGTCGCCCTGATCTGTATCAGATCGCCTTGTACAAATGTAGTCCTTGATTTGCGAGCCTTCTGGCCACTTATGCTGTCTCGCGATCTTGATTACTTGACCACATAGATTTTCCTGCGTCCAGTCGCAGTTAGGGTGTTGTTTGATAGTCTTTGATCCCCGGCCAAACAATCCAGGAATAGAACCTGAAAAAAGTATGCCGCTTTCTTGACGTCGGGTGGCCGATAATCCAACCCGGAATAGAAAGCGACACGTGTACTTGAAAGCAATGTCAACTCTGCTTAATAATGGACCCATCGAGCCCAGCAAACCTATCCCTATCCCCATACCGCAGGCATCGCAGGTCACGTGTAGCTCTCTCGAGATGGTAGCAATCTTGTACTTGCGTGGCAAACACTTGATTTACTTGTCCGATCGCATTCGCTTTTCCGGTTGCAAATCATGTCGTTTCGTCCAGACCAGCTTGATCGCAATCACTTAACTAATTATTGATCCTCATTGCTATCGCATCCTTGATTACGATCGCCTTGCTGATCGCGGATCACCTGGTGTGGTACACACCTCTCTGATCGCAACCGCTTATCGTGATTCATACGAACTCGATCGCAATCGCATACCTGAACACCGATCACGATCGCGATCGTCTCCTTCATCGTGATCACCTTGCTCATCGCGGATCTCAAGGTGTGGTACGCACTCCTCTGATTGCGATTGCTCTTGACCACCAACGTAATCGTTTCCTTGACTATAACCTCATCTCCATGACCCGTACCCTTCTTCCGTCATTTTTTAACCCGATGTCGCAGGACCCATCCTCTCCGATCTAATATCCGGTTTTTGTCTTATCAGCTCAATAGACGTGATCTGGACAGGAGTATGAACAGCGTTGCCAATCATTAACGGACTCGGATATACCTGAAACTAGATCAGTTCCCATATCGCGAATTTTCCTAGTCGCTTCACCACAATTTTCTCTATTTACAGGAGTACACAGCCTACACGGCCGCAGGAGGCTGTCTCGTTGTTGAGCGAAGTGGCGTTTTTGCACGCACGACAACGCAGGAGCCGTCACTTCTATGTCACAGCCACTTGAATATACTCGGTTGGTTTTCAATGGACGTCGCACTATCGTTCTGGTGGCCAATTCCCACGAATCATGAAGGTGAGCAGGATTCAAATACACACACAATAAAGGACTTCTGCTAATTTTTATTTGACCACTGGATGATAATTTGCTGACTTTTTGTGGATGCAAAATAAGTCGTCGACCTTCTCAGGTAGTCGGGGTCACTGTGGTCGATATTTAAATGAGCAGCACTGATGGACGGTTGGAAGAATAGCATTTATGAACAGATTTATCCTGCAATGAAGGAGCGTTCGTGCGTATACGTGTTTTATGAGCTCGCCGGGGAAGACGATTGTCATTGCGCTCGACTTACGTCGTCTTAAAATCGACGCTGTAAACGCGATGATATGTCATTCACTATGCGTCTGGTAGTTTATCTTTGGGGGCGTCTGTTAACTCACTTGCTGCCAAAGATGGTTTTTGTTTAATGAGACGCGGTGTAACCCCTACTGCTACGCGGTGCGAGACGGAAAAGGCCGTCACGGACGGGCATTTCTGCCTGACAATTGGCTCGAAGAAGGTTTTAGTGCGCGATTGGGACGAGGAGATCGTCGCACAGTAGAGACCGATCGATAACTCAATAACGATTATTTCGATCAACCCAAAGTCCACTGAACATCTGATGGACCACGGTGTGGATAGCCTGGTTCAGCTCATGTGCATGCCGCGGACCGAGACGAACGACAGAGGTTCCATCGTGCAGTACTCGGCTCCTGCCTGGATTGACAAGAAGAATACGCCGAATCCGAGATTGATGTCGCAGCTGGCCGGTGGGCTGAACTTGTCGAACGTAAACAGGTGAAGGAGGTACAAAATGTCTCGTGAAAACCTCATACTATACACGACGTAAATTTTTCAGGTTTATAACGGCTCTGGAAGGCTGGACATGACTTATACGCGCATTCGGAAGGCGTTGCGTACCACTGGTACGAGACTTGAAAGGTGGTGTGGGAGCGCAATTAGAGCAAGCGGTCCGCAGTGCTGCAAAACCTAACGCGTTGCGATCGTGCGGTTCTGCACTTGTCTGTCACAAAAGAAAATTTGATCATACCGACCTGGAGAAGTTTGTTCTAGGCACTAAGAGGATGCTCAAGCTGTGGGAGGATTTCTCGGGCATCGATCCTCTGGCAAAGTCCGTTTCGCCTGACGACGCACACTTTGACAACTGCAAGCAGCGAAATCAGATATTAATACTCATCGAGCGGGTAGGTGATGATGATATCTCCAGCATCGATACTATGGTGATGCGTGAATGGAGCGTCGGTTTCGCCACAATCGGCGTACGGATTGGGTTCCGAATGAGGCTTTGGCGGAGGTACATATGGGTTGACATCGTCCCTTATTTACCATGGACACTGGTATTGATACCATTGTCCAACTCCTCATCAAGCTCGAGATAGGAGGAAAGCGTCTAAGACCCGTGAGGTGGTAATGTCATAATTTTTAGTGCTTTAAGCAGCCGTGAGGGTCAGCGCGTACGCACCGTCTTCCTCAAGGAAAGGATTCGATTAGCGTATTGTGATAATGTAGGTCTAGTGGGGAAAGGTGAAACGGAAATACACGCCGGTTGGTAACCGACACAACATGTGTGAATTACACCGGGGATGAACTTCCATTGAAAAAAATAATAAATTGTATGAGTTGTTATGCTGATGTTTTTATTCACCAAAATTCAAGGTCCTTCGTGATGTATATATTGTAGAACAAGTGTCCATGTGGTGGACCCAAGTAAAAATCTGCGGGATGTGCTTTCAAAATAATCACTGTACCGGAGCGCCGATTAACGGGGACGGTACTTGATACTGCGTATACACCTTGACTCACCTGTTATACCCGTCGGCTGGCAGGATTCAAATATCGGTGTACTCGGACGGATACTGAAATTCGTTTAATAATGGAAGATGTGGCCTTGGTCCCATAGTGAATATGTTAAAATCGTTGGACCAGTAGGTGTTCACTCGATTGACTTCGTCTAGAGTGGACTTAAACCTACATTTGTCAGATAGATTGTCGCTCCTTGCCTTTTGTGAAATCAGAGGGGTGTTAACCTTCTGGCCTTTACCGTGATCCTTGACCGCTTGGTTGGTCGACCTCTTCCGATAGCGGATCTGGAGGTAAAAGAAGCCGCCTGCCGTACCCACAGACCGAGTACTTTCTGGGGTTAAACTCGCACTTGGTATAGCCACGCAACTGTCTTCGATGGGGGGTAAAATTACACCCCTTCCCTGGAACAGGCAGACTAAACATTTGTTTCTTTTATCACGAAGAAGACGTGACACGTAGATAGCTAAGATAGTAGAATTCGATATAGTCCTATATTTAAATTTCTTCACTCTTTTCTCGTACAGGGCACTGACACTTTATGTGAGTGGTCAAGAGTAGCCAGATCTTAAAGTACCGGGTCTACTAGTGCGAGACCCATGTCTACCGTTAAGGTATTTGGTCTACCAATGAAATCCCAGGTCTAACGATGAAACAGCGGGTTTACCAATGAGGGAACAGGTATACCAGTGAGGTGCCGCGGTCGTCTTTCGTCAGTATTGCTTAACCGGTACATTGGTAATGGCATCTCTCTTCAATATGTCTGCGAGCATCTCTTCCCTGAAAGCACCAACACTTTCGAGGCCCCCTCTCCCTCAAAAGTCCCCTTCATCGAGGGTGACCCCTTGTACCTCTAAAGTGATGATGTCTGGGTCTATTATTTTCTAAAAGCACTTCATTACAGCCGCCTCACGTTTTAGATCAGCCGTACAGTACTTTGAGCGCGGACATGTTTTCCCTGCTCGAATCGCGAAAGTTATTCTTGCTTGGTTCTATCGTAATGATCTCTCCTTTATTTTTGTTTGTGCAACAATGTCTTTAACCGGGGCCGACCCTGCCTTACGCAACATCACTGCCCCTCTCCCCGATGTACCTCCGGTCGCTACGTCCGATATTGTAGCAATATAGGTCGCCCTCACGCCTCTGGCCGCTCCTTCCCAGCCTAGAGATTACTCGGTCGCCGCCAGATCCGTAGTTACACGTTCGTTATGCGACCCAGACTCAGGCGTCGATGCGTCCTCAGCCTCATCATCTCGCGTATATAGCAGATTTGTCGTTTCCAAGACGCCAAGTGGTCAGCGAGACCCGAATTCGGCGATTCCGTGGGTAGGAGCCGCGGCAGCGGCGGCTCCAGACACGGGCTCCCCTGTCACTCTGGATCCGCCGCTACGGCGATTTACAATGTCCGCGTGGATACTTTGGTCGCTCCAGGTGACCTCCGAATGCTCTAAAGGCTACCCCATCGACGTTCACCCAGCTTCGCTGGATATGCAATCGAACTTTGGTAGATGGCTCGTTGCTTTTGATCTTGCGAGGACCAATTGGCGGCCCATCTTGCTCGCGTGGCCAACTTATTATGGCACAAGTGAGCGCCTTGAAAGCCAGTTACACGACTGCCTCCTTCTCATTCGTCGAAAGGACGATATAATTCCGGGTGAGAGGGCGTTAGTCAACCACTTGCGCTCACAGACTGAGTTCTGCGGCTATCGTTATGCTCTCATCGCAACACGGCTGATATGTATCTTCTGCGCGGATGAGGGTCACATTGCTTCACATTTCCCACTCATACAGGAGATATAGAAAAAGAAGAAAAGTATAAGAGTCTCTGCACATGTTGCGGGTACATCTCTTGATACTCACAAGGCTGACAACAAGGAATATCAGAATGCATTATGCTAGGCAAATTTTTAGACATTTATGAGGACCGAGACTCATTGCTGGAGTCAGGCGCTATTCACCACATATACGGTACTAGATTAGCGCTGCGTAGCATGAACGCATGCGATTTGTCAGTGACTATCGCAGATGATCGCACCGTCCTGCCTTCCATGTCTAGTCATATCGAAATGGGGATTACCTTGACTTCCGCTGCTATTTCTCAAACCTTAGTTTTTTACTCTCATCACGTTCGTACAGCTTCGTCGTCCCGTTTGGCTTACCAACACATCCTTTATCGTTTTCCTGTGATGATTTTAAGTCGCCGTGTCGATTTCTCGAGCTCGATCCCATGCTCCAAGCTATCTTGATTCATCTTCTCTAACAATCTTCTATTCGATGGGCAAGATTGGGAGTAGAAGTTGCGATCACTAGCGATTACAGCTTCATTTGAACGAGTTTCAGCCCGAATACAAATTTAAAATTATCTGAATTATAAGTTGCGTAACCAATAACATTTATGTGTCCAGCGACTTCAACAAATTATCGTACTGATCTTTTCTACATCCTTCAATCAACGTCCTACCTGTTGGAAGTGCAAGTTGATCTTGGGTCGACTCCAGAGATTCAACCTACACTAGGGCATATATGACATGTCCTACAGGGTTCTATGTGTTGTATTAGGAGCACAAAGATATAGGTTGGGTAGTTATCATTTGGATTTTGACAAGCCATTGACGAGGCCCCTGGAGGGGGGCCGAAACGCGTCTGGCGCGCGTTTTAATATAGGTCATTTCATTTACTCAATGTTTACTTTCTAACATTAATAATCTTCGTTATCTGAAGAAATAGCAAACATAATATCTTTAAATTTAAATCACCTCCTGTAGGAGGAGGTGGTGCAGTGGGAGTTGATGCTACTAGTTTCTTCGAATGCGGATACCTACCTGTTTATCTAACCCAATCCATACTGGACGCATGAATCATGATCAAGATATTTTAATTACGTATATATTTTTCAAAATAAATAAATATAATTATTAGTAGATTTATTTATTACAAATTGCAATGCCGGAAGAAAAAAAGGACGACCACATGGTATCTTGTCTGGAATGAAGCGAGCATATTTTTATAAAATTTATTGGAATGGAATGGATTTAAAAAAAGTTAGGCATATACATGTCTACGAAACAATTGCATATTAATGTGTAAAATTGTATAATACACCAACCGATCCGACAAACCACTAGACCGTAAGATGGAAAATGCTGTGATATTTCTAACTTAGAAGAGATCGTAAATAATTAATACTCGCGTGGCTATCGATCATTCAACGAAAAGATTGCCAACCGCGATTTTCGTGCAGTTTTGTTCCAAGTTTTGAGAGGTGCATTTTCACCAATTAAAAAAACGCCGATTCAGTCATTTGTGTCTTAAGTGATGACCTAGATTCACAACTTGAAACTTTTGGCAAAGTTTTTTCTGGTTATATGATAGATCAGTATTACGGTTTTTGAATGCCAGTATAATGTTCTCGAAGGCACAACGAAATTAATAAATTCTATAGCGTACGATGTATCTATATATTGTGTATTAGGTAGAATTTTATGCAGGAGGCCGAGCTGCAACGCTCATGAGCAGCAGCAAATTAACTGCATATACATATAAAACTTTCATTTACATCACATATATATCGCAAGATCCATACCGACATCAATATCACTATTACCATTCACAGTTTCTACTTATGACGACCGCAATATCCTTTCAGCTTCACGAAGTTTGCTAGTGTGTAACTCATTTGATGTGTCCACAATCTCCGCGTTATCACCTGCTATATCGCCACAGCTACTTCTACTCCTCTCCAATATCTTATTTTAATGAATGCTACTTATCTGTGCGAAATCGTGTGCTCCATCAGTTCGTATCGTATACATCGTAATAGGTAAGTGTGATGTAAAATACACGGTGATGTCTTGCCTTAATATTTGTATACGATACCGACTGAACCGCATCTGCAAACAAATTAATATTAAATTATTGAAGGAAACGCAAGACATATAGTTTAGCATTAACCAAGTACGACTTATTAGGAATACGCTAGACCCTCTGACCCAAGGTATGTGTGTTGCAGTACGACAATTAAGCTTATCTATTAAGCTTACAAAACAATACAAATAAGAGACAATGGATTGAATATAAGCAATCGTATGTCACTCTACTAGGTATGTGTAGATTTTTTCATTCTGATTACATTATAGGTAGTGTTTAGGTTTGAATATGCAGTACTGTGTTTGAATTCCTCTATCTCGTGCATATATATTTTTTTTGATAACCTAGTAAACCTTTTTTCTATATTGCGTATGATAATGATGTCTCGTCGAATGATGATTAGCATTATTGGTGACACATTACCTTTAAGGTGGCATTGGTGTTACTATTTATACAAGTCACCTTTTAATAAGTGCTAGGACGCGCGCAACTAATGCTCATTAAGCGTTACCATAGGTTTTATCATTTCATTATCCATTAATTAATTACATGTCGATATATTTATTAATAAATACTTTAAACGCGTATCTCTATTGTAAAATAGCAAAAATACATCGCTGCGTTAAAAACAATAACTCTACACCTTAAGGTGCACATTAAATTTCTAAACAAAATTTTATACTGTCATTTTCAATATGCTTGTTGTGTCATCAGTAGGATCTTATGATGTGTAAAGAATCGTTCTATGTTGATGGGTATGTAATAAACTTTGTTAGAGAAAAGATTAATAAACGACACCTTGATGAGTACAAATTTAAATAATGTTGCCTCGTCGAGTCCTACCCCATTGAAGGTGCACATGTCAAAGTCTATCCAGTCTGCAGTTTCTTTATCGACGGCTACCAAATCACACTTTACCCCGTGATAGCTTTTCCGTCAAGAGCTACTACATCAAGACCTGTACGGTCAAGGACCTGTGTAATTAAAGAACGCTGATCGACGCCTTCTAGAAGATTGAATATGCCTTTACTAAGAGGTATGAATGAAAAAAGAAGCGAAAGATAAAGCTACATGTGCGCCTGTCGCGAAAAATGCCAATAGGTATCTCAAGATAGCGCATATTTACAAATTGAATCACCCCTTTACATTTTCCGTTTTGTCATGCGTAACAACTAATTGTTATAGCCGAACCTTGAACTGCATGGTTTGTGGGGGTTTCGAATACAAGCGTTGAAAAGTTTCATTGACCTAAAGTTGACACTAGTCGCAAGCAGCGATCAAACTAGTCTGGTTCTCGACAGAAGAGATACATAGTACACGCCGCTAGCTTTACGCTACTCCTAAGCCGAACCTTTGGCTGAAACAAAAGTCAACATTTTATTTCAACAAACTATGAGCCGGTGAGACTAATAGATCGCAAAAAACTAGAACTCGTGAGTGGCAAACAGAAAAAGTTGTTTGCAAAACCCAAATACTTTGACAAGTGACGAGATAAGGTTCTAAACAGAGGGAACGAATCCTCTAGGCGGGCGCACAATATGTTCGGTGACCTCTTGGCCCGATATATCGTTGGCACTTACCGTTATATGGGATCTTACAGATATGTAAGCTTTCAAAGATGCTAGGCTCAGGCTAATCATCATTGAACTAGTTGGTAAGACAATATTTTCGTAAGACGTACTGAAAATCGCAGTGCGAATCGCTTCAACGTATCATATATTTATCTTAACAGCACGCTTGCCGACTAATCTTGAAAAATCTGTCGTGTCTGTGAGTCGCGTATGCTTGCCAATGTCTACTATTTCAATTTCGAAATTACTGTTTAAATTTACGTTTTAGCCGCTTACACCTCAATCATTAGGCAAGATAATGTCGGTAGAACTTGGCCATCCACATTTATTTTCTCTTGTTAAAATAGTGTCCATACAGATCGACTTTTTGATGAACCATCCGATATGATCTACGCGGCACCACTTTTGCATAAGAGCATTGATTCGTTCATAACCATTAACAATTTATACTTGTTCGTGTCAAACGAACATCATGTTGTTCAAGTCGCCATCTGAAAGTTCAGACCCACCTGTTGACCGATATTTTTTTGACTATGAGATACATTTTCGTGATTGCACTATTTAGATTTGCTATTACCATCACTAGTAAAAATGCAATATATGTTGAATAAATGTTTGCTACTACCATGAAGTGACGCATTGTACGACTTGCATCATAAAGCTTTTACGCCCAAGCGCTATTGACTTCTAGAAGCTTATCGTCGAAATGGTTCGGCTGTGATCGTACGCAAGATATATGGACTAGCTCCTCTTACTTCCTCGGTTGAATAGACCTTTATTAAATGACATGATTCTTAGTGTCCTACAACACACGCTGATAACACAGTGAAGAAAAAGCCTTGCCATGAGCATCTGAAGACTCCATCTTGAATAACTTGGATTTAGGTATTCACCAATTTATCTAGCAATCAGCCGTCATTATGATGGCGTTCCATATGACACGTGCCACATTATGCGACTAGGTAGATTGTAAAGCTGATTTGATTCGATACAGATCAATAATTAGTGTATTTATCATCGAGATTTTATCACAATGAATATGACGCAATGAAGTAAATGCCGCTAAACGGAAAGTTAATGAACATGACTTAGGTCAAGCATTTTATCAAAATGTAGCATGATATCTCTGGCAATTGAATGTCCAGAACATTGACTTATTTTGTCAGATACCGGGCAAGAAGGGGTCTTGTCTAGTTAGAAGTAGATCTTTCTTGTTTCTAAGGCTTTTGTGAGAAGCAGCGGTTTATGCGCCAGTGTTTGTAGACGGCCAATAAATTCATATGCATGAAATTAAATCAGCCATAACACTGTCCAAATATGCGTAGAATTCATATAAGGTACTATAAAGCATCCTATGATCTCAACTTTTTGCACATTAGTTTCCATAACAATCATGCACCGTATCAAGTCTCATAGACGATACGTTAATAGTAGTAATTCTAATATAAGTGATTTTAGCGCCTCGGAATATTCGTGGTGTAGTGAATATTAGCCACGTAAGACAAAGACATTACGCTTTGACTGATGCAATTTAAAGATGGAGGCTTAGCGTCGAAATAATACACGTTTAAGACCAATAGAAGGATAACCAAATAAATTTTTGTAGCTGAGTACCCCTTAGAAAGTAGTTTATAAGGCTGGGCCATTTACATGTCTGCAGTACAACCGCTGGTGAGTAGTATAGACACAACGACTTAAGGTAATGTATCCCTTTGATTTTGCACTGCAGAACGAACACGCCGGCGACTCATTATTTCAAAAACTGCAGATCTAAAAACTTCGAGTATTGCTACCTGGTGCTATAAATTGACCCACACTGACCTCGAATTGAAACGGGTAATATTTCCCATCTCAACAAGTCGGTATACGGATTGCACACACTCTTCGTTTCAATAACACCGTCTCATTATACCCTCAGTCCTGATACCATGTACATTATAGAGTCTCTAGAAGAACAGAGCCAATATCGCACAGTGTGTAGCCCCGCTCAACCAGTGGTCATCGTTTTACAGAAATGTGCTAGACTTTCATCGTTACACGATGGAACGGTTCAACGGATATTGAATCCCGACTGTTACAAGGAAGTAGCTGGACGTAATTATCAAGGATGTTTGCAAGTACATATGCAACATATTGTTTTTACTCATTATAGAGTGACATCTCTGCTTTCTTATCGAAAGCATGGATAAGTTCGTATTGGTATGGATCTTGTGAAAGTTGACGACTAGATTAAGCTTGGTCCATCTTATCAGATTTTCGGTCAAGACGACGTCAAGTCAAGCTTAGCGATCAGCGCTGTATCTACAGCCGCGTTATACCGACATGGTCGGACCAAGAATGCTAGTGTTCTAGCAAAGAGAAATCGAAGAGTTAGCTTACAAATGAACTCACAGACGCCTTTAACAAAGGGTCAGTCTCGATCACAGTGAAATGTTTCTTGACTCGTCAACGTCGTTTGACATTACACTCTAGTCTTATAACGAGCTTATTGATCGCCATCGCGATCCACTGATATGATCGTTGGAGCACATCAATGTCATTAACTATTACCTAGTACGAATGTTAGGGTTTGATTGTTCTTCTTTCGTCAAAATCCTTATAACTTTTAGAGAGATTGAACACGCGCGAATTAGTTCTTGGGTGCTAACAATATCTTGTTCGTATTGACGTGGCCGTTGCTCTTGGTTGTGCTATACTTGCGGGAATGCATTTTGCATTGAGGCCTCGAGACGTTCATCGGGTGTAGCACCTGAGCCCTGCGGGGCAAAGAGCTCATATGATCTGGTTGTGATGGAGCTTTTTACTTCGTACGTGCCAATTACTATACTTCCACCCTCATAATGAGCCAGTATGTATAGAAGTTAGGTAGCGAGTACCCGCAGACGCTATCAAGTGTAGCAAAGCTGTCACATCCCCATGTCAGCGGAGCATCTACGTCTCTAGTAGCCC